>CM052544.1:56076114-56093300 GCA_028533065.1 Trachops cirrhosus | reverse complement strand
TTCCTTCATTTCACTTATCATAGTCTTCATTTTTTCATCTAATTTGTGACCAAATTCAATCAATTCTGTGAGCATTCTGATCACCAGTGCTTTGAACTGTGCATCTGATAGGTTGGCTATCTCTTGGTCGCTTAGTTGTATTTGCTCTGAAGCTTTGATCTGTTCTGTTTTTGGGCCTTTTTTTGTCTTGTCGCACCTGTTACATATGAGGGGTGGAACCTTAGGTGTTCACCAGGGCGGGGCAACCCAGTTGCTGTGTTGTGTGGATGTATGTGGGGGCGGGGTCCGAGAGGGAACAATGGTGCTTGCTCTGCTCTCTGTCAGATTTCAGTCCCTTCCACCACTTTCCCCAAGAAAACTGGGTCTTCCTGGTGCTGATTCCTGGCTAGGTGTGCTTGTGTATGTTCTAGGACCCTGTGGGTCTCTCCAACAAACTCTCCTGTGAGGCTGGGAGTCTCTCCCGCTGCCTCAACCCCACAGGTGTTTTCAATCGGTGTTTTGAGGCTTAATTTCCCTGAGCTGGGGCCCTGGGCTGCACGGTCTGTCTTGTTCTCGGTCTTCACCTGGTTTGTCTGTGCGCAAATGTGGGACTGCTCTGTCAGCCAGCCGCCCTACGCACCTCACTGGGTCTGCCCACTGCCACCCTGTGCTCGGGGTCCATCGGCTGCTGCCTTGTGTGCTAGGATCCGCAAGCCTTTGGTGTGACACCTCTCCATCCAATGCTCGAATCTGCCTGGCTGCCCAACTCCACCCCTCCTACCGAACTGGATGAATGTGTCTAACTCCTTTGTGTTGAACTTCCATACAGTTCAATTATCTGCCAGTTCTGGTTGTTTTTTATTTCTAAATTTTTGTTGTCCATAATTTGGTTGTGTGAGGAGGCACAGTGTGTCTACTTATGCCTCCATCTTGGCCGGAAGTCACAATAGATTAAAATATATCTATTTTATATTGACCTGTACTTCCCATATTCCCACCAAATTATAAGATTCATTTAATAAACTATGAGGCCAGTCTTCTAGGATTTATATGTAGTGAAAGAAACCTGCCCTGGCTGGTGTGGCTCAATGGAGTGAGCACCAGCCTTCGAACCAAAGGGTCGCTGGTTCAGTTCCCAGTCAGAGCACATGCCTAGGTTGTAGGCCAGGTCCCCAGTAGGGGGTGCACAGAGGTAACCACACATTGAAGTTTCTTTCCCTCCCTTCCCCTCTGTCTAAAAATAAATAATAAAATCTTTAAAAAAAAGAAACCAGGAAAAAGCTCTTGGGCTGAGTATGAAAATTTCTGTGTTTTTTTTTTTAGATGCTGAAAACTGTATATTTATTTGAATGGAGCTCTCAGTGTGTAGCTTTTATATTTCATATTTAAAAATAGTATATAACCCCCATGTTCTATAAGGGCAACTAAGCTACACCATGGGGATTCAGAAATAGTCTTCTCACTGAGGCATGTTGCTAACTTGGAAAACTCTCTTTTTAAAAATTCTTATCTGAGGAAATATTTATTTTAGAGAGAGAGGACAGTGGGGGGAGAGAGAGAGAGAGGGAGAGAGAGAAACATTGATGTGAAAAACACTGATCATCTCCTGTACACCCCCTGATTGGGGTTCAAACCCATAACCTAGGTATGTGCCCTGACTTGGAATCGCACCTGCAACATTTTTGGTGCATGGGATGATGCTCCAACCAACTGAGCACCAGTCCAGGGCTGGAAAACTCTTAATTATAAAAGGTGTTTATTGAAAATTGAGTTAATGAACAGCACAGATAAGGTTTGATGGCCCTCAGCCCACCTTTCCTGGACTGTGTTTGCCGAAGAGCCTTGCCTCACTGGTGTGTCCTGCTTTCTGTCCTGTCTCTTTAGGATGAGAATCTATGTGAATTCAGTGTCGCAATTGAAATGGCTCTTTCTGTTGTATGAGTTAATGGTCTGCTGTAAGCTGATGTCTCTGCCTCTAGCCCGTGCCCCTGGGGACGTGCATGTAGGCCCTTTTAAGCTCATTATATGCCAATGAGATCAATCAATAAAACCCTTTCAAACATCAGAGTCCACACTTTAGACTGAGGTAATTGACAAGAGTTTTTGATAGTGTGTAAATACCCACAGGAAGCATGAAACACAGCAGAGTGAATCATTTCAACAGTTTGGTGCTTAAAGACTGTTGTTCTGGGTATCTTTTAAAGATGTTCTCCAGGTTTTTCTGTTTTATTTTTGTTTTCTGAGTATACTTCCATTTTTGTCATCATTTATTAAGGAAGCTAGAAAATTAGCAGCACTTTATTATTTTTTTTAGTAAGTACATGAAATTCATCTTTATTTTTTCAATTAATTCATGTTTATTTATTTTAATTTCTTTATTATTTTAATTACGGTAGACATTCAATATTATATTAATTTCAGATGTATAGCATAGTGGTTAGATATTTATATACCTTAAGAAGTGAACCCTGAAATAACTCTAGTACTGACCTGACACTACACATAGTTATTGCAATATTATCGACTATATACCCAACGCTGTACTTTGTTTATATCCTTGGGACTGTTTTGTAACTACCAATTTGTTTTTCTTAATTTGTTCACCTTTTTCACAGAGCCCCCCAACCCCACTCTCCTCTGGTAACCATCAGTTTGTTTTCTGTACCTATGAGTCTATTTGTGATTTGTTTGTTTATTTTGCTTTTAAATTCCACATGTAAGTGAAATTAAATGGTACTTGTGTTTCTGTGTTTTACTTATTTCACCTAGCATAATACTCTCTGGGTATATCCATGTCATGAATGGCAAGATTTCATTCTTTTTTATGGCAAAGTAATATCCTATTGTATGTATGTATCACCACTTTTTTATCCACAAATCTATTGGTGGGAACTTCAGCTGCTTCCATATCTTGGCTGTTATAAATAATGCTTTAGCAACACTTCATTTCTGTATGTATATGAGGTCTGTCCATAAATTATCCAGCCATGTACTATGAAAAATAGAGACATATATTGAAGAACATACAAAATACAAGAAGCAAGTGGAGGTTGCATAGTGTAGTGGTTATCATCTCTGCTTTACAAAATAAAAGAAACATTGTACATAGGACAATGATGCTCAGTCCCCTTCAAAGTTATGACCTTCTTGAGGAAATATTGAGGAAATCTGATTTATTGGTAGTGGTTGGAATGAAGTCATTAGCAACTGCAACATGATGTTCCTTCTGCTCTGGTAGCAGAAGCTGCAGAATGAATTTTCCCATGACACATTTCAGGCCAAGATCCTGTGTCAAAATCTCAGACAGCAGTTTTTGGAATCCCCAGGCCAGCTTCTAGTTCTCACACTGTCAGTCACTGAACTTTGTTGACTGCAGCCCATACACGTTCAACATTCTCAGGTTTTCTGCTTGTTGTAGGCCTTCTAGAATGTGGACCACTTTCAACAGATTCTCAACCATCTTTGAAATATTTGTGCCACACTTTTATTTTGGCTGCAATCATTGCATCATCCCCAAAAGCCTTCTGAAGCATATGAATAGTTTTCATGGAGGAAATGTTCAAGCTTAATGTAAAATTTGATGCAGATTCATTGCTCTAGTCACTCAGTCATTTTGAATATGATGGCCACACAGTACACATGCTCACTCTACAGTGTTTGCCACCCCTTCTGACTGGTACAGTGAAGTTGCCATTGTTCATGCATGCACATTCCAGTCCACTCTCCTTGGCTGCCAGGTTACATTGATGTCATGCAAACTATTGTTATATTAATAATGGCTGGGCATTTTTGGACACACCTTGTATGTGTGTGTGTATTCTTGCAGCTTCCTTTGAAAGCAGGACATCTTTACTGATAAATTTAAGTTAACATTTATAGGGATATGGCAGAGGGAAATTTCAGATAATTTAAGACCCTTTTATGATGTTTGGAGGAAAGATAAAAGATTTTTAAAAAAGAAGAAAGAAAGAAAAGAAAAGAGGTAGTAATTTTTGCATGGAACCTAGCGTGGGATATAACTAAAATTTTAGAGACTCGTGATAATTTTTAGTGAGAACCATGCCTATACTTTGCTTATTTCTAAGAAAGATTAAACTAATCAGTTAAGCATGTGTGTGTATGTGTGTGTTTCTCTCTGCCTTTTCTTGTTACTTATATGTTTAAAGCGACACAGACTTGGAAACTCTCTAATGAATTGTGTTTTCTTGAATAATTTGCATTTATTAGCAGTCTTGTTGCCAGACGATTAATTTACTGTCTCTGCTCTGGTAATTTGAGATGTGACAGTGCCAGGCATGCTTTGACTTTTTAGTGAGAGTGAAGTTTGAACCAAAAATGTTATGTGTCAACACTGTAAAGACTCTCTCCCAAAGGTCTTGCATATAGAGAAGTTTATTAGATATCCTTCCCCTCAGACATATAGCTTTCTACTCAGTTTTTCTGATACTAAGTTGACATAATTTTAGGCCCAAGATGATTTTCAAAATCTCTATGACTCAATCTTTACTCTTCTAGCTATAGTTTCAAGAAAAAAAGAAAAATAATGATTGAAATTTTAATGGATCAACATTAAAATCCATACCATGTGAGGTGCTGCAGCTAGTTGGTTTTTGTGCTATGTGTTTCTGATGATCTTGTTATCCAGGATACAGGGCTTGAAGTCATTAGTCTAATCTGTTTAATACACATCTATTTTCATGAGTGTCACTTGAGTGTCAGGCTAGTAAACAGGCAAAGCATTCAGTGGGGCAGATTATCAACAGCAGATTTCCTGATTTCCAGAAACTAGGCTCCAGATATTGTGTTGAAAATGATTAAAACTTGAAGGAAACAGAGGACATGACTTCAATTTTTATCTGTGTGGCAATCTTCATTTCCTACTGTCACATCTGAATTTGCAAAAGGTAGAACTATAGGGATAAATATAAATTAAGCTTAGAATTATATACATAAGAAATGTGGACAGTATCTTCCATATAAGCAAATACTTGACAACAGTGGGTTTGTGAGAAAAACCTGGCTAAATCCTGCTGAAGAAATGATTTTTCACCCCAGAATTTCTAGATGATTTTATGTGGCTCATCATCACATCCTCTGGGTGTTGGGTTTTCTTTGGCTTTTGGTGGATTCTTTCTTTCTTTCTCTTTGGATTTTAAGTCCCTCTCATTTCCTCATCTTAACAGTCATCAAAGCAATCAGGACAGTTCCTGCCTGCAGAGGGGTTCTGCTCTCTTAGTATGGCTGCATGCTGCTTGGACAATCATCTTCGCAAAATACCCTTTGCCCACAGCCAGGACCTCCATTGTCCACCCATGGCCTTCTGCTGACAGTGTACCTGTTGAGAGGGAAGGTTCCTTATCCTATTGTGAAGTCCTACTGTTGTGAGTGTGTGTTTGCCATATACTCTTTCCTATAAGCCAGCCTTTGGTCCCCACTCAGATCATCTGACCCAGGCCTTAAGAACTGAGAGCGCTATCACCTGTACAACCACCAGTCTTACAGGTGACACTGGCACTGAGAAATGTCAGGGAGCCAACCCAGGTGACTATGTTATTCCCTTGGATTTCATTAGTGAAGTTTTACTCTGCTTTTATTAATGCAGATTTAATCTAAATCTATACTAAGTAATCTATAATAGTAATCACTAAGAAACAATCAATAATGCAATCACACGAGAGAACTGGGGAATAACAAACCCAAGTCCCAGAGTCTTAGTCTACATTTCTAGGAGACAGTACAGTGGGCAAGGGAGTCGTCAGTGTCTTGCAAGGGAGAATCTCAAGAGCCAGGTGGGCAGCAGGGCAGATGAGGTCCTTAGTCCATCAGGGCAGAGCCTCTGGCAGCTGATGCCAAGGGAGATCAGCATGGCGTGGAGCATCACTCTGGAGGGTGGAGCTCAGCTGTCTCAGCAATGGTCTAAAGCCTGCCTCGGCTATACCTTTGAGACTTGTGTACTCCACCGTTTTGGGTCTTTTGATAAGTGTCTTGGTAACCCTGATGGCAAGTGTGGAATTTCCCCAGGTGCCTATCTCTGGGAGATCCTGCTCTGCAGACACAGCTGTTCTGGTCACATGTGCAGATATCTTAGGTGTGTCTCATTGCTAGATGTATCTAGTGTGACCTAGGTAGTTTCCTTCTTGAGCCAAAGTGTCATAACTGACTGGAAGCCATTGTAGTTGACAAGACTGACTCCATTTTGTTTTATATACTTTATACTATCTTGACCAGACCAATGCCATTTAATTGGTCCTGCTCTCCATACCTACTCCCTTACAGGTTTCTGGAGCTGTTTCCCTGATGCCTGGAATATAGTGGGTGCTAATTGAATATTTACATTAGGCTGATTAATTTTGTCCATTTGTCACTATGTAATCAGTTATGTACTTTTCTGCTGGTGGTATAAATGCTAAAAATATAGGCAGACGTGAAAAATATCCTTTTAACTTTTTTGTTGATAATGTATTATCAGAATTCTCCAGAGAAACAAAACCAAAAGGAGATAACAAGCATATTTCTGAGACATTGTGGGTTCTGTTCCACAGCACACAATAAAGCACATATCACAAAAAAAGTGAGTCACATGAGCTTTTGGTTTCCCAGTGAGTTTTAAGATATGTTTACACTCTACTGTAGTCTGTTAAGTGTGCAATAGCATTATGTTTAAGAAAACAATGTACATACCTGAATTAAAAAATACTTTATTGCTAAAAAAATGTTAACTATCATCTGAGCCTTCAATAAGTTATAACTCTTTTGCTATTGGAGGGTCTTGCTTAGATGTGAATGAAAAATGGAGTATCTGTGAAGTGCAATAAAGTGAAGCTTAATATAACAAGGGATGCCTGTGTCTCCGTGTGTTTGTACGTGTGTATATGGGTATGTGTATATGTGTGTATAGTCTTTGTGAGTGTGTGTATTTGTGTGTGCATATGTGTGTGTATGTAAAGAGATTTATTATGAGGTACTGGTTCACACAACTGTGGAGCTGGGAAGTCTCAT
Organism: Trachops cirrhosus; assembly: GCA_028533065.1. NCBI lineage: Eukaryota > Metazoa > Chordata > Mammalia > Chiroptera > Phyllostomidae > Trachops > Trachops cirrhosus. The sequence goes on along the minus strand of CM052544.1, from coordinate 56,086,322 downwards.
GACCCGCAGTCTGCAAGCTGGGGACCCAGGGGAACCAGTGATGTGGTCCCAAGTCTAGAGAGCCAGGGAGTTGATAGTATAGATTCCAGTCTGGAGCCGGAAAGCCTGAGAGCCAGAGCACAGAGCTCAACCTGCAGAGAATAAAAGTCAGCCTTCTTCCGCAGTGGATTTGATGAAGGCCAGCCACACTGGGGAGTCTCATCTACTTCAGACCATCCACCAATTCATATGTTCATTTCTTCCAGAAACACTCACACTCACACTTGGAAATAATGTTTAAGCAGGTATCTGGGCATCCCATAGCCAAGTCAAGTTGACATATAAAAGTAACCATCACAACTATCCTTCTAGAAACAAAGAATGTATATAGCCACTTGTGTATATGTCCATATATGGCACCATGCACACTTACTTTGTTCTCCTTCCCCTCATTTAACAATGGAGTTTGGGGATCTTTTAAATTAAGACTTAAATATCGATGGCACTCTCTGTAACATTGCATAGTTGTCTATGGTGTGGATCTGCCATAAATTACTTGATCGCTCCTAATTTTAGTGGACATTGAGTTTGCTACCAGACTTCTACAAACATATATGTCCTGACTTCAGTTGAGTTCTTAGTAGTGAAACCCTGAGTTCAAGTTCATGTAAATGTATTAGTGAGAATAGGCTAATTGCTTTAACAAGTAGACTACATAGGCAAAATGTTTCAAATAAAAGAACTTTTATTTTTCACTTATGAGTGGTAGTGGGTAAATAAGTCCACTGGGAGATCCTCCTCAACTGCAGTTTTTGGAGCCGATGGAGCCCATGGAGCTCATGTGGATGGAAGCTTGCTCATTTTCAAACTATGGCTTCCATAGTTGTGCTGAAGTGGTCTCTATTCCACCCAGCTGGGAGGGGAAATGTGCAAGGAGGGTATACCTGGGAGGTGTTAATGAGCCATTGGCCACACCTGACTGTGGGGAGGCTGGGAAACCCTGAGCTGTGGCCCCAGGAGAAGGGGAGATCATGATGCTGATGAGTATCCTGCCACCTCTGACAAATCAGATTAACATGCTAATAGGTCAGAGTGCCCTCCAAAGCCTTTGGACTTATTTAGACTTCCACCAGTGGTGAAAGTATGATAATGCCTATTTCCTCTTATCCTCATCATCTCCAGGTGCTATTACATTTTAATTTTTGCCAATGTAGTAATAAAAGCTACTATCTGATTGATTTTTTTGACTGAAGAGTCTCTTAATGTGCTGGTGAACTTTTTTTTTTTAGCTATTTTATCCTTTATTCATTTTCCTTTGGCTCTATCCATTGTTTACTTGCCGATTTGCAAAAGCTCTTCATAAATGGAAGACATCAGGGCACCTTTACTACCCCTTCCCTGTTCCTACCTGCCCCTTCTCCCACCACACCTATTTCAGGGAGGCTGTGTGTGTGCATGTGGATGTGTGTTTGTGTGTTTGTCAGTAGGATGCGGAGGAGGTTGAGGGTGGTATAAATTTTCTCTAATGACCTTCAGAAGAAGGAAGTTGTGAGTCTTGCAGTGGCCAGGTGGTTTTCTTCCTAGGGTAGCACGCAGCCACTGAAAAACTCAAAGTTCAGAACTGTGAACTAAGATGCTGAGAAACTAAGGTTCTTACTTCACCATGTATATACGTGTGGAAGCTCGACAATGGGAGCAAGCTGCAGAGTTAATGGCAGAAGCCCGTGTGTGGTGTGTGTAGAGGGCTCCCCACACTGTCCCCAGGGTTTTGTGGTTGGGGCTGGTCAATTAAAGGAACAGTGGCCCTAGGAAACCAATCAGGGGTGTTCAACATTTTGGTGTCTCTGGGCCACACATTAAGCACATTGTGACATGTAATCACAAAAAAATCTCATAATGTTTTAAGTAAATTTACAATTTTGTGTTGGGCCAAATTCATAGCTATCCTTAGCTACATGGGGTTGGATTACCATGTGGTCTAGGTGGAGGTTTAGTGGATGCTTTTAATGGCTTGGGTTAGAAAAACAAGTAGTTGATGGTTGTATAAAAAGAAGGAGATATTTTACAATCAAACCATTTAAGATAGAGAAGTGAAGAAGGTAGACTTACCCTCATGGGAAGAATGTTAGGTGTGGATTTGTTTCATTTTAGTCAAAAGCATTAAAACACAAAACAAAGACCCACTTAGTTTTCACAGGTTGGTGGGTAATCTTTCTTTTTTTAATTGCTCTTCAATTACAGTTATCCCCATTCCTCCCCTCCCATTGATCACAATCAACCCACCACCCCCTGTTGTCTTTGTCCATGGGTCCTTTATATACATGTTCCTTGATTTGACCCTTTCCCTTTTTTTCCCTGTTATCCCTGCTCCCTTCCCCTTGGGTCACAATCAGTTTGTTCTTTATTTCCATGTCCCTGGTACAATTTTGCTCACTTGATTGTTTTGTTGATTAGGTTCTACTTATAGGTGAGAGCATATGGTATTTGTCTTTCACCACCTGGTTTATTTCACTTAGAATAATATTCTCCCATTCCATTCATGCTTTCCCCAAGGGCAGGAATTCCTTCTTTCTGCTGTGTAGTATTCCACTGTGTAAATGTACCATAGTTTTTTGATATACTCATTGACTGATGGGAACTTAGGTGGCTTCCAGCACTTGGCTATTTTAAGTTGTGCTGCTATGAACATTGGGGTGCAAAGGTTCTTTTGAATTAGTGTTTCGGGATTCTTAGGGTATAATCCCAGTGGTGGGATTGCCAGGTGAAAAGACAGTTCCATTTTTAGTTTTTTGAGGAAATTCCATACTGTTTTCCACAGTGGTTGTACCAGACTGCATTCCCAGCAATAGTGTACTAGGGTTCCCTTTTCTCTACATCCTTGTCAGCAGTTATTGTTTGCTGATTTGTTAATGATTGTCATTGTGACTGGTGTGAAGTGGTATCTTCTTGTGGTTTTAATTTGCATCACTCTGATGATTAATGATGCTAAGCATCCTTTCATATGTCTATGGGCTTTCTGTATGTCCTCCTTGGAGAACTGTCTGTACAGGTCCTTTGTCCATTTTTGATTGGGTTGATTGTCTTCCTGGTGTAGAGTTGTGTGAGTTCTTTATATATTTTGGAGATCAAACTCTTGTCTGAGGTATCATTTGCAAATATGCTTTCCCATATGGTTGGTTTCCTTTTCATTTTGCTGATTTTTCATAGGCCACATAGAAGCTTTTTAATTTGAGGTAGTCCCATTTGTTTATCTTTTCCTTTATATCCTATGCCCAAGGGGATGTATTGGTGAAAATATTGGTGCATGGGATATATGAAATTTTCCTGGCTATGTTCTCCTTTAAGACTAGAATGTTGTCATGACTTATATATAAGTACTTTATCCATCTTAAGTTTATTTTTATGTATGGTGTAAGTTGGTAATCTAGTTTCATTTCTTTGCATGTACCTGTCAAGGTGTCCCACACCATTTGTTGCAGAGGCTATTTTTTACTCCATTTTATGCTCCTGTCCCCTTTGTTGAATATTTTTTAAGATTTTATTTTTATTTATTTTTAGACAGAGGGGAAGGGAGGGAGAAAGAGAGGGAAAGAAACATCAATGTGTGGTTGCTTCTTACACTCCTCACACCAGGAACCTGGCCTGCAATCCAGGCGTGTGCCCTGACTGGGAATTGAACCAGCAACCCTCAGCTTCGCAGTCCGGCACTCAATCCACTGAGCCACACCAGCCAGGGCCTTTGTTGAATATTAATTGACCATAGAGACATGAGTTTATTTCTAGACTCTTTATTCCGTTTCATTGACCCATGAGTCTGTTCTTATTTCAGTAACAGATTGTTTTGATTACAATGGCTTTATAATATATTTTAATATCAGATATTGTGATTCCTCCTCCTTTGTTCTTCTTTCTCAAAATTTCCGAGGCTATTCAGGGTCATTTCTGGTTCCTTATAAATTTTTGAAATCTTTGTTCTAGATCTGTGAAATATGTCATTGGTATTTGATAGAGATTGCATTGAATCTATAGATTGCTTTAGGTAGTATGGACATTTTAATGATGTTAATTCTTCCAATCCATGAACACAGTGTGTCCTTCCATTTATTTGTGTCTTCCTTAATTTCTTTCTTCAGTGTTGTGTAGTCTTCTGAGTACAGGTCTTTTACCTCCTTGGTTAGGTTTATTCCTAGGTACTTTATTTTTCTTGTGCTATAGTAAATGGAATTTTTTTTACAGATTTCTGTTTCTGATGTTTCAGTGTTGGTGTACAAAAAATGCCTTTGATTTCTGTATTGCAGTTGTATACTGCTATTTTGCTAAATGCACTTATTAGGTCCAGTAGTTTTTTGTTGGAGTCTAGGATTTTGTATGTACACTATCATGTCACCTGCAAAGAATGGCAGTTCTGCTTCCTCCTTTCCAATTTGGATTCTTTTTATTTCTTTTTCTTGTCTGATAGCTGTGGCTAGGACTTGCAATAGTATGTTGAATAGGGGTGGTGAATGCAGACACCCTTGTCTTGTTCCTGATTTTAGGAGGAAAGCTTTCAGTTTTTGCACATTGAGTATGATGTTGGCTGCAGGTTTCTCGTATATGGCCTTTATTAAGTTGAGGTAGTTTCCCTCTACTCCCACTTTGCTGAGTGTTACAATAAGTGGATGCTGTACTTTATCAAGTGCTTTCCAGCATCTATTGATATGATCATGTGATTTTTGTCTTTCCTTTTGTTTATGTGATGTATTACATGTATTGATTTGAGAATATTGTACCATCCTTGCATCCCTGGGGTGAATCTCATTAATCATGGTGCATGATCTTTTCAATGTATTGCTGGAAATGGCTCACCAATACTTTGTTGAGGATTTTAACCTCCATGTTCATCAGCAAGATTGGCTTGTAGTTTCTTCTTTGTTGTGTCTTTATCTGGTTTTGAGATGATGCTGGATTCATAGAAAGTGTTTGAGGGTATTCTCTCTTCTTGGATTTTTTGAAATAGTTTGAGAAGATTAGTGGTTAGCTGTTCCTCAAATGTTTTGTAAAATTCTCTTGTGAAACCATCCAGTAGAGGGCTTTTCTGTGTCATATGTTCTTTGATTATAGCTTCAAGTTCACTAGCTGTTATTTGTTTGTTCAGGCTTTCTTCTTCTTGATTCAGTTTTGGAAGATTATATTTTTATAGAAATGTGTCCATTTCACTCAGGTTTTCAAATGTTTTGGCACATAGTTGTTCATAGTAATTTCTTATGATCCTTTGTATTTCTGTGGTATCAATTGTAATTTCTCCTCTTTCATTTCTGATTGTGTTTATTTGGGTCCTCTTCTTTTTTTTTTCTTGATGAGTCTGCTTAAAGGCTTGTCAAATTTGTCTATCATTTCAAGGAACCAGCTCCTGAAATTATTGAATCTTTGAATTTTTCTTTTAATCTCTATGTCTTTTAATTCTGCTCTGATCTAGGTTATTTCCTTCCTTCTACTTGCTCTGGCCTTTGTTTACTGTTGTTCTTCCTGTTCTTGTAGATGTAGGGTTAGGCTGTTTATTTGAAAATTTTCAATTTTTTAGGTAGGCCTGTATTGCTATGAACTTCCCTCTCAGGACTGCCTTTGCTGTGTCTCTATGTTTTGGGCTGTTTTGTGTTCATTTTCATTTGTTTACAAAAACTTTTTGATTTTTTCCTTGAATTCATTCTTAACCCATTCATTGTTTGATAACATGTTATTTAGTCTCCATGAATTTGACAGTTTTTGAGTTTTTCCCCTTAAGTTTGGTTTCTAATTTCAATCCATTTATTCTGAGAATATGCTTGATATGATTTCAATTTTCTTGAATTTGTTGAGGCTTGTTTTACGCCCTATCATGTGGTCTATCTTTGAAAATGTTTAATGTGCATTTGAAAAGAATGTGTATTTTGCTTTGGTGGGGTGAATGTTTCTGTACATCTCAGTTAAGTCCATTTCATCTAGTGTCGTTTAGTGCCACTACATCCTTGGCAATTATTTGTTTGGAAGATCTATCCATTGTTGGCAGTAGGGTGTTAAAATCCCCTACTAAAATTGTGTTGCTGTCTATATCTTTCTTTAAAACCTGCAAGAGTTTTCTGATATATTTGGGTGTTCCTATGTTGGGTACATGTATGTTTATAATGTTTTGTCTTCCTGAAGCATTCTACACTTGAGTATTATGAAGTGTCCTTCTGGGTCTCTTTCTATGGCCTTGTTTTAAAATTTATTATGTCTGATATGAGTATTGCTACCCCAACTTTTTTTTACTGTCCATTTTTTTGGAATATTTTTTCCAACTCTTCAATTTTGGACTGTGTAGGTCATTTGTTCTGAGGTGGGTCTCTTGTAAGCAGCATATATGCAGGTCTTATCTTCTTATCATTCAACTACCTTATGTCTTTTGATTGGAGCATTTAATCCATTTACCTTTAAGGTTATTATTGATAGGTACTTATACATTGCCATTTAACTCCCTTTGTACCTGTGTTCCTCTCTCTCTCACTCTTTTTTTTTTTTATTTTCTTAAAGCAGTCTATTTAGCATATCTTGCAATGCTGGTTTGGTGGAGGTATATACTTTTAGCCTTCTTTTGTCTGGAAAACTCCTTATTTCACCTTCCATTTTAAATGAGAGCCTTGATGGATAGAGTGGTCTTGGTGGAATGCCTTTGGTTTTCATTACTTGCAATATTTCTTGCCTCTCCCCTCTGGCTTGTAGTGTTTCTATTGAGAAGTCAGCTACTAGCCTTATCGGGACATCCTTGTATGTTGCTTCCTGTTTCTGCCTTTATGCCTTTAAGATTCTCTTTTTGTCTTGGAATTTTCCCATTGAATTATGGTGTGTCTTGGAGTGGATCTCTTTGGGTTCCTCTGGATTGGGATCCTCTGTGCTTCCTGAAGTTGTGAGACTTTTTCTCTCTTCAAATTGGGGAAATTTTCTATCATTACTTTTTCTTTTTTTTATTTTTATTTTTTCATTATTTATTTATTTTTGACTGCTTTTATTTCTTTTCTCTTTTAAAAATGTATTTTATTGGTTATGCTATTACAGTTATCCCATTCCACCCCTTTATTCCCCTCTGCCTTGCATCCCCCTCCTACTGGCATTCCTTCCCCCCTTTAGTTCATGTGCATAAGTCATAAATATAAGTTCTTTGGCTTCTCCATTTCCCATACTATTCTTAACCTCCTCCTGTCCATTTTCTACCTACCATTTATGCTGCGTATTTTCTGTACTATTCCCCATCTCTCCCCCTCCCACTCTCCCACTGATAACCCTCTAGGTGATCTCCATTTCTGTGATTGTATTCCTGTTCTAGTTGTTTGCTTATTTTGTTTTTGTTTCTTTTCTTTTTTTTTTTAGGTTCAGTGGTTGATAGTTCTAAGTTTGTTGTCATTTCACTGATCATAGTTTTTGGTCTTCTTTTCCTTATATAAGTCCCTTTAACATTTCTTGTAATAAAGGCTTGGTGTGATAAACCCAGTTAACTTGACCTTATCTGGGAAACACTTTATCTGCCCTTCCATTCTAAATGATAGCTTTCCTAGAGAGTTATCTTGCATGTAGGTCCTTGCCTGTCATGACTTGGGATTCTTCTTTCTAGCCTCTTCTTGCCTCAAAAGGTTTCTTTTGAGAAATCAGTTGATAGTCTTATGGGAACTTCTTTGGAGGTAACTGTCTCCTTTTCTCTTTCTGCTTTTAAGATTCTCTCCTTATCTTTAATCTTGGATAATGTAATTATGATGTGCATTGGTGTGTGCTTCCTTAGGTACAACCTCTTTGGTACTCTCTGAGCTTCCTGGACCTCCTGGAAGTCTATTTCTTTTGCCAGATTAGGGAAGTTCTCCTTTATTACTTTTTCAAATAAGTTTTCTATTTCTTGCTCTTCCTCTTCTCCTTTGGCATCCCTATGATTTGGATTTTGGAACATCTAAAGTTGTCCTGGAGATTCCTAAACCTCTCTTTATATTTTTGAATTCTTGTTTCTTCATTGTGTTCTGGTTGAATGTTTATTTCTTCCTTTTGTTCTAAACTGTTGATTTGAGTCCTCGTTTCCTTCCCATCACTGTTGGTTCCCTGAGCATTTTCCTTTATTTCACTTTTCATAGCCTTCATTCTTTCTTCTATTTTGTGACCATACTCAACCATTTCAGTGAGCATCCTGATTACCAGTGTTTTGAACTGTGCATCTGAAAGGTTGGTTATCTCTTCATTGCTCATTTACATTTTTTCTGGAGCTTTGGTATGTTCTTTCATTGGGGCCATTTTTTTTTTGTCTTGGCATACCTGTTATGTAGTGTGGGGTGGAACCTTAAGTACTCACCAGGGTGGGGCAAACATCATTGCTGCATTGTGGCACTGTACACTGGGGAGGGGTCCAAGAGGGAAACATGGTGCTTGCTTAACTTTAGGCCAGCTTTCAGTTACTTCCTCTGCTACCCACAAGCACATTAGGCCCTTCTGGTGCTCATTCCTGGGTGGGTGGTTTTGTGTAATTCTATAACCTTGTGTGTCTCTTCAATGAACTCTCCTATTAGGCTGGGAGTTTCTCCTGCCCCACAACCCCACAGGGTTTTTTCAGTCAGAGGTTTTGAGGCTTTATTTCCCAGTGCTAGAGCCTTGGGTTGCACATTCTATCTCACTACCCAGTTGTTTTTACTGGTTTATCCATGTTCAAATGTAAGACAGCACACTCTGCTAGCTTCCACCTCACCTGGTCCACCAGCCACCACCTTGCTGTGAGTCATCTCTACCACAGCTGCCCATCTCTGCCACTCCTACAAGTCTGCATGAATGTTTCTTCTTTAATTCCTTGGTTGTCAGACTTCCATACAATTGGGTTTTCTGGCAGTTCTGGTTGTTTTTTTTTTTTTAATTTGTTGTCCTTCTTTTGGTTGTGGGAGGAGGCACATTGTATCTACTTATACCTCCATCTTGGCTGGAAGTCCACACAGAACTGTATCATCACTTTTTCAAACAGGTTTTGTATCCCTTGCTCCTCTTCTCCTTCTGGTATCCCTTTTATATGGATATTATTATGTTTCACATTGTCCTGAAGCTCCCCTAAACCCTCTTCCTTCTTTCTGAGTCCTATTTTTGTTTTCTTGCTCTGTGTGGGAGTATTTTTCTAGCTTGTTCTCCAGCTCACTGTTTTGATCCTCTGCTTCACCTAGCCTTCTTTATTCCTTCGTCTATGTTCTTCAATTCAGAAATTGTATTCTTCATTTCCTCTTGTCTCTCAATGATAGTTTCTATGTCCTTTTTCATGCTAGTGTAATTTGCAGTAAGTTCCTTGTAGCTTCCCTGTAGTTCTTCATAAATCTCATGGAGCTCATTGAGCTTCCTTATAACCATTGTTCTGTACTCAATGTCTGACAGTTTACTTGCCTCGATTTCTTTTTGGAGATTCCTCTTTTCCTTTTGATTGGGGGGTTGTTTTTTGTTTTCTTTTTTTTAGCAGAGATTCTTCTTGTTTGTTTCTGCTTCTTAAGTTGATCTGCTTTGACTCTCTGTCTTTGTGGTGTAAACTTCTATGGCAAGAGAGCTACAAGATTTAGTGGTGCAGTCTCCTTGATCTCCTGGACTTGATGTTCTTGGGAGGCTCTTTATGCCATTTATGTTGGCTCTCTTGATGTAATTGGATTTTGATTATTGTTGGGTCATTCTTTTGTGTTTCCTTCCTTCCAATTAGCTGGCTGAAGGTCACTCTGCCCACTACATCTTGTATGCTGTTGTGCATGCACCAGAATAAAACTACACAGCCCAGGAAACGAATTCACACCCACAAAAATAACTCTTACCCACAATCACACTATCAACAGCAAATGAACTAATATTAATAAGGGTGTACACAGATTAAGTCTATTATAAGTAAGGAGAGGTGAATATGAGATGACTAACTGAAAGAACAATGATTTTTGAATATAGAGGGAAGAGCACTAATAAGAGTTGAGAGATAGAGCAATGTGAAGAGAGAAAGTAAAATTTACATCATGAATAAGAAAGGGAATGAAGAAGATGGACTGGAGTATGACAAGGGAAGCATATAGTATTAGGTTTAAAAATAAATGAAAATAAAATAAAATAAAATAAAGTGAGAGAGAAAGAATAAAAGGAAGGAAAAAAGGTAAGTAAAAAATAAAAATATAGCAGCCCAATTAAAGAGAAAGATCTACCAGAGCACTACCAACAATGAACGAGCCAAAACTAATATAGGTGAGATGGGAATA
>CM052544.1:56044709-56075614 GCA_028533065.1 Trachops cirrhosus | reverse complement strand
CCATTTTTAGTTTTCTGAGGAAGTTCCATACTGTTTTCCACAGTGGTCGTACCAGTCTGCAATCCCACCAACAGTGCACTAGGGTCCCTTTTTCTCCACAACCTCTCCAACACTTGTTGTCTGTTGTTTTATTTATGATGGCCATTCTGACTGGTGTGAAGTGGTACCTCATTGTGGTTTTAATTTGCATCTCTCTGATGACTGGTGATGCTGAGCATCCTTTTGTATGTCTCTGGGCCCTCTGTATGTCCTCTTTGGAGAAGTGTCTGCTCAAGTCTTTTGTCCATTTTAGATTTAATTGGGTTTGTCTTCCTGGAGTGGAGTTGTGTGAGTTCTTTATATATTTTGGAGATCAAACCTTTGTCTGAGGTGTCTTTGGCGAATATGTTTTCCCATACAGTTGGTTCTCTTTTTATTTTAATGCTGTTTTCTTTAGCCATGCAGAAGCTTCTTAATTTGATGAAGTCGTATCTGCTTATTCTTTCCTTTATGTTCCATGCTCTAGGGGACATATCAGTGAAAACATTGCTTCGTGGAATGTCTGAGATTTTCCTGCCTATGTTCTCCTCTAGGACTTTTATGGTGTCATGATTTATCTTTAAGTCTTTTATCCACCTTGAATTTGTTTTTGTGTATGGAGTAAGTTGGTGATCGAGCTTCATTGTTTTGCATGTAGCTGTCTAGCTCTTCCAGCACCATTTGTTGAAGAGGGTATTTTTGCTCTTTTTATGCTTATTCCCCTTTTGTCAAATGTTAATTGACCGTAGAGACTTGGGTTTTTTTTCTGGGCTCTCTGTTCTGTTCCATTGGTCTATGTGTCTGTTCTTATGAGAGTACCAGGCTGTTTTGATTACAGTGGCCTTGTAAAAGACTTTGGTATCAGGTATTGTGATCCCTCCTACTTTGTTCTTCTTTCTCAAAATTGTTGTAGCTATCTGGGGTCATTTATGGTTCCATATAAATTTTTGAAGTGTTTGTTCTATGTTCGTGAAATATGCCATTGGTACTTTAATAGGTATTGCATTGAATCTGTAAATTGCTTTGGGTGGTATGGACATTTTGATGATGTTAATTCTTTGAATCCATGATCATAGTACATGCTTCCATTTGTTTGTGTCTTCCTTAATTTTTTTTCTTCAGTGTTGTGTAGTTTTCTGAGTTTAGCTCTTTTATCTTCTTGGCAAGCTTTATCCCTAGCTACTATATTTTTCTTGTTGCTATATGAAATGGATTTTTTTCCTGATTTCCGCTTCTGATATTTCATTATTGGTATACAGAAATGCTTTTGCTTTTTCAATATTTCTGAATATTGACTTTGTGTTTTGCTGTTTTGACAAATTCATTTATTAGGTCGAGTAGTTTTTTGTTGGAGTCTATAGGCTTTTCTATGTATGCTATCATGTCATCAGCAAACAATGACAGTTTTGTCTCCTCATTTCCAATTTGGATGCCTTTTATTTATTTTTCTTGTCTGATTGCTGTGGATAGGACTTCCAGTACTATGTTGAATAAGAGTGGTGAAAGCAGACATCCTTGTTTTGTTCCTGATTTTAGTGGGAAAGGTCTTAGTTTTTACCCCTTGAGTATGATGTTGGTTGTAGGTCTCTCACATATGGCCTTTATTATGTTGAAGAATGCTCCCTCTATTCCCACTTTGCTGAGTGTTTTTTTCTTAAATGGGTGCTGTACCTTGTCAAATGCTTTTTGTTCATCAATTGATATGATCATATGATTTTTGTCTTTTGTTTTGTTTTTGTGATGTACTATATTTATTGATTTGTGAATATTGTACCATCCTTACACACCTGGTCATGGTGTATGATCCACTTAATCATGGTGTATTATCTATTTAATGTATTGCTGGATACAGTTTGCCAGTATTTTGTTGAGGATTTTAGCGTCTATGTTCATCAGTGACATCAGTCTGAAGTTTTCTTTCTTTGTTATGTCTTTATCTGGTTTTGGGATTAGGATGATGCTGGCTTTATAAAAAGAGTTTGGGAGTCTTCCATCTTCTTGGATTTTTGAAATAATCTGTGAAGGATAAGGATTAGCTCATCTTTAAATGCTTTGTAAATTCTCCTGTGAAACCATCTGGTCCAGGGCTTTTGTGTGTCAGAAGCTTTTTGATTACTGCTTCAATTTCCTCAGCTGTTATTGGTCTGTTCAGGCTTTCTGCTTCTTCTTTATTCGGTTTTATAAGATTATATTTTTCTAGAGATTTGTCCAATTCACCTAGGTTTTCAAATTTCTTGGCATATAGTTGTTCATAGTAATTTCTTACAATCCTTTGTATTTCTGTGGTGTCAGTTGTAATCTCTCCTCTTTCATTTCTGATTGTGTTTATTTGGGTCCTCTCTCTTTTTTTCTTGATGAGTCTGCTTAAAGGCTTGTTGATTTTGTTTATCTTTTCAAAGAACCAGCTCCTGAATTTATTGATCCTTAGAATTTTGCTTTTAGTCTCTACGTCACTTAATTCTGCTCTGATCTTGGTCATTTCCTTCCTTCTCCTTGCTGTGGTCTGTCTTTGTTGTTGTTCCTCAAGTTCTTGTAGGTGTCATGTTACATTATTTATTTGAAAATTTTCTGTCTCTTTTAGGTAGCCCTATATTGCTATGAACTTCCATTGAAGACTTTTCTTAAATACCATCTCTTCAGGTTTCCCCTCTTTATCTGCTTGCTTTCTTTATAATTCTTTATGCAAGTGAAAATTATCTGACATTCTATTATATTTTCATTTTCTACTGTTTATTGTTTTTCTCTCATCAAAAAAAAGAATTTTCACAGTTATGTCTCCTGAGTAATGTCTAGTCCACAGTAGGTGCTCATTAAATATGTTAACTCTGTGAATGAGTTCTACATATGAAGAATCACTGTACCTTATATATTTCTGTATTCTGTGATTCTGGGAATATATTTAGCAGTAGTAAGAACAGTAATCATTAATGCTTATTGAGGCTTGCTCTGCTCCAGGCTCTGTTTTGGGTGCTTTGCAAGTCCTCATTTATTTAAAAAGCCTTTGTTATAGATAATACTATTAGCTCTATTTGTACATATGAGAAATTGAGGCACAGTGGTTGAGCAGCTAGTGCAGAGTCATGGAGGTAACAAATCAAGGATCTAGAATACCTTTGACTTGGGAATGTTTCACCCTTAACCACTTCACTGTAATGTCATTGCCTACAGCAGGCATTCAGTACAAATTTATTGTGTTGAAATGAATAATTAACAAAGGGCCATATCATGGAAAATGTATGCTAAGAGCTGAGAGGAAAGTGTAGAGGGTGCTAATTGTATTGTATAAATTAGATATAAGATAGGAATTAGGCAAAGGGAGTGATCTAGGGAAGATAGAAGTCATGACCCAACCTCTCCCGCACCACAGTCTCCCCTCAAAGGGGAGATGGGACCTACTTGGATGTTAAGATCAATTCTCTTCTAGTAGGCAGAGGGGAGGGAAGGTGGACATTCCAGTGAAAATAATTCTAAATAATAAATCATGTATTTCAAATATTACTTAAAACAGACTATGAGGTAACAGAAGGGAGATGTATGCCAGAGAGTCACATTTTTCTGAATTAAAAACAGAACTGACTCATATCTATTAACACTTGAAGATTTGTTTTTAGAACACTAGCAGAGAAAAACGTTCTTTCCCCCTTAACTCTCTAGTAGATAATAATAACAATGAAAGCTAATGGCTACATAAATATTGTGACAATTCAACTTTATATCTATTCGACATGGCAAATTACAGTATAATTTACTTATTCAGAAATCACATTACTTCATACATTATTACCATGTTATTGCAGAAGATTCAAGTGAATCACAACTGCACTTTTGTATTTCATGTGTAAGCATCATCAGTTTTCCTTACAATGAAGAAGAGTTTATTAAGAAGTTATTTCAGGACACTATTGAGAAACACATAGGGTTTTTAGATCCAAAGGCATTATCTAACCCAATCACTATATGAGATGAAGAAGACTTTTTATTTCCCCCCCAGGGCTCATAAGAATGGAAGGTTTCAGTGTTTGCTTTTGTGTGTGTATGTGTGTGTGTAGGTGATAGTGCTACATTGAGGGTGGTATAATAATGTTTGGGAACTTTTTTAAAGAATTTCATTGACCAAGGATTCAGGATCAGTAAATATGAAAAGAAATTGATTACAGATATGGTATGTATTTACTTTTATGCTGAAGCAGAAGCTTGGCCAATTCATTTCAAAACTTTTAATTGGAATTGCATTTGGGAAGCCTGGTAAATTATACCACCTACTTTAGGTTTGAACTGGCTGAGAGAGAGTCTCAGAATCAGGCAAGTGGAAATGAGCACATGACCTTGGGCACTCTTATTGCTGATTGGGGAATGCACCTTTAGCTCTGTAGCCAAAAAGGGTTGGTAATTCTTCTGTCTGTCTATAATTAGATAGGCTTTGATAGCTGTTGCTAGCAGATTTGGACAACCACAGGTCCTCTGCATAGAAGTAGCCCTTACATGGTCCAGAACTGACCAAATATAAGTGACTATATTCAATTACTCACTACTTTGTAGAGGCCTGGTTCCTCCTAAGACTGTTTGGCATGAAACAGTCACCTCCCTGTAGACCAGCTCTTCCTGACCCCCTATTTCTATATTGGCTGTATGCAGTGTTGAGACTCAAAAGTCAGTGCTGATTCATTATTTCTTCTCACTCATCTGGTGCTAAGACCTCAAGCAGGGATTCTAGAAGAGTGGTCTATAGTCACTTGCATCAGAATCACCTGGAAGCTGATGACACAATTATTTCTGACCTCCCACTCAGATGTACTGAACCAGTCTCTTGCTCAGATCCTAGGAATCTGAATTATGAATATAGTTTCCTGCTCTTCCTGGGTATGCTAAAGTTTGCTCACCCCTGTCCTGTAGGTATGACTTTAATACTATCTCCTGAAATTGTTTCCTACCAGTTCTGCTGCAATCATCCCAGGATTCAGTCACATTTATCTCTCCCTCAGGTCACTTGTCCCTGAGTTTTGCCTTGCATTGATCTTTCCTGCCTACTGTGACCAGATGAATGAATTTTAAAATTAGGTAACCTGATTTTTAGCCTACCCCTAAGTGTTTAATATAAATGAGTTGCATTTATTTTTTGTTTGATTTTGCATATGTGTGTTTAAGTTGTTTTTTTCCTTGACAAACTGTTCCAATGAATCAAGTTGATTTTTTGGGAGGAGTAAATGAGGTGAACAGGAGACAGGCTTACACAGTCCATGTACTATGAGCTGTGCATGCTCCCATCCTAAGAGAGTCATACATAAAAAAGAGGCAAGAGGGACTAGGGATTGTGGCCTTGGGGGAAGGAGTGGTGTAGTGAAGGCATCATTTCCTCTGGAGGTGGCAGTAGAAATTATTGCCAGAACCAATGGCATTGGATGTGGAAGATGTCAAAGGGGCACAAGAAATGTCAAGGAGATGGGGAAGTAATACAATTCAACATGCATGTCAATTTTTAACTTTAATCTAAGTTCAAGGTACCACTGATACCAAAAGTCAACACATACCATATCTGTAATCAATTTCTTTTCATATTTACTGATCCTGAATCCTTGATCAATGAAATTCATTAATAAAGTTCCCAAACTTTATTATACTACTCTCAATATATCACTATCATCTACACACACACACATACACACACACAAAAGTAAAAACTGAAACCTTCAGTTCTTATCAACCAACCTTCAGTTCTTATCAACGACTATCAACCATTGTCCACAGAAAAGCTGAATAGTAGGATGAAAAGGCTGCTGAAAAGTCTTCCTTATTAGGATACATGCTTCCTAAGGAAAAGGCATATAGGTTACAGGAAACTCCAGTCGCATGTGCCTAAAGAACTGAACAATGGGAATGGAGACCATACCCTACTTGCTGAGGCATGACTGAGAACAGAGAGAGGCTACCGTCTGATTCATTTTCTCTCATCCATGTCTTAGCACTGAAGTCATGTCAGGTAGGGCCTCAGAGAATGCTGGACAGGTTCACTTTGTACATGCTGCCGGTGAACATGGAGAAGCGGATTTCTACAGGTACTGCAGGTGCTGTGTGTGGCAGTGAGTGGCACAGTCCTGCAGCCAACTTCTTGTGTTCAAATCTTCATTCTGCCATTTAATAGCTGTGGAAACTAAGGTTACTTACTCAATCTTTCTGTGCTTCAGTTTCCTCAATTATAAAATGGGGCTAATAATAGCATCTACCTTTTAGTATAGTTGTGAAGATTAAATGCATTATTGCATATAAAGCAGACATACTGCTATAAAAGTGAGAGCTATTAGTAGCAGTAGTATTAATCTTTTCCAGAGAAAGTCCCGCATTAATTCCTGACATAAATGAAGGACCTTAAAATGTTTGATGAATGACTTTGTCATGTGCTTCAAAGTGGGAACTGCACACAGGTGACAAATGTTCCCAAAACATGCTGTACACCTGGGAAATTAATGTGCATTTTATGAGCAGGTGATTTTATTTCTTATTGGGCTCAAATCTACTGATTTGGAACTGTCAACCTTTGAGGAACTCAGTGCCTCTAGTCAATCAGTTGGAGGCACCAGGATGTGGATTGTGCAGTGTGTTAGCCACACCTGTGGTTTAGCTTGAGCTGGTGGTCCTAGGCTGCCAGGGGAGAAAGGCTAGAACAACTCACAGGCTACCATGGGACCACAGGGACTTCATTGCCAATGAAAAGTTTTGTTGGAATTTTTTTTTGTATTTTATTTTTTAAGATCACCTTCTATTTAAACTTGTAAATGAAGAATGATGTTAGATTTTTACTGAGACAAGACAAGTCTAGGGTTAGACAGAAGCTCCACTTAGTTCAGTGTTTTAGGAAACAATAGTAAGTGGAGCAAGAGTGGCACTTGATCATTCCCGTTCCAGTTGGGGCAGTGAGCTCAGTATGGTGTTTGGCAGGCATGGTGGCCCCCGGGTGCAAACTGGGACAGACTCCTCATGCAGGAGCATGTTTGCTGCTAAACCAACTATGGACCACAATTTCTTCACATGGGGCAGCACTAGGGCTCCATTTTTCCCTCTCTGTGACCATGCCATCAGCCGGCTGCTCAGCTTCTGTCATTGGGTATTGAAGAAAAGAGAATTTAAGAGTTTTAATTCATTTTTTAAAGCCATGTATGTTGTATCTCTTCAGTGTTTTTTGGATATACTGCTGACCTAGCCTTAAAATGGTTTTTCTAAAACCATTTGACAAAACCTTGATTTCTGGCCAGGGAGGTTTTCCTGCTGTAGCACTCATATTTGCAGTAGGGCCTTCTGTCTCACCATCTTCATCTTTTCTTAAGACTTAGCACAAGGCAACAAAAACATCTCTTTTGAGAACAGACAGTATCATATCAAAGATTCTACCTGGAAACCAAGGGAGGTTAAAAGGTCAAGCTTTCTGCCTATATATTAAATCTGTGGTCACTGCTTCATGGTCATGGCGGACGCATCAGGGCCTCTGCCATTTTCTTTTCACCCCAGCCCAGTGCCTCTGTGACTGTAGCTGATGTCTGACCTCAGAAACTTCTAGCCAGCTTCTGGAGTTGGCCACGTTGCATTGTTCTCTTTAATTAGAAAGACCTGGCACCTCCTTTGCAGCAAACATCTCAATTAGGATCAACTGATTTCAAAGTTAAACTTCTAATGGATTAAGGTGAGATTAGAAAGAAGAGACACAGGCCACACATCAGTAAAGGAGGGATTTGAATGATTTTTTTAAGAGGTAAGGGAACATTTCTCAATATGGAAAGTTTGTGAATTTCATCGGAGTGTTAATGAAACTTGAGTTGGTGCTTGTTTAAGAACTGTTTTGAAATGTTTACATTTACATCACATCATAAAACTTTCACTTCTGCCCTGATTACTTAATATTTTTGCCTGAAGACCATTTTATTATGAATTACTTTTGGGGTTTTTTTGGACATTGTTTCCCATATACTTAAATGGTGTAGTGTTATTGCCCATCATGATGGCTGAACTTGAGCAAGTCTTGCCCTGTCTGAGAGAGGAGGGCACGCCTCTCCACTTCACGCAATCTCTGCTTAGATGTCACCTTTCTGGGCCACCCTTTTAAAAGTCCTCTTCTGCTGTCACTCTTTATCCTGTTATTACTTTTCTTCATTGAACTTAATTGCTGTCTACATTTTACTGTACATGGTGGGGCAAAAGTAGGTTTACAGTTGTACATATGGAAAACAATGCAATAATTAATAAGAAATAATTTAAGAATAAACTCTGTGTTTTTCATACTCACAGCTGTACATGTACTTTTGCCCCACCCTGTATTTATTTGTTTATTATATGTGTTTCTCTGTTAGAGGCAATCTCTGGAAGGGCAGGGACTTTTGTCTGGTTCATTCACTGCTGTAGCCTCATCACCTAGAATAGGGATCAGTCAACTAAAGATCTGACCCATAGTTTGCCTTTGTATTGCCTGAGAACCAAGACTTTTTACATTTTTAAAAGGTTAAAAAAACCTGAAGAAATAATATGCAACAGAGGCCATATGTGGTCCACAAAGCCTAAAATATTTATGATTTAGCCCTTTAGAGAAAACGTCTGTCAACCCCTGGCTTATGCCAGTGACTGGTTCTTGAGCAGGTTCTCAACAAATATTTTCACAGTAAATGAATCAATTCAATTCAGTGAATTGAGTAATTAGATCACTCAATTTTAGAATCTTGCTCTACCTAGAATGATGATGCCTCATAAACATCTGGTGTTCAGTAAAGTTTCTTAAATAAGACCATGAAGACATAAAAAGGCATTCCTATCTTTGAAAACAATAATTGAGATAAAGGTTTTTCGGGTTTTTTTGTAGCTTAGAGTTTTAGTGCTAAACTCATTTATAGACACAGGGGCACCATGAGTCATTACAATAGTTGCTGACAAATCTGTTATTATAAGCATCCAAAAGAAAAACATTAACAGTGATGGACATGAATGAAGTTTTTTGATTTTTGCCCCAACTCTAGAGGATATAAAAGTGTACTGTTTTAAAGTAATGTTTCCAAAGTGTGATGCCCCAGAATCACTTGCATCTGAACCCCCTCAGGGGCTACTTGTTTAAAAATGTGGGCCATTTGACTCCACCTCAGATTCGTTGAATCAGAATCACTGGAGGATTACCCCAGGAGTTTACATTTTTCACAGGCCCCACATATGATTCAGATGTTCACTAAGGTAAAAAATAATTGTTCTGCAAGTGAAACAGAGACAGACTCATAGATGGAGAAGAGATGACAGCTAGTGGGGGGATTGGAAAAAAGGGAAAAGGAGCCATGGACTTGGACAACAGTGAAGTGATCACTGGGGAGAGGAGTATAAGGGACTATATGGTAATGGAAAAAATATAATAAAGATTATATAGAAAATAATTGCTCTGAATTCAACTATTGGCAGGTGTGGTAGGAAGGAGAAGGTTGGAATTTACTGTGTGAATGTAGAACAAGAATACTTCCATTATCATGGGCACACTCCATGCTGGCCTTTTGTAGGCTTCCATATTGTACAAATTGCACTTTGGATCTTGTTAAAATGTAGGTTCAGATTCGGGTCTGGAGTGGAGCCTCATATTCTGCATTTCGCACAGGCTACTTGGGTGATGCTGATGGTAACTGTTCTTGGACTTCGTTTAGCATAACACAAAATTAGAGCATGAGTTGGCAAATTTTTTCTTTAAAGCATCAGAGAGTAAAAGTATTAGGCCATGTAGGTCATACAGCTGCTGTTGCAACTACTTACACCTGCTGTTGTAGCACAAAATCAGCCATAGATTATACATACATGAATGGGTATAGCTGCATCGCAATAAAACTTTATTTATGGAAATAGGTAGCCAGTCAGATCTGCTGGGCCATAATTAGCAAACCCTGGATTAGAGAATCATACTGATTATTATTGCTGTTCTTCAGAATTATTCTGCACCTTCCATATGACAGGGAATTTGGTAGGTGTTTTTTTTAATTCATTTGCATCCTGGTGTAAGATCTGGAAGCATCCTTTCTCAAGGATGCACAGCTACCAGGTAACAGAGTCAAGACCTGAACCCTGACCTTTGGACTTCAGTCTGTTTTTTTCTGCTATACAAAGAGAGCTCCACATTAGCAATAAATTTTTCTTTGGAAATAGTGCTGTTTTTGAAGGACTACTAGAATGAAACTTTTTGAGAGCAGGAGTTTTTATGTTTTTACAAACATAGTGGGCATTCATAAACATTTATTGACTGAATATCTATTTCATGACTTCCCAGTTCTAATATTAGTGTTTTCATAGGAGGGTATTTCAGAGATAAAGTAATGCAACAAATGATAGAAGTAGTGAACCTCATTATAACTCCTAGAACCCAGATTTTTCTACACACTGGCTCCTTTATACTCAGTAGCTCACTTAAGTTTGGTAAGTGCCATTTGCAGGGACATAAATGGTTATCTTGTGGCTTCTAACAGATATCATTAACCACTCTTAATTTTGAGCTCCACTTTCTCCTCAGCATTGGTGATAAAGTTGTGTTTTGGCAAACCATCCTGGTGAATGGAGGAATCAAGGATTATTCCTGCAGTAAGAGATTCCAGACATATCTCCCATCTTCTTGTGATTGGGGAGTTTCTCTAAAACAAATCAAAGGTCAATTCTCAGGCCACCAATCAGAAGAAATAAGGGCCTGACAGAAGGGTGATTCACCCTTTCCCTCTTTCTTCTCTGTAGTTTTTCATTTTAGAACACTTAATAAGATTTAAAAAACTTAAGTCCACAGACCATGCTGGAATGCGTTTCTTGGTAACAGTATTACATATTAGAAAGCACAGTGTAATTTGCATGGGGTTGTTTTGATGCAAAGTGAAAGGCAATTGGTAGGTGTGTTTAAAGCATCACAGACAATTTTAAAAAGGGTCCCTGAGGAAGGCAAAAGAAATGGCTGTCCTGAATGGAGTTGCTGAAGTAAAGATGCTGCTGATGGCTGAGTCTGGCTTTGATCCTGAGGAGGAAAGAAGGAGGGCACAGCAGCTGAAGCTACAAGGATCCTGAGAAGTCATATTGATTCATCACTTCTGAGCATTTTTGATCCCAGTCACTTAACTATTTTACCTGCAAGCCAAGTTTGTACCTATGCAAGCCTGCCACACAACATCTGGGCTTTGTAGTGAAATTTCTTAAGAAAAGTTTCTCTCTGTCACATTTGAGCAATGTGAGTAGTTTACCTTGGATAAAGAAATCACAGCTTTACAGATTTGGGGGTTTGTTTATTAATGATTTTATTATTACCATGCCTTTTAGAAGCCAGCTGGAAAGGAAGAAATACCTTTGTTTCTACCATCATGTACCTCTACCACATTCATTCATTCATTCACAAGTATTTGAGTACTGACTGTGCATCAGGTATGCTTTTATTGTAGGGAAACAAAATCTTTGCCCCCAAGGCACTTTCAATGCTAATGAGTGAAGTTAGACAACGAACAATCACAAAAAAAGTAAATCTCAGTAAAAGTAAAAGTAAGATGATAAGTTCTATGGAGAAAAATAGCACAGAATCAAGGTATTGAGGGAATGGGGTGGATGTGGGGAGGTAGTTATTTCAAACAGGGTCATCAGGGAAGGATTTTCTGTGAGTGCCATTTAGAAAAAGACCTGAGGATAAGTGGAGCAAGTAATTCAGGGGGGAGGGCACAGCAAATGCAAAGACTGTAGGGAGGATGGGAGACCAGAGAGTTAAGTGGAGTGAACAATGAACTTCTCAGTCCTGGGTGTGGACTGTTGGGAACCGCCCTGCCTGGTTTCAGAAGCTGTAACTCCCCCATGGCTAAGGCTGAGTGAACAACCTTCAGATCATAAGCCACTAAGGAGACAAAGCTTATTTCCCTGGCAGGGGCGCCACCTCTACCTCTTTTACTTCATCCTACCTGGCTCCCAATGCATGATCAGTTAGCCGAGGGTGAGATTCCTCAAGGGAGGAATGACCTAGGACAGGCACGATCATGGGGAACCCCCAGGGAAGGACTTGGGGGGCCATAGCAAAAGGGGGTGATGGACCTTCACCCCTCATTTTTGACATAGCCTGAGTCCTGTCTGGGAGAAGTCTCCTAATCTCTTGGCTGCCTTACTTCCCCTGCCTGACTTAAGCCTGAAACAATGACAGAGGGTGGTGCAGCCCTGTGCTGGAAAGGGTGGGTGCCCTGGGTGATCAAGCCTAAGAGAAAATATATAAAATCCTGTGAAACCTGCTTTGCTAAGAATGCTCTCAATTAAATAATAAATGTCCAAGCAGGAAATGAGTTTGTCTCCCCAAGTTTTGTAGCCCTTTAGCTAACAGACCCTGACTCAGAATAAGCCTTAGTAGTTCTTTGTATGTTATCTATTGTTTGATACTTACTGCCTAACAATGATTAATGAGCCTTACCTGTATTCCTGTGCAAAATGGACCCAATAAAAGCCCATTGAGGAAAAGGCTCTTGGCCCTTCTCCTTTGAGAGATCGGCCACCTTTCCTCCCCAAGCAGATCATGTCTTGGTAGACTTATTCTCATCCATGGTGGCGAGTGGGGCCCTGCAGGTGGAGACCCCCACAGTGGATATAGATAGAATTGGGCCTCAAGGGCCATTGTGAACACTTTGATTTCTGCCCTGAGTGAAATGTAAGATCTTGGAGGATTTTGAGCAGGGGGAGCCATAAGACAGTCACTGTGGTTGGTGTGTTGATGTAGGAGGGCAGGAACAGAAGCAGAGACACTGGGTAGGAGGCTGTTTAAATATGGGTGGCTTGGACAAGGGGAGTAGCAGTGGAGGTGGTGAGACTAAGCAGACTCTGAATATGTGAAATGGAGCCAACACGATTTTGCTGGCAGATGAAATGTAGATCATAAGGGAAAGAAAGGGATCAAGGGTGATGCATATATTTTTGGCTTGCACAGCCAGAAGGAAATTGTTATTTCTGAGATGAGGAAGTATGGAAGGAACAGGCATGTGTGGGGCAGAAGTGGAAACCAGGAGTTTGACTTGGGGTATGTTGAGTTGAAATGCTTATTAGCTACTCAAATGAAGATGTCTGGGAGGCACCAGGATATGTAGTAGTGAAGATCAGGCAGGAGGATTTGGATGATGATGTAGTAATAGCAGTTAGTACTGTGTGCCTATTATTTGGGTTGTATGAGCACAATAAAGAACATTCTTTTCCACGTGTCTGATTTCAGAACCAACCATTACATTAAAACAAAAAAATTACACAGGTAGGGAATGGACATTTCAACTTTGTTGCTGTTAATGGCAGGATTAGAGAACATGGCTTCTGAGTCTATGGCAAAGTGGACTTTCCCATACTTTATTGTTAAATCGGATGGGCTTATCTACTAGGAATGGTGGAGAAGGACATTTTCAGGGGTGGGTTTCTTACTATATGGACCTGAGCAGAGCAGAATGTTAGCCCCTGCTCAGGTAAGCTGATTCTGAAAGAAAACCTAGCCTACTACACAGTGGCCTTCAAATGCCCTTTCTTCTTCCTAAACTTGTCAATGAGAAATGTTCCTGAGGTTGGAGATAGAAGCCAGGGTAAGCATTAACTCTAGCTAATGGAGTATAAAGAGTAGGGAATAGATATCTCCTCCACCCATCTAACTTAGTGATACATCTTTGCCCTCATTCTCTCATATAATCTTCATATTTTAATCACCATTTTACAAGTGAGGCAACACAAAATTCAAGATGCCACTTTACCTAAGGTCATTAGCGTGGAATGAGAGGACCTAGTATGTCTGTCACACTGGTCTTTTATTACTCTGGTATGTTTTGTAAGGAAATGTACTGTGAAAGGAGTGATCATTTTATTTTTTAAAGCCATAGACATGAAAGGATTTATTTTTTATTATTGTTGATGGGTGTTAGGAATAGATGCTCATTAGGGAAATTTGTATCCATAGTTACAAAAGAATTAAGAAAAACAGTTCTTCCAACTAAATTAGATATTTACACCCAATTTAAATGAACAGGAAAGATGGTAGACTATTTATTCTCACTGGACTTATGTTTAGAAAAACTTCTTTTCACTTTTATTTCCAAGAGCCTGAATGCTTTGGATATTCAAAATAATCTTTGCCTTGATATTTTTATTGGGGATCCTTAGACAGACATGCTACTATGAATTTTGATGCTGTATTTCACACAAAATCAAGTTTTAGTCTTAGAAAATTGTAGACTCTGTCTCTCTGTACATCTGTTGAATCCCTGATTATGCTATAGTCTTTTGGGGGAATAAGTAACTTCCTTTAAAATGAAAATCTTATGAAATAATACTGGACTTGTTATTTTTTTCCTTGTATCTGGTTGCTCTCATAATATTACTGAGTAAGAACGAGGTTGGGGTAGAAAAGTACTGAGTCTTCAGAAGGAATGTGAGTTTTTGTTACTCTTGGACCTTTTCAGACTGCCAATCAGACTGTATGATGCCTCCTATTCCCATTCCTTTCAGGTAATGCTCCCCTGATGTGACCCTAACCCCAAATTCAGATGAACACTTACACAGGCTTACTACCTCGCTTTATTTATTTTGCATAACACTCCTCTGAATTAGCCTTTTTTAAAAAAAAATACTTATCTGAGAACATCCTCATTGATTTTAGAGGGGGGAGGGAACGAGGGGGCAAGAGAAAGACAGAGAAAGACACACACATACACACACACACAGAGGGAGAACAGAGAGACAGAGAGAGAAAGACATTGATCAGCTACCTCCTGTAGGTGCTCCCATTGGGGATTGAACCTGCGACCTTTCGGGTTACCAGACAGCACTCCAACCAACTGAGCCACACCAGCCAAGGCTGAATTAGCCTTCTTATTGTCCCTTTTTATGGACAAGAACACTTGGCATAATCAAGTATTCACGCTTACACAGGCAGTGGCAGATCTGGCTCCTGTGACTCCTGGTCCTGCTTTCTATTAGCTCATCTCCTCTCTTCTGGCCAAGTAAACTCTTCCCTTACCTATGCCTGATCACCTGCCTGTATTTTGTTTCTTTCCCACAGCCATCCTCCCTCTTCAGAACCAAGTTTGTTCTGAAGAGCTGCCTGCTGAGCTCCCTGCCTGTCCTGAAGTTCCTCCTGGTTTGATTTCTTCCCATCTTAAAAGCCCCTACATGATGTTGCACTCCAGCCTGGGACCTTGCCAGTGTCCCTTGCCATCTCATAGTCATGTGTACATGGGCTGATTCCTCCTTATTCCCTCTGGCTTCCATCCTTCCTTCCTTCCTTTATTTATTTATTATTAAAACAATATTTATTTGTCTTCCTCTGTCAAACCCTGAGCCAACCACTTTCCCCATGCTGCCTAGGGAGGTATAGGAAAAGGAACATACAGAGCAGAAAAGACATGGGAGGAAGAACTATGGGAGGTGGTGGTGGCTCCTTCACATGGCGAAGAGGATGAGAAAAGGCACCAACAGGCAAAAGAACCCCATGTCCTCTGAGGGAGCAAAGCCCAGAATGGTATATAAGCTGTCAGGGAAGTGTTCCTGGCATAACCAATCATGAAGCTCTCAAACACAGTTCGAATTCCAGCCCCAGACTTGCCACCCCTATTGTGGCAGCCCCAGTCCCAATGAACTTGGCTGTTGTATTGATGTACCTTGAAATGGTGCTAGTTTGGAAGCTATGGCTAGAAATAGGTGAGGTCAGAGGAGGTGGGGCTACCAAGCTGCTGAGGCTCTCATCTGTCAGTGTCTCTGTTCGTTTTCAGCACTACTGCAAACAGTGACTGGCTCAGCAGCTGAGAGGTTCTCCTGACCAAGGTGGGGATAGAAACAAACTTGGCACAGATGTATATTTTCAGGGAATGAGAGGGTGTGGCAGGAGAGTTGCTCCCAGTGCAGAGAAGACAGAAAGGGGTGGGGCTCCTCTAGCTTCCTTTAAATTGTAAACCTACATGTTCTAGACCATCTCTGTGTTGCCAGTGAATCTAGCATAAAGCCTTGCACAGAAAAGCAGGCATGGTCACTGGATTGACCTGAGATGCCCTATAGACAGCTTCACTGATATGGAAAGGCTTTCCCTTCACAGGTTGCATTTTTATTGTTATGAGTTATGGGGACTAGGTTTACGGAAAGATAAAGAAGCTGCTAAGGGGGCCTCTTCATTTGCTTTCCTCCTACTCTGAGCTGTGTTCTTTAAGGTAGGGTTAACACTGGATAAATAAAAATGAAATTCAGGGACTAACAGGACATGCCCGTGAAGGCATCAGGCTCTAGAAATCCATGAAAGAAAAAGCATTCAAAGTTGCATTCAAGGGTAAATGACAGCAGTGTAGAGCATGTAGGACAGTAAGTCCAGAGGAGAAAGGATGAGGGAATAATGGATATGTAAAGCATCAGGTACATGGAAGGGACCCCAAAGCAGCTGTTGTTATGGTCTGGTGGCTAAGAGGACTGAATACTGTTTCTGCCTCTTGCTGGCTGTGTGGCCTTGAACTCTGAAGTTTAAACCTCAAAATTCTCATCTATTACACTGAAGATGATATTCTCAAACTCATTGTATTGTTTTGCCATGTAAATCATGGTTGGAAGTGCAGTTAGTGTGCTAAGCACAATCATGGTTCCCCAGAGAGGTCCACATCCTAATCTCTGGAAACAGAATTTTACGTGGCAAAAGGGACTTTGCAGATGTGGTTCATTTAAGGATCTTGAGATGCGGATATTGTCCTGGATGATCTGGGTGGGCCTGATGTAATCCCAAGGGTCCTTGGGAGTGGAAGAGGGAGGTGGGAGTAACAGAATCAGGAGATGTGAGGATAGAACCAGGGAGTGGAGTGGTGAGATTGCTGCTTTTGCAGATGGAAGGGCACCGTGAGCCATGCCACGTGGGTAGCTCAGAGAAGCAGGAACAGATACAGAAGTGGCTTCTGTCCTAGAGCTTTGAGAAGAAACAGCCCTGTCAATACTTTGATTTTAACCCAGTTAGATCCAGTTTGGACTTCTGACATCCACAACAATAAGATAATAATTGTGATGTTCTAAGCAACCAACTTTGAGGTAATTTCTTACAGCAGTAATAAGAAACAGACACAGTAGGCATTAAAAAAATAATTGTTACTTTTTAATTGTATTTTTCCATTACTATTTATCCCCCTTATAATCTCCTCCTCCCCATAATCACCACAATGTTGTCCATTCCCATGAGTCCCTTTCCCTTTCTGCTCAATCCCTCCACCCCTTAATCTCCCCCAGAGCTGTCAGCCTGCTCTCTGTCTATGACTGTCTCTATTTCCCATGTTAGTTCAGTTTGTTCATTAGATTCCACATGAGTGAAATTATATGGTATATGTCTTTCTCTGACTGGCTTATTTCACTTAGCATAATGTTCTCCAGGTCCATTCATGCTGTCGCAAAGGGCAAAATAAAAAAGAAGAAAATTTTACCCTTTGTTATTACTTTTTAAGTAACTTAGAGCAGCCACTTAGCTGCTATGGGTTTTTGGCTTCTTCATTGTAGCAGGCCTGCTCAGTGCACTGCACCACTGGGCTCTTCTCTTGAGCCACAGACCCTGGGCATGTGTGACATAAAGCCTACAGCCCGCTCTCATAATTACATTTTTAATTCATAAAGTACAATCAGTATTTCAACAAAAGAAACCCATTATATTGAAATAAGTTATCAAATATTTTTAAAATGTGCATTAAAGCAATATCTTAGTAACACACTGGAAAAGATCTTATGGCAGGCCTAGTAAGTACTGTTGCTTTGAAGTAGTAATGGACATAAGTGATATCTCAACATATTGGCAGAAACCGAAATTTGAGATGAAAATATCTGTGATTTCTTTAGATGACAGAATGTAGACACTGCTGATTCTACTGCATTTCACTGCCTATATTTCTCTTTGAAGGAAATGCTAGATTTCACTTCGAGGTTAGTGGCATAAAGATGTAACATGTTTTCCCCATCTAATTTCTATATCACGCCCTCCCCCACCCGTACCCCCAATTCTGATCATGGACCCCTTGGAACTCTAGGACCTCAGGTATGACTCCCTGGGAGGAACATTGTGAAAAGACCACAGGGAAGTATGGTGACCCCTTAAGATCTTAATACTTCATATTAAGAGTCAGTGTATGTACTCTGTCAATCCTCGGGGTGGAATGGGTGACATGCCTCTTAGGACAAGGAAATGACTGCTCTGATTCTTTAGGGAAGGGCCAAAGTCATTCTTGTAAAGCCAGTTCAGTTTGTCTATGCCTCATGGTTTTTGACATTACTTGTAAAGATAACTAACCAGGAGAGAGAAGCTAACAAACAAACAGTTTTAAAGTAGGGTAGGGTGGTGAGTGTGACATTAATTCCACATAAGCAAAGCAGTAAAACACAAAAAAGGAATAAATAGTGGTGTGAGAATTTCAGTGAAGTTGCTGCTTAGAGGTAATTTTGGGTAAGTAACAAAATTTTCTTGACCAAGAATGAGTAAGATGTTCTAGTAAATTGTGCCGACCATTGTCATTGAGCAATATATACAACTGAGTTTTAGTCAGGCTTCATAAGGCAGTAGCTTATTTGATAGCATATCAAATGGCTTATTTGGTGGGAGTGTTAGGCTTAAATCTGACACACTGCTTTGCACATACTAGGAATGAAAATATTTGTTAAATCAGTTTGATTCAGTAACATTTTACATCTTATTCACCTTTTGGATTACATTTTTAAGTCAATATTTGTTTTTACTGGATAATTTAGAAACATAGCTAAGACAGCCACAAGTAAACAAGTAGCTTTCAAAGCTATCCTCACTGGTCATAGAAAAAGAGTGAGCATAATACATTTTTATTTTGTTAACATGAGGCCCAGTAGGATTGTAAAATTAATACCAGTAGAGCTTTCTATAGTAGTTTTCATTGCATATTTACTAGGAAAGCACTTGCAAATATCTTTGTAGGTGATGAATTTGATAGCCATCTTTAAATGGAAGACAGAGAGCTCTTAGGGCCTTACCATGGTTGAAACAAGTCAATATTTTTTTTTGGATAAAAAGTTACAACTTTGTAAAACACCTGAATGTGGCTTTGATGCTGTGTTTATTTCCTCAGTATTATTTTTCATAGCTCTGAGTTTGTACTTCGATTAACAGCATAGTATTTTGGCAGTGGTTCAGAAGTTATTGATTTTGGTACATTTTTCACCATCAGTAAATATATGAGTGATGTTATTATAGAACTTAAAAAAGCTTTTAATTTGTAAGTACTGACTGTTAAAGCAATAGTACTATAGTGAGGTTTCATAATCAGTTTCCACAATTCTAACAAAGTCTGTGGATATCTGCCTACCAGCTAAATTGGTACCTTCATGTGGTGTAGCACACCTTAAAATTCCCGTGGCTCACTGACTTCAAAGTAGAATTCTTCACATTTTAATTGTGGAGAGTTTACATTGTTTCTAAATTTGCACATAAAGTGAGACTCATATTTCATATCTCATTATTTCATATTTGTATATTTCAAAATTGCAAAAAAGCAACCATGTTATGTTGGCAACAAATTATATTTCTACACAAATAACTATAAGCTGCATACTATTGTAGTAAACTTTAAATTATTTTGTTTCACTGGAATTTCATTGCAGTGGTAAACTAAATTCGGAAACTGTTAATTGAAAAGACATTGTTCTGATTCATACTGATCAAATGTGCTATGCTTTCAGAGTTTTAATTTGTTCTTTAAAATGTTCAAATTCCCTGTGACCATCATATTAGAGTAAGATACCTATAAGTGGCTTGTAACTGTACTCTAGTGGTGTGAGGTATTCCTAGAAGTGATCATAACTATGTATGTTGATTCAATTATTGTAGATTTGAGTAGTATTTGAAAATATTTGTTGTCCCTCCTTTCCTACCTCATTGACATTATATTTGCTCATATAGCTTGCTTTGGCCAGTGCTATCTGAGTGGAATTGAAATGTGTACTGTGGAGGGTCAAGCAGAATAATGTGTGCCAAGGGAGTTGGAAGCAGGCCTCAGGTTCAGCACAGCTGCCCCAGGCCACAGAAGACTGCCTGATAGATTGTTGTAAGAAAAGAATGACTTGGCTGCTTGCTATATCAGTGTACCAAGAAGGAGCAGCAAATGTCCTTAAAAAATACAATGTACCTAGCCTTGCAGTTTGTCTTTCTCACGCTCTCCTTCAAAGCTGGCTCAATACATAGAGCCTGACTCCACCAATAAACAGTTCCCTCCTCTGCATCCCAGAGAAGGGACTCCACCTGACCCCGCTTTGACTCTGTCTCTTTATTTCCCAATCTCCTGTTGCCTTCCCTCGGGACCTGACAGATCTAGCTGCGCTGGTTGCGTCATGTACCACTTGAGCAAACGTTTAAGAGTTAGTTGGTAAAATGCAACTGGATGGAACTGGAGGGTATTATGCTAAGTGAAATAAGCCAGGTGGTAAAAGACAAACACCATATGATCTCATCTTTAACTGGAACCTAATCAGCAAAACAAATAAGCAAGCAAAATCTAACCAGATACATTGAAATTAAGAACAAACTGACAGTAACGAGAGTGGAGGTGGGAGGGGATAATGGGGTAAAGGTGAAAGGTTTTCAAGAACTACTATAAAGGACACAGAGACAAAACCAAGGGGGTGAGTGGGAACAGGGGAGGGAGGTGGGGATGGCTGGGGTGGGGGGAGTGATGGGGAGAGAAAGCAGACAACTATACTTGAACAACAGCAAAATAAAAAAAGGAGAAAAAAAGAGTTGGGGTTATTGTGTTCTCTATTACTTCTGTCATGATGTGGATCAGTGTTCCAGGTTAAGGCCACTCTGTCAGTTTGTGTCCTAGAATGAAAGTAACCTGGAGCCAGAAGCTTTGTTGATTTTCACTTGGACATCTGGCATAGTAAGATGTAAACCCTTGTAGGCATCTCACATTCTGGGGCTGTTTATTATCTGTAGTATAATTTACCCAGTTCTGACTGCTGTGCCACACTTAATTGCTCCCTCTAGGTTTTTAGAGGAAGAAATGATTACCTTGGGCTGTGCGTATGGGATTTGAATTGAACTATATGGGAAAATGTAGAATTTGAAAATAGAGGTAATAATGGACTTTGTCATAGGTAAATCAGAAAGGTCAAATGTATGAAGATGGGATTTGGGACTGTTCATGAGCTATTTAGGGAAAAAAGTAGATTGGGGTGGCTCATTCAGAAGACTTGAGTAAGCAATAAATTATTATTATTATTTAAAGTATTTTTATTGATTATGCTATTACAGTTTTCCCAAATTTTCCCCCCGTACTCCCCTTTTACCCTGTCCCCCAACTCTCTAGCATTCCCCACCCCTTAGTTCATGTCCATGGGCTGTACATATCAGTTCTTTGAGTCCTCTGTTCCCTATACCATTTATCTCTCCCTGTCTATTTTATGCCTACTAATTAGGCTTCTTCTTCCCTGTACCTTTTCCTTCCTATTCCTCCCTTCCCACTCCCCACTGAAATCCCTCCATGTGATGTCCATTTCTCTGATTCCATTCCTGTTCTGGTTATTTGCTTAGTTTTTGTTTTCATTGTTTTTCTTTTCTTTTAGGTTCATTTGTTGACAGTTGTGAGTTTGTCATTTTACTGTTCATAGTTTTGATCTTCTTTTTCTTAGATAAGTCACTTTCATATTTCATATAATAAGGGCTTGGGGATGATGAACTCCTTTACCTTGACTTTATATGAGAAGCACTTTATCTGCCCTCCCATTCTAAATGATAGCTTTGCTGGACAAAGTAATCTTGGATGTATGTCCTTGCCTTTCATGATTTGGAATACTTCTTTCCAGTCCCTTCTTGCCTGCAAAGTTTCTTTTGAGAAATCAGCTGATAGCCTTATGGGCACTCCTTTGTAGGTAACTTTCTCCTTTCCTCTTGCTGCTTTTAAAATTCTCTCGTTATCTCTAATTTTGGGTAACTTAACACTCATGTGCCTGGGTGTGTTCCTCTTTGGATCGAACTTCTTTGGGACTCTCTGGCTTCCTGGACTTCCTGGAAGTCTACTTCCTTCACTAGATTGGGGAAGTTTTCCTTCATTATTTGTTCAGATAAGTATTCAATTTCTTGCTGTTGTCTTCTCCTTTTGGCATCCCTATAATTCAGATATTGGAGTGCTTCAGGTTGTTCCAGAGGTTTGTAAGACTCTCTTCACTTTTTCAAATTCTTGTTTCTTCATTTTGTTCTGGTTTGATGTTTATTTTTTTCCTTTTGTTCCAAATCGTTGCTTTGAATCCTGGTTTCCTTCCTGTCACTGTTGGTTCCCTGAATATTTTGCTTTATTTCCCTTTGGGTATCCTTCATTTGTTTTTTCATTTTTCAACCAAGCTCAATCAGTTCTGTGAACATTTTGATGACCAGGGCTTTAAATTTTCCATCAGATAGGTTGGCTATCTCCTCATCAATTAATTCTCTTTCTGAGGCTTTGCTCTGTTCTTTCATTTGGGCCTTATTTCTTTCTCTTGGTACACCTGATAAGTTGTAAGGCGGCAGGGCCTTAGGTACCCACCAGGGCAGGGCAACCCTTTTTGTTGCGTTCTGGTGCTGCCTGTTGGGGAGGGGCCAGAGAGGGAAGAGTGCAGTTTGCCTACTTGTCTCTAGCACACTTTCCAATGGACTCTTGTGTGAGACTGGGAGTTTGTCCCACCACAGCAACTGCTGTAGACCACAGTCAACTCTGAGTCTCAGTTTTGCCTTCAGCCAGCCCCACCTGCATGGTCTGTTTCCTCACCACAGCAAGCCCTACTGGACGGGTCCACTGCCTCACCATGGTTTTTCTGAGCTGGACTGTTTGGTCCACTGCCTTACCAGTCTGGTTGTTCTGATTGTTTTTTTCCTTTAATTCCTTGGTTGTTGGAGTTCCATGAAGTTTGATTTTCTGGCACTTTTGGTTGTTTATTGAGTTTAGATTGGTTGTTTTCCTCCTTTTGGTTGTACGAGGAAGTGAAGGATTTGTACCTATGCTTCCATCTTGGCTGGAACTCCTCAGCAATAAGTTATTTTAGGGAGGTAGGTTGGGTCTAGATTGTGAACACTTGAAGACAGCTTGGAACTTTGGAAAGCTCTTGAAAAAGAGGAAGACATTAGTAATGTTGAATTTTAGGATGACTGTTACAGTAGCAGGATGGATAGAGGGGTTTGTAAAAAGTGGAAGGGCCATTTTTAGGGACTTGTTTAGAGATATAAGTGATTCTCTGTTCTGCAACTCCAGCAGGTAGATTCCTCTTCTCTGCTGTGACTGGCACCCCAGACCTCATCAGACCCAACCCTTTTTTTCGTCTAATAAATATTTGATAGCACTTCCTATACTGTTCTAAGTCAAAATTCACAGATAATATAATCTACTTATGCATATATTTTTAAAAACCCTCCAATATGATGTATTATCTATTATAAGGCAGAAATTAAAAGGAAGTAATAAAGTGATCTGTGGATCAATGTGTAAATATTTAGGTATGACAACACTAGAGGTCACAATGACTTTAACAGATCACTTGCAAGACAATGTAGAAGAGAATGAGGCTCAGACCTTCTGCTCAGAAGGACTTCTGATTCCTGCCTCCCCACCCCAGTTTCTTCCTTGGGCCTCACACATGGCGAAATAGTTACCCAGTAACTCACATATAACACCATGGTGGATCATGGCCTTTGTCATATCCCTGGAATGATTCTGACTAAATCAATTTTGCCCAGGACAGAATTATGGACCAGGAATGTTGCATTCTCATCATTTCACCAATCAGATCAACTCCTTCTTCTCCCATTTGGAAGACTGTGAGAAGGCAGCAGTTTGTTTTGTTTTCTTTTTTTTTAACTTTTTAAAATTGTTGTTCAAGTTCAGTTGTTTCCATTTTCTACCCACCACTACCTCCCCACCCCACCCCAGCCATCCCCACTTTCACCCTCGATCCTATCCACCTTTGGTTTTGTCCATGTGTTCTTTATAGATGTTCCTAAAAACCCTTCCTCTCTCCATCTGCACCCCCCCATTTCCTCTCCCACCTCCCCTCTGGTTACTGTCAGTTTGTCCTTAATTTGAGAAGGCAGCAGTTTCAAACCACTTCTGTAGAAACATAGGGAGAGGGATATTGTCCTCTCTAAATTATTCACCTTAGTATTTCTAGTTATCTAGCATAGGACATAATAAGCATTAACAAATAGGTGGATGAATCACATGCATTTATTTATTGAAGCCTGTTAAGTACCAAATATTATGACTGGCCAGAGCAGGTATGAAATAAGCTACCTTTGTAATTCAGCAGTGAGGGGAATGTCAATAAAGATCTTTTTTTTGTTACTAAAGATATTTTTTAGTGTTATCTTTTTTATGTACATATTTCAGGTACTAAAGTAGGTACCAGGGAGCAAGGAAAAGAGGTCACAGTATCTAGAGAATGGTGGAAAATTACACAAGCTAAAGCAAACCATCCCACTAGAGTTCTGCCTTGCATTGTAAAGCTCTTTGTCTTAATAGTAAGCTTGTTTTTTGACAGCAAGTTTCTGAAGATGAAAGCACTTGAGAAATTCTGTTTCAGGTTCCGTATTGTGAAAATGAGGTAATTTAATTGAGAGAAAGTCTAACTTCCTTGCTATGTAACATTTAAAAAATGGGATTGCTCTATGTATTAGTGCTGTGCAGAAAAACTGTGTGATGTCCCACTATGCTCAGAAGTTGTACTGCATGAAGAAGCTGCTGTCTCCTCAGTCAGAAGGCCCTCTCCCTCTCGTCTGTGTTGTTCAACACTGTTGTGTTTTGGTGCCTTTTTCAGTGCAGAGTACTTCTGGAGCTTACATATTTATGGTACCTACAGCCATCTGCTGCTCGACTGCTGTCACAATGAGGAATAATTTTCAGTTTAAATAAAGCTCATCACACCAAAGTGCTTTCACAGTATTTATCTTCCAGTGCACTAGATTTTGTCATTCTAAACTAGTATTGAGTTATTACTTGCTTTTAAAAAATTATCCTTACATACATGCTCACATACACACACACACACAATCAACATGCTGCCTTTTATTTCTGGGCCAATGTGCAGGCCTCTAAACATGACAAAGACTCATTTTTGACCCTCTAATTTAGCATGTAAATTAAGATACTTAAAGCAGAAGGTTCCGTATTTTCTTCCAGTTCATGTGTAATGCCAACAGATTGGTATGAATCAAAACTGAATATTTAGAAGCAGGTAACATTTATAAAATGTTAATTAGAGAAGGCAAAACTGCATATAAAAGTTAGCTAACTGGTGGTTTAAATTAGAATAGTTTTTATTATTGTTTCATCCCAGTATTACCATTTTGTACCAGAGTAAAAATGTAATGTAATCTCCATCCTGTTATTCAAAAAATTGTGAATATAGGAGTATATCAATATTCCTTAATTGCATTTACCTGCAAAACCCCTGAAGATCCCAGTGGCTGGTTTGAATCTAGTACCTGTACATACTAGATTTCAGGGCTCTGGGAAAACACTGCAGATATGTGCCACTTGACAATGGGGATACATTCTGAAAAATGTGTCATAAGGCAATTTCATCATTTGTGTGAATATCACAGAAGGCACTCACACAAACCTACAGGCTCTAGCCTACTACACACCTAGGTTACATGTTATAGCCTACTGCTTTGAGGCTACTAACTAGCACCGCATGTTACAGTACAAATCTGTAGGAGATCAAATTAAGAAAAAATGATGCCATTAAGAGATTCAGTAAGCATGAGATGTTTGAAGCTCCTGCTCATGTAACATGGCATAATGTTTCACAATGAATTTTTTTGATAACTAGAAAAAAACAATAAAAAGTATAGGATAGTATATACACCAACCAGAAACATAGTCATTTATCATCATTATCAGGTGTGATGTGCTATAATTTGTACAATGGGCAGCACAATAGGTGTTTTATACCAGCATCACCACAAACATGTGAGTAGCATGTTATGCTATGATGTTGAGCCATTACTAGGTGCTAGGGATTTTTCACTTTCATTGTACCCATAAGGGATCACTATAGTATATGAAGTTTCTTTCTTTTTTTAAAAAAATATTTTATTTATTTTTAGAGAGATGGGAAGGGAGGGAGAAAGAGAGAAAGAGAAACATCAATTTGTGGTCTCTTGCATCTATGCAACTAGGGTCCTTGCCCGCAACCCAGGCATGTGCCCCAACTAGGAACTGAACTGGTAACCTTTTGGTTCACAGGCTGGTGCTCAGTTCACTGAGCTACACTAGCCATGGCTATAAGATTTCTTGTTGACCAAAATGTTGTTATGAGGTGCATGATTGTACATGAAATTTTTGGTAAAGAATATGAATGATTAGGGGAAAGGTTCAAACTTCAGTGGGTTTTCTTCAAATTTATGAATAGGCTTTCTTAATTATGTAAATCAGAGTTTATAAAATATGGCCCTTGGGCCATACTCTGGTCACAGCATCCTTCTGTAGGGCCTATGAGGTAAGACTAATCTTCATACTTTTAAATGGTCACATTTTATTTATTTTATTTTATTTTTTAGCAGCTGAAAACAATATACATTTATTATCTTACAGTTTCTAGAAATTCAGGAGCAAAGGATTTATTAGCTGGGTGATTTTGATGCAAAGTCTCAAACATTAGTGCTATTAGCCAAAGATATATGTCCTGAAGGTCTTTTTTCCTTTTTATTGAATTTATTGGGGTGATACTAGTTAACAAAATTATGCAGGTTTCAGGTGCACAATTCTATAACACATCATCTGTACACTGTATTGTGTGTTCAGCACCCCAAGCCTCTTTCCATCACCATTTATGCCACCTATACCCTTCCCTAACTTTTTATACTTGCTCTTCCCCAGAAGTCACCACACTGTTGTGTGTGTCCATTAATTTTCTTTCTCTTTTTCTCCTTTTTTGCTCAATCCCATCACCCACCTCACCCAAAGCCACTCCCTCCCTGACAGCTATCAGGCTGCTCTGTATCTATGAATCTGTCACTATTTTGCCTGTTAGTTTATTTTGTTCATTAGTTGCCATATGAGTAAAATCATATGGAACTTATCTTTCTCTGAATGGCTTACCTGAAATGTTACCTTTTGAGGTAACATTTCACTTGGCATAATGCCCTCCAGGTCCATTCATGCTGTCACAAAAGCTAAGATTTCTCCCTTTTTATGGCCTACTAGTATTCCATTATGTAAATGTACCATAGCTGTTTCATCTGCTCATCTACTGATGGACTCTTGAGCAGCATCCAAATCTTGGCTATTATAAATAATGGTGCAAGAACATAGGGACATATGGTGCAAGAACATATATTCTTTCAAATTAGTGTTTTGGGTTTCTTCACATAAATTCCCAGATGTAGAATCACTGGGTCACAAGGCAGTTCCACTGAAAAAAAATTTTTTTAAAGATTTTGTTTATTTATTTTTAGACAGAGGGGAAGGAAGGGAGAAACAGAGGGAAACATCCATGTGTAGTTGCCTCTTGAGCACCCCTACTGGGGTCCTGGCACATAACTTAGGCACCCAGGCATGTGCCCAGATGGGGAATCAAACCAGCAACCCTTTGGTTTGCAGGTCAGCACTGAATTCACTGAGCCACACCAGCCACGGCCATTAAAACATTTTGAGGTAACTCCATACTGTTTTCCACAATGACTGTACCAATCTACATTACGACCAATATTGTATGAGGGATCCCCTTTCCCAACATCCTCATCAACAACTTGTTTGTTGATTTATTGATAGCCATTCTAACAGGTGTGAGGAGATATCTTATTGTGGTTTTAACTTGCGTTTCTCTGATGATTATGATGTTGAGCATCTTTTCGTATGTCTCTGGGTCATCTGTAGGTCCTCTTTGGAAAACTGTGTATTCAGGTCCTTTGCACATTTTTAAATTGGATTGTTTGTTTTTTTGTTGTTGAGTTGTATAAGTTCTTTATAAACTTTTATTTTGTTTTACTGTTGTTCAAGTACAGTGGTTTGCCTTTTCACCCCACCACTCTCCCCAAACCCAGCCATCCCCAACTCCCTCCCCTGACTCTACTCCCACTAGGTTTTATACATATGTCCTTTGTAGTTGTTCCTGAAAGCCCTTTTCCCATTTTCCCCCATTATCCTCTCCCACATCCCCTCTGGTTACCGTCAGATTGTTCTTAATTTCAATGTCTCTGGTTATATTTTGCTTGATTGCTTCTTTTGTTGATTAGGTTCCAGTTAAAGGTGATATTGTATGTTATTTCTAGTTTACCACCTGGCTTTTTTACTTAGCAAAATGTTCTCCAGTTCCCTTCATGTTGTCACAATGGGTAGGAGCTGCTTCTTTCTTTCTGCTGCATAGTATTCCATGGCATAAGTATACCATAGTTTTTTGATGAATTCATTTACTGATGGGCACTTAGGTTGCTTCCAGCACTTGGCTATTATAAATTGTGTTGCTATGAATATTGGGGGTGGATATGTTCTTATAGATTGGTATGTCAGGGTGCTTAGGATATAATCTCAGCAGTGGAATTGCCAGTTCAAAAGGCAGTTACATTTTTAGTTTCATGAGGAAATTCCATTTTGTTTTCCACACTGGCTATACCACTCTGCACTCCGGCCAACAGTGCACCAGGGTCCCCTTTTCTCCACATCTTCTCCAGCACTTGTTGGTTGTTGATTTGTTTATGATGGCCATTCTGACTAGTGTGGAGTGGTATCTCATTGTGGTGTTAATCTGCATCTCTCTGATGGCTAGTGATGCTGAGCATCTTTTCATATGTCTCTGGGCCCTCTGTATGTCCTCCCTGGAGAAGTGTCTGTTCAGGTCTTTTGCCCATTTTTTAATTGGGTTGTTTGTCTTCCTGGAGTGGAGTTGTGTGAGTTATTTATATATTTTGCAGATAAAAACCTTGTCTCAGGTGTCATTGGCAAGTATATTTTCCTATTGGGTTGGTTCCCCCTTTTTTTTTTTTGCCAATGTTTTGTTTAGCCATGCAGCAGCATATTATTTTGAAGAAGTACAACTTGTTTATTGTTTCTTTTATGACTCTTACTGTAGGGGAAATATCAGTGAACATATTGCTGTGTGGAATATATGAGATTTTCCTGCCTATCTTGTCCTCTGGGACTTTAATGGTATCATGATTTATATTTAAGTCTTTTATCCACTTTGAATTTATTTTTGTGCATGGCATAAGCTGGTGGTCAAGTTTCATTTTTTTTGCATGTAGCTGTCCAGATCTTCCAACAACACCTGTTGAAGAGGCTATTTTTACTCCATTTTATGTTTCTTACCCCTTTGTGAAATATTAATTGACCATGGAGACTTGGCTTTATTTCTGGGCTCTCTATTCTGTTCCATTGGTCTATGTGTCTGTTCTTATGTCAGTACCAGTCAGGTTTGATTACAGTGGCTTGTAATACAGTTTGGTATCAGGTATTCTGATCCCTTCTACTTTGTTCTTCTTTCTCAAAATTACTGCAGCTACTCAGGGTCATCTATGGTTCCGTGTAAATTTCTGAAATGTTTCTTCTTTATCTATGAAATATCTCATTGGTACTTTAATAGGGATTGCATTGAATCTATAAATTGCTTTGGGTAGTATGGACATTTTGATGATGTTAATTCTTCGAAATCATGAGCATTGTACATACCTCCATTTGTTTGTGTCTTCCTTAATTTTATCCTTCAGTGTTGTATAGTTTTCTGAGTACAGATCTTTTACCTCCTTGGTTAGGTTTCTTCCTAGGTATTTTATTTTTCTTTTTGCTCTATGAAATGGGATTTTTTTCCTGATTTCTGTTTCTGACATCTCACTGTTGGTATACAAAAATGCTTTCCATTCCTGAATATTGACTTTGTACCCTGTTGGTTTGGAGATTCACTTATTAGGTAGAGTAGGTTTTTGTTGGAGTCTATAGGATTTTCTGTGTACACTATCATGTCATCTGCAAACAATGAAAGTTTTGATTTCTTTTTTCCAATTTGAATGCCTTTACTTCTTTTTCTTATCTGATTGCTGTGGCTAGGACTTCTAATACTATGTGAATAGGAGTGGTAAAAGTGGACAAACTTGTCTTGTTCCTGAACCTAGTGGGAAAGCTCTAAGTTTTTGCCCATTGAGTATGGTGTTGGCTGTAGGTCTCTCATATATGGCCTTCATTATGTTGAGGAATGCTCCCTCTATTCCCACTTTGCTGAGTGTTTTTATCATAAATGGGTACTGTACTTTATCAAATGCTTTTTCTGCATCTATTATGTGATCATGTGATTTCTGTCTTTGCTTTTGTATATGTGATGTATTACATTTAC
Source organism: Trachops cirrhosus (assembly GCA_028533065.1). Lineage (NCBI taxonomy): Eukaryota > Metazoa > Chordata > Mammalia > Chiroptera > Phyllostomidae > Trachops > Trachops cirrhosus. The sequence goes on along the minus strand of CM052544.1, from coordinate 56,045,308 downwards.
TGATTTGTGAATATTGAACCATCCTTGTATCCCTCGGATGAATCCCACTTGGTCATGGTGTATGATCTTTTCAATGTACTGCTGGATGTAGTTTGCCAATATTTTGTTGAGGATTTTAGCATATATGTTTCTTAGCTTTTCATTAAATGTTTTGTTAATTTCTCCTGTGAAACCATCCAGTCCACGGCTTTCATGTCCTGAGATTTTTTTTGAAGAATAAAATTTATTATTATTATTATTGTTATTTTATCTTAATTGTTGTTCCAGTACAGTTTTCTGTCTTTTAAACCCATCCCAGCCCACTCTCCCAGTCCTCCCCACCTCCCTCCCATTTCCAACCCCCCCCCCAGTTTCTGTCCATTTGTCCTTTATACTTGTTCCTGTAAACCCTTCCCCTTTACCCCTGAAATTCCCTCCCCTCAGCTTCCTGGTAACTGTCAACCTGTTTTCTATTTCAGTGTCTTTGGTTATATTTTGCTTGTTTGTTTGTTTTGTTTTTTAGGATCCTGTTAAAGGGGAGATCATATGGTATTTGTCTTTCACCACCTGGCTTATTTCACTTAGCATAATGCTTTCCAGTTCCATCCACGATGTTGCCA
>CM052544.1:56024555-56044209 GCA_028533065.1 Trachops cirrhosus | reverse complement strand
TAGGATTCTCTCCTTCATTTTTACCTTGGCTAATGTAATTATGATGTGCCTTGGTGTGTTCCTCCTTGGGTCCAACTTCTTTTTGACTCTGAGCTTCCTGGACTTCCTGGAATTCTATTTCCTTTGCCAGATTGGGGAAGTTCTCCTTTATTATTTGTTCAAATATCTTTTCCACTTGTTTTTCCTCTTCTCCTTCTGGTACCCCTATAATTCGGATGTTGGAACGTTTAAAGATGTCCTAGAGGTTCCTAAGCCTCTCCTCATTTTTTTGAATTCTTATTTCTTCATTCTTTTCTGGTTGTATATTTTTTCTTCCTTCTGGTCCACTCCAATGATGTGAGACCCATCTTTTATTCCATCTCTATTGGTTCCCTGTGCATTTTTCTTCATTTCACTTATTGTAACCTGCATTTTTCATCTAATTTGCGACCAAAATCAACCAATTCTGTGAGTGTCCTGATCACCAGTGCCTTGAACTGTGCATCTGATAGGTTGGCTATCTCTTGGTCGCTTAAAAGGTTCTGGGGCTTTCAATTCTTCTTCTGTTTGAGCCATCTTTTTGCTGTGTTTTTTTTTTTTTTTGTCTTGTAGAGCTCCTGTAGTGAGAGGCGGGGCCTTAGGAGTTCACCAGTGCAGGGCACCCCAGTCTCTGGGTTGTGACGCTGTATGTGGGGATGGGGTCTGAGAAGGAACAATGGTGCTTGCTCTGCTCTCTGCAGGACCCCAGACCCTTTCGCTGCCTTCCATAAGCTAACTGGGCCTCTCTGGCACCAATTCTGGTGTGGGTGGGCCTGTGCACCCTGCAGGACCTTCTTTTTCAGTCAGTGACCCAGAGCTCTATTTCCTGGTGCTGGGACCCTGAGTTGCGCGTAGTGCCTTGCTTCACAATGGCTGCCCTTGCTTCACAAGGGTCTGCCGGTTGCCACCCCCTGGCAGCAGCCCACCAGCCACTGCTGCTTGTGCGCCAAGGGTCTGCCTGCTGTGGACTTGCACTCTGCCTCAGTTGCTCAGGTCTCCGCTCTGTGTCCCTTGCCCAACCTGACTCCACCCCTCCTACCGTCTGCATGAATGTGTCTATTTTTAAATCCTTGGGTGTCCGACTTCCATACACCTCAATTTTCTTTCAGTTCTGGTTGTTATTTTGTTTCTATATTGTTGTCCCTATCTTGGTTGTGCGAGGAGGCCCAGTGTGTCTACCTATACCTCCATCTTGGCTGGAAGTCCTATCAAATGCTTTTTCTGCATCTATTTATATGATCATATGTTTTTTCTCTTTGCTTTTGTATATATGATGTATTACATTTACTGTGTTGCGAATGTTGAAACATCCTTGCATCTCTGGGATGAATCCCACTTGGTCATGTTGTATGATCTTTTTAATATATTGTTGGATGCGGTCTGCCAATATTTTGTTTATGATCTTAGCATCTGTGTTCATCAGCAATATTGGCCTGATATTTTCTTTCTTTTTTTGTGTCTTTATCAGGTTTTGGGGTTAGGATGATGTTGGATTCATAAAAAGAATTTGGGAATCTTCCATCTTTTGGATTTTTTGGAATAATGTTTGAAGGATAGGGGTTAGCTCTTCCTTAAATGCTTTGTAGATGTCTCCTGTGAAACCATCTCGTCTAGGCCTTTGTATGTCAGGAGTTTTTTGATGACTGCTTCAGTTTCATCTGCTGTTATTGGTCTGCTGAGGCTTTCTGCTTCTTCTTCATTCAGTTTTGGAAGATTATATTTTCCTAGAAATTTGTCCATTTCACCTAGGTTTTCAAATTTCTTGGCATATAGTTGTTTATATTTCTGTGGTGTCAGTTATAATCTCTTCTCTTTCATTTCTGATTGTGTTTATTGGGTCCTCTCTCTTTTTTCTGGATGAGACTGCTTAAAGGCTTGTTGATTTTGTTTATCTTTTCAAAGGAAAGCTCCTGGATTCATTGATCCATAGAATTCTTTTAGTCTCTATGTCATTTAATTCTGCTCTGATCTTCATTATTTCCTTCCTTCTCCTTGCTGTGGTAGTCTTTGTTGTTGTTCCTTGAGTTCTTAGAGGTGTAGGGTTAGGTTGTTTGTTTGAAATGTTTCTATCGTTTTAGGTGGGCCTGTATTGATATGAACTTCCCTGTCAAGGGTGCCTTCACTGTTTCCCATAAATTTTGGGTTCATTTTTGTTTGTTTCCAGAAACTTTTTGATTTATTCCCTAATTTCATTCTTGACCCATTTATTGTTTAATAGCATGCTATTCAATCCCCATGATTTTGAGTGTTTTGGGTTTTTTCCCTTCGTGTTTGTTTCTAGTTTCTGTTCCTTGTGGTCAGAGAAAATGCTTGGTATGATTTCAATTTTCTTGAAATATTTGAGGCTTGTTTTGTGTCCTATCATGTGATCTATCTTTGAAATTTTTCATGTGCATTTGAAAAGAATGTATATTTAGCTTCTTTTGGTTGAAGGGCTCTATATATATCAGTTAAGTCCCTTTCATCTAGGGCATTTTTCAATGCCACAATATCTTTGTTGATTTTATTTGTTTGGAAGATCTGTGCATATTTGACAGTGGGGCATTAAAATCCCCCAGTATATTTGTGTTTCTGTCAATATCTTTCCTGAAGTCCTATAAGATTTTCTTTGTGTATTTGGGTGCTACTATGCTGGGTGCATATATATTTACAATGTGTATGTCTTCTAGGTGGACTCCTCCCTTCATTATTATGAAGCAACCTTCTGTGTCTCTCTTTATGGCCTTTTTTTTTTTGAAATTTGTTTTGTCTGGTATGAGTATTGCTACCCTGGCTATTTTTTCCTGTCCATTTGCTTGGAATATTTGTTTCCAGCTCTTCACTTTCAGCCTGTGTAGGTCTTTTGTCCTGAATTGGGTCTCTTGTAGGCAGCATATGTGTGGGTCATGCTTTCTTTTCCATTCAGCTATTCTATGTGTTTTGATTGGAGCATTTAATCCATTTACATTTAAGGTTATTATTGGTAGGTATTCATTGTCATTTTTTTGTACTTGTGTTTCTCTCTGTCTCTTTTCCTTTCTATCCTTAAAGGAGACCCTTTAGCATTTCTTGCAGAACTGGTTTGGTGGAGTTATATTCTTTTAGACTTCTTTTGTCTGGGGAAGCTCCTTATTGGCCTTCTGTCTTGATTGAGAGCCTTGCTGGGTAAAGTAGCCTTGGTTCCAGGCCTCTGGTTCTCATTACTTGGAATATTTCTTACCATTCTCTTCTGACTTGGAGTGTTTCCATTGAGAAGTCAGCTGCTAGCCTTATTGGGGCTCCTTTGTATGTTTCTCCCTTGCTGCATTTAAGATTCTCTCTTTGTCTTGGAATATTGCCATTTTAATTATGATGTGTCTTAAAGTGTGTCTCTTTGGGTTCCTCTTGATTGGGACACTCTGTGTTTCCTGGATTTGTGTGACTTTTTCTCTCATCAAATTAGGGAAGTTTTCTATCATTACTTTTTTCAAATAGGTTTTATATCTCTTGCTCTTCTTCCTCTTCTGGTATCCCTTTTATATGGATATCATTACGTTTCATATTATCTTGAATTTCTATTAATCTCTCTTCATTCTTTCTGAGCCTCTTTTCCTTTTCTTTTTCTTTCTGGCTGCTTTTTTCTACTTTGTCCTCCAGCTTGCTGATCCAATCTTCTGCTTCATCCATCCTGCTTTTGATTCCATCTACTGTGTTCTTCATTTCAGAAATTGTATTCTTCATTTCCTCTTGGCCCTTGTTGATAGTTTCTATTTCCTTTTTCATGCTGATATAGTTTGCAGTGAATTCATTGTAGCTTACCTGTAGTTTCTGGTAGCTCATTGTGAGCTCACTAAGCTTCCTGATTACCATTGCTTTGTACTCAATATCTGATAGTTGAATTGCCTCTATTTCATTTAGCATTCTTTCTGAGGCTTCCTCTTTTTCTTTCATTTGGAGATTATTTTTTGTCTTCCCATAATTTATGAGACTCTTCTTGTTGGCCTTAGCTTCTTAAATTTATCTGTTCTGGCCCTCTGTGTTTATGGTGTGAACTCCTGTGGTAAAATACATGTGAGATTCAGTGGTGCAGTCTCCTTGATCTCCTGAGTTCACTAGTCTTGGGCTGTTGTTTAGGTTGGCTCTGTGTTTGTCTTTGGGTTTTGATTGTTGTTGGGTCTTTCTCTGGTGTGTTCTTTTCAGCAGCTGCTTAGGTGCGGGTCACTGTGTCCACCACCTCTTGTATTTTATTGTTCTGGTGAGGGCAGGTTTTGTTGAAGCAGGTTCTTCCATGTTTACAAGGTTTTGAGGCTTCCCTCTTGCTCTTGTCAGTTGTTTGTTCTGGGTAGTTTCTCCATTATTTAGTTGTATTTCCAGATATGTAGGTCCTGGATTGAGGTTTGTGTGGTTTATACTCCTTCCTTCACCTTCTCCTTTGTTATCTGTTGGTGGTTCCTCTGTTGTTGGGTTTCCTCTTCCAGTGGGTATCCTGGCATTCACCGCTTCCAGCTACTGTTTTTTTTGTTATCATTTGGAGGGGAAAGGCAAAATGGTTTAAGACAGCAAGAGAGTATTCTCTGATATTTACATTTGCAGCTGGTAGAGAAGAGATAGGAGATCCTTTGGCTATGTATAGTGTTAACTGTGATATTCCACCCAATGAGCCACTTTTTAGAAATGATGGAAACAAGATAAGACCCTTGTTGGGAAGGGAAGGATTATGAGTTGGATCAAGAAAGTAGTGAGGTTGTGGGAGGTCAGATTCTGACATAAGGTGAGAGTAAAGGATAGTAAATAGGTGTAGTGTGTAAGAGAATAGAGTTAAGCACTACAGTAATAGATTTCAGGAAACTGTGAAGTGGGCTAAGATCTGGGAGAGGTGTTGTGTAGTATGTACAATTGTATGGTATAGCTATTATTTACATAATATTAGAGCAACAATCATATGACAGAATCTGTGTGATCTGGATAACAAAATAGGGAGTATAGGACCTTGATTAGTGTGCTAATGGAACAGAATTGATGTGAAGGATAGTAAATTAGCAATACACTATGAAAGAGATAACAGTGTAATCCTGTGAAATGATACAATATACTCAGCCAACCAAAGAAGACTATACAGAAAGAAAAGGAATACAAAAATGCTATTAAAATAAAAGATGTAAGAATAATGAAAAATAATAATACAAATATGGAAAAACTTGCAGGTTTTCTGTAATAGCCATGTGAAATTTGTCTCAGTGTCTCAGCTATTGGGATGCCCCCTCTTTGTGTCCAACTCTGGTCTTTTCACAGTTCCTGGTTTGTTTGTTTGTTTGTTTGTTTGTTTTTGTCTTACTTGTAGGTATTAAAAAAAAGTGGAAGAAGGGAGGAAGAAGGGATAAAATTGCAAGGAAAAGAAGATGGAATAAAACAAGAAAGAAGGAAAGAGAGGAAAAGGAATTGAAAATAAAACAATAGTAAAAGTTAAAAAATAAAAGGTTACTTAAAAAACAGAACAAAACAAAACAAAAAACCCAAACCTCTTGTTGGTTTCAAACTGGCCAGAATGGTTTTTCTGGTCTTGCTGGCTGTAGTAGGCTGAGGGGCAATTGTTTTGGTGTTTCTCCTTTCCTGATCTGCACTCAGTCTTGAGAGCCCTGTACCCAGAGCTAGCCTTGCCCCTCTCCCTGGTGCCTTGGGAGAGGCATCCAGGTGTTCCTCAGAGTGCTCTATTCCTGGAGTTACGACTGTGAGCTGTGGTGCCAGTGCACACACTCAGCCAGGCTGCCTCAGTCCTGGGAGCTGGGGCATGCATGTCCTGAAGCACTCTTCTTACCATCAGGTTTTTCAGTGTCTGCTACAATTTTTGGTCTCTTATTTTCATACGTGCTGAGGTACTGTTGGCTGTCTGCTCTGTTCCTCTGTAGATTGGCTAGGTTTTCTTCCTGTGTGTAGGTGGAAGTATAATATGCTCCCTTCTACCTTGCTGCCATAGGAAATTCTGTAGGCTTAAATGATGTCACCATTAATAAGACTTTTCTAGGGAGAGAAAGGTAAGCCTCCAAAATTAGTCCAAAATTGTTTGAGAGAGCCAGATTTTTTTGATTACTGCTTCAATTCACCATCTGTTATCAGTTTGTTCAGGCTTTCTGCTTCTTCTTCATTCAGTTTTGGAGGAGTATGTTTTTCTAGAAATTTTTCCATTTCAAACAGTTTTTTAAATTTGTTGGTATTTGTTTGTAGTAATTTCTTACACTCCTTTGTATTTCTGTGCTATCAGTTGTAATCTCTCCTGTTTCATTTCTGATTTTCTTTATTTGGGCCCTCTCTTTTTCTTAATGAGACGGCTTAAAGGTTTGTCAATTTTGTTTATCTTTTCAAAGAACCAGTTCCTGCATTTATTGATCTTTAGAATTGTGCTTTTAGTCTCTATGTCATTTAATTCTGCTCTGATCTTGGTTATTTCCTTCCTTTTCCTTGCTCTGGGCTGTCTTTGTTGTTGTTCCTCTAGTTCTTGTAGATGTAGGGTTAGGTTGTTTATTGGAAATGTTTCTAACTATTTTAGGTAGGCCTGTATCACTATGAACTTCCCTCTCAGGACTGCCTTGGCTGTGTCCCATAGATTTGGGGCTGTTGTGAGTTCATTTTCATTTGTTTCCAGAAACTTTTTGATTTCTTCCTTGATCTCATTCTTGACCCATTCATTGTTTAATAGCATGCCATTCAGTCTCCACGATTTTGATTGTTTTTGAATTTTTTCCTTGAGGTTGGTTTCCAGTTTTATACTCTTGTGGTCTGAGAAGATGCTGGATATGATTTCAATTTTCTTGAAGTTTTTGAGGCATGTTTGTGCTCTATCATGTGGTCTTTTTAAATATTCCATGTGCATTGGAAAAGAATGTGTATTTTGCTTCTTTGGGATGAATGGTTCTATGTATATATGTTAAGTCCATTTGATCTAGGACATTGTTCAATGACACAAATTTTTGTTGACATTTGGTTTGGAACCCTACCCATTTTTCAGAGTGGGATGTCAAAATCTCTTAGTGTAAGTGTGTTCTTATCTATATCTTATTTGAAGTCCTCCAAGATTTTTCTTATATTTTTGTGTGCTCCTGCAGTGAGTCCATTTATGTTTATAATATTTATGTTTCCTTGATGGATTCGTCCCTTGAGTATTATGAAGTGTCCTTCTGTGTTGGTTTTTATTGGCTTTCTTTTGAAGTCTCTTTTTTTCTGATATAAGTAGTCCTACCCTGGCTTTTTATCCTGTCCATTTGCATGCAATGTTTTTTCTGAACCCTTCACTTTCATTCTGTTTCAGTCTTTTGTTCTGAGGTGGGTCTCTTACAGGCAGAATATGTGTGGGTCATGTTTTCTTATCCATTCTGCTAGCCTATGTCTTTTGATTGGAACATTTAATCCATTTACATTTATTATTGAATGTACTCATTCTTTCCCCCCTTTTTACCTGCTTTCCTCTCTCTTGCTCTTTTTCTGCCTCTTCTTAAAGCAGTCCTGTTAGCATATCTTGCAGTTATGTTTGGTGGAGGTGTGTTCTTTCAGCCTTCTTTTGTCTGGGAATCTCCTTATTTCATCTTCCATTTTAATTGAGAGCCATGCTGGTTAGAGTAGTCTTGGTTGTCGGCCATCGCTTTAAATAATTTGGAATATTTGTTGCCATTCCCTTCTGGGCTTTAGTGTTTCTGTTGTGAAATCAACTGCTAGCCGTATTGGTGCTCTCTTGTATGTTACTTTTTGTTTCTCCCTTACTGCTTTTAAGATTCTTTATCTTTCAAAGTTGGCATTTTAATTATGATGTGTCTTGGAGTAGGCCTCTTTGGGTTCATCTTCCTTAGGACCCTTTATGCTTCCTGAATTTGTGTGGATTTTCGTCTCTCCAGTTTTGGGAAGTTTTCTGTCATTATTTTCTCATATAGGGTTCCTATGTCTTGCTCCTTTTCTCTTTCTGGTATTCCTAAGATTTGAATACTGTTGCATTTTATGTTGTCTTGAAGTTCCCTTAAGCTCTCTCCATAATTTTTTGAGTATTTTTATGTGCAATTGCTCAACCTAGGTATTTCTACCTTGTCTTCCAGCTCACTAATTTGGTCCTCTGCTTCATCAATCCTGCTTGTAATTCGTTCTGTTGTATTTTTTAATTTCAGATATTGTATTCTTTATTTCTTCTTACTTATTTTTGCTTTTACTTCCCTTGCCTTTGAGGTCAAATTCCTAAAATTGTCTTTAATACCAAGGTCCATAAGTTTATTACCTATGTTTTCTCCTATGTAATTTATTGTTTCAGGTCTTAGATTGGGTCTCTGACCCATTGTGAGTTAATTTTTGTGTGTAGTGACAAATAGCAGTCATTTCATATTTTTACAGTGGCTTTCCATTTTTCAGTACTATTTATTGAATAGACTTTTCCCTTCATTGTTGAAAAGTATTTTCTGTATTCATATGGGTTCATTTCTGGGCTTTCACATCTGTTCCATTAATCTTTGTGCCTGTTTTCCTGCCAGTGCCACACTGTTTTGATTATTGTAGCTCTGTAGTATAATTTGAAGTCAGGTAGTGTGATACCTCTGGCTTCGTTCCTTTTACTCAGGATTGTTTTGGCTCTTCAGGGTCTTTTGTAGTTCCATACAATCTGATGAATTTTTGTTCTATTTCTTAAAAAAAAAGCCATTGGGATTTTGATGGGGATTGCATTAAATGTGTATATTATTGTGTTTTTGCCATTGCAAAATAAATTATTTCTATTTTTTTCTAAAATTTTATTGTTAATGTATAGGAATGCAGTGAATTTTTGTATATTAATTTTTATCCTGCAACTTTACTAGACTTGTTTATTACTTCTAATAGTTTTTTTGGTGGATTCTTTAGGGTTCTATATGAAGAATCCTGTCACCTGCAAAAAGTGACAATTATACTTCTTCATTCTCAATTTGAATGCTTTTTTTTCTTTCTCTCACTGATTGCTATGTCTAGAATTTCCAATACTTTGTACAATAACAATGGTGAGGGTGGACATCCTTGTGTTGTTCTTATCTCAGAGGAAAAGCTTTTAGTTTTTGTCCTTTGAGTGGGATATTAGCTTACAGTTGCTCATATATTACCTTTATTATATTGTGATATTTTACTTCTATTCCCATTTTATTGAGTATTTTAATGATAAATGGATGTTGTATCTTGTCAAATGCTGTTTCTGTATTATTGAGAGGATCATATGGGTTTTATCCTTCATTTTGTTAATGTGCTGTATCACATTAATCAATTTGTGTATGTGGAACCATCCTTGTGCTCCTGGAATGAATTCCACATAGTTGTGATGTATTACCTTTTTAATGTTATTGTGGTATTTGATTTGCTACTATTTTGTTTAGGAAGTTTTCATTTGTGTCTGAAATATTGGTATGTAGTTTTCTTTTTCTGTGTTATCCTTGCAAGGTTTTGGGTCAGGGTAATGTTGGCCTCATAAAATATATTAGGAAGTATTTCTTTTTCATTTTTTTGGAGAAGTTTGAGAAGGATAGGTATTAAATCTTTAATGGATGGTAGAATTTACTAGTGAAGGCATCTGGTCTTGGACTTTAACTTTTCAGGAGGTTTTGATGGTTGTTTCAATTTCTACTCTATTGATTGCTTTATTTAGATTTTCCAGTTCTTCATGATTCAATCTAGGAAGATTATATATTTCTGGGAACTTACCCATATCTTTTAGATTATTGAATTTGGTGACATATAGTCTTTCATGGTATTCTTGTGTGATCCTTTGTTTTCCTCAGATGTTGGTTATAACTTCTCCTCTTTCATTTCTGATTTTATTTTAGTCATTTCTCTTTTTTCCTTAATGAGTCTAACAAAAGGTTTATCAATTTTATTCATCTTTTCAAAGAACCAGCTCTTAGTTGTGTTAACTTTTTCTATTGTCATTTTGTTCTTTATTTCATTCAATCCTGCTTTAATTTTATTATTTCCTTTCTTCTGCTGACTTTGGAGTGCATTTAGTCTTCTTTTTCTACTTCTGTAAGATGTAATGTTAGGTTGTTTATTTTGGACTTATTTTGTTTGTTGAGGTAGCCCTGTGATTATATACAGTATATCTTATTACTTTCCTCTTATTACTGCTTTTGTTATATCCTAAAAGCTTTGATGTATTCTGTCATCAGTCTGTTTTGTCTCTATGTATCTGTGATCTCACTTGATTTCTCCTTTGACTTGGTCATTTTTTTGGTAGGATGTTGTTTAACTCCACTTATTTTTGGTTTTCCCTGCCTTATTTTTGCATTGTGGTTGGAAAATATGCTTGGTATGATTTCATTCTTAAAAATTTTAAGGCTGATTTTGTGCCCCAATATATGGTCTATCCTTGAGAATATTCCATGTGCACTGGAGAAGAATGTGTAATCTTGATGTTCTGGGATGAAAGGCTCTGTAAATGTTGATATGTCTATTTGGTTTAATGTGTCATTTAAAGCTGATATTTCTTTATTCATTTTTTTTCACTGGTTCAAATTCAAGAATGGGGCTACAGCGTGCTTTCTGAGGTATATATACTGTGTATATTACTTCTGCCTCTGCAAATGATTGACAAACACACCCTGGCTGTCAGTTGCTGTGCTGACACCTGCAGGTCCACCTAAGCTGCTCACCAATGATATCAGTACATAGTGTGGAATTTTGAAAGCAATGTGAGGAAAGGAGGAAATCATGGAAAGTGGGAAGAATTCCCTAAGTGGGTGAGCAGACCTGTGGTCAGTTGGGGTAAGAGGAAAAAGCCATCCAAAGTCTGCCTGTTCCAGTGATTTTTATATAATTGAGAATGGGCATGTTTAAAAGTCATTCATATATTTAATATCAGTAAAATACACCAATCTTTTATGCCATCTAACTTTTAAACTTACAAGAGAAGAAATGAAAACAGACAGGTTAGAAAACACCCACTCTTCTTGTTCATGATTAGTTCTTCAGCAAGGGGTAGGTAGAGGGAAAAAATGTCTGAAATGATTCAGTGCCATTTTTCCTTAACTTGGGTTCTTGGACAATGACTTTTTATGACATAAGTCCATATTTTTATCAATGCCAAATTTAGTCATCATATGTCTACTAAAACTTGATAAAGATGCTAGAATTTTTAAGAAAACCTTTTATTCCAAAGAGAGGAGTTTGAAAAAACAGGGGGGTCTCACATGTCAGGATTCTAGGAGCTCCTCAGGGAATAAAAGGTGTTTATGTCCCATTGATTTTGACAATGGCCCACTTTTAAATGAGTGGAGCAACTTTACAATTCCAGTGTCTGACATATTTTTGATGACACCATTAGACACAGTAAGGCTACATCTTGAGTTATTTTATAAATTGGCAAGTAAGGAGATGGAATTTTCTGAATTGTACTTCATCTGATTCGGAATCCCCTTTATATGCCTACATTCGATTGTTACAGAGTGAATTAAACTTACTTGTACGATAAGGTTGAAATTTTTTTTTTGCTCAGATCCATATATTGGATCTCATTTGCTTTTAATTTTTAAATTATGATTGTTGACAATTTTAAAAATCCATAACTAAGTACAACAGTAAAAATGGCAACTCCCTTTTTAAAGAACTGGCTCAAAGTTTCACTCATTCCTTTTTCAAAAGATTGTTAATTGTTATTCCCCATGAAGTTCCACTAATTGTTACAGGAGAGAACATAGATTCATGCTAAATGTTTTTAATGTTCTCTTGCTCATATATAAGCTCAAAATGAAAATGCCATTTAGCTTTATGACTAATCATTGCATAAGTGGCAATTAGATTTCCAAATTGGGCTGCCAAACTATGAACCATCAAAAAGATTGTTTTTCCAAAACAGTTTGCTGCAAAACCAAACCCTTGAATGAACTGCAAGCAAGCAATTAAACCTGAGGGCATTTTTTTTCTGTAGAGCAGTGATCACCTGAATGTGGTTATCAGCCCTAATATATTTCTTAATTATGCAGCCAGCTTAGCGGAATTTAAAAACAATAGCCCATTCTTGTTTTCTATTTAGTAAATGTTGAGATCATTTTCAAATGTTGATGGCATAAATGCCATCATTTTCTGAATTGAATCAGATGATCTCCTTTGAAGATCTATCTCCCAGAGTAGGATTTAGATAAGTTGGTTTCTACCTCTCTGAAATCTGAGAGTGATTAACTACCTGTGTATTTACCTGCCAAAGTTGAGATGCTTTGTGAAGACAAGAATAAAAAAAGCAGAAACACAGGGAAAATGTAATCCCACTACTAAGACACAGTACAACCCTTGATCTTGCAGAAGCAGTAGTGCAGTTGTGCTGGCATAATAAAGAGAACGATGAGGCTTTTTACCTGTGTGTAGATGACCATCAATTTAATAGAAATATGAAAGTATCAAACTCATTTTACTTAGTGTTTGAGATTCTGCTTGAATTTAAGATGAAAGGTCTGGGTTTCATTAGGAATGGAACCAAACTTGTGTCTATCTTCAGAGCACATTTTGCTTGCAACAACTGGCATTCTTTTAATCTAGTTAATTTGAAAATATCTTAGATAAAAATTATTGCCACACAAAGAAAATAATTGCAAAATGACATGGGCATCTTTAGACCAATTTAGGAACCTAGAAGATATTTGTCAACCAAAATAGGGCAAGAGAGCATAGATCAATCTGATTGTTTTTCTGGAACTTTCAAAGCTTTGAAGGGATTATCTCTGGAGTATGGTGCATCATATTTTGAATCTGAAATAGGGAATTTGAAATAAAGTTATACTAGTGTTAGAAAAATTCCTTCATGCTATTGTCTGTTGTACAGGTTTGTAAACTTTGCTGCATGCTGTGATCACCAGGGGAGCTTTTAAAAATCCTGATGTCCAGGCCATATCTTAGACCATGAAAGTGGGGTATGTGCCACCAAATGTGAAACTTTAGTTCTACCTTGTGCAAAATTTTTTCTTTATTCATTGGTGAAGAAAATGATTGCCAGTGAGCAAGTCCATCTATGTAGAAGCTCATAGATTTATGAGCTCAACTAAAAATTAGAAATAAGATTAATAGTTTATAACTTCCTTCCACTGATGATGACGAATTAAGGATTTTTTTGTCCATTAACCTCTTATCCTTGGTAAGTACTATTTAATAATGTGGTATCAGTACAGCATTTTATTTTATGAGAAAATGAATTTTCAAGATAAATGTTGATGGTATATTTCTAAGAAAAATTAAGATTGATTAATAACTTCAGAAAACCCAGACTAGTGAAATCCATTTCTAAGCCATTAATATTGAAAGTACTATGGTTTTTCTTCCAGTTACAGGGTTTTGTTATAATCTGAATCCCTACCTTGGAGTACAGGGTTGTGATTGACTGGAGGGATTGTAAACTGATGGTTTGTGGGCTGTGTTTGGCTTAAATATGGGTTGTGTTTGGCCTGCTCAGTGCTTTAGTATCTGGGAATATCACATCAAAAATCCTAATTTGGTATCTAAAAAAAGATGAGCATGTCTATAGCTGAGAAGCTATTGCTCTCCAGACAGAGACTGGACTCTGATTTGTTTCTGTGCCTGACTAGGTCATGCAGTAATTTCTCTCATTTACTTTATAGTCTTTGAAGCTTGGGATCCCTGTTTCATACAAGGGAGTGAGGCAGAGGTGTAATATGGGTCATTTCTTGGGTGTCTGGTCCTTCTGATTGAAATAAAACCTTATCCACCCTGGCTGGTGTGTCTCAGTGGATTGAGTGCCAACCTGCAAACCAAAGGGTTCTTGGTTCGATTCCCAGTCAGGGCACATGACTGGGTTGTGGGCCATGTCCTTGGTTGGGGGTGCTCAAGAGGCAACTGCACATTGATGTTTCTCTCCCTCTCTTTCTCCCTCCCTTCCCATCTCTCTAAAAATGAATAAATAATATCTTTAAAAAATTTTTAACAAAGAAAGAAAACCTTATCCTTTCTCCCCTCCCTTAAATGATGGTGTGTTCCAAAGAGAAATATCATATTTACTGTGTTAGTTTCTTAAGACTGGCATAACAAAGTACTACAAATCAGGTGGCTGAAATCAGGAGAAATTCCTTCTCTTCCAGGCCTGGAGGCTAGATGTCCAAAATTAAGCTGTTGATGGGGTCATGCTCCGCTCTTGAAGGCCCTAGGCAAGGATCCTTCCTTGTGTCTTCCACCTGATTGTTCCAGGAGTTCCTTGGCTTGTTGCTCCAGCTTTTCAGTCCCTGCCTCTATTGTCACACTGTGTGTCTCTGTCTTCACATGGCCTTACTCTTCTTTATAGGGAGGCTGGTCATGTTAGATTAGACTTCATTTTAACCTAATTATATCTGCAAAGACCTATTCCCAAACAAGTTTATATTCATAGGCACTGGTGAATGTGGTTTTGGACTTCAACATATCTTTTTTGGTACACAATTCAACTTATAACACTTGCATTAAACATAGAGCAAGACCAGTATGAGCATTGGCCCCTGGACCATGTACAGGCAGGTGGTTAGGATGGAGCTTTTTTGTGGACCATGTGGCCTGAGGTTAATCCCTATTAAGGTGATGACTCCAGCCAAGTGACCTGTGTTAGTTCTCTACCAACGTTCTTCACCTTTCAGTCATATGCCTCTGTGAGTTTCCATCCATGTACATATGCTTTTTCATCCCACTAAGCCACTACACACATTGGAAGTTGTCATAAATATTGTACTTCAAAAGGAAATCATTGTGTTGGTTTGAAGTGGGCATGGATGCCACAGCACCAGAATTAACAAAGCAGGGTTCCCAAGGCTCACTTCCTGCGTTCATTAGTGCTGAGGTGGTATAAAAGGTAGGAGGGATCCTTTCAGTTTTTCACTGCTTTTGGGTAATGCTTTTCCCAATTTACCCCAACTTTGCAGGTCCAATGGTTGCAGCCATTTTGCTTTATTACTGTGGCATTGTAACAGATGTTTTTCTGGTTGTGATCCTCTGCATTTATGTCTGTTATGAGGTCATTCACAGAATTAATTCAGGGATTCCCACTCCATATGAATGTGACACTGATCTTCAACCTGAGAATTTATTGTGTAAGTCACTTGAGTATACTCAGCATGACCCCTTTCCTCAGCACATGAAGGCTTCTTTTTATTTTCTTTTTTTATTAAATGATGAGTATGCTTATTTTATCCAACCTGATAATCTCTTTTAATTAGTATGTTTAGATCATTTATATTTACTGTAATTATTGATATATTTAGAACTTAGATCTACCATTTTATTTTTTTGTTTTCTGTTTGTCACTTCTGTTTTTTTTTGTTTCATTTTTCCCCTTTCTTGCATTATTTTAGGTTATTTGGATATGTTTTTTAAAAAATATTTTATTTATTTATTTTTAGAGGAGAAGGGAGGGAGAAAGAGAGGGAGAGAAACATCAGTGTGTGGTTGCCTCTCACTCACCCCCTACCGGGGGCCTGGCCTACAAACCAGGCATGTTCCCTGACTGGGAATTGAACCAGTGACCCTTAGGTTCACAGGCCAGCACTCAATCCACTGAGCCACACTAGCCAGGGCTGGATACATTTTAATATTATATTTGAATTTACCTATTGCATTTTGGGCTGTATTTCTTTGTATTATTTTTTAGTGGTTGTTCCAGGGGTGTCTAATCTTCCACAGTCTGCTTTAGAGTTAATGTTTTGATATGTTGGGCAAAATGTGGAAAAGCCTTACAAGCATATAGGTCCCCTTATTCTCTTTCCTTATATTATAGCTCTCAAATATATTATATCAACATACATTGAAACCCCCACCAGAAAACTTTATAAGTTTTGCTTTCAACAGTCATATATATATTTAAAAATGTAAGAGCAGAAAAAATAGACTATATTTCCTCAGTTATTCACCACTTATGTTGCTCTTCACTGATAAATTTCTATACCTCCCTGTAATGTATTTTCCCTTCAATCTGAAGAATATCTTTCAGCCTTTCTTGTAGGGAAAGTCTGTTGCAGATAACTTGCACTCTCATTTAGAGTGTGATGTCACCATAGTTCATTGATGCATGTGGTTATATGTTGAGTGTGTGTTTTTATTTTGCTTCCTGTTCAGAAACAAAGTTAATTTTTCCAATAGGTGCCTTCTATGTGCCTGGCACTGATATTCATCACACAATTGATGCTAAAGCAGTGAACAAAACAGGAAAATATCTTTGCCCTGCAGTCTAACATCATGTGTGTTGGGAGATAACCAATAAACAAACATGTAGAGCATAATGTGACAGATGTCATGAGTTCTATGAGGGGAAACAAAGCGGGAGTCAGAAAAGGACTTTTCAATTGGAAACTCAAGGATGACTTCTCTGAGAAGGAAATGCTGTAGTGGAAACTTAAGTCAGGAGAGGGAACCCACCCTGATATCTGGGGAAGAATGTTCCAGGGAAGGGAACAGCAAGTACAGATGTCCTGAGGTAGAAAGTGACTGGCATGCTTGAGAAATAGCAAGGAGAGGCCAGTGTGGCCCGGGTAGTGAGGGAGAAGGGTGGTAAAGAATGAGGTAATGCAGCCAGATAGGTGAGGCTTGGGTCACAGAGATGCTGCTGTAAAGAGTTGAAAGAGAATAGCCATGTGCTACACCGCAGTATGGGATTTCTGTTGGGAAAGTTTTATTTTATTTAAAAATTTTCACTCTTCTTGGGCTATAATAGAGGTTAAAAAATCTCAAATACTTAGGACCTGTCTATAATCAAAATATATAAATATAATCTAGCACTGCAATCTTCCAAGTTGTCCAGACAAGCTGGAGATAGACTATTTAGTTACATCTTTTGACTTTTAAATATTGAGAACTAAAAAATTAATTTTTAAATCCACCCTGATCCAAATAAAATATTCCATGGGCTGGAATCAGGTTACAAATTGCCAGTGGTTGAGCATTGGCTTAGAAGCTTTATCATAAAACAAGCAACTACACTCCATCACTCTTCAAGGAAAACCATGCATTTGACCCTTGAACGACAGGGTTGAGGAGGTAACCCCCATGCAGGTGAAAATTTGAGTATATATAAATACAGTCTGCTTTTCACATCACAGACTCCCAACCACGGACTGAAGATGGTAGTTCATGTGCAGATCACTTTAGGTCTGATTTGTACTCTGCCTCTTTTGTTTAATGTTGTAGTCAAGGACTGTGCACCACAGTGAATAACATGGTGGAAAAAATATTCTCTGCAGGTATGGCTGCTTCTAGTGTAGATTACACGTTACCTGGTGGATGAGTCATGGGCCTCCAGTTTGTAGGTGGCTCAAGGACGAGTCCCACTCTGTCAGTGGATGTGCAACCTGCGCCTCTGTCCTCTTCACCTGGCAGACTCGGGACATTGGTCTGACTTCATTGCTGGAGAGATTTATTATATTTAGCACAGGTTTCTCCACAGCCTGGTGATATAATTATGATTGTTATCTTCTCCTTATCTTTTCGCTCTCTCCCTTTTACGAGATGAAACCCTCAGGTTGAAATATGTGACAGGGAGAGCACTCCTTTTCTTCTCAACCTAATGGATGAACAGCTGGGAGTTAATGAGCTTTTAAAACTGAGTGTAGGGGGTTAGTTTGTTGCAATTTTAGTCTCTGCTGAATACTCTGGGGTCTCATTGTTTTTCTATTTCCTCTTAACATTAGCTTTATTGATACCAGAAAACACCTGTTTAAAATTCATCCAGCATGGAGTGAACATATTTCTCTTTGGATCACCTTGGCCTCAACTGACACTCCTGTAATTGTGAGGTGCCTGTGGAACTTCACTAGAGGTTTTTATCTTCATTTTTAAGAATTTCAAAATATGTTATATATGATTAAATTTTTATTTTGCAACATAAATATTTTTAGAAAGCTTTTGCATGAGCTTTTGTATATTTTTGTAGACCCATTTTATTTTTTCTGCTTTGATCTTAAAGAAAAAAAAAGACAAGGTCTTTTTCCACTAATATATTTTATAGCAATGTTCTTAGCCTTCATTGCTCATTTATCTTTTCCCCCTAAATTAAATTTTCCTCAGACATATTTGTTGTAAATTCTTGGTCATAAAATGATTTCTTATAGCTAAAAAAATAATGATTAGCAATAATATCTAACTTGCTTGCCATTTATTGCCACTCAATAAAGCTCATAAATCACTTTCATGCATCTGTGTTTTCTCATTTTGTATTCACAATTACCTTTGGAGATGAGCTGGACAAGTGGTATTACCAGTTTACAAAATAGAAAACCAAGGTACAGTACATTATTGATCAAGGTAAAATGGTTATAAAAGCTAATACATATACACAGTAAAATTTGAAACAGTACAAAGGATATTCAAAAGTTCCCCTACCTTGGGTTAGCCATAGTTAACCATTTTGTTGCATTTCTTTCAATAGTTTTCCACGCACATTCTAACTTATCTATGCTTTTTTGAAACACAAGAGGAGAATGATTTCATACTGTCCTGTACCTTACTTTATTTAATTAATCATGCAATAGAAATAGAAAATATATGAAATAGAATGTACAAATCTCCCTCCTCTATTATGGGGACCTTGCATAGTTTGTAATTAGTCCCGTACTGATGGACAGTTAGGTTGTTTTAAAATTTTTGGTACTCTCACAGAGTACTGGTCTGAACAGCCTTGTACATGGTCTCTGGGTATATTTAGCAAATATACAAATTACTGGAAGTAGAATTGCTAAATAATCAGGCATGAGCATTTAAAATTTTGATCCATATTTAAAAAGTGTCCTAATAATTAATATATATAGCATAATAAGTTACATGAAAGATTGTCTTCCCTTACAACTGCACTAATAGTTTTAAATCATAAAGATTTATTTATTTATTGATTGATTGATTGTTCAAGTACACTTGTCTCCATTTCTTTGCCACCATTGTCTCCTGTCCGACACAGTCCCACCTCCAACCCTCAGTCCTCCTACTACCCTCTGCTTTTGTCCATGGGTCATTATACATGTTCATTGACCACCCTTCCCTTCCTTTCCCCCTGTACAGCTCTCCTCCCCTTCCTCGGGTGACTGCCAGTTTGTTTTTTCTTTCAGTGTCTCTGGTTATATTTTGATTGCTTGTTGGTTTTGTTGATTAGGTTCCACTTATAGGTGAGATGATATGGTATTTGTCTTTGACCACTTACCTTATTTCACTTAGCATAATGTTCTTCAGTTTCATCCATGCTGTCACAAAGGGTAGGAGCTCCTTCTTTCTGCTACGTAGTATTCCATTGTGTAAATGTACCATAATGTTTTGATCAACTCATTTACTGAAGGGCACCTAGGTTGCTTCCAACACTAGGCTATTTTAAATTGTGCTGCTATGAACATTGGGGTGCATAGGTTTTTTCGGATTGGTGTTTCAGGGTTCTTAAGATATCACTCTAGCAGTGGAATTGATGGGTCAGAAGGCAGATCCATTTTTAGTTTTCTGAGAAAACTCCACACTGTTTTCAACAGTGGTTGTACCAGTCTGCAATCTCACCAACAGTGCACTAAGGTTCCCTTTACTCCACAACTTCTCCAACACTTGTTGTTTGTTGCTTTGTTTATGATGGCCATTCTGACTGGTGTGAAGTGGTATCTCACTGTGGTTTTAATTTGCATCTCTCTGATAGCTAGCGATACTGAGCATCTTTTCATGTGTCTCTGGGTCCTCTGTATGTCTTCCTTAGAGAAGTGTCTGTTCA
>CM052544.1:56003394-56024055 GCA_028533065.1 Trachops cirrhosus | reverse complement strand
GCTTCCTGTGCATTCCCTGCTGGGAACTGGCCTGCAACCCAGGCATGTGCCCTGACTGGGAATCGAACCGTGATCTCTTGGTTCACAGGCCCGCGTTTAATCCACTAAGCTACACCAGCCAGGGCAAGATTTTAGTTTTTGTCCATTGAGTATAATGTTGGCTATAGGTCTCTCATATATGGCCTTTATTATTTTGAGGAATGCTCCCTCTATTTCCACTTTGCTGAATGTTTTTATCATAAATGGGTGCTGTGCTTTATCAAATGCTTTTTCTGCATCTATTTATATGATCATCTCATTTTTCCCTTTGCTTTTGTATATATGATGTATTACATTTACTGATTTGTGAATATGGTACCATCCTTGCATCCCTGGGATGAATTCCACATAGTCATGGTGTATGATCTTTTTAATGTATTGTTGGATGCAGTTTGCCAATATTTTGTTGAGAATTTTATCATCTATGTTCATCAGCAATATTGGCCTGATATTTTCTTTCTTTGTTGTGTCTTTATCAGGTTTTGGGATTAGGATGATGTTGGATTCATAAAAAGAATTTGGGAGTCTTCCTATATTTTGGATATTTTGGAATGGTCCGTGAAGGATAGGGGTTAGCTCTTCCTTAAATGCTTTGTAGAATTCTGTGAAACCATTTGGTCCATGGCTTTTGTGTGTTGGGAGGTTTTTGATTACTGCTTCAATTTCCTCAGCTGTTATTGGTCTGTTCAGGCTTTCTGCTGTCTTACTCAGTTTTGGAAGATTATATTTTCCTAGAAATTTGTCCATTTCACCTAGGTTTTCAAATTTCTTGGCATATAGTTCTTCGTAGTAATTTCTTACCATCCTTTGTATTTCTGTGGTGTCAGTTGTAATGTCTCCTCTTTCATTTCTGATTGTGTTTATTTGGGTCCTCTCTCTTTTGTTCTTGATAAGCCTGGTTAAAGGCTAGTTGATTCTGTTTATCTTTCAAAGAAAATCTCCTGGATTCATTGATCCTTAGAATTATGCTTTTAGTCTCTATGTTATTTAATTCTGCTCTGATCTTCGTTATTTCCTTCCTTCTCCTTACTCTAGGTTGTCTTTGTTGTTGTTCCTTGAATTCTTATAGGTGTAGGGTTAGGTTGTTTGTTTGAAAAATTTCTATCTTTTTAAGGTAGGCTTGTACCACTATGACCTTCCCTCTCAGGACTGCCTTCACTGTATCCCATAAGTTTTGGGTTGTTGTGAGTTCATTTTCATTTGTTTCCAGAAACTTTATGATTTCTTCCCTAATTTCATTCTTGACCCATTCATTGTTCAATAGCATGCTATTTAATCTCCATGATTTTGAGTGTTTTGGATTTTTTGCCTAGGGTTTGGTTTTTAGTTTCAGTCTCTTGTGATCTGAGAAGATGCTTAATATGGTTTCAATTTTCTTGAATTTGTTCAGGCTTGTTTTGTGTCCTATCATGTGGTCTATCTTTGAAAATGTTCCATGTGCATTGGGAAAGAATATATATCTAGTTTTTTGGGGATGAAGGGCTCTATATATATCAGTTAAGTCCATTTCATCTAGGACATTGTTCAATGCTACAATATCTTTGTTGATATTTTGTTTGGAAGATCTGTCCATTTTTGACAGTGGGGTGTTAAAATCCCCTACTATAATTGTGTTGCTGTCAATATCTTTCCTGAAGTCCTCTAAGATTTTCCTTATGTATCTGGGTGCTCCTATGTTGGGTGCATATATATGTACAATGTTTATGTCTTCTAGATGGATTCTTCCCTTGAGTATTATGAAGTGACCTTCTGTGTCTCTCTTTATGGCCCTTTTTCTGAAATCTATTTTGTCTGATGTGATTATTGCTACCCTGGCTTTTTTTCTGTCCATTTGATTGGAAAATTTGTTTCCAGCCCTTTATTTTCAGTGTGTGTAGATCTTTTGTCCTGAGCTTTGTCTCCTGTAGGCAGCATATATGTGTGGGTCATGCTTTCTTATCCATTCAGCTATTCTATGTCTTTTGATTGGAGCATTTAATCCATTTACATTTAGAGTTATTATTGATAGGTACTTATTCATTGCCATTTTCGTACCTATCTTCCTTTCTCTCTCACTCTTTTTCTTCCTTTCCTTAAAGCAGTCCCTTTAGCATCTCTTGTAGAGCTGGTTTGGTGGAGGTGTATTCTTTTAGACTACTTTTGTCTGGGAAGCTCCTTATTTGGACTTCTATCTTGATTGAGAGCCTTGCTGGGTAAAGTAGACTTGGTTGCATACCTCTGGTTCTCATTACTTGGATTTGTGTGATTTTTTCTCTCATCAAATTAAGGAACTTTTCCATCATTACTTTTTCAAATAGGTTTTCTATCCCTTGCTCTTCTTCTTCATTTTTTGGTTCCCCTATTATACGAATATTATTACGTTTCATATTGTCCTGCATTTCTCTTATCCCTCTTCATTATTTTTGAGACTCTTCTTTTTCTTGCTCTTTCAGGTGTGTTTTTCTACTTTGTCCTCCAGCTCGCTGATCCGATCTTCTGCTTCATCGATCCTGCTTTTGATTCCTTGTACTGTGTTCTTCAGTTCAGAAATTGTATTCTTCATTTCCTCTTGGCCCTTGTTGATAGTTTCTATTTCCCTTTTCATGTTGATATAGTTTGCAGTGAGTTTATTGTAGTTTCCCTGTAGTTTGTGGTAATTCACTGTGAGCTCTTTGAGGTTCCTGATAAGCATTGCTTTGAACTCAATATCTGATAGTTGAGTTGCCTTTATTTCAGTAAGCATTCTTTCTGACGCTTCTGCCTTTTCATCCATTTGAGTATTGTTTGTTTGTCTTCTCATTGTTTGTGAGACTCTTCTTGTTAGCCTCAGCTGCTTAAATTGATATGTTTGGGCCCCGTGTATTTATGGTGTGATCTTCTGTGGTAGAATGCCTGTGAGATTCAGTGGTGCAGTCTCCTTCTTTTATCCTGGTGTTCAGAGCTTCCACCTACTGGTTTTTGTGATCAGTTGGAGGGTTAAGGCAAAGTGGTTCAGGACAGCAGGAGAGTATTCTATGATATTTACATTAGCAACCAGTAGAGAAGAAATAGGAGATCCTTTGGCTATGTATAGTGTTAACTGTGATATTCCACCCAATAAGCCACACTTTAGAAAGGATGGAAAGAAGAAAAGACTCTTGTTGGAGAGTGAAGGATTTTGAGTTGTATCTAGAAAGCAGTGAGGTTCTGGGGGGTCAGATTCTGAGGTAAGGTGAGAATAAAGATACTAAATAGGTGTAGTGTGTGTGAGAATATAATTAACCACTATAGTAATAGATTTCAATAAACTGTGAAGTGGGCTAAGTTCTGGGGGGTGGTGAGTGTTGTGTAGTATTTACAATTGTATGGGATAGGCATTATTTACAATAATATTAGAACTACAATCATATGACAGAATCTATGGGATCTAGATTACAAGAATAAGGAGTATAGGACCTTTAGTAGTGTGCTAAAGGAACACAAATGAAGTGAAGGACAGTAAATTAACAATACACTATGAATAAGATACCAGGGGACACCTGTCAAATGATACAATATAAACAGCCAAGCAAAGACTATACAGAAAGGAATACAAAAATACTATTAAAGTAAAAGTAGTAAGAATAATGAAAAAATAATAATACAAATATGCAATAACTTGCAGGTTCTCTGTAATAGCAAAGTGAAATTTGTCTCACTTTCTTGCTGTTGGGATGCCCCCTCTTTGGCTCTGACTCTGGTCAGAGTTGCGAGTTTTTTTGTTTCACTTGTGGGTATTTCAAAAGAAAAAATAAAAAGGAAAAAAAGCAGAAGGCAGAAAGAAGAGATAAAATTTAAAAGAAAGAAAGAAGGAATGAAACTAGAAAGGAGGAAGGAGAAGCAAAAGGAATTGATAGATATAAAAATAATAAGAATTAAAAAATAAAAGATTAGTAAAAAACAAAAAATCAATCAATCAAACGAAGAAACAAGCAAAAACAAACAGAAAAAAATACCTCTTGCTGGATTCAAACTGGCCAAACTGTTTTTTGTGGTCTTGCTGGCTGCAGCAGGCTGAGGGATGATTGGTTTCGCTTTTCTCCCTTTCTGTTCAGCACTCAGTCAGCCTCCAGAGTACTCTCTCCAGGGCTAGCTGCGCATTCTCCCCAGAGATAGTCTGGTGCCTCTCTGTGGGGCCCTGAGTGTGCGATCTGGGCCTTCCTAAGCTCACGCACTCCCTGGGTTTATGGTTGTGGGCTCCGGGCCTCCTGTGGAGTGGGCGGTTTCCCCACGTCCACCGTGGTGGGCTCGGGTCTTCCACAAAGCACCACCCTCCCTGGGTTGCAGGCGCAGGCCCGCAGTCAGGTAGCCTTTGGTCACAGGGATTCAGGCATGCACTCTTCCCAGGGCTATGAGTGGGTGCTCACAGCCCCTGTGTGTTTGTCAGTTAGTCCTTATTCCCCTATCTGCAACTTCAGGCAACCAGGTCTCTCCTGGTGCTGCTCCAAACCTTGTTTGGCTGGACAGGGAGCAGTTGACCCAGCTCTCTCCCAGGAGCCCTGGGGCAGACCCTGCGAGGGCTGGGCCTGGGGCTGCAGCATCCCATCCCTGGTCCCCATACTGATCCCTGGGCCCTTATTGTCCTGAAGCACTCTCCTTACTGTCTGGTTTTTCAATGTCCGTTACAATTTTCGATCTCTTATTTTCATATATGCTGGGGTACTGTTGGCTGTTTGCTCTGTTCCTCTGTATATAGGCTAGGTTTTTCTCTCATTTGTAGGGGTAAGTGGAATCTGCTCCCTACCATGCCACCATCTTCTCTGGGGATCTGTTTATGGATTTTTGAATATTGTACCACTCTTGCATCCTGGGGTGAATCCTACTTGATCATGGTGTATGATCTTTTTAATGTATTGTTGGATGTGGTTTGTCAATATTTTGTTGAAGATTTTAGCATCTATGTTCATCACCAAGATTGCCCTGTAGTTTTCTTTGTTGTGCTTTTATGTGGTTTTGGGATTAGGATGATGCTGGCCACATAAAAGAAGTTTGGGAGTCTTCTCTCTTTGCTATTTTGGAATTTTCTGAGGAAGATAGGGGTAACTCTTCCTTAATGTTTTGTACAATTCTTGTGTGAAACCATTCAGTCCAGGGCTTTTTTGTGGTGGGAGTATTTTTTATTACTGTTTCAATTTCATCTGCTGTTATTGGTCTGTTGAGGCTTTCTGCTTCTTCTTCATTGAGTTTTGGGAGATTATATGTTTCTAGAAATTTGCCAATTTTACCTAGGTTTTCAAATTTCTTAGCATACAGTTCTTCATAGTAATTTCTTATAATCCTTTGTATTTCTGTGGTGTCAGTTGTAATCTCTCCTCTTTCATTTCTGATTGTGTTTATTTGGGTCCTCTCTCTTTTTTCTGGATGAGTCTGCTTAAAGGCTTGTTGATTTTGTTTATCTTTTCAAAGAACCGGCTCCTGAATTCATTGATCCTTCGAATTATGCTTTTAGTTTCTATGTCATTTAATTCTGCTCTGATCTTGGTTATTTCCTTCCTTCTCCTTGCTCTAGGCTGTCTTTGTTGTTGTTCCTCTAGTTCTTGTAGATGTAGGGTTAGGTTGTTTATTGGAAATATTTCTAACTATTTTAGGTAGGCCTGTATCACTATGAACTTCTCTCTCAGGACTGCCTTGACTGTGTCCCATAGATTTGGGGCTGTTGTGAGTTCATTTTCATTTGTTTCCAGAAACTTTTTGATTTCTTCCTTGATCTCATTCTTGACCCATTCATTGTTTAATAGCATGCCATTCAGTCTCCACAAGTTTGATTCCTTTTGAGTTTTTTCCTTGAGGTTGGTTTCCAGTTTTATGCCCTTGTGGTCTGAGAAGATGCTGGATATGATTTCAATTTTCTTGAAGTTTTCAAGGCATGTTTGTGCCCTATCATGTGGTCTATCTTTTTTAAATATTCCATGTGCATTGGAAAAGAATGTGTATTTTGCTTCTTTGGGATGAATGGTTCTATGTATATCAGTTAAGTCTATTTGATCTGGGATATTGTTCAATGCCACAAAATCTTCGTTGACATTTTGTTTGGAACCCTATCCATTTTTGAGTGTGAAGTGTTAGAATCCCCTAATATAAGTGTATTGCTTTCTATATCTTATTTGAAGTCTTCCAAGATTTTTCTTATATATTTGAGTACTCCTATGTTGGATGCATATATGTTTATAAAGTTTATATCTTCCTGATGGATTCTTCCCTTGAGTGTTATGAAATGTCCTTCAGTGTCTCTCTTTCTGGCCTCCGTTTTGAAGTCTATTTTGTCTGATATAAGTATTGCTATGCCAGATTTTTTCCAGTTTTCTTTGAATGTTTTTTTTTCCACCCTTCACTTTCAATCTGTGTAGGTCTTGTTCTGAGGTGGGTCCCTTGTAGACAGCATATATGCAGGTCATGTTTTCTTATTCGTAGTCAGCTACCCTTTGTCTTTTGATTGGAACATTTAATCCATTTACATTTAAAGTTATTATTGATAGGTATTTATTTATTGCCATTTTACCCCCTTTGTACCTGTGTTCTTCTCACACTCACTTTTTCCTTCTTTTCTTAAAGCAGTCACTTTAGCATATCTTGCAGTGCTTGTTTGGTGGGGGTGTATTCTTTTAGCCTTCTTTTGTCTGGGAAACTCCTTATTTCACCTTCCATTTTAATCAAGAGCCATGCTGGGTAGAGTAGTCTTGGTTCCAGGCATTTGTAAAACCATCTTTTGTATTACAATTAAGTGGGAACTTTTTTTGTGTGTGTATAGTCAATTTATGTTTTGTATTCAAAAGACCAAGGTTCATTTAATGATGAAATCCTCTCAGAACCTCTATTCCTTGGTGCTCATCATCTAAAGACATCTATCTTCTTATTGATGGTACTCTTGGTAAATAATGGTAGAGAATTAGTACTTTTAATTAGGAGAGATGTGGAGAGAATGTCTTTAGAATAGGTATTGTTTTGAGAAGTGAGAAAAGCAAAATTTTGTTAAGACTAATTAGAACTCCTAAGCATGGCAAATTTTTAGATATTGCAAAAACTGAGATCAGGTTTAGACTTTCAATCAGTTGTTAGAATTTTTTATTTGTAGTGTCTGTTAGACCAGAATAACTAGTTTTCTCCAAAGAGTCAGTGTTCAGCAGATTTCTTGAGTGAGTTTGGAGACACAGGAGAAAGTTCTTTGTGGAAAAGGAAAAGATAATTGGGATATAATAGTCTTAGATGTGTTTTGCTGCATCACTCTTCAGGGAAAAATTGTAATGTGGTATAATATATCATCCTTCATTTTGTTCTTGCCTTTTGCCCATGATCATAGCTGTCTACAAAAGCATCAGGAGCTTCACCTTCCCCAAGGGCTTCTTTTTAGCCCTTTGCCACTTTAGTCACTTTTTCTAAACAGCCTATCCACTTGGCTTTCTTTTCAGTTGTTAACCTAAATCTGCCAAATTCTCAATTAATGGCTTTGATGGTATTCAAGCAGATTTCAAATGTCACTTTTAATGATGTTTTAAATTTCTTCACTCCTTGCAAATGTTTCAAACATAACTGAGAAGCAGACTAACAGACTTGATGGAACAACCCCTGGTGTTGAATGGGAACCAGTTTTGTGTGTGTAGTCATATTTTTTATTGTGATGATTGTAATGAATGCCCACACAGCAAGATACACACTTCCTATGCAGACCATTCTACACAAGAGTGATAGAAACAAAACTGGGAAGAGGAAGACAATAAATGAATTGTCTGTTCTCCTTTCCAAAACCTGCCTATTCATTAATGCTCAGTCATTCCCTCCTAACTCCTCAGATATTTCTGTGGTGGGTTTCCCTCTCTGTTATGTTTCCCCCATCAGCATATACATATACTATAATTTCTCACATCATAAAAATTTTGCTACCCTCTGTGTACCTTATCAGTTATATTCTTCATTCTTTCTTTCCTCTACAGCACAATTTCTAGCTACAATTATTGTCTCCAATTTTTCCCTCTTTGCTATCTCTGAAACCCACTCCAATCATGGTTTACCTCCATATTTTTAGTGAGACTTTTCCTGTTAAGGCCACCAGTGACCTTAATATGGCAACATCCCATAGTTCTCATCGTACTTGGACTCATAGAAGCATTTAACATGATTATTCCTTCACCCTTGATATCTTTGTCTACTGGGCTTCCAGAACACATCCATACTACATGTTTGCTCTTGGTTGTCATTTTAGACCACTGGCTGCTCCTTCTCTTCTCCAAAACTCTTAAATTTGAAGTAATGCTTTTCTTTATCCTCTGGCTACAATTACTTTTCTGGGGGGAACTTATCCAGTTCCATTCTTTAAATACCATCCACATGTTCTAATGGTGAGCACATGTCCATTTAAAACTAGACTTGGCTTTTAAACTCCTGACTAAAATGTCTAATTGTCTATATGTCCTTCTTCAGTTAGCTATCTAATCAGCATCTAAGACTTAAGCTCTAATTTTCTCTTATTTGTTTAGGGAATGATCTCACCCTTCTTGTTCAAGGCAACAACTTTGAAGTCAGTATTGATTCCTCTCTTCCTCTCACATCTTACGTTTAACCAATCAACAAATCCTGTCAATGTCACTTAGTCTCAGGATATTGAAAATTCAAACTTTTCCTGCCATTTCCCTGCTATGACTTCAGTCCAAGGCATTATGACCTCCCTCGCCTTGGTTATTGTGACATGAGCTGTGTCCCTGACCTCCATCCTTGCCCTTCTTTAGTTTGTTATGAACATGATAGATCCTTTAAAAACATATGTCAGATCATGTCATTGTAAGTTCAAAATGTACAGGGGCTTCCTGACCCATTGAGTACAGCCAAGCACCCATGGTGACTGACCATGCGGCTCATGTTATGTACCTGTTCACCCCACATTATCTTTCTGGCATCATCTCCACTAATAACCCCCCTCACGTGTCTCCAGTTGTAAGGGCCTCTTTTCCTCAGATATCTGCAAGTCTTGTTCTTTAATTTATGCTTTAATTTTCTACTCAAATGTTAGTTTCTTAGGCCTTCTCTAATATAAATTATATTTGTCCTGCTTTTTGTTTCTTTCATCACTAAAATATGACAGCTTCTTGAGGAAGAGCATTTTTTGACCTTTTTTGTTCAGTGTTATGCTTCCATGTGCCTGGCACAGAGTACCTGCTGAACAAATATTTATTGAATGACTATTTAAACAAGAAAACAGAAGTAATTTATTCAACATCTTTGATGTTTCAACAAGCCTACCATTTTCATCAAGCACTTTAAACTTCATAACCATCATGTGAGGTAGGTATTATACTACTTACATATGAGAAAAATGAGATTGAGAAGTTCCATTAAATTGCTCGTCTGGAAGCTGGCATGCTAGCTCAGCAGTTCTAACTCCAAGTCCAGTGCTCTCCACTTTGTTACCAAGCAGTAAGGAGAGTCCATTTCCTTCTTAGGAGAGTCATCATACATTTCCATTTGGTATCCCTACTTGTTGAGACCAGAGGTATTTCTCTTCTTTTCTGCTCTATCCTGAACCCCAGCATAGGGCCTGGCACATAGTAGAGGCTCAGCATATATTTGTCTCTATGACTA
Organism: Trachops cirrhosus; assembly: GCA_028533065.1. Taxonomy (NCBI): domain Eukaryota; kingdom Metazoa; phylum Chordata; class Mammalia; order Chiroptera; family Phyllostomidae; genus Trachops; species Trachops cirrhosus. The sequence continues at coordinate 56,014,449 of CM052544.1, read as the reverse complement.
AGCTACCAAGTTTGTCCCACTAATGGTCCCATGGTCACCATAGTCTTAACTTCTATATTGTGACATATCCCTTTTTGACTAAAAGCCAAGATGGAGCAGAGAGAGGGGAAGAATGTTGACAATTATAGGGGAAATGCTAGGAATACAGACATGTTTTCCAAAGGTGGTGACTAGCCACAGCCTCATTTTCTGCTCTTATTTCTTGAAATCTCATTTTTAGCCTTCCCCTTACTTTGTTCTGTTCCCATAGAGCAGGGATGTCAAACTCATTTTCACCAGGGGCCACATTAGCCTCATGGTTGCCTTCAAAGGGCCAAATGTAATTTTAGGATGGTATAAATATAACTACTCCTTAACTAGGGGCAAGGAGCTTGGTGCTGCCACCAGGTAGAAACAAGGTGCCGGACTGGATAAAATAAGGTGGAGGGCTGGATTCAGCCCCCCAGGCCTTGTGTTTGCCACCTCTGCCATAGAGAGAAAGGCTGAGGATATCATGGAGATAACCACACTCAGATGAAATCGGTGCCTTCTAAGATCAGTGGAGGGTGAGGCTTCTCTTTGAGGATGTTTTATTTTTTCTTATTTTTAATTTAATTTTTTTTTTGTACAGGAGAAGGGAGGGGAAAAAAGCATTTGAACAAAAAGAAAAGGATCCAAGGGAAATGAAGCATGAAGAAAGTCTAACCTGAAGTCTTCTATCAGCTTTCAAGTAGCTTCACCTGCAGAACTATTGCAACTGTAGTTTTGTGTTTTGTCACTTTTATAATGGAAAGGCTCTGACCTTATTGGGACAAATGGGTATTTTCCATTTGGTTTACAACTTTCTTAAAAGTATATTTAATAGGAATAAAAATGCATTTAAGCAACTTACTCTCCAGATAAAGTTAAACCATCCTCTATGGCAATCCCAAGGCAATCAATTTTTTTAAAGGATTATCATAATGCTTTTAATTGTGTCTACATTAACTAATTGGGAATGTTAGGAAGTAAGGAAAGTCACCTTACATTTTATAGTCCTGCTGATATTTTAAGTCACCTCTTTGAAAAGACAATACACAACTTGATTGAAAGCTCAGAAGTCTGGAAGGGAATTAAGAAACAGTTTCAAGTTTCCCCACTTATAAAATGTGTTTCCAACATCAGGGAGAACAGTGTCTGGCACGTAGTCCACTGTATCTAAGTGTTGATTAAATAAGTCAAAATGAATACTGTCCAGTGTACCTACACAGACAAAAGAGGAAGGGAAATGGCCCTGCAAGTGACAAGGATAAACAGGCAGCACAAAAGAGCCAGTGTGTTATTTTTCTTTGGCCCATTTCTGTTTGAGACCAGCTCTACTTCTGGATAATGTCTTATCTACTCCAATTCACACTTTGAAACTCTAAAAGAAACCCCATATGTGAAGTTTCAGCTATAATCTCTCACTTATTGCATGGGTCTTAGGTATCTGTGTTTACTTTTCAAGATGGATCTCTATCCAGAATATTCCCTGCTTTTAAAAATGGAAAATGCACCACTGTTTCAAGTGAATTTATTGAAATGGCTACTCTCTGGTACTAAGCTGTTGAACAAGGCATCCCTCTTGTACCTCTTTAAAGATTACCACAAAGCCACTAGTTATCAGCTTTCATTTTTTTCCCCATCTAGCAACACTGTTACATAGCTGTGATGTTTGTGATGGATAATTTTATTTGCCAACTTGACTGGGCCATGGGAATGAAGAGATATTTTTTTGAACATTATTCTCAGTGTTTCTGTAAAGATGTCTTGGAAGAGGTTTTGGGTAAAGTGGATTGCCCTCTCTAAAGGGAGTGGGCTTTATCCAGTCACTGTAAGGTGTGAGTAGAACAAAAATCCTGACTATCCTTTGAGTAAGAGAATTCTTCCTGCCTTTGAACTGGGACAACAGACTTTTTATATCTTTGGATGCAAATTGAAACATTGGCTGGCTCTTGAGCCTGATGGATTTTAAACTTGAATGACACCATCGGCTCCCCTGGGCCTCAGATCTTTGGATTCAGACTGGAGCTAAAATGTCAACTCTTCTAAGCCTCCAGCTTGCAATTCGCCCTGCAGATCTTGGGTCTTGCCAGCCTCCATAATCAATCAGTCTCACTCTCTCCTCTCCTCTCCTCCCCTCTCCATCATCTCTCTATATATCTACTCATAACCTATTTGTTTTGTTTTTTTGGAGAACTCTAATACAATGTTATAAAACTAGTTGCTCAAGTTAGTATAATCAGTGATTTCTGTGCATAACATGTACTGGATACTTATCTTCTGCCATCATGCTTTGAGCAATTTTAAGTACCAGTTTCTGAGTACCTATCTTCTAGGTGAGGAGTTGTAGATTACAAAGATTCAAGGCACACCCTTGTTCAAAAATTATTGTCCAGTGCCAAACAATACACAAATTCTGGAAAGGATCTTTATATAGAGACCAATAAACACTGTTATCAAGTAGAAAATATATTTCCAATGGAAAGCAGAACCATGTGTTTTGAGTTACTGAGGTGGAGATGCCATTTTTGGCTCTACTTGGGGTAATATTAGCTACTTCACTTCTCCTTCCCCTTATTCTATGAGAACATAGACACTGTCTGGGTTCAAATCTCACCTCTTTCAAATTTCTAGTTGTGTGACCTTGGGTAAATTAATTTTTGCATATTTTTTAAAATGTAAAGCACAAATAAAATAGTATCTACATCATAGCACTTTAATAAATTACTAGGATAATATTTATAAAGAATTTAGAACAGTGCTTGCAACCTAACATATTTTATTAAATCTATGATGCTGTCAGTTGTGAGATGCACTGCTATTTTGTGTATTATAAGAAAAGCAATGCCAATTATAAAGGTAAGATGCCCTCAGTTGTGACACCTCTTGACATGTTAAAAAATGAAAAAATATGTATCTTAAAATCAATAGAGTATAGTAGCTGGTGCTTCATAAATGAGGTAATCCTAGACCGGGCAAGCTGATTATTCAGAGGCAAGTTTAAATACAAAAAAAATCATTTGCATTTATTGAAGGTTATCTAAATAGCAACAAAATTTTAAGAAAATTACATTATTAATAAATGTCCCAATCACTTCTTGACTATTCTAAGAAGATATTAAAGCATTTTTCTTTTATTTTCTTAATCGGGTTCAAGGCTACTTTCACTATAGATTCCTCAGGGATCATTTGAAATCTTTTTTTTTAATAGCAGCTTTATTTATTTATTTATTTATTTATTTATTTATTTATTTATTTTTTTATTTTGTTGTCATTCAAGTAAAGTTGTCTGTTTTCCCACCACCACTATCCCCCTCTTCGCCCACCCCCACCTCCCACCCCCAAATGTCCCCCCCTTTTAGCTTTGTCCATGGGTCCTTTATACATGTTCCTTGACAACCCTTTGTCTTCTAATTAAGGTATGATGGCAGTTACAGACTGAATGTTCGTGTCCCCCTCCCAAATTCACATGTTGAAGCCCTAAACCCCAATACAACTGTGTTTGGGGATAGGATCTACGAGGAGGTGGTAAAGGTTAAATGAGGTCATAAGGGTGGGGCCTAATCTGATAGGGCTGATGTCCTTATAAAAAAGGGAGAAGAGACACCAGAGCACTTTATCTCCATGTGAAGATATAGTTAGAAGGTAGCAGTTAAGAACTAGGAAGAGAGCTCTCACCAGGAACTGAATTAGCCTGTACCTTGATCTCAGATTTCCAGCCTCCAGAACTGAGAAATTATCTGTTGGTTAAGCCACCCCATCTGTATTTTGTTATCACAGTCTGAGCAAACTGAGACAGTGGACACCAGGGAGTGCAGTCAGTAGGAGAGGACATAGGATGAATTCACACTGGGCCCCACATGGCTAGTCCGTTGTCAGGGAATGATTACCTGAGGGGCTTATGTGCAGTTGGAGACCAGAGATGGATCTTCCCAATAGCTCTTCCCAGTCACTGATTTTCTGCTTACTCAGTGCTATAGCTCTGTGTTACTACTGACAGTGGAATTGCTATTATGATTATTATTATTTTTAAAGTGTATTTTATTGATTATGTTATCACACTTGTCCCATTTTTTCACCCCTTTATTCCCCTCATTCCGCTCCACCTCTACCACCAGCATTCACCCCTTAGTTCATGTCCATGGATTGTATATATAAGTTCTTTGGCTTCTCCATTTCCTATACAATGCTTAACTGTCTATTTTGTACCTACCATTTATGCTACTGATTCCTCATACCTTTTCCCCCATTCTCCCTCCTCCCACTCCCCACTGATAGCCCTCCATGTGATCTCCATTTCTGTGATTCTGTTCCTGCTCTAGTCGTTTGCTTAGTTTGTTTGTGGTTTTGATTTTTGTGTTCAGTTGTTGAGAGTTGTGAGTTTGTTGTCATTTTACTGTTCCTAGTTTTGATCTTCTTTTTCTTAGATAAGTCCCTCTAACATTTCATATAATAAGGGCTTGTGATGATGAATTCCTTTAACTTTATCTTATCTGGGAAGCAATTTATCTGCCCTCCTATTCTAAATGATAGCTTTGCTAAATAGAGTAATCTTGGATGTAGGTCCTTGCCTTTCATGACTTCAAATACTTGTTTCCAGCCCCTTCTTGCCTGCAAGGTTTCTTTTGAGAAATCAGCTGATACTTTTATGGGAACTCCTTTGGAGGTAACTGTCTCCTTTTCACTTGCTGCTTTTAAGATTCTCTCCTTATGTTTAATTTTGGGTGATGTGATTATTATGTGCCTTGGTGTGTGCTTCCTTGGGTTCAGTTTCTTTGTGACTTTCTGAGATTCCTGGACTTCCTGGAAGTCTATTTCCTTTGCCATATTGAAGACTTCCATGATGAAGGAAGTCTTCCTTCATTATTTTTTTCAAATAAATTTTCAATGTCATGCTCTTCCTTTTCTCTTTCTGGCACCCCTATGATTTGGATGTTGGAATGTTTAAAGTTGTCTCAGAGGTGCCTAAGCTTCTCCTCATTTCTTAAAATTCTTGTTTCTTCATTGTGTTCTGGTTGAATGTTTATTTCTTTCTTCTGCTCCAATCCTTGATTTCAGATCCAATTTCCTTCCCATCACTGTTGGTTCCTTATGTATTTTCCTTTATTTCACTTTGCATAGCCTTCACATTTTCCTTTATTTTGTGACCATACTCAACCAATTCTCTGAGCATCCTGATTACCAGTGTTTTGAACTGTGCATCTGATACATTGGCTATCTCTTCATTGCTTAGTTCTTTTTCTGAAGATTTGATATGTTTTTCCATTTGGGCCATATTTCTTTGTCTCAGCATACCTGATATGTTGTAAGGGGCAGAGCCTTAGGTATCTGCCAGGGCAAGGCAATGCACTTTGCTGAGTTTTGGCACTGTATGTGAGGGAGGGGTCAGAGAGGGAACAATACTGCTTGCTTGGCTCTCAGCGAGCTTTCAGTCACTTCCACTGCTAACCAAAAGCAAATTGGGCCCTTCTGGTGCTGATTTGGGGTGGGTGGGTTTGTGTGTGTTCTAGGGCCCTATGAGTTTCTCCAACAAACTCTCCTTGTGGCTGGGAGTTTCTCCCACCTCCACAACCCCTACAGATTTTTGCAGACAGAGGTTTTGAGGCTTTCTTTTCCCATGCTGAAACCCTGGATTGTGTTGTCTGTCTCATTCCCTGGTTGTTCCTCCCAGTTTATCTGCAAATGTGGGACTGCCAGCTGCTGCCTTGCTGTGCATTATCTCTGCCCCAGCTGCCAGTCTCTGCTTCTCCTACTGGCCTGGATGAATATTTCTTCTTCACTCCTTGGTTGTTGGACTTCCACACAGTTTGATTTTCTGGTAGTTCTGGGTTTTTTTTGTTGTTGTTTTAATTTGTTGTTGTCCTTCTTTTGGTTTTGCAAGGAAGCAACGTGTATCCACCTACAAGTCCATCTTGGCTAGAAGTCATTATTATTATTATTTTTATTTTATAATTGTATACAACTACCTATGGGAAATCAACACTCTTGTGCAAATTTAATTAAGTTTATACTTTTAATTACTTCCTTCATATATTTTTGCTTTTCAGTACTAAACTGAAAATGCTCATGCTGATGGTTTGATTCTCTGGGTACTGGTTATTCTTTTATATATTTTACAAATGGAACTTTGTTCTCACCAATAATTGAATTTTGCTCCCACTGATATTTAAGATAGTAGATAATATGACCAGGAAAGGCATAAAAATTCAGAATAATATAAAGGTTATTTTGTGGGAGGCCTGTCTTTATGGATTAAAAATCAGAATATTATGGAATATTTTTAGACTGATTATTTGAAGCACATGCACCAAACAGTAGAACTCAAGGAAAGTATTTTCCCAGGGGAGTCCTTGGGGAAACCTGTTTCAATGAGTAGATGAGATTGCTTGTAATTCACAGAATAATTTATATATAAATGATATATCTGAAAATCATGAGGATGCTCAAAAAGTTTGTCTGTTATTAATAATTTCTAAATATGGCCTCCTTCACAATCTTGTTTACATTGTTTTTATCAGAGCAAAGGTAAGTCCCTGCATCGTGGTGTAGCCAAATTTGGTGTATTAGTTGTTTGTTTCTACGGAACAAATTAGCCAAAATCTTAGAAGCTTAAAACAATTGATGTTTTGTTTCATATGAACTCTGAGCATCAGGAATCTGGGAGAAGCTCAGCTGGGTGGTCCTACTTCAGTTGCAAGATTCCAGTTGAGCTGTTACTGGTGTCACAGTCTTTGAAGATTTGAGGATGGTTGTAGGATGCATCTCCATGTTCACTCGTGTAACTGACTGATGGCAGTAGACTTCAGTTCTTGGTCCCAGGGGCCTCTTCATAGAGCTGCAGATTATTGGTCATGATTGGAGAAAAATGATGAGGACAGGGAAGATATGACATCAGCCTGGCACATCTCTTGAGGCAAAAAGTTAGTAAGGTCTCAAAGAATAATGGGGATATGTCAAAATGATATGGCTGCCAGTGTGAAAGGTCTTCGATCTAGATCTGAGGTAATCTGAGCAATGATATAGAATCAGCTTTGTAACCATCATACTGATAACTTATTCAAGTGGAAAACATTAATGGATGTTAAAAATAGTAGATAAAGGTTTAATTAAAAAATGGGATATTTACATAGTCTCAAAAACTATAAAATGATTATTAATTATAAAGGAAAAAATAGCATCTTTGGAAATGGAAAAAGCTGGCAGACACCACCTTAACCATGGGATTAAATGAAATAGTACCAATAATTGGGCAAGTGGCTGTTCCATGCCTCTAGATATGATGCACGGAGAATAACAGTATCACTTCTGTGGTATTCTGCTACAAAATTATTGCCTAAATCTAGTTAAGAGGAAATATACAAAAGCAAATTGTGGGACATTCTACAAAATAGCTAGCATGAAAAAATTTTAAATGTCAAGGTTAAGAAAGATAAAAGCTGAGGAATAGTTTCTTCTTAGAGAAAACTCAAGAATCATTACAACTAAATATAATGCAGGCCTCTGAGTTGGATCCTAGGCAGTGAGAAATGGCTATATAGGATGTTATTTGAACAAATAACAGAATTTGACTATAGATTGTTAGTTGTATAATAGTGCTGTGTCAATGTAAGTTTTCTGATTTGTAAGAGAATCTTTGTCTTAGGAAATAGACACTGAAATATTTAGGGGTAAAGTGGTAAGTCTACAACTTATGCTCAAATGGTTCAGAATAATATGTGAAAGAAAATGAATGATAAAGCCAATTGGGTCACATGTTTACAAATAATGGATCTGGGTAAAAAGCCTTGTATTAGTTTACTATTGCTGCTATGACAAATATCCACAAATTTGGAGGCTTGTTTCTGTAGGTCAGAAGTCTGACTCAGGGTCTTACCACTGGTTAAAAAATCAAGGTGCCAGCAGGACTACCTTCCTTTATGGAAACCCTGGGGAAGAGCCCCCTTCCAAATGTGTTTAGGTTGGTGGAAGAATTCAGTTCCTTGTGGTTGTCGAACTGAGGTCTTAATTTCATGGACTTTTGACCCCTCTTTCAAGCCAACAATGGCACTTTGAGTCCTCTCCAAGCTTTATCTTCAACTCCCCTTCTGCCTTGTTGCTCTGCCTCTGAGGGTTCACATGATCACAAGAACCCCACCTGGATGACCCAGGATAACGTCTCCCTTTTTTTCTTTCTTTTTGTTTCCTAGCTCCAAATGATATCTTTAATCTAAAAAAAAATATTTTTAGGAAACAAAATTTACTATTGTAACCGTTTTTAAGTATACAGTTCATTGGCGTTAAGTATATTCATGTTGATGTGAAATAGAGCTCCAGAACCTTTTAGTATTGCAAAACAGAGACTCTTTATCCTTTGAAGAACAACTCCTCTTTCCCCCTCCCACAAGTCCTTGGTAGCCACCATTTTTCTTATTGTTTCTATGAGTTTGACTACTTTAGATACCTCATGTAAGTGGAATCATATACAGTATTTGTGTGTGACTAAATTATTTCACTTAGAATAATGTCCCCAAGGTTCATCCAAGTTGTATAGCACCTGCCAGTATTTCCTTCATCTTTAAAGCTGAATAACACCCCATTGTATGTATAGATCACATTTTGTTTATCCAGGTTGCTTTACTGAATACTAATGCTATGAATATGGGTGTGCAATACCTCTTTGAGGCCTTGATTTCAATTCAGTTCAATTCAATTGATATGTATGTGATTATAAACACACACACGCCAGAAGTAGGATTGCTGAATAACATGGTAGTTCTATTTTTAATTTTTTGTGAAAACTCCATAGTGTTTTCTATACTAGTTTGCACCATTTTACAATTTCACCAACAGTACACAAGTGTTCCAATTATTCTATATATTCAACATGATATTTTCAGATTTTCTATTAGTAGCCACATAATGGGTGTGAGGTGATATCTTATTGTGGTTTTGACTTGCATTTTTCTAATGATTAGTGATGTTGAACATTATTAATGCTTCTTGGTCATTTGTTTATCATCTTTGGAGAAATGTCTACTCAAGTCCTCTACCTATTTTTTACAAATGTATTTTTAAATTACAGATGACACACAATATTATATGTATTATATTAGTTTAAGGTGTACAACATAATAATTAGACATTTCTATACCTTACAAAGTGATCACCTGAAAGTTGGATACGTATACAGTTATTACACTGTTATGGACTGTATTCCCCATACTGTGCTTTCTCTGATGTTTAGGGATGTTGAGCATCTTTTGATGTGTCTCTTGGCCATCTATAGGTGCTCAGGAAAAATGTCTGTTCAGATCCCTCTATTTTTAAATCATAATTTTTTATGTTGAGTTGTATGAATTCATTACATATTTTGGATATTAAACCCTTGTTGCATGTGTCATTTGCAAATGTCTTCTCCCATTCTGTGGTTGCCTTTTCATGCACTGTTAGTGGGAATGTAGATTGGTATAGCCAATATGGAAAACAGTCCCCAAATAATCCCCATGACTGACATGTTCATAGAATGTTTTGCACTGCTCTTGACAGCTTTTAAAAAATGCTCAGACTTAGGTTTATTGTTTTTATATAAAAAACAAAACATAGTCACTGACAAAAAGTCAAACAAGCTTGAAAAGTACATGGTGGAAGAAAAATGATCAAATGACCACTACAGTCTCATCTTTCCCACTGATAATTCATTCTTTAAAAAGTTTTTTAAAATAAAATACAGTTAATATATAATATTACTTTAGCTTCAGTTGTGCAATATGTTTATTAAGCATTTATATGCCCACCAATGTGATTACCACAATAAGTCTGATAACCACTCAATACCCCACAAAGTTACTTTTTATATTATTGACTATATTTTTATGTTACATAATACATTCCTGTGATGTATAGATTTTATAACTGGAAATTTGTACCTTTTACTCCCCTACATATTTCTCACTCTTCTCCCTACCTCCTTCCACTCCAGCAACCATCAGTTTGTTCTCTATGTCTATGAGTCTTTTTTTGTTTCATTTGTTAATTTTGTTTTTTTTCAGATTCTATATATTTATGAGATCATATAGTATTTGTATTTCCCTGTTGACTTATTTTACTAGCATTATACGCCAACCACAGTGTCATGAATAGTAAGATTTTATTATTTTTTTATGGTTGAGTAGTATTCCATTGTGTATGTATGTGTGTGTATATCACATCTTCTTCTTTTTGTAATTTTATTTTAATCATTGTTCAAGTACACTTTTCTGTCCTTTACTCCCATCCCAACCCAACCACCCATCCTTCCCCACCTCCCTCCCATTTCCACCTCCCACTGTTACTGTCCATGTGTCCTTTATACTTGATCCTGTATACACTTCCCCTTTTCCCCCGAAATTCCCTCCCCTCTCCCCTCTGGTCACAGTCAGCCTGTTCTCTATCTCAGTGTCTTTGGTTATATTTTTCTTCTTTATTTGTTTTGTTGATTAGTTTCCTGTTAAAGGTGAGATCATATGGTATTTGCCTTTCACCACCTGGCTTATTTAACTTAGCATAATGCTTTCCAGTTCAACCCATGTTGTTGCAAAGGGTAGGAGCTCCTTCTTTCTTTCCTGCATAGAACCATTGTATAAATGTACCATAGTTTTTTGATCCACTCATTTACTGATGGGCATCTACGTTGCTTCCAACACTTGCCTATTGTAAACTGTGCTGCTATGAACATAGGGGTGCATAGGATCTTTTGATTGGTGTTTCAGGGTTCTTAGGACATATCACCAGCAGTGGAATTGCTAGGTCAAAAGGTAGTTCTATTTTTAATTTTTTGAGGAAATTCTATACTGTTTCCCACAGTGGTTGTACCAGTCTGCAATCCCACCAACAGTTCAGTAGGGTCCCCTTTTCTCCACAGCCTCTCCAACACTTGTTGTTTGTTCCTTTGTTTATGATGGCCATTCTGACTGGTGTGAAGTGGTATCTCATCGTGGTTTTAATTTGCATCTCTCTTATAGCTACTGATATTGATCATCTTTTCATGTGTCTCTGGGTCCTCTATGTGTCCTTCTTGGTGAAGTGCCTGTTCAAGTC
>CM052544.1:55986749-56002894 GCA_028533065.1 Trachops cirrhosus | reverse complement strand
TTCATTGGGACTCTCTGTGTTCCCTGGATTTGTGTGACTTTTTCTTTCATCAAATTAGGGAAGTTTCCCATCATTACTTTTTCAAACAGGTTTTCTATCCCTTGCTCTTCTTTTTCTCCTTCTGGTATCCTTAGTATATGGATATTATTACATTTCATATTATCTTGAATTTCTATTAATCTCTCTTCATTCTTTCTGAGCCTCTTTTCCTTTTCTTGCTCTTTCTGAGTGTTTTTTTCTACTTTGTCCTCCAGCTCGCTGATCCGATCTTCTGCTTCATTGATCCTGCTTTTGATTCCTTCTACTGTGTTCTGTGGTTCAGAAATTATATCCTCCATTTCCTCTTGGCCCTTGTTGATAGTTTCTATTTCCTTTTTCATGTTGATATAGTTTGCAGTGAGTTCATTGTAGTCCCTGAAGTTTCTAGTAACTCATTGTGAGCTCATTGGGCTTCCTGATAATCATTGCTTTGAACTCAGAATCTGATAGTTGAGTTGCCTCTATTTCATTTAGCATTCTATCTGAGGCTTCCTCCTTTCCCTTCATTTGGGGATTGTTTCTCTGTCTTCTCATTGTTTGTGAGACTCTTCTTGTTAGCCTCAGCTGCTTAAACTGATCTGTTCTGGCTCCCTGTGTTTATGGCGTGAACTTCTGTGGTAGAATGCCTGTGAGATTCAGTGGTGCAGTGTCTTTCTGTTATCCTGGTGTTCAGAGCTTCCACCTACTGTTTTTTGTGATCAGTTCGAGGGGTAAGGCAAAGTGGTTTAAGACAGCAGGAGAGTATTCTATGATATATACAGTCACAGCTGGTAGAGAAGAAATAGGAGATCCTTTGGCTATGTATAGTGTTAACTGTGATATTTCACCCAATGAGCCACACTTTAGAAAGGATGAAATGAAGATAAGACTGTTGTTGGGGATTGAAGAATTGTGAGTTGTATCTAGGAAGCAGTGAGGTTCTGGGAGGTCAGATTCTGAGGTAAGGTGGGAGCACAGGATAGTAAATAGGTGTAGTGTGTGAGAGAATAGAGTTAACTATTACTGTAATGGATATCAGTATACTGTGAAGTGGGCTAAGTTCTGGGAGGTGGTGGGTGTTGTGTAGTATTTACAATTGTATGGGATAGCTATTATTTACAGTATTATTGAAGCAACAATCATATGACAGAATTTATGAGATCTGGATGACAAGAATAGGGACTATAGAACCTGGAGTAGTGTACTAAAGGAACACAAATGAAGCGAAGGACAGTAAATTAGCAATACACTATGAATGAGATAACAGCAGACATCTGTCACATAATACAATATAACCAACCAAGCAAGGTAGAGTCTATGGAAAGAAGAGGAATACAAATATACTATTAAAATAAAAGTTGTAAGAATAATGAAAAAATAATAATACAGATATGCAATAACTTGCATTTTCTCTGTAATAGCAAAGACTTGCAGGTTCTGTGTCTCACTTTCTTGCTGTTAGGATACCCCCCTCTTTGGGTCCAACTCTGGTATTTTCACAGTTCCTGGTTTTTTTTTTTTTTGTCTCAATTGTGGGTATTTAATAAGAAAAAAGAAAATGGAAGAAAAAGAAGAAAATAAAAAACAGCAGAAGGAAGAATGAAGAATTGAGAATTAAAAAATAAAAAATTACTTTAAAAAATCAAACAACAAACAAACAAAAAACCTCTTTTTGGTTTCAAACTGGCCAAACTGATTTTTCTTGTCTTGTTGCCTGCAGCAGACTGAGGGGTGATTGGTTTGGCTTTTTTCCCTTCCTTTTCAGCACTCAGTGGAGCATTCTTTCCAGAGCCAGTCTGGTGCCTCTCCACAGGGCCCTGGGTGTGCGATCTGGGCCCTTCTAAGCACGCTTCTTCTGGGTTCACGGTTGTGGGGTCTGGGGCTCCTGCAGAGCACGGGCTTCCCCTGGGTTTAAGGTTGTTGGCTCCAGGTCTTCCACAAAGCACCCTCTCCCTGGGTTGTAGGCACGGGTACAGGGCCCCAGGTCACCCTTGGTCGCACGGGCTCCAGCACGCACTCTTCCCAGGGCTATCGGTGGGTGCTCACAGCCCCTGTGTGTTTGCCGCTCAGTCCTCACTCCCTTCTCTGTGCTTTCAAGTAACCCGGCCTCCCCGGGTACTGCTCAATCTTTGTTTGACTGGAGAGGGAGCAGTTGACCTAGCTTTCTCCCAGGAGCCCTGTGGAAGATCCTGGGAGTGCAGAGCCTGGGGCTGAAGCCTCCCTGGAAGCCATGCTGATCCCTGGGCCCTTATGTTCCTGCAGCACTCTCCTTACTGTCTGGTTTTTCAGTGTCTGCAATAATTTTTGATCTCTTATTTTCATATATGCTGGGGTACTGTTGGCTGTTTGCTCTGTTCCTCCGTATATAGGCTAAGTGTATCTCCCATTTGTAGGGGGAAGTAGAATCTGCTCCCTCCTACCACACCACCATCTTCCATCTCTATATTATGCCGTATTGTTACAGAACACAGGGGTCCAAGGGCGATATACTACCACTGAAAGGATCCCCTCCTGAACTCAATTGTCTGTCGCCAATAGAAAAGACATCTCTCAATGCCAGAGATTTGTGAAAAGGAAAGGAAATGTTTATTTAATGCTATACAGACTTAAAGTAGTGACCTAATGTCTTCATTAAAATATCAAAGTCCTTTAGGATACCCACAGATGCCCACGGTGCTTCCTTCTCCCCCTGCCCTAATTCAGGGTACTGTAACTCAGGATAAGTCAGCTGTGTTGCCATCCAGGCAGGATCTCCAATTAATCCAAAGTCATGTGGCACCTTCTTATGGCCTACTGGTAAGAGTTCTTTGTACCCATTTTCCAAACCTAGTCTCTCCTGTTTCCCAGGCCACGTGGCCAAAGGGAGCACCCCAAAGCTGTGTGGTCCTCTTCTACCAAAGCTGCAGGGGTTTGCACTCTGGCGAAACCTCATAGCTCTCTCTCACATGGCTGTAGGGTTCCTCACTCTGGCAAAACCTCGTGGCTGTCCCTCTAATGGCTGCCATGTCTGGGTTTAAATCCCCATGCCAATCTTCCTCTATACCCCCATTTCTGACTCCTCCTATAATCAGTTACACCTGCCAGCATTCCTGTAGTATTCCATGTTTACTGGGCTGCCATCATGAGTCTGGGCAGGGGTGGCCCCATGTCATGTAGCCAATCTTCTCCAAGCTCCCACGCAGGTGCTGTAGCTTAGGGAACCTGCCCCCCAGTTACATCTTGGTGGGGAGGGTCCCTCCATCCCTCTGGCTCAGAGCATGGTTGCAGCTATTTAACGTATCTAAGTGATCAGCCAAAGGCTATGTATATGTTAAAGGACCATGCCATGGATTAGCTGCAAAGCTGTGGTTGTACAAAACAGCCCTACATGTTCCTGCTCCATGTGTCCCTTCCTCCAATTCTCACCTGTGGGGGAAGGGGCAAGGATATCTCATATGTCTTTCTAATATTTCCTAGACACTTTGAGTTCTGGACCCCATTCCAAATCCCTTTTTGGGTCCCCCCTCTTGGCTGCACCCTGTAACAGTATCACATCTTCTTTATCCATTCATCTATTAATGGACACTTAGGTTGCTTCCATATCTTGCCTATTTTAAATAATGCTGCAATGAACATAGTAGTGCATTTTTTTTGAATTAGTATTTTTGTTTTCTTTGGATAAATACTCAGAAGTAGAATTGCTGATCATATGGTAGTTCTGTTTTTAATTATTTGAGAAGTATCCATACTGTTTCCCATATAGGCTACACTGATCTACATTCCCACCAACAGTGCATGAGGTTTTCTTTTTCTCTACATCATTGCCAGCATTTATTTGTTGTTTTTTTTTTTGATAATAGCTAATCAGACAGGTATGAGGTGATAACTTATTGTAATTTGATTTCCATTTCTCTAATGTTTAGGGATATTGAACATCCTTTGATGTGTCTCTCAGCTAACTGTATGTCCTCTTTGGGAAAATGTCTGTTCAGATCCTCTGTTTTTAAATCAGAATTTTTTATGTTGCATTGTATGAGTTCATTGTATATTTTGGATATTAAATCCTTGTTCATGTGTCATTTACAAATGTCTTCTTCTATTCAGTGGGTTGCCTTTTAATTTTGTTGATGGTTTCCTTTTCTGCACAGAATCTTTAGTTTAATATAATCCTATTTGTTTATTTTTGATTTTGTTGCCCTTGCTTGGGAAGACATATCCAAAAAAAATATTGCCAAGACTGATGTCAAAGAGTTTACTACTTATATTTTCTTCTAGGATTTTAAAGTTGTCTGGTCTTACATTTAAATTTTTAATTTATTTTGAGGTTATTTTTTATATAATATAAGAAAGTAGTCCAGTTTGTTATTTTAGTGTGTATTAAGTGAATATTTAGCTATTCAGTTTTCTCCACACCATTTATTGAAGAGACTCTCTTTTCCTATTGTATGTTCTTGGCTCCTTTGGCTTATGCTAACCATGTGAGAATGGGTTTATTTATGGGTGATTAATTCTGTTCCATTGATTTATGTATCTACTTTGTGCCAGTATACTATTTTTGTTACTACAGCTTTGTAGTATAGTTTGAAATCAGTATGTGACACCTCCAGCTTTGTTCTTTTTCAAGATTTATTTAGCTATTTGAGAACTTTTGTGTTTCATATAAGTTTTAGGATTATTTGTTCTAGGTCTGTGAAAAATGCCATTGGTATTTTGATAAGGATTGCATTGACTCCATGTATTGCTTTGGGTAGTATGGACATTTAACAATTCTGATCTTTCAGTGAGCATGGTATATATTTCCATTTATTTGTGTTGTCCTCAGTTTCTTCCTTCTGTGTCTTATAACTTTCAGTGTATAGGTCTTTTACTTCCTTGGTTAAATTTATTCCTATGTATTTTATTATTTTTGATGCAATTATAAATGGGACCTTTCTTGATTGCTCTTTCTAATGGTTTGTTTTTAGTGAATGAAACCACAATTCATTTCTTATATTAATTCTTATATGTATTCTTAAACTTTAGTGAATGTCCTCATTCAGAAAAACAGTATGGAAGTTCCTCAAATAATCCCTATGAATGACATGTTCATTTTTTAATTCCAATAGTTTTTTGGTGGAATTTTTAGGGTTTTCTATATATAATCTCATGTCATCTGCAGATACTGAGAGAGTAATGTTTGTAGTAATCTTTTATAATTTTTTGTATTTCTGTGGTGTCAGTTGAAAGTTTCCCATTTAATTCCCATTATATCTGCTTGAGCTCTCTCTCTCTTTTCTTAATGATTCTGGCTAAAGGCTTATCAATTTTATCTTTTCAAAATAAAAAACAACCAGCTCTAGTTTCATTGATCTTTTCTGTTGTTTTTCAAAGTTTCTATTGCATTTATTTTTGCTCTGATCTTTATTATATCCTTCTTTCAAATAACTTTTGGCTTTGTTTTTTCTTTATTTTTCAGTTCCTTCATGTGTAAGGTTAGATTTGTTATTGAGATTTTTTATATTTCTTGAGGTCAGCCTGTATTGCTACGAACTTCAATCTTAGAACTGCTTTTACAGTGTTCCGTAGATTTTTGAAATGTTGTGTTTTCATTTTCAGAAATCTCAAGATACTTTTTCTTTGATTTCTTTATTAATTAGTTCATTGTTAAGTAGTCTGTTATTTAGTCTCCATGTGTTTGTGCTTTTCCAGTTTCCTTCTTTTAGTTGGTTTCTAGTTTCATTCCACTGTGGTCTGAGAAGACACTTGATATTATTTTATTCTTAAATTCATTGAAATTGTCTGGTGGCTTAACGTGGTCAATCCTGGAGAATGTGCCACATGCTTTCTGGACTTGGATATCTATTTCTTTTGTCAGGTTAAGGAAGTTTTTTTCCATTCTTCTTCTTCCAGGACGCTATCATGCAAATATTAGTATGCATGATATTGTCCCAGAGGTTCCTTAAACTCTCCTCATTTAAAAAATTATTTCTTTATGTATTTATTTTTTGTTTTTTTCAGTTGGGTAATTTCCACTACTTTGTCTTCCATGTCATCAACCTCTTCTTTTGCCTCATCTAATCTGTTTTTGATATTTTTAGTATATTTTTCCCTTTAATGTATTGTATTCATCAGTTCCAATTTTTTAAAATATTTTTTATCTCTTTGTTGAAGTTCTCATTGTGTTCATTCATTCTTCTCCTGAGTGTGGTGAGCACCCTTATGATCATTACTTTGAACTCTTTATCTGGTTGATTGCTTTTCTCCATTTCATTTAGTTCTTTTCTTGGAGGTTTGTCTTATTATCTAACTTGGAAGGTATTTTTCTGTCTCTTCATTTTGTATAAGACTCTCTTTGTTGCTGTGTATTAGGTATTAGAAGAGTGGTCTTATGTAGAAGGTGTCCTGTGGGGCCTAATAGTACAGTTGCCCTGGTCACCAGGGCCAGGTTTTCCAGGGGCATCACCTGTGTGGGCTCTGTATATGCCCTTTTTGTAGGTGGGCTGCAACTTTGAGTCACTCTGTTGGATGGGGCTGGCCTCCAGCCCATTTGTCTGCAAGGCCTGGTCTGGACTGCTGTAGAGATTGGTTTGGCCTCTGACCTGTCTGGCAGTAAAATCTGGCTGCCACTGCTACTGGTGTGCTGGTGTATAGGGCAGGCCTCCAGTGTGGATGTCTCAACTGTTGTAGGTACATTGGTGTGCATGGTCTGACCCTTCAACCCAACTTTACAGATGCTTCTGGCCACCTACCAGGTGCTAGGGACAGGGCACTATTTTAGAGGTCTGCCAGGGCCATCCACAAGGTTTTGGTGGGCAGGGACCTACTTTTGAGGGCCACTGAGCTGCCCCTGGATTCTGGGGCTGGGAGCAGAGTGCTCCTTTGGAAGGAGTTTGGGCTGGGTGGGTCTTCAGGGGAAAGTTGGGTGGATGGAATGGTTAGCAGCTTAATGGAGAGTGTCAGATATGGGTGCCTGCCAGCTCAGACAGGAGAGATAAAAGGAGAGCAAACAAAGCACTCGGGGAAAGAAAGGCACTCACTATTGCCTCCATTCCAGAGAAAGCCCCCCAAATCCCTCTGGCAGACACCCTAAAATGAGTCAATATATCTCTTTTACACGTGACCCAGCTGCCTCTTACACTGCTGTCTCTGTGCTGACTCAGAGTGAGTGAGTTTGTGCCCACATGCTGTAAGGGAAGATGCTTGCTTTCCTATAGCCCCTCAGTTTCTGGGAGGTAATATGCTTGCTGATTCTCACAACCAGGTATTATGGGGCTCCTTTTTCTGGAACAGGTCCCATAGGCTGGGAACCCCAAAGCGAGCCAGATGCCTTGCTCTTCAGATGGTCCTCTCTGGGTTGTGATATCCCTCCCATTGTGGAATGCCTCTCTGCTGCCTCCTTATCCATCTCAATGTGGCTTTTCTTCCCCTTCTTAGTTGTAGAGAATCTGTTTTAGAAGTCTGCATGTTGTTCTCAGAGATAATTGCTTTATATTTAGTTGTAGTTTTGGTGTGTTGGTGGAGGAGGTGAGCCAAGAATTTTCCTGTTCTGCTATCTTCACCCCATTTCCCTCCTCTGACACCTTTATATATATTTCAAATTACATCAAAATAAAAGTTGCAAAGATTCTTAGGCAGAACAGGAAGCTGGAAAATGTAGTCATGGCATCATTCATGTTCTTGGTGGTGTCATTACCTCCTAACAACACTGGGTCTGTTTTTCTCTCCCATTACCTACCAGGTCAGCACCAAATCAAGCAGGAGACTTGTGAGGTGGTTGCTACACACAGGTGCTGTAACAAAAAACACATAGAAGAGTGATCAAAAACAGTCAAGTGTTCTTGCTTCCCAGGATAGGTTGCTGGTACATCTTGGGCTCATCCTTCTTGTGTTGAAGGTAAGAACTTTCTGGTCAATTTCTCTAATGTTGCAAAAGGGCCTACAACCACGAAGAATTTCCTAAATTTACTGTCTTTGCAATACAAAACAAAGACAAAAACCTAGATTTATTCTAGGTCAGTGCCATCCCAAAAGTAAACATAAATGTAACTTCACAGATTTCATACTGGGTAAGGTAAGTTTGTGATTTCTCTTAAGATGTACCAATAGGGAGTTCCATTACTGACAGAAGTTGTGCTTTAATTTCTGCTGGTGCAA
This sequence comes from Trachops cirrhosus, assembly GCA_028533065.1. Classification (NCBI taxonomy): domain Eukaryota; kingdom Metazoa; phylum Chordata; class Mammalia; order Chiroptera; family Phyllostomidae; genus Trachops; species Trachops cirrhosus. The sequence goes on along the minus strand of CM052544.1, from coordinate 55,994,764 downwards.
CTGTCTCTCTAGATCTTACCCATCAAAGCATTTGCTTCCTTAGACACTCTCTTCTTCCTACACTCAACCTCTGGAGGACTCAGCCTTGTTTTTCTCACCTCATGTTTAATGTGATAGAAAAAATAAATATTCTCTTAATTTCTAGTTTAATATTATTTTAACAAACATTTATAAAACATCTTTGGCATAACTTCTTAGAGAATAGTTTGGGATCATTTATTATTCATATATTGTCTCCAAATCTTCTAGCAGAGTGCTATGCAAATGGTTAAAAAAATAAGAGTGAATATTGATGGTTGTATGTGGAGTTCTGGGATTGATTCCTTTTGATATCCCTGCCTTTTTGCATCAGATACCTTGTTGGAAACAAGTATTAGTCCCCAGGAGAACAGATATATGAGCATAAGCCTTGTAGCAGTTTCTCTACAGGGGAATAAAAGCTCCCTGAAAATGAACCCTTCCCATCTTATCACACACACATTCTTAACTGCAGGCCTGATTGCACAACTGAAAATAATCTTTTCTACCAAACATATTTTTATGGGCTGTTAGATCACCAGTGGTGTTGTATCAGTGTAATCTCAGTTACTCTAAAGCTGGAGAGTGAATGTGGAAAACTTCCCATATACATTTCCTTATCAGAAATTCTGGGGGTCAAATGTGTTACTGAATTCAGATTTTGTCAGATTTTTAAAAAGTAACAGTGAATATATCATCTTTTACCTAACAGGCCATCTGTATTTTCCAATTGTACTCCATAATCACAGATGTTAATATTTCTATCATGAGATATGTGAATATTCATGCAGAATGGGGTGAGGCAGGATGAAGAACCTCATGTTAGTTAAAGTCAGGTTTTGCTGCCATCTTATAGTAATCTTTTTCAGTCTCAAAGCTTTTCGGATTTGGGGATTATAGGTAAAGGACTGTGTACTTGTAAAAAAAGATAAAGATCTTTCACATTAAAAATGCATTGAAAAGAAATTTGCTAAGTTCCTATACCCACAACTAGGACAGTTTACTATATATTTTCTCTATAAATTGAATCCAAATCATACCCATTCTGTCTCCTTGTTCTCTCTCAGATCAGCCCACTTTTCACTACTCCATTGTTACCTTCACATTTGTGGGGTCAGTATTATATCTTGCCAAGTTGACTACTCCTGGTATTCCATTTTGGGTCCTGGAGCAAGAAAGACACTTCTATAAAAACAGAACTGATCATGTCACTGTCATCTTGAAACCACAGTTTGGTGACTTCCAACTGCAAAGCCAAAGGTGGGTAGGATTGAGGGTGGGAGATGGGATGTGGGGGTGGGTAGGGTGAGGGAAAGTGGTGGTGGGAAAATAGAGACAACTGTATTCAAACATTAATAAAAAAAGGATTTAAAAACTAAAAAAAAAAAAAAAGAGAGAGCTAGCTCATCCCTTCCACTGTGAGAGGACACAGCGAGAAGTCTGCAACTTGGCAGATGGCCCCCACCCAATCCAACCATGCTGGTACTCTGATCTCAGATTTCCAGCCTCCACACTGTAAGATATAAATTTTTGGGACTTCTGGCCAAGATGAAGGCATAGATAGATGCACTGTGCCTCCTTGCACAACAAAAGAAGGACAACAACAAATTTAAAAACAAAAAACAACCAGAACTGACAGAAAATCAAACTGTATGGAAGTCTGACAAACAAGGAGTTAAACAAGAAATATTCATCCAGACCGGTGGGAGGGGCAAAGATGGCAGCTAGGTGGAGAGGACTTACAGCAAGGCTGTGGCTGGTGGACCAGGCAAGGTGGAAGCTTGCAGACAGTGAGGTCCCACATTCACATGCACATAAACAGGGAGGAATAACTAGGGAGCAAGATAAACTGTGTAACCCAGGGTTCCAGTATAGGGAAGTAGAGTCTTAAAGCCTCTGACTGAAACCTCCTGTGGGGGTTGAGGCAGCAGTGGGAGAAACTCCCAGCCTCACAGGATATTTCAATGGAGAGACCCACAGGGTCTAGAATGTACACAAACCCACCCACCGAGGAATCAGCACCAGAAAAGCCCAATTTGATTGTAGGTAGTAGGGGAAGTGAGTAGAAGCAAGACAGTAGAAAACCAGAAGAGAGTAGAGCAAGCACTGTTCCCTCTCAGGCCCCTCCCCCACATACAACATCACAACACAGTCATGGGGGTTGCCTTGCCCTGGTGAACACATAAAGCTCCACCCGTTATTATGTAACATGGGTGCTGAGACCAAAAAGGTGTTGCAGCCACTGGCCCATGGTGACTGCAGATGCTGTAGATGCTCTCAAGACACAAGAGAAATACACATGGACTACCAAGTCCTGTGGAGGAATAGGAATGGCATGGCCACTCTCTCTAGTGGAGAGCACCCTGCCTTCCTGCATGAGCAGACTTTTTATTAGGTAGTATTGGGTAGAGGAACAGATACAGTATGTAGATTATAGTCTAGCAGGGAAGATCAAAACAAGTAGGTATCTTTCAAAGAGCTCAAAGGGCTCACGCTGAGTTTGGGGTTATTATTATCTAAGAGATACAAGCCTAGTTTCGTTTCCTGCCTGTGCCTTCATATTCAACAGCATCCTTAGCAAGCAGGTCTTATAGGATTTCACACATTCTATGCCCCAGGTCTAATTACCCCGGGGGTCTGCCAACTCTGGTCCGGACTGCACCGCCCCTGCTATTTCCACAAGCCCGAGTCAGGCAGAGGAGACAAAGGCAGCCGGGAGACTTGGATTTCTCACATCCAGAACAAGGACTCAGGCTTTGTCAAAGCCAAGGGGGCAGGGGTAATGTCGATCACCCTTTCACTTCCACAGCCCCCTGAGTCTCTTCCCTGATGACCTATTCCCATGTGATCATGTCTGTCTTAGGTTCATTCTCTCTGAGAACTGTTACCCATCGTTGACTATCTGACCAAGCAATGGGAGCCAGACATAGAGCAGGCAGCACCCATGCCAGGGAAATAAGTTTTTCTCCTTAGGTATCCTGGTTTCCGAAGGTCTCTCACTCAGCCTTAGCCATGGGGGATTACAGCTCCTGAAACCAGGCAGGGTGGACCCCAACAAAAAGGCCCAAATGAAAGAACAGTTCAAAGCTCTTGAAAAAATACAACTAAGCAATGAACAGATAGCCAACCTATCAGATGCACAGTTCAAAACATTGGTTATCAAGATGATCCAGGAACTCACTGGATACTTCAACAGCATAAAAAAGACCCAGGTAGAAATGAATGTTGCTTTATGTGAAATAAAGAAAAATCTACAGGGAACCAACAGTGACAGGAAGGAAACCAGGACTCAAATTAACAGTTCAGAGCAGAAGGAAGAAAGAAACATTGAACAAGAACAGAATGAAGAAACAAGAGTTCAGAAAAATGAGGAGAGGTTTAGGAGCCTCCAGGACATCTTTAAACATTCCAACATCTGAATCATAGGGGTGCCAGAAGGAGAAGAGGAAGAGCAAGAAAGTGAAAACTTATTTGAACAAATAATGAAGGAGAACTTCCCCAATCTGTTAAAGGAAATAGACTTTCAGGAAGTCCAGGAAGCTCAGAGAGTCCCAAAGAACTTGGATCCAAGGAGGAAAATATCAAGGCACATCATAATTACATTAGCCAAGATTAAAGATAAGGAAAGAATCTTAAAAGCAGCAAGAGAAAAGGAGACCGTTAACTACAAAGGAGTTCCCATTAGATTATCAGCTGATTTCTCAATCAGCTGCAAGAAACCTTGCAGTCAAGAAGGGGCTGGAAACAAGTATTTGAAGTCATGAAAGGCAAGGACCTACATCCAAGATTACTTTATCCAGGAAAGCTATCATTTATAATAGAAGGGCAGATAAAGTGCTTCCCAGACAAGGTCAAGTTAAAGGAGTTCACCATCACTCCATCACCCATTCTTTATTATATGAAATGTTAAATGTTTTTATCTAAGAAAAAGAAGATGATAAAAATATGATTAGTACAATGGCAACAAACTCACAACTATCAACAACCAAACCTAAACACTAAAACAAAAACAAAAACAAACTAAGAAATCCAGTAGAACAGGAACAGAATCACGGAAATGGAGATCAAAGGGAGGGTTATCAGTGGGGGAGTGGGAGGGGTTGGGGGAGAAAGTTACAGAGAATAAACAGCATAAATGGTAGGTAGAAAATAGACAGGGGGAGGTTAAGAATAGTATAGGAAATGTAGAAGCCAAAGAACTTATATGTGTGATCCATGGACATGAAATGAAGTGGGGGAATGTGGGCAGGAGAGTTTGGGCAGGATGGAGGGGAATAAAGGGGGGGAAATAGGACAACTGTGATAGCATAATCAATAAAATATATTTTAAAAATGGGTAATAAAAAACTAACAATAAAGTATTAAAAACAAAACATAATACAATACAATACAATACAATACAATACAATACAATACAATACAATACGATAAAATCTGAAGTCTTTACAATGGTTTATGAAGACCTGCATAATGGATCCGTTTCCCTTCTCTTTCACCTCCTCTATCCCTCCCCAGCTGGAGCCCTTGCATTCCCTTTCATCTTAGCACTCACCCATTAACAGCCTTTGCCTGAGTCATTGCCCTCTTTCCCACAACACACATTTTGTCTACTTCATTCTCACTCTCCTTTCTCCCTCTACTTCTAGTTGATAACATGCATCCCAGTTTGTTGTAACACTTGTTGAATGTGTGTCTTCCCTTGAGCCTGTATCTGCAGTTGCTGGAGGGCAGGAACTGACCGTCTGTTTCCACTTCCCCTCCTTGACCGGTGCAAGGATGAGTTTTAACCTAACATGTAATTGATTCATCTTTCTCAATAACAGATTGTTTTCTAAAGGTAATAACTGTATTCTCTTGCCTCTGTAGATTTTTACAATGCTACAGAGACTTACAAATCATGACATAAACTGTATTTGTACTGTTTAGCCTAGAATCTTTGTATATCAAATCTTATATACCTAAATCATATTTTACAATACTCAAAGTACTTTTATTGGTACCTGAATAGTACAGATAGGGTAGCATCTTCCTCTTAGTAAGGAAATATTAATACCTAATCCTAAACTAGCTAGTTTTATATTTGGACAAAATCCCCTTTGGCCACTATCCTAAGGATAACTACATTTATCTGTTCAGTCAATGTAGTTTTCTATATATTTGTGTTTAAGATATTTGTATTAAGTAGTTTATAGAAAATGTGGAAGACTTTGATATGACTGTGTGTTGTATACAGATGGTATCACATTGGATGTTTCTTAATCCAGCCTGCTTTACTCCTGTCAATATTACATTGTGATCTTGTACATTAGTACACATTTCTCTAACTTGCTTTCTTAATTGGTCCATAGTGTTCTTTTTAATGGATAGGTCATATGCATTTAGACTTTTTCTTCTGAAGGGACATTTTGGTTGTGTCTATGGCCAAACAGGCCCACAGGCTAACTAAATGATTTCCATAGTCATACAGTAAGTGATGGAGACCAATTGTGCAGTGTCTGAGCAAGTCTATACAGTAGAACTTTCTCTGATGATGCAAATGTTATTTCTGTGTATCTCTGCATCCATATGTTATGATGCATGTGTGTCCAGTACAACTGTGGTTGATAGTGACTAACCACATGTGGCTATTGATCATTTGAAATGTGATTAGTTTAATTGAGCATATGAGATATGACTAGTGCAAATTTAAATTTCAATTGGAACTTGAGACTAGATGTGCCTACATTGGACTGCACAGTAAAGGCTTTATGTAAATATATAACTTAGAGAAACATTGGTGGCCATAGAATAACCAAACTCTGAAAGATGGGATTGTGATTTGTCTTCATATTTGTGTTCCCTGCACCTCACATTGCCTGGAAAAATTGGTGTTCAATAAATATTTATTGGATCAAAGTCACTGAGGAGGTATAGGAAGTTGTAGTTCAGGCTTCAGTTATGATATATATCTGTTTTTACATCCCTCTGATGTTCTAGTCCTTATCTGACTATGTTTTAATAGGGCTTTTTAGCTTTACTGTTTAATCTTTATCCCATAATAATTATGCAGTATCATTCTGCTAATGGCTTATGGGAAGACCTAGTCTCTGCTGATATGTTCCTTTTATCTTATTTGTCAATAAGAATAGAGAAGATCTGAAATATGAAATTCATTTGAATTTACATTTAAATTAAAACAAAGGCAAGAAAACATTAGAGCAGGCACTAATTAATGTTGGCATAGAAATTGGAACATCCTTATGCATTTTTGTTAATTCACACCACAGATATTTATCTGGCATTTTTGTTGATTTTCCATAAAATCATAGCTTTTATTACTTAAAAAGGGAGAGAAATAGCTGTTTTCCCCCATCAAGTTTTTTTGTTATAATTAACTTGTGAATCTCCCTGAATTATTGAAATGTGTCTTTAATATACATTTGAGATTTGGGAGAAGGGATGCGAGTTATTTGATTTAGGCTGTCCTTATTTGGGTCCTAAAACAGGGAACTGTTTAGCTGGTAAGCGTTCTCCTTTGAATCTTCTCCTGGCATATGTAAGGCTCTTTATTGGTGGGAACTGCATTCTACACTTTTTTGAAATACATCTCCATAGAGATAATGCTGAATGGTTTTATGATAAAATGAGATAAATGAGTAGTACTGACACAGACACCAGCCCACAGTGTCTGCAGTGTCATGGATGAGACATGAGATAAATTCACATGGACCACTGAGTCCTGTGGAGGAAAAGGGACAGCGCGGCTACTCCCTCAAGGGGAGAGTTCCTTGGAGCGGCCTGGCCACTCTCTCAAAGGAGAGTGCCCCAATCCTTTCCTTCACAGGGTTTTTATTGGCTTTTAAATTGCACAGGAATACAGGTAAAGTTCATTAATCATTGTCAGGCCGTAAGGATCAAATAAATAGATAATGTTCAAAGAACTAGAAGGGTCTATTACCTAAAAAATTACAAAACTTAAGGGACTAAACTCATTTCCTGCCTGGGCCTTTGTAATCTAATTAAGAGCATCCTTAGCAAAGCAGGTTTCACAGGATTTTACATATGCTTTCTCAGGCCTAATCAACCCAGGGAAGTCAGCAGTTCTCAGCACAGGGTTGCACCACCCCTTGTCATTATTACAGGCTTGAGTCAGGCAGAGGAGACAAGGCAGCTGAGAGACTGGAGACTTCTCAAAGGCAGAATGAGGACTCAGGCTTTGTAAAAGTCGAGGGGTGAGAGTCGATCACCCCCCTTTTCCATAGCTCCCCAAGTCCTTCCCTGGGGCCTCCACATGATTGTGCCTATCTTAGGTGGTTCTCCTCTTGGGGAATCTTACCCTTCATTGGCTAACTGATCAAGCATTGGGGGCCAGGCAAGGAGCAGAAGCAGTGCTCCTGCCAGGAAGATAAGCTTGTCTCCTTAGTGACTTCTGGTCCAGAGGTCTCTCACTCAGCCTTAGCCATGGGGGGTTACAGCTCCTGAAACCAGATAGGGTGGTTCCCAACATCTCCCCCTTTTTTTGTTTTTAAAATCAATTATATTTGTTAAGCCTGTGAAACCTACTATTTGCTGTTTCTGAATGGGATCTTAAGAAAATATATATATATATAATCAAAGCACAAATAAGGATTAAGACACAGGGACACCCAAGGGCTGCTAGGACCCAAACTTGTAAATTCAGTCCATTGAAAAATGTTGCAAATGCAAGGGAACGATAAGAGTAACAGGTCTGGTTACACTTCAGTCCTTGGGAGAATTAGCACAGACTTCAGGAAGTTACTTTAAAGCCTGAACTCAGGGTGAGAGGGTTTTATCAAGAACAAGTCACAGTTCTCCTAGAAGCAGCAAGAGATAAGGGGATAGTAACCTACAAAGGAGTTCCCATCAGACTGTCAGCTGATTTCTCAAAAGAGACCTTACAGGCAACAAGGAGCTGGAAAGTATTTCAAGTCATGAAAAACAAGGACCTACATCCCAGATTGCTCCATCCAGCAAAGCTTTCATTTAGAATGGAAGGG
>CM052544.1:55948061-55986249 GCA_028533065.1 Trachops cirrhosus | reverse complement strand
AAAAGATTTTCCAATCAAATCAAAGAACAGTAGTAAATTATTTCCCAAAAGGTTGATTGTATGTACTTTTTAAATGTATTTAAATAAATTATATTTAAACCTTTAAACAAAATACTAGGCAAAAAATATTCTTTTCTGTAGTTAAGAATTGGCCTTTTTTTTTCTGTGATGGATGTTTGAATCTGTCATTTCTCCCTTAAGCTTCTTTTTCAGAGTTTGGCACCAGAATTATCTTGGTCCCCATATGTCTAGTGAGGAAGCACTGATATTTCTCTACTGTGAAGCTGAGATAATGCAATTCATTCTATTTCATCTGCAAGGAATTTATTCCCAGATTTCTTACCTCACTCACCCTTCTCTTTCAGACTCCTTTCTACCCAAATCATTTTATAATCCCCTGACAGGTCCACTCTTTCAGGTGCAGAGATTTCCCTTGCTTACTGCACTATCTTGCCCACAAACTTTCCATGGCTCTCAACTGTTTAGAGAATCAAATCCAATCTTAAAATGACATTGAGAGCTCCTAAAGATTGCTTTCTGGACCATCCTCCTTAGCTCATGTTCTGTACATACTTGGTGAACCCTCCCTTAGGCCCCATGGGTCTACTGGTTTCCAGGTTGGCCACTCCATGTCCCACTGCTCCTCCTGCCTCCACTAGGACAGATCACTAACCACCTGTCTATCAAGCCTTCTTCTGACTTTTCCATGTGGCTCTGACACCTCTCAAGGGACAATAGTTCCCCTTGCTGAATGAAAGCAAGTGTCTAAGGAACAGTTTTAAAGATTAGAAGAGGTACTTTAAATTCAGTTTTAACTCTGTGTAAATATAACTAAGCTCTGTCAACATTTATAAAACTTCTTGAGTCCTACAGATGGTATTTTAAATTGAGAGTTGAGAACCATCTCTTACTTATCTTTATAGCCACTTGAGATCAACCCAAGATAGTCAGAAAATTATGAATGAGTGGTCTGCACTATAAATATGGTCAGATGCCATGGAGCACTTAGTAATTTAAACTATTGTTTTAAATTGTGGCTTAGAAGAAAGCCTGGTGGAGAGAGAGAGAGCATTAAAATCTAATACCTCCTCTCTTACTTGATTTATTTTATGGAAAGCTCTGGTGTTTATTTCTGGTACCCTCTGCTTCCTCTTCCTGCTTCTGAAGGATGTTGGGACAATCAAAAGAGGAATAGTAGGTAAAAGTGCTTTGAAAATGACAAAACTCTCTCTGGTCTGAAGATGAGATTACTGTGATATTTGGGGCTGAAAAGAATAAATTTCCTCAGACTTCACCTCAGTGTGTCCATCCACTCAAATTTGGTGTTAGTCTCTGACAAATAAATAAATCATTTAGTTATATTCCTTTCTCAGTGTTAACATCTGATTTAAATAGCAAATGGTTATCTTCGATCACAACCCTGCTTTACTAAGGAATTATTGGTTTTGATGGGATTGGTGAGATAGTAACTCAGGATTTGGCCAGAATTGGGAGTGGTGGCCACTTTTCTCCATCTGGGTAGACACAATATCTGGCAACTTCAGCTGATAATGAACCCATCCTGTGGCCTCATTGTGCCATACTTCATTTGTTTGACAGGAGAGGAGTTTGAAGGTACTGGATGGCTGTGTTACCTACTGTTTTCACTGATTCTATACAAGGACTTATTTCTACTAGAGTTCCCTGGTGTGAGGGAGGGGTAGTATATAGGTGTGAGCAAAAGTTGTTTTATAGTTGTTTGTATGGAAAAGCACAATAATTAATAAATGATAATACAAATATAAAGTCTGTGTTTCACATCCTCACAATTGTAGACCTGCTTTTGCCCACCCTGTATTTCAAAGTAAGTGCTGTAGATGTCAGATTGTTTTCATTCAATGTTGCTCAGTAGTTTTCAAAGTACATGACTTTGGGCAAATCATGTAATATGTCTGGGTCTTGGTCTTCTCTTCTCTACAGAATGCAAGAAAATAACAATTTCTAATCTCAAAGTTGCAGTGAAAATGAAATTAGAAAATGCATGAGAGGCAATTAGCAGAATGCCTGACCCTCAAGAAAAAGTAACTATTCAGATTTATAAAGATTTGCTTGAACTTGAGTTTTAGACTTCTCAGGAAGTAGTAGTTTGAGTGAAATGCATTGGAGAATGTTTTCTATTAGTGTTGCTGTTTCAACAAGAAAAACAGGGCTAAGATCCTCTCCATTTCTCTCTGCCTCCATCCTCCCAGTCCCCAGCTCCAAATGCTTTGTCCTGTACCAGCCTATTGGCTGAGTTCACCTTTAACAGTCAGTCCAATTGTTTTTGTTCTTTGAATCTGTGGGAATAATCAGCCAAGGTGATAGTGCTTCCTTCACTTCTGTTCTTTTGCCTCCAAACTCAGAAAACTGGGGTGCTAGTTCCTGCTTCATGGGCGTAAAACACAAATCATTTTATTGGTCAACTGCTATGGGCATGGTAAGGTATGGGAGACAGTGAATTCACAATTGAGTGAGTGCATCTAGAATGTGGGCATGTGAGTCGAGTGCTCAGCACTTGCTGGAAAGGGTGTAGAGATTAGTACCGCATGAGATGGAAACATTGAAAGCTTTTAGTCTTTGTGTTGACAACAAAAAGCATCAAACATAACAACTTTGCACTATTAGTATACAACCTACAGCCAAAGATGAAGATCATTATAATAGCTAACGTTTTCTGAGAACATAAGTGGCCCAAAGTCAGCCAAGACTTTCACATGAATTAGCTTTATCCTCCACATCCTATGGTGAGGTTCTATTTTTACCCCTATTTTACAGACGAAGAAACTGAGGAGGAGAGGAGTTAAATAATGGGTTCAAGGTCATTTGTAAAAAGTAGTACAGCCAAATTCAAACCCATTCAGGCCTATTTCAAAGTTTGAGATCTCACTATCTATACAATAATCAGCAAAGTCAGTGTACTGATCTATATTGAGCTTTGTTCACACTCGGAGGAAGAAACTGTATCATAAATATTTGGCCTTTGTTTTCTAGCTTCCACCATGATTCAGAAATGGTGGTGTCACATGAATCCTTGTTTGAAAGGAGAGGATTGTAAAGTGCTGTCAGATAACTTAGGTTGGTCCTGTAGTGGCAATAAAGTCAAAACTACAAAGGCATGTGTATACAAAACAACTGTAATGCACAACTTCAGCAACATTAACTATCAGTCCCCTCTTTGTTTTAGCCTGCCATCAAGAAGACAGCATTTTGTTATATTGGCAAACTGACATGGGCAGTACCACCCGATCTGTGACTTTGACCTTTCTGAAAAGTCCTTTTCCCAGTATCAATCTTTATGTCAGATTTTATTGAGAAGTGATGTTGTGGGTGAACTCCTTATTTTAGGCAGAGCCACTGGATTCATTTCAGGTCCTTCATGAGCCTGACTGAAAGTAAGGATTTACAAGAGTCAACAAGCCAGTGTATCAAAATAGCATGGCAAGAATCCTTGTACGGTGCTTTACTAAATTTGAAATACCCATGTCTATAAGAAGGTCCAATGTTGAAGACTGTAATTCAGATCTTACAAGTCAACACTTTTTTCCCCAAATGGATCTCCTTATAGCTGTCCCTGTCTCTGAAAGGATACCACTGTCTACCCAGACCTTGAGCCAGAAATCTAACTTCTTTCTTATCTTCCCAAATCCAATCCACTATTACGTCCTTGGGATTGTCATTCCCAAATCCCTTCATCCCTCTGCACTGCTGTACTTACTACCCTGTCAAGTCCACCATAGAATGCTGCCTCACATACATTCTTGCTTTCTTCCAATCTGTCCTCCATTCAACAATTATGTTCATTTTTGCAAAATGTAGATCTTTTAAGCTAGTCCGCCCCTGGACTTTCTAATGGCTTCCCCATGGCTCTGCAACACAGTAGCCCTGCCTGTCTAGCCTTCAATAAGTAAACTGGCAGGCTCCCTCCCCAACATCCTGCCTGCTTCTGCCATCTCTGCTGCTCTTAGTGCTTCTCACGGTGTGGTGCATTTGCAAGTACAAGGTGTGCTCTTCCCAGAATGTGCTTCCTGCCTTTTCTAGTTCACCATCATTTCTTCAAAGAATGTTTTATCTCTGAGCAATTATTATGGTTATATTTTACATCAATTGGTGTACAGTTGATCCTTGAACAAGTTGACCACCATCGTGCAGTCAAAAATTCACATATAACTTGACTCCCCCAAAATTTAAGTCATCCCTCAATATTTGTGAGGGATTGGTTCCAGGTCCCCTGTGGGTAGCAAAATCTGTTGATGCTTAAGTTCCCTATATAAAACAGTGCAAATAGACGCATACAGTTATCCCTCTGTATTTGTGGACTTCCACCTATGGTAGAAAGCAGTTAAGTAGATATTGAAAGCAATCTGCATGTAAGTGGACTCACATAGTTCAAACTCATGTTGTTCAAGGGTCAGCTTGTATGTGTATGTGTAACACTTAGAGCTTTCTGTGTAAGGGATAGTTGTGAAGTCAGAGCCCATGTCTGCTTTTGCTTGCCTTGGTAGTCCCAGTACCTGCTGAATGACTCATTAACTATTTTTTGAGTGAAAACTAATAAAACAGGCTATGCTGGGATTATTAGAATTAAACACACTGTAATGAAGTGGCTTTTTAGTTCTGGTTGCTATCTGAGCTTTGGCTCTTTAAGAAATATAAGTCTTGAATGGCTATTCATCTTGCTTATATTTTTCCCTTTAAGAGTATTTTGAGTTACTAAACAGACTTCTCATTCATTTTCAACCACTGAGGTCAAAAGCAGGTGAATTCTCCTAAATGTGTGCACAAGATATTATAATAAATACAATTTTATAAAATACTTATATGTACCATTAACGTGACATTAAACCAAAACTACAAAAATGAAATAATAATTTTTAATAAATTTTAAAGGAAATGTAAGTTTTTGCTGACATTATATCCAGAATTTGTGATAGCATATTAAGTCAGATTAAGATGCTTATTACCTATTTAAACATGTTTTCAAAATGAAGACTATTTTCAACATTAATTGAAATTAACTAATTTGTTCTTCTTAGTGATATCAAGGTGATTAAGACAAATGGCCTGATATAATATTTTATATTCAGGACAGTGGAATTTCATGGAGTCATTGTGGTGGAAGAAGGTTAACACTCCCATTATTTCTATGGCTCTTCCTTTAAGCCAATCCCAATTCACTTCCAATCTATGTAAACCCAGCGTGCTTGCTAAGCAAACCCTGCCTTAATATAATTCCACTGTCCTGTTCCCACTGGCCCCTTTCAGCCATTCCCCCTAGACCCTTCTTAAATAAAAATTTTGGTTAGTTACCAATGATCTAGGTTCTTACTTAAATCCATCATTGATAAAATTTTATTTCATTGTATTTCTTGTAGACTAAAAAATAACATTTTGGAAGATTATACTTGCATTGATTTTTACAGATAAATATGAAACAAGACCATGAGCACAAGCAAACTATGTTCCAGAAAAGAATGTGTCTAAGTAGCCTCTTGCCACAGCACTCCCTCTCTATTTATGTGCAGTTAGAGAGGGCATTTGCAGGAAGAAAATCTTTAGGGGCATTTCGCTCTGTGTGCTAGGGATATGAGTTTGCTCTAGCTAAATCCTCAATGGTAGTGACATTTCATTTGGCTCTTCAGGAAGCTGTAGAAACATAATGCAGTTCCCTAAGCTATCATGATACTTATCTGTTTTTTTTTTAATGATACACCACCTGAGAATAATCTTGAAGTAATAAAACTTTGTTTCCTTTATTAATCCAAGTCACTGTGACTTGTACTGCATAAAACATTTTCTGTCTTTTATGGATCTCATGCACATACAGAAAATTCATTTGTGGAGCTGCAACTGGCTTCTGTGCAGAGCTTGGTGCCCACAGAAACTATTTCTTTTTCTTAAAATCAATGCTGACCTTACACTGCAGGTGAGACAGCAGACCTATAAAAGTAGAGCAATGGCCTCCCTAGAGGAGGGATATTAACTATATAACAAAATAGTTTCCATTTTCCTTAGACAATTCACAAACAACAGCATCAAAACATGGAAGGGCTAAAAAGTGTGATTAGTAAGTCACCTATGTCAGTATTTTATTGTCCATTTAAATGCAAATATAAAAAGAGTTAGCAGTTAACTTGAGATTTTAGATGAGCCTTAAGATGAAGATATGAAAATGAGAGGGGACAATTCCCTAACCAGTCATCTTGTCTTTCCTGAGTATAAAAGGTTGGTATTGAGTTTATTCTACCTGTGTAGTTTTCCAGGCCCCCAGAGAGTGTACAGCAATTTCTTCTCATGGGAAAATATAACTCTCTGTCATCCCGCCTCCATTTTCATTTTCTCAGTTCTGAGTTTTACTGCATTCTCTGTGCAATATTAAGCCTCCTTACAAGTGCCCAATGTCCTCTTAGCACCAAAGCCAACCATTTGACAGGACTTTTTATTATTTGAAAATAGAAGTAAAATCCATATTGAGTTTTAAGAACCTTTAGATTTGTTAATTTTGTGATTTTTATAATATCTACTAAGAGTGAAGAACTACAGATCAGTTCTCAACCAGGGGCATTGTGCTTTCCAGGGGATATTTGACAGTGTTTGGGGACATTTTTAATTGTCACATGTTGGGAAGGAGGAGGATATGGCCTCCTGCTGCTGAACACCCTGCAATGCACAGGAGAGCCCCCCAAACAAAGAGTTACCTGGCCTCCAATGTCAGTAGTGCTGGGATTGGAAAATCCTGCTTTAGAAAAGTATATTTTTAGTAGCTCATTGCAAGCATCCTACCTGATTCTCTTCACTTTGTTCTTCAAGGTTACTACTAAGTTTTTGAGTGTTTTCAATATTTTACATTGGACAACCAGAGGTAGGAATAGGAATTTAAACAACAGGATTTCTCTTCATCCTCTCCATGAACCTCAAAATCTAAATGACCAAGTGCTTCTGGTTTGTCCTCAATGGACTTCTCTAAAGGATCCTTTTCTCTCTGTCTCCTGGGTTGCTGCCTTGGGCTATCCTCATCCTCTTTTGCCACTATGTGATAATAATTTACTGGTATTAGTGGCTACAGAAAAATCATCATGGGAACTTGTTAAAAACACACTGTTTTGAGCCCCACCTCTAGGATTTTCTGGTATAGTAAGCCTGGGATGGGGCTTAGAAAATCACACTTTCACAAAGTTGTTAGGGTGATTCCGATGGACAAACTGTATATGGGAAGCACTGGTTCCTCTGGCCTCCCCACCTGCTCATTGTTCTCACCTTTATTTGGCTTATACTCTGCCTTCTGTGCCACCAGAGTCACCTTTCTGCTGAGGTTCCTCCTTGATGAGAGACCATTAATGGATTACCATTGGTAACAGGTAGAAAATACAGAGTGTAAGCATTTTGGGATGGGCCTTCATTGACACTCACCCAATAGGTTATGTGTTTCCATGCCCTATTGCTTCATCTCCTCTTCTCAAATTCCACTGATCTTTCCAGGTCCAGCTGAAATGTATTCCCCCTGAAGTCTTGTCTTCCCTCAATCCCACAGCCAGAGCATAAAATACTCAGGGTACCCTGCCATGTGAAGTGGAACTGATATTGGCATATTAGCAATATTTATCTACCAAGATTCCAAAATAACAATGGAACTTCCCTATATAATCAGCAAAATCAATGTTTTACAGAAAAATAAATTCTAAAGTATCTTTTCCAACTTTTAGTGTAGATAGGCTCCAAAATGAGTTAGGCATGGATAATGAGCTTCCTTAAATAAGATGCTTTGGAGAATTACATCCTAGATTTAGATCAGTACTTGGCTATAATCACTGTTAGGTCATACACAGGTGCATGATGATCCAGAGAGAGAGGCACCATTTCCTGAGTTTTAACTACATGCTGGGCACTGGGCCATGCCATTCAGTTCACTACTTCATTCACTCTTCACTGCAGCTGAGGGGAGCAGGTGCTGTTTTTACATTTAGTAGATGAAGAAACACAGAGACAGTTCTCTCCATCTCAGAAAATGACCAACTCAGTCAGGTTTTTCAAGCCAAAGACTGATTTCTATTTATGTCACATCCTTCATCCTATTTGTCACAAGTCTTGCTGGCTCTCCTTTCATCACTTCAGTCAAAGTGATTCCTTTAAGTTGCATCTGGCCATGTGTTCCTTGTGTTATCTTTGCATGTCAGTCAGAGAAAGGCCACATTCTGTGCATTGGCCTGGGTTCCCCTTGCATTCACCTCTCTTTCTTCCTAGAAGGTTCTTCCCCCACATACTCTGGCCTCCCTCCACTTCTTCAGTTGTCTTCTCAAATATCTCCCCTGACAGTCCTCTATAAAACAGTAGACTTCTACCTTCCTTGTTCCACTCTTTTCTCCATTATACTGATTTACTTTTCTCCATAGCACAGGTCACCTTCTGACATACCATTCAATTGCCTGTTTGTCTAGTCCTTTCCTCTAGAAGAGGAATCAGCAAGCTATGGCTTAGCGGCCCAGTACCACTTCTGGCCTCTTTTTATATGGCCTGTGAGCTAAAAATGTCTTGTACCTTTTTACATGTTTGAAAAAAGAAAATAATATTTCATAACACATGGAAAATTACATGAAATCTAAATATCAGTGTCCATAAATAAAATTTATCAGAACAAAGCTGTGCCCATTAGCTTATGTATTGTATTGCCTATGTTGCTTTCGTGGTGCAAAGGCAAGTTGCGTATTTGAGACAGTGATTATGAAGCCTGCGGAGATGAACATATTTGCTGTCCAGTCCATATAGAAAGTGTGCCAGCCCTCCTCCAGGACAGCTCTTTGAGGACAGACAGGGTTTTTGTTTGGTTTGCTGCAGTATTCAAACACTAACAAAAGAGCAATTACATTGCAGAATACATAACTGAAGGCCACTGTGTCAATTAATAGTGAATCTGGGAGTTGAGTAAATATCTGATTCTATCTAAAGACCAGACACAATGACTATGCTGTCAAAGAATATAATTTACTTTGAAAATATTTTCATGGTGTAGACGTGTTAAAGTCTTACACTTTTATTTTTCTCTTCTAGCTGGTGTATTGATTATCTAATCTGTAAAATCAAACAATAGAAACTGCTGATCTATTTTCTTAGATTTTAAGTAATGTGCCTGGGGTGTTTAAAATGGGAAAAACAACAATAAAGTTTTTAATGGGTGTATGCTTCCAGTGAATACAGCAGTTTTATAAAATAACATATTTTAAAAATGTAAGTTAACTACATTTAAAAAAGTAACAAAGGCAACATTTGATCTGGACATAGGCTGATTTTAATCAGCATTCATTAGAAAAAAATTTTAGCACCATTACCAAAGCATGGTCAGCATGTGTTAGTTAATCTGATGGGCCTTGAATGTACATAATCTTATTGGATTTTTCCACTCCACAAAATACAAAGTGAGGATATATTTTCTTTGCAATCTAAAAACAAGAAGTGTAAAGAAGAGTTTGAATAACTTATTTGGTGGGTTTGGTTATGGATAAAGGTGCAAACTGCTAAACTCTACATGATGGCAGGAAGGATTAACTTTGATGGGCATGGGGTATTGAATGCTCAGTTATATAATTTGTTTTAGGTAACCCGATAGCAGTTGAATAAGAGGTGTGCTTCAGTCTTGGAGAAGCAGCAGGATGCAAAGCTCTCTGGCTTGGATTACCTTCTGGCCACGTTGTGGGAAAACTGTCTTGGATTTCAGCAACATTATAGGTGCATATATGTGCTGTGAGGAGTGGCATTCATTTAACTGCCCCAACCCTCTCGGCTTCATATTTTATTACGTTGAATTATAACAAAGGGCTCCCACACAATTGACATCCTATCTGGATCTCCAGGAACATACCTCCAAGAAACCCTGGAGGAACACACTGACTGCAGACTTCAGAATAAATTGCCACTGAAGGAATATTGGGTCTTTAGTTTTTTTGCCTTTACAAACTATTGTGGATATAGGTGAATATAGGTTTCACAGGTCCTCATCTTTACTCTTTTGAACTTTTCCTTTAGCCTTTGCATTAAGGTTTGGTTATCTAAATAACAAACATTTTGGCAAAACATATTTGCAGATGAACTCTGATTATCTGCTGATGAAAATTTATTTTAAGAACTTTGAAGAATAGTAGGACTTATTGGAGTGACTGTGTGTGCATTTTATTTTTGCTTTTGATGATTTGAAGCTTTTGTATTTTAAGTTCCACTGTCAGGTTAGCAAAATAAAATGTGAGCATTTTTTTCTGTGCACCATTTTGCAGAGTGTTAAGGAAGCAAATGCTGATATTTTATAACCAAAGTTCTATCATGATAAATTCACAAAAGAATTAAAACCTGTTTGTTTTTTTATGGCTAATGTGTACTGTGGTCAAAGAGATAAACCATTTTAAAAATAAAATAGTTTCTGTTTAGATCAAGGGTAATTTCTTAGATCCAGTTTATGTCAATTATATTAAAATATTTTCTTAACTTCTAGATAGGAGTCTTGAAATGCTGAATTTTTAGACTGTAAATAATTTATTCTTAACTTAGCTCTTTCCCTACTTGTTAGTCATTTTATTTCTTTAAGTGTAAGTAAAATATGAATCATTTTTCTAGTTTAATGATTTTATAGCAGACATTTCCCCACATATTTCCAGAAGCTGTCATGCAGATGGAAGCAACTGACCCAGATTATAAATGTATAATGATATGAAAACATATACTACTATAATAATACAAGATAGATTTTATATATTAAAAAATGCCAAAACATACTTTCTACACTATTAATTATTCCTGTTCTCTCACAACTATGGGGAAAATATTACTATAATGTTTATACTGGTAATAATTACATTAATTATATTCTGGCCAAAGGAATGGAAATCAATGATATTCATTTGTTTGCTAAATTTTATTTGAATTTCACTGGATGCTTGCCAGAATTGTTACCCTCATATAAGTAAGTAAAAAGTTCATTCTTCTGATGGATTATGATATATAAATTTTTGAGATTATTTTATCACCTTGTGTTAACACCCTAGGCTTGCAAATTTTAAATGCAAAAGTGAAAAATAGCTTTAAAAATAACATTTAATGTTGGGGATGTGAACTATATGGAAAACTTCAGACCTAAATATAGATTGTTACTCTATTTCTTTTTCCAAACTTAGGTAGCATTAAAGAGATAAAATGTAGAGAGATTTAATTAAGCTAGGTACATTTATGATGTTTTATGCATACTCTGCTGCCTTCAGTATAAGACCTTCCATTGCAAGAAGAGAAAGTTAAAAAATAACTAAATTTTATAGTACAAGAAACAATCTTAGTCTTTGCCCACACATCTGATCTTGTACCCCCAATAAAATCAAGTAAAAGTGATACTGCTTCACCTTGAGGTACATTTCTTGAGTGGAAACTACTTCCAGAGATTAAATGGTCCATTTGGGAAAATGGCAGATATCAAACTGCTATTTCATCCATTATTGCTTCAAAGTATACTTTTTACCTCTTTCAAAAGTTAGCTCTGAAATGGGGCTTTCATGAGAAACATTTTAATGTTATCATTTTTAATCTTTTTCTGTAGGGAAGGAGATATGGCACTCTTTTTTAGGTTTTCCAGAAATTAAAACAAAGATGCCAAGGGAGTCACAAGGCTATCAGTCATGCCAGCACTAGGCCCACTAATTGTGGCACATGTGGTCTCAATACCTGAGAACCCTCAATTCTCATACCTTCAAACATGGAAATACCCAGCGAAGGCTGGTGACTAGTCTTGAGTCTCACCAAGGAAACTGGCAGCCTCCTAGATTTTTATAACTGCTCTAAACAATATACACCTTTTTAGAGCCCACCCGTGGGAAAGTGGAACTCTGTTCACTTTTTTGACAGACACTTAATGAACTTTCCCAAGACCTGCGAAGTTGGGGAAATTATTTACCCTTATACACACAAGCCCATTTTTCTTCTCAATCTGGAAGGATTTATAAATACTCCCATTTTAGAGAAGAGACTGTAGGACCCAATAAAATTAAACTTGACCAAACTGACACAGATAGTTACTATTGGAAATTATGCAATGAAGAATCACTTAAAAGACATAAAATTGTAGATTTACTTTGAGTATTTCTTGAATAACATACACTATCCTGTGTTGTAGGTGCTGGGAAAATGGGCTAGCCTTAGGGTCTGGGCAGTAGCTGCCCTGCTTTCTCAGGTCAGATCTGTTTGTGTCTAGCATCTGCACTCTGCCAATACACTCAGGAAAAATGTCATGCTGATAATATTTTAAAATTGGGGAAATATTCACTATTGAATTTCTACATGAATTTAAAAGGGTAACTATATTCTTTTTTATTTATTTAAGGGAGACTATTGGCCTAAGGTAAAATGAAAAAAAAAAAAAAACTGAACTGCTCAGTAGTTGGACTTAGACTAGAAGCAGCTCTTAGATTGTGTACACCATTGTGTGCATTGGCAGGCCACTGCCCCTTCTCTGTGGAATCTTTGCTCAGAGGCCACATGAGGGCAGATGCAGCCCCAGCATGTCACATGGATTTCCTAGGTCTTTTAAAGAAATACTGCAGTAACACTGAGCCCCTGTTCTATCAGGGCAACACCATCAGATGGAGAGAAGTCAGTGGGCCCTCCTTGTGCATTCATTCCCCGGTCCAACACCATGACAACTTGGCCATCTCCCCTTATTTGAATGTTTGGCCATACTATGAAATTTTTGGAAAGAATGTGTTAGTGCTTCAGGTTGGAAATTGACTCCTGAAAGTATCAATGCAAACAACCTCACTAAATTGCCTAATTCATAGATAAATTATCTAGAATTAGAAAAAGTTACTGCACAGAACGTTTCTGATGGGCTTTTAGGGAACCGCTGACCAAGGATGAATCCAATGCTAATGTCACCCCTTAAGGCATCTCTGAAATAGGTAAATCATTAACAGTTGCATCTAAAGCATGTGAATTCTTCTACACTAGGAGTTGCCAAACTGCAGGTCATAGGTCTGAACCACCCTTCCTGTTTCTATAAACAGAGATTTACAGGGACACAGCCATAGCCTTTGTTCATGTGTTGTCTCTGGCTGCTTTTGCAATACAACAGCAGGGTGAAGTTGCTGTGGCAGAGCCCACATGGTCCACAAAGCCTAAAACATTTACTTTTTGATATTTTACAGAGAAGTCTGCCAATTCCTGCTCTACACAATGGAAGAACATGATGTTCTTTATGAGTTCATGGGAGCACTGTGAAATAGTGACAAAAAATTCAAGTCCAGGAGGCAAACACATATCAGCTCTGCTACTTACCCTTCACACCTTTATAAACCGGGCATAATGGTGTGTACACACACACACACACACACACACACACACACACACCTTGCAGGAGTTCTTAAAAGAATTTTGTGTCAAAAACTCTTAGCATTGTGACTAGAAATTAATTAGCTCTTGATAAAGTTGTGCCTCTCTTATGAGAATTGGTAGTCTGAGTAGTCACCTTGTATAGAAAGAGAACAGTACACTGGGCCCTTGCTTCAAAACTCAGATGTAAAGGTTAAGTGGACATAATTGACAGAAAATTGGGGCTATATAGAAACTTTGAACAAGAGTCCCTTAAATAATTGATGACAGTGACTGAAGTATGGTGGTCAGTCTTTACGACATTGATTGTGGGCTGTGAACAAACCTGTCTCTGCAAGCTCAGATGTCTATCTTTTCCTCTCCAGTTTTGTGCTGTGAATATTCATAGCCTTGTTTTCATTAGGAATGTGAAATACTTTCCTCATGTTTTTCATTTGGGCCTTTGCTCTCTCTGGATAAGGTCCCTGACCCATCCTTTAATTATCAGTTTTGATTCTAATGAGGAGTTATCAAAACAGTTTAGGACACTCAATTATTAATTGAATAACTATAATTAATGATCAGGGAATGGGAGCAAGCAAGTGAACTTTGGTCCTCTGCTTCCAAACCCTAAATTCTATTCTCAGTCATTCAGTGTGGGTCTCAGAACTCACTTTTCTGCCCTCTTTTTGAATTTCATCTTTACCCTTGCTTTGTTACATATATTAAGTTCAATGTGGGGGGGACCCACCTGCAGGGCCCTGCTTGGGGAGGAAAGGTGGCCAATCTCTCAAAGGAGAAGGGCCAGGAGCCAGTTCCTCAATGAGCTTTTATTGGGTTCATTTGCACAGGATTACAGATAAAGCTCATTAACCATTGTCAGGCAGTAAGGATCAAACAATAGATAACAAAGAACTCTGAGGGCCTGTTTTGAGTCAGGGCCAGATAGCTAAAGAGCTGTAAAACTTTGAGGAACAAACTCACTTCTTGTTTGGACCCTATTCATTTAATTGAGAGCATTCTAAACAAAGCAGGTTTCACAGGATTTTACATATTCTTTCTTAGGCCTGATTGCCTGGGGAACCCACCTTTTCCAGCAATGGGCTGCACCACCCTCTGTCATTGTTTCAGGCTTAGGTGGAGCAAGGGAAGTGAGGCAGTCAAGAGATTAGGAGACTTCTCCCAGACAGAATGAGGACTCAGGCTTTGTCAAAGCCGAGGGGTGAGGGTCCATCACCTCCTTTTGCTGTACCCCCCAAAGTCCTTCCTTGGGGGGCTCCCATGTGATTGTGCCTGTTTTAGGTTTTCTCCCCTTGGGGAATCTTACCCGTCATTGGCTAACCAACCAAGCATTGGGGGCCAGTTATGGAAAGAGGAGCAGAAACAGAGCTCCTGCCAGGGAGATAAGCTTTTGTCTCCTTGGTGGCTTACAGTCCAAAGTCACTCCCTCAGCCTTGGCCTTGGTGGGGGTTACAGCTTCTGAAACCAGGCAGGGTCATTCCCAACAGTTCAACACTCAGGAACATCATAGAAAATAAAATCATGCCCTTGCTATTTGAACACTGCAATAACTGAAAAGAAAACATAAAAAACCCCCACAGTTTCTCTCTCAAATACCCTCACACACAAATCAATAGAGCAGACTGCTTTGGTCAGCTCAGTGGGGCATGGGTTGAAATAGGAATCAGGAAAATACTTAGGAATATTTAAATATTTATGAGTGCTATATATCTTTCAGAAGACTGACACAGATTCTTAATGCCACAGTAGAGAAGCTAGAGTAGAACCACTAAGTCTCAGCTTGAGAAAAAGTTAGTGACAATTCTTGCAACTCTCAAAGTTAAAAATTTGTATTTGATGCTGCCATGTGCTATTTCAATCACACTCTTTCCTGATTCACTACTTGAGCACAGCCATAGTGTGGGGATGGGAAGGGGAACTTTACAAGATGCAGTATCTGATATTCTCAAGGGAAAGGGACTTTGCCTGCAGAAAATCAGTGTAGGTGGCTCTGATTTGGTGATGTATGCACTTGGGCTGTGGTCAGAGAGAGGGAAGTAGAAAGAGATTTCAGTGAGTTTTTGGAGGGCTCTTGTTTTACTTCTGATTAGACAAGAGGCTAGCATAGAAGGTCTCCCCCATTTGTTACTCCATTCATCTTTCTGTGGTTTAATGAGAGATGTGTTGGTCTCTCTTTTCCCTCCTGACATCTCAAATACTGAGAAGGGGTCCAAAGTGGGGAAGGGTCTGTTCAGGATCAGAGTATGACCTGAAAGGCTGTTCTACTCAACAGAAAAAATATATAATAGTTAATATATTTGATTGTATAAAAAACACAACCTGTACATAGCAAAACCACATAAACCAAACTAAAGGACAAACTGGCAGACAAAACATTAATAACCATATAAACAAAGCTTTTACAAACTATGTAACAAATGATGAGCACCTCAATAGAAAAGTGAGTTCTTTATATATTTTGGAGATCAAACCCTTGTCTGAGGTATCATTGGCAAACATTTTCCCATATAGTTGGTTCCCTTTTCTTTTGCTGATGCTTCATTAGCTATGCAGAAGCTTTTTAATTTGATGAAGTCCCATTTGTTTATTCTTTCCTTTATGTCCCTTGCTCTAGGGGATATATTGGTGAAAATATTGCTGTGTGGAATATCTGACTCTGCTCCAGGAAGTCAAAAAATCCAATTAAAAAATAGGCAAAGGACCTGAACAGACACTTCTCCAAGGAGGACAGACAGAGGGTTCAGAGACATAAGAAAGGATGCTCAGCATCACTAGCCATTAAATAGATGCAAATGAAAACCACAGTGAGATACCACTTCACACTCATCAGAATGGCCATCAAAAACAAATCAATAGCCCTGACTGGTGTAGCTCAGTGGATTGAGTGTGGGCCTGCGAACCAAAGGATCGAGGTTCGGTTCCCAGTCGGGGCACGTGCCTGGGTTGCAGGCCAGCTCCCAGCAGGGGACGCATGAGAAGCAACCACACTGATACTTCTCTCTGTCTCTCCTTCCCTTCGCTTCTAAAGATAAATAAATAAATTAAAAAAAAACAAATCAACAAACAGTAAGTGCTGGACAGATAATTAAGCAGCCAATTGGATCACCCTGAGAGGAAAGGGGTCTGAACCCTATGCTGGGATCCCCAGCCTAGAGCACCAGAACCCAAAATGTACACAGATCACAACCAGCAGCGAAAAGCAGCAGGGTTGTGGACACAGACTGCTGGAGACACAAGAACTGTTTAATGGGTCAACACACAAATTTTCATTTGCAGCCACTTACCCTGGGCTTTGGCAAAGGTTGGGGCAGAGTGGGCTGGTGATACCTAAGGAGACACTGAGGACTGAGGCTTTGAAGAGAGAACTGAGAGAGTAGATGCTAGGATTCCGGTGCTGAGTCAGCCCCCCAAAGCAGTAGCCATTGTGCTCAGGCAGACCACTCCTAGCTTCAGCAGCCTAAGGGGAAACAATAGCCCTGACCCCAGGAGGGTATCTGCCCTGGCCCTTTGGTTCTTAAGCCTGACTGCTGAATGCAGAGTGACAAGATTAACAACTGAAGGTAAGAACGATGGACAGTGGATCCCTAGTAAATGGGGGCAGGGTGGACTAGAGAGACTTGAAGAGAGACTGGGGATGGAGGCCCTGGGGAGAGAACTGAGAGTGTAGCCACTGGGATACTGGTGCGGAGCCAACGTCCATATAGCAACCATCCTGCTCAGGCAGACCAATTCCCTCCAAGCAACAGCAGCCTGAGTGGAAACAATAGCCACCACCCCAGAAAGGATTTGGCCCCAGGTGCTTAAACCTGACTGTTGAGTATAGAGTGACCAGATTAACAATTGAAGGAGACAGCCAGGGACAGCAGTCCCTGGAAGTATTGAAGAGGCTACCTAAGCTCAGACAGGGTGGGTAGGGTGTGAGAAAGTGGTGGTGTGAAAATGGAGACAGCTGTATTCAAACAAATAAAAATGATAAAAAAAGAATAAATACAAATGATCAGTGGCTTGCAATTTTGATGAATAATTTGGATTGAATAGTCTTTTGTGTATTAGTCTGGCCAATGTTAAAATTAAAAAGATCATTAAACAGCAGTGGTATGGGTGTAGTGTTACACTGTACACATTGCACATCAAGAGCCTTAGCAGTGTAATGTTTCTTGACACAAGATTTATACCTATAGGAATTCAGGAATTAATACATGAGTAAGAATATGAATCACAGAATTGTTCATAAGAGCAAAAAATTAGAAATCCTAAATAACCATCAAAGGGGGCTATATCTCAGCTCTGGGCAAGGTGCATTCCATTTTACTCCTGCTAGTAACAACAAAATCCCTGCACAAAATACATAAGTCACCTAGCAGAGGACTCAAAGATGGCGAAAGGCAGACTAGCTAAGGATCTTGGGACTTAAAGAACCCAGATTGAGGTCCTGGTTTTTGTTGTGTGTGTCTTTGTGTTTAAGAAGCTTGTAACCCAGAAGTGCCTAAATGTACAAAAAAACTCCCCCCCTCCTAAAAAACAGCTTTCTTTTGCACAAAGTATTAAGACAGGGCAACACAAGAGTGCATAAACCTTTAACTATATCTTCCTGTCATTGAGAGAACACCATGACAAACATGCAGTGACCCTTTACCCCAGTGGGTATCACTGAAGGGGAGTGTGTGGGTGGTACCCTGTTATTCATGCCCCTCTCACACAGTGCTGAGTCTTTGTACCCTTGCCAGGCCTATGGATGAACTGGGGCTTCCCTTATGCTTTTGCAGTAGCACGGAGGTATACCCTTCCCCTGTGTGGCTCAAAGGATGAGCCTGTCTTCCATAGGCAGCACCACTTTCTGAAAGCCTGCAGGAAGAACTCTAAATTCCATGTTTTTCACCCTCAGTAATGAGGTGACATTCCTTTTCCTGTGGCAGAATTATGATTCTACCCCCACCCTACCACAAGAATAATGAGAGGGCACCCCTGCCCTATGGAGACTATGGGAAGAATTTTGATTCCATCCCCTCTGCAGGACCAAGGTGACACCCCCAGATGTGTCAGTGCATAAAACCCTGTCTTCTGTAGCTGTCCTGCAGTAATAAGCCATGTTTTCCACCTTCTCACCCACCACTCAAACACCACTTAGGGTTGACTGCTGTCATTCATTCTGGATAACACACAACTGAGGTAGAAGAGAATAACACTGTGAGACTTTATAAACTGAACCATGAAATACAAGAGTGAGCCAGTGCATGCATTTTGAACCTACTAGGCTGGGTAGCTGATAAAATACAAGATTTAAGTAGGAACCAGAGTATGAGAAAATAGTTTTGCTCACATACCAAGAAAAAGGAAAATCTTAAGTGATAAAATAAGACTAACAGATGC
Source organism: Trachops cirrhosus (assembly GCA_028533065.1). NCBI lineage: Eukaryota > Metazoa > Chordata > Mammalia > Chiroptera > Phyllostomidae > Trachops > Trachops cirrhosus. The sequence goes on along the minus strand of CM052544.1, from coordinate 55,967,511 downwards.
CAACACTGAAATGACACAGATGTTGCAATTATAGACAAGGATTTTCAAGCACCTGTCATAAAAATGCTCTGACAGGCAGTTGTAAATACTCATGAAATAAATTTAAAAAATAGATTACCTCAACAATGGACAAGAAGATGTGATGAAGAACCAAATTTAAACGTTAGAACTGAAACATACAGTGACTGAAATTAAAAAACAAAAACAAAAGCAGACTTCCAGCCAAGATGGAGACATAGGTGGATATACTTTGCCTCCTTGCACAACCAAAAGAAGGACAACAAAAAATTTAAAAACAGAAAACAATCAGAACTGACAGAAAATCAAACTGTATAGTGCAACAAACAAGGAGATAAAGAAGAAACATTCATCCAGACTTGTAGGAGGTGTGGAGATGGGCAGTCAGGGTAGAGAAGATGTGCAGCAAGGTGGTGGCTAGAGGACTGGTCAGGTCCCACATTTTGTGTAAGGATAAGTCAGGAAGAACAACTGGGGAGTGAGACAGACCACATAACTCAGGGTTCCAGCTCAGGAAAAGAAAGACTCAAAACCACTGGCTGTAAAAATGTTTGAGGGTTATGGTGGCATGAGAAATTCTCAGCCTCAATGAGAGTTCATTGAAGAGACCCATAGGGTCCTAGAATGTACAAAAATCCACTCAAGCTGTAATCAGCACTAGAAGGGCCCAATTTGCTTGTGGGTAGTGAGGGGAGTAACTGAGAGCTGGTTGACCAGCTGAGAGCTGTCAACCAGCCAAGCAAGCAGCATTATTCCCTCTTGGAAACCTTCCCCACATACAGTGCCACAGTGCAGTGAAGAGGGTTGCTCCACCCAGACGAATACCTGAGGCTCCACCTCTTATAATCTAACAGGCACAAAGAGACAAAGAAATATGGACCAAATGAAAGAATAGATCAAAGATCCAAAAATATAACTAAGCAATGAGGAGATAGCCAACCTGTCAGATGTACAATTCAAAACACTGGTAATCAGGATGCTCACAGAACTGCTTGAGTATGGTCATAAAATAGAGGAAAAAGTGAAGGCTATGCAAAGTGAAATAAAGAAAAACATATAGGGAACCAACAGTGATGGGAAGGAAATCAGGACTCAAATCAAGGACATGGAGCAGAAGGAATAAATAAATATTCAACCAGAACAGAATGAAGAAACAAGAATTCAAAAATTGAGGAGAGGCTTAGGAAACTCCAGGACAACTTTCAACATTCCAACATCTGAATCATAAGGGTGCCAGAAAGAGAAGAGGAAGACCAAGAATTTGAAAAGTTATTTGAAAAAATAATGAAGGAGAACTCCCCCAATCTAGCAAAGGAAATAGACTTCCAGGAAGTCCAGGAAATCCAAAGAAGTTGGACCCAAGGAGGAACATACCAAGGCACATCATAATTACATTAACCAAGATTAAAGATAAGGAGAGAATCTTAAAAGCAGCAAGAGAAAAGGAGACAGTTACCTCCAAAGGAGTTCCCATAAGACTATCAGCTAATTTCTCAAAAGAAATCTTGCAGACAAGAAGGGGCTGGAAAGAAGTATTTGAAGTCATGACAGGCACGGACCTACATCCAAGATTACTCTGCACAGCAAAGCTATTATTTAGGATGGTAGGGCAGATAAAGTGCTTCCCAGATAAGGTAAAGTTAAAGGTGTTCATTATAACCAAGCCCATTATAACCAAATGTTTTGACAATGTATCACAGTGATGTATGACATTTAGTAGAAATTGTGGGAGAAAGGTAAATATAAACTCTACTATGTAACTTCTATGAGTCATACTATTTCAAAACAAAAGGCTCTTATAAAGGAGGGGGTAGGTAAATATGTTATGGTATCTCCAAACATTATTATTGTAAAGAAATTGAAATGATATTGATTTATATTTTTTTCTTTTTTTAAATTTACTTTTAATCATTATTCAAGAACAATTTCTATGCTTTACTCCCATTCCAGCCAACCCACCCATACCTCCCCTCCTTCCTCCCATTTCCAACCCCCCTAGTTTTTGTCCATATGTCTTTTATATTTGTTCCTGTAAACCCTTCCCATTCTCCCCTGAAGTTTCCCTGAAATTCCCTTCTCTCTCCCATCTGATCACTGTCAGCCGGTCCTTTATTTCAGTGTCTTTGGCTATATTTTGCTTGTTTCTTTGTTTTGTTGTTTAGGTTCCTGTTAAAGGCGAGATCATATGGTATTTTTCTTTCACTGCCGGGCTTATTTCACTTAGCATAATGCTTTCCAGCTCCATCCATGATTTTGCAAAAGGTAGGAGCTCCTTCTTTCTTTCAGCTGCATAGAATTCCACTGTGTAAATGTACCATAGTTTTTTGATCCATTCATTTATTGATGGGCACCTAGGTTGTTTCCAGCACTTAGCTTTTGTAAATTGTGCTGCTATGAACATTGGGGTGTATAGGTTCTTTTGGATGGGTGTTTCAGGATTCTTAGGATATAGTCCCAGCAGTGGAATTGCTGGGACAAAAGGCAGATCCATTTTTAGTTTTCTGAGGAAGTTCCATACTGTTTTCCATAGTGGTTGTACCAGTCTCCAATCCCACCAACAGTCCACTAGGGTCCCTTTTTCTCCACAACCTCTCTAGCACTTGTTGTTTGTTGCTTTGTGTATGATGGTCATTCTGACTGGTGTGAAGTGGTATCTCATTATGGTTTTAGTTTGCATCTCTCTGATAGCTAGCAATACTGAGCATCTTTTCATGTGTCTCTGGATCCTCTGTATGTCCTCCTTGGAGAGGTGTCTATTCAAGTCCTTTGCCCATTTTTTAATTGGGTTGCTTGTCTTCTTAGAGTGGAGTTGTGTAAGTTCTTTATATATTTTGGAGGTTAAACCCTTGTCTAAGGTATCATTGGCAAATATGTTTTCCCATACAGTTGGCTCTCTTTTTATTTTAATACTGTTTTCTTTAGCCATGCAGAAGCTTTTTATTTTGATGAGATCCCATTTATTTATTCTTTCCTTTATGTCCCTTGCTCTAGGGGACCTGCCATTGAAAAAGTTTCTGCATGAAATATCTGATATTTTCCTGCCTATGTTCTCCTCTAGGACTTTAATTGTGTCATGGTTTATATTTAAGTCTCTTATCCACTTTGAATTTATTTTTGCGTATGGTGTAAGTTGGTGCTCGAGTTTCATTTTTTTTTTTGCATGTACCATTCCAGTTTTCCCAACACTGTTTGTAGAAGAGGCTATTTTTACCTCATTTTATGTTGCTGCCCCCTTTGTCAAATATTAATTGACCATAGAGATTTGGATTTATTTCTGGGTTTTCTGTTTTGTTCTATTGGTCCATTGCCTGTTTATATGCCAATACCAGGCTGTTTTGATTATAGTGGCCTTGTAATATAGTTTAGTATCAGGTATTGTGATCCTTCCTGCTTTGTTCTTCTTTCTCAAAATTGCAGCAGCTATTCGGGGTTGCTTATGGTTCCATATAAATTTTTGAAGTGTTTGTTCTATGTCTGTGAAATATGCCATTGGTACTTTGTATACCCTGTACTTTGGTATAGGTACTTTGGTAGCCCCTGTGTATTTACCACTTAATCCTTATTCCCCTCTCATTGACTTCAAGCAACCAGGCCTCTCCTGGTGCTGCTCAATCCTTGTTTGGCAGGGCAGGGAGCCATTGACCTGACTCTCTCCCAAGAAGCCTGTGGTAGACCTGTTGAGTGTCAGGCCCGAGGCTGCAGCCACCCTGGTTCCCACGCTGGTCCCAGAAACCTTGCTATCCTGAAGACCTCTCCTTACCATCTGGTTTTTCGATGTTCTTTACAAGTTTTGGTCTCCTATCTTTACATATGCTAGGGTACTGTTGGCTGTTTGCTCTGTTCCTCTGTATATCGGGTAGGTTTTTCTCCCATGTGTAGGGGGAAGTGGAATCCACTCCCTCCTACCTCGGTGCCATCTTCAGTCTCAGTTATGACCTTTTTGAGGAAACCTGGTTCATTGGTAGCAGTTTGAATAAAGGCATTGGCAACTGCAGTATGATATTCCTTGCTCTGGCAGCAGAAGCTGCAGAATGAATTTTGCCATGACACATTTTATGCCAAGATTCGGTGTCAAAATCTTGGACACAGTAGTTTTTAGAATTCCCAGATCAGCTTCTAGTTCTTGCACTGTCAGTTGCTGGTCTTTGTTGATTGCAGCCCACACATATTCAGCATTCTCAGGTGCTCTGCTTTTTGCAGGCTTTCCAGAATGTGGATCACTTTTAACAGATTCTTGAGCATCTTTGAAGCTTTTGTGTCGCACTTTTATTTGGGCTGCATCATCCACAAAAGCCTTCTGAGTCATCCAGTTTCTGCAGAGGAATGTTCCAGCTTAATGTAAAATTTGATGCAGATTTGTTGCTCTTCTTGCTCAGTCATTTTGAATGTGACAGACACACAGTGCACATGCTCACTCAACAGCATCTACCCCCCCAACCATTATCATTATATTAATGATGGTTGGACTTTTTCTGGACAGATCTCATTGTATACTTCTTGAAAGAGTATTATTAGGAAAAAGTTTTCTCCTAAAAGTCATCCCTATAATCTGAGACACTTGAATGAGCTAGTTACACCAGGATGATACTGGGACATAGTGACCTTCCCAGGTGCTGCATCTGCTGGCTCTTGAATGCTCTTCACTTCCATCCTTTAAACTCAGAGTTGATGAAACATAAAGTTATCATTAAAAGGAAGTATGGGGGACCCAATTTGATATTCTTAAAGTATTTCTAGTTTTATAATTAATTCATGATGAGAGCACTATTATTCAATAGTATCCAAAATTGTGGAAATTATTCATTTGAGACAAGCATCTGTAGTCCTGTTATAGTTTTTGATTAAACTTACCAAGTTTTATTCCTCAAAATATAATAGCTTCATGGGCAATTGAAATCAGCCAGTTACATTGTTGTGTTTCTAATTCCAGGGCTTATGATAATATATTTTTTTTTTTGGAATCAAACATGACATAATGCTAGAACTCTTGGAGCTAGTAAAGATGATAAAATGTTTTAGCCACAGCAGGTGCTCTGTAAAATCCTTTATTAAAAAAAGCTGCCACACACAGGATCAGAGTGTGATGGATTGTACAAAAATTAAGAGTGACTGTGTATAAATTTACAATATTAAATCTCCCCCACCCTAATTACAGCAATAGGAATGGCCTCCAAACAAAAGCTGACTAGCACTGGACAAGAATGATTGTATTCCCCAGGACCAGAGGAAAGATTCTTGACCCAGTGTTCTCACAATGAGAGTACTTGAATTAAATTATAAGCTGACAGCAAATGATAGCTGACAGTAGTTAATTAAAAGCCTCTCTTTTGTTTTATTCTTTGACTTCTATTTTCAGCTTGATATGAGGACTTTTTCATTTTTTTGTGTCATTAGACTTTGTAAGCTGTCCTGTTGTCAAAGTAAAAAATTTAGGATGGTCTACTTGAAGCCCTCAGGAATGCTCAGAGTAATTCCAAATGTAATGGCATGTGCATAGCGTTGACTAAGAAAAGCTCAATAAGCAACACTGAACAACTCCATGATTGCTGGGAAAGGTGCCAAATAACTTGATAGTTTACCCTTGAACAATAGGGGTGGGGGTGCTGTGGGTTTAGGACTGCCAACCCCTGTGCAGTTACAAATCCACATATAACTTTTGACTCCCCCAAAACTTAACTACTCATAGCGTACTGTTTACTGGAAGATTTACCAATGACATGAACAGTTAACAGTTGATTTGTGTATTATGTATATTATATACTATATTCTTATAATAAAATAAGCTAGAGAAAAAGTTTTATTAAGAAAATCATAAGGAGGATAAATTATGTTTATAGTACTACACATATTTATTGAAAAAAATCTGTATATTAGTGGACCTGTGCAGTTCAAACTTGTTTTAAGGGTCAACTGTACCTTATCATGTTTATTCTTGCAGAGAGAGGAAGAAATGAAGGTGTGTCTGTCTCCTGTAAGAGGTATTTAATGAGTAAAAACTATGACAGAAAAACAGATGAATATATTTTTTAAATCCTTTGGAGATGAAAGGATGGGCAGCCATGCCAAGTGGATGACATCTGGAACAGAATTCTTCAGAAATAATAATGTACCCAAACAAATGATTGTGCAGCTAAATAAGCCTACTTCTCCCATAGGTTTGTTCACCTCCTATTTGTCAATCAGGTCTTTCCCACGCTGATCCATATGGAAAGACTTGAGTATTTCCTTCATCCAGTAGACTTACAACTTTCTTTTTCCTTTAGAACTGTGAGAAGGACTTGAACAGAATACACACTCTCACCCATATTTCATATGTCTCCATATACAAACATAGCAGACTTCACTTTCTCACTGTTCCTTAACTACATCTGTATTTCTTATCCCAATAAATCATTGTTTTAATTACTTTTCTCTACTAGTGTGAATAACATTATTAGTAATAGCATGGACTTCAGAGCCAGGAAACATCATGGTTTCCTGGCTAGGTGATCTTGGGAAAGTCACATAACTAAATCTCTTTTGCAAAAGGGTGATATCAATATTATCTCTTCTCAAAGAGTCTTTCTGAAGATGAAATGAAGTTATGCATGTATAACTAGTATATAGAATGCTTCCTCTAAATGTTAGCTATGATTATTTACAATTATAATTATCAATGAACTGAGATCTGAAATCATCAAGCTAATAAGAATTATATTTGCAGAATCAGAAATTGGTAATAAATTACAAAATTCTTTCAAGAAGACAAGGAGAGTCTTCTTTATTCATATTATACTCTTATTTTTCAATAGCCAGTGTTAGGGGCTGGTGATGTATGAAAGAGAGGGTAAGACAAAGGGAAGAAAGGTGCAAAAAAATGAAACAGTGATAAGATGAAATGGAGGAGAATTCCAGAGTGTAGAGAAGGAGAAAGAAAGGGGTACATAATTCTATTTTTTAATCTTTATTATATATTTTCCATTAACATTTAGTCCCCTTATAACCCCCTACCCCCAGCAATCACTGCACAGTTGTTCATGTCCGTGAGTCCTTTTTCCTTTTGCTCAATCCGTCCACCCCCTAACCTGCATCCCCCCACACTAGTGTCATCTGTTCTCCATCTATGAGTCTGTTTCTGTTTTGCTTGTTAGTTCAGTTTTTTCATTAGGTTCCACATATGAGTGAAACCATATGATATTTGTCTTTCTTTCTCTGACTGGCTTATTTCACTAGGCATAATGTTCTCCAGGTTCAGCCATACTGTTGCAAAGGGTAAAATTTTCTTCTTTTTTAGGGTGAGTAGAATTCCATTGTGTAAATGTCCCATAGTTGCTTTATCTATTGATGGACACTTGGGCTGGTTCCATATTGGTTATTCAAGGCAATTTTTCTACAATTTAGTTGTAATTCCATTTGGTTCTGGGAGGAGGTTGGTGTAGCTTCCACTTATTCCTCCACCATCTTGGATCTCAGGGTACATAATTCTAATCTTGTTCCTCAGCCAGCAGTTTCTCTTACAATTCTGCTTATATTAATGTGGCCCCAGATTTCTGCTATCATCTTTTCTCCAAACACTTTCCTGTCACTATGATTTCAACAGTGTCACAGCTGGACCTAAAATATCTTTCTTGTTATCAAAATCCCATCTACCAGTTAGTCTATTCTCTCCAAACCACTGTTATTTCTTAGAGTCCAACAGCCAAGGGTGAAAAACAGAGTTCAACTCTGATACCAACTCCCATGGAGTGGTAACAGCCTCTTGCATTTCTGTGTGGAAGAGATTTCTGAATTAATGTCTGAATAGAGTAGCATGTTACATCTTGCTTTAAGCACGGGAGTGGGGGAAGGTAAGATTGCCATGCACTGCTGTCTCTCTCGTCATCTTTATCACTACTTTATCATCCATATCACTACTTTAACTGGTTATGAATTCTATCCTTCTTTGAGTTTACTATTGTGTAAAATAATTTCAACTATCCCTGAAATTTTTTTAGGAATTCAGAGAACAAGAGTTTTTACCCCTCTCTTCTATTAACTGTTCTATATGAATGCTTTGTATGTTGTAAATATGTGGTAATTATATGTTGAGTGATTGACATCCAAAAGCAGAAATTAAGATGTTAGAGTGACTACAGGAAGCCACAGGATATCGCTTTCTTTCCTTTAGATTTTTTTTCCTCTAAACATTCAGACTGTAAAATCTCACCAGCTCCTTTGTTACTTTTCAAAGGGAGATACTCGTATATACTCCACATGTGGAAAGGAAGCTGTGTCTACAACAGTCTGCAGAATTAGTCTCTGGAACACAGAATTACTGAATCAGTATAATTCAGTATTATTTTCTCTTGAAAGCTACTGGAAACAGAGGCTGGAACAAGGCAGATGTGTTGAAAGGGAATGCACATCTGCTCCTTTATACAGGAGCCATACTGAAAAGCTGTTGAAAGCCAGGGAGCACAAGAGCTTAAGCTAGGCAAGAATCCCAGCTAACTTGGAAAGCAATTGACTACTCACAATGGTGCCATTTAACTTTTCCTATTCCCCACTGTTTCTCTCCTTGGGTTCATTAAAAAGGCACAATGAACCAACATGGCAGGGTCAAGTCAGAGTAACTATGGCAACTTGTAGGCTGCATAGATGTATGTATGTGGGCAGAGAGAGAGAGACAGGGAGAGATTCTATGTTGGGGTTTACAAAGTAAGTAAGAGTATGTGCATATGTGTGTACATGTCTACAGTGAAGGTGCAGATAAGATCAGCTCAGTCCCCTCAATTTCTCAGGACTGAGCCCCAAGCCAGAGAGGGATACATTCATCAAATAAGTAACTGCAGTGTCACCTGGGTACCTCTGATAAGGGCTAATAGCTGGAGAAATATGGATGTTCAAATTTAAAGGATATGAAAGACATTTACATTCTTCAGACTAGATGAGGGTTTCTCATACTTGGTACTAGTAACAGTTTGGGCCAGATAATTCTTTATTACAATGTTGCTGTCTTCTATATTGTAGAGTGTTGAGCAGCATCCTGGGTCTCTATTCACTAGAGACTGGTAGTACCCAACTCTTAATTGTGATAAACAAAACTATCTTCAGATATTGCTGAATGTCCTTTCCCTGGGGTAAAATCACCAACTTTTGAGAACCATTGACCTTCTCTTTTATCTGGCCATGAGAGAGACATCAAATCCACACAGAACCACTTGGTGACATAGTACAACAAATTATATACATGCATCTTCTATTTTATTACTCAGCATTGCCTTAGGAGAGATTTGTGACTGTCTCAAGCAGCAATTGTATTAGGGATGTCTTTAGTGTTTTAAATGCTTGAAAAAAACAGAGGGTTTTTACTTTGAAACATATCAGCCTACATTAATTGGAGCATTTTCATGCAGATAGAAATATATATTCAAACCAAGAAGTTGTAACTATAAATCATGGCAAAGCTGGTAGCATAAAATGGAAATGAGCCAACAAAATACATGAAAACACAAAAAATATAAAATAAGTATGCACCTTACTACATTCTTTTCTTTGATTATAATAAATCAGAAAGAAAATATAAATGCATACATTGGGAGTTATATATAAAAATACATTCCGCCTGTCAAAATATGCTAACCCAAATAAATTTGTGAGCAGGTGTAGCTATCTGCTTTCATCATTAGTCTGAATTTGTAAACATCTTTCCAATGAAAGACTTTCCAATGAAAGATGAATAAAAATAAATGAAATCCTTACCATTATTAATTGAATGACAAAACAATGTTAAATATACACCATATCACAAGTTTTCAAATCAAAATCTTTTTACTTTTCATTACTAGGCACTTCAATTTTTTCAGAGTTGGCTACTATGTTACTAATTAATGAGTTAGATAGGCATGATATGGAAAAAGAATGAAGATGGACAAATGACTTTAAGGAAACTTTCCAGTTCAGTGATGTATTTTCTCCAGTACAAAAGACAAGTCCTTAGTCAAATTGTTTTTGCCAAGTAAACTGACTTTGAATTTGTCAGATCCATGGCTTGAATAAAAGTTGTTTTAACTATAGCTCTTATCACTAGAAGAGCAGAGTTAGAAACACACACAGTCACTTCAACATTATACTTAGATTAAATAATTTAACTGAGTAAGTAGTAATTTTATCAAATTCAATCATTATATTTATCTTTCACATTGTAAAGCAAGGGCATTTTCTGTCCAAGTTAAATGTATTCTCAAACTCAGTAGTTGGTCTTTAGTTCTTTTATATTGTACGAGAAATAATTTTATTTCAGTTGATAAAATTGTGGACTGTTTTATTAATGTATTTTGTTATTTTGATTGATAATCAGGCATATGCAATAGAAGAAAATGATTCTGCACTAAATTGGCATTCTGTTCATAATTCTATTGTGAAAGTTAATCCCTTGTTTGCTGATATATCTCCCATGCCTCTATTCCAAGTGTCAGTAGATGAAAATACTTATGTGATTTGCTTTCTTAAAAAAAATACAGTTAGCTAGTCTAAATCAACTGCTAACAAACTTGAAAAAATATAAGGCATTTTATTTTGCTGACTAATGTTAATGTCTTCCATGGATCTTACACATGATCAAATGACTGGAGTTAAAAACAAGTCACCTTTCTAAGCTCAGCTGAAAGAATATGGCCCATATAAACCACCAGGACACTGAGTCCAATTCTTCCCCTGTGCTGTAGCATTTTGAGCATTACTTCTGTTTGTATTTAACAAATAGCATTAGGATTATTTGTTTTCATGTATTTCTCCACTAACTATGGTGAATTACTTGAAGGCATTGAACATATCTTGTTAATTGGTTTATCTCTCAGAGATTGCCCTTTCATAGCACTTAGAATAATTATGGTAACTTGTCTAGTGTCTGTCTTTCCTGCTAGACTGTTACTAGGAAGCATACATTGACAGTAATAACATACTTACAAGTACTTAAAATGTGCTAGGCATTATTCAAAATAGTTCCTAACATTAATTACATCCTATTTAATCCTCACAACAACATGTGAAATAAATACAACAATAATTTTTATGTTATAATTGAGAAATCTGATGCCAGAGATGTTAAGTAACTTGCTTAAAGTCACCCAGCAACCAAGTGACAGGACTAGGATTTGAACCCATGCAGTCCAGCCCCAGAGGCAATTACTCTTAATCATACATTATAATTCCTATTAGGACCGTCAACAATGTTTGGTAAATAAATATAAGAAGGAAAATGAAGAAAAAAGTGAAGGAATGAAGAAATGAGCAAATGAACAAGGAAGTGGTAGGTTGCCATTAAATGTTTGCTAACTGAACAATAGAATCTAAATGTCACAGCAAAAGAAAGTATCATGAAAATGTAAAAAAAGGTTTTTAAAATAATATAAAGTATAATGTCCAAATAATAAGATAAATTGCTATTAAAATAATAATCTTAATTATTTATGGGATGCAAAATTGCCTATGTTTTAATGTTAAGGAAAAAAAGAATATGAAATAGTATATATCAGCTCTGTCCAATAGAATTACTATAAGACACAGATCTGAGTCACATAAATAATTTTAAATATGCTGGAAGCCATGTTTAATTATTTTTAAAGAATGGATTAATTTTAATAATTTAATTTATTTAACCCAACATATTATTTTAAACATATAATCAACATGAAAATTAGAAATGAGGTATTTTATATATTTTTCATAAAAAGTCTTCTAAATCTGCAACACATTTTAAATTATAGTCTCTTTCAAAAAAAGACTATCCACACCTCAAATACTCTATAACTTCATGTGGCTAGTGGCTCCCACACTGAACAGAGTAGATATAATGGTATGATTCCTATTAAACTTAGTCAGTCAGTTAGTCCATCCATATACCTGCATAAGAAAACAGTTGGCATGAAATGCATTAATATATTCATTGCAGTTATCTTTAGGCTGAAGAGATATAAACACCTTTTCTTCATTCTTTAAAAAATATTCAAGAGTTACTATATTTAGCATCAAGAAAACAGTTACAGTCTTCTGTTATAGTCTCTCAGGAAATACAAATATTATGAAAGGGACTAAAGTGAACATATCAGACACAAAAAAGTGAATTCAACATGTCTTCTGAAACTAGTATAATAATCAAAATTCTGATAGACTACGAGAAGAAGGAAATGAAATGGCCAGATGTCACTGAAACAATGCCTCTCCAGAATGGAAAAACTACTAGCAACTCCAATTTCTGGTGATAGAAAACCTCACAGCTTTTCCTCCAAGATCAGGAATGAAACAAGGATGTCTGATTTTGCCATTTCTTTTGAGCATGGTACAAGAAGTTCTAGGCAGAGTAATTAGGCACAAAAAAAAGCGCCATCCATATAGGGAAGAAAAAAATAAAATTACGATATCTCTGCTGTCAGGTGACATAATTTTATACATAGGAAACCCCAAGGACACACACACACAAACCCCTGTTAGACCCAATAAATACATTCTGCAAATTTGCAGCATACAAAGTCAACCCACAAAATCGGTTGTATTTCCCTACACTACCAATAAACAACCCATGTAGTATATTAACAATTACTTTATGATAACATCAAAGAGAATAAAATACATAGGAATAAGTTTGACACCAAAAGGATGAAAACTTTGTACACTAAAACTACAAAACATTACTAAAAGAAATTAAAGAAGATGTTGATAAATGAAAAAGGCATCATGGTTTGGAAGACTTAATATTGCTAAAATGATTTTACCCAAAGTAATTTACCAGTTTGATGCAATCCCCATAAAAATCACAATGAAGGTATATTGTTTTAACTTTGAAAAGGCAAAACCATCCTAAAATTCTTATGGGATCTAAAGAGAATCCAAACAACCAAAATAATCTTGAAAAAGAAGAGTCAGAGGACTCACATATCCTGATTTCAAAACTTACTACAAAGCTATGGTCATCAAAACAGCATGGTGCTGGCTTAACAACAGACAAGACCAATGGAATAGAAAAAAGAAGCCATAAATATATCCTCACATGCATGGTCAATTGATTTTTGACAAGAATATCATGACAATTCAATGGAGAAAAAAGTCTTTTCAAGAAGTGGTACTAGAAAACTATATATTCACACACAAAAGAATGAAGTTGGACCTTTACCTTCTATTGTATACAAAATTAACTCAAAATGTATCAAAGAACTAAACATAATAACTAAAGCTATGAAACTCTTAGAAGAAAATACAGGGGAAAATCTTCATGACATTGGATTTGTCATAGATTGATTTTTTAGATAAAGAAGCAAAAGTACAAATAGATAAACAAATAACAATAAAAGAACAAATAGATAAATTGGACTTCATCAAAATGAAACACTGTGGATCAAAGGAAACTATTCAAAGGAGTGAAAATACATCAAAAATGGAAGAAAAGGCTTGCAAATCATATCTGATAATGTATTAATATTCAGAATATACAAGCTACTCCTATAGCTCAGCAATGAAAAAACAACCCAGTTCATAAATGGCAAAGAGCTTTATTAGATATATCTCCAAAGAAGATAGGTAATGGCCCATATGCACATAAAATATGCCCAACATCATTAATAATTAAGGGGTTTAAATCAAAACTACAATGAGATACTGCTTCATATATATTAGGATAGCTATCATTTGAAAATCAGAAAATAAATGTTGGTGAACATGTGGAGAAATTTGAGCCATTTGCATTACTGGTAGGAATGTAAAGTTGTGCAGCTGCTATAGAAAATAGTCTGGTGGTTCAGCACAAATAAAACATTCTATTGTATTACCATAGAATTATCAAATGATCTAGCAATCCTTCTCCTATATACCCGAAAGAATTGAAAACAGAGACTTGAATAGGTATTTATACATCCATGTTCATAGTTTTTTCTGAATAGCCAAGAGATGCTGACAACCAAAATGTCCAAAAGTGGTTGGATGGATAAACAAAATGTGGGATATACATACAATGGGATATTTCAGCCATAAAAAGGAATGAAATTCTTATATACAGATGAACCTTGAAAACATTATGCTAAGTGAAATAAACTAGACACAAAGGGACAAATATCAGATGATTTCACTTATGTCAGTTGCTTAAGATAAGCAAATTCGAGACAGAAAGTAGAATAGCGGATACTAGGGTATGCATGAAGGATAAAATGGAGAATTATCATTTGATGGGCACAAAATTTCTTTGGGCTGATGAAAAGTCCTGCATTTAGATAATAGTGATGACTATACAACATAGTAAAATGTTTAATGCTTCTGAATTATACACATTGTTAAAATGATACATTTTTATACATAAAGTTAGTATATATAAAATATTAGAAATATAAATATCACCCCCACCCCAACGAATCATTTTACCTAGAGGTGAGAGACTCAATACTCTCCTCCTAAACTTGAAAACAGAAAACAATATCTTCTCACACCATTCTATATTAAACAATGCAGTGGCGGTCCTACCCAGTACAATAAATCTGTAAAGTAGGATAAAGGTAATAGATATTGGAAAAAAGGAAAAAGTGAAGTATATATTAGCAAATTACATGACTGAATATGCAGAAAATACTAAGGAATCTAAATAAATAAAGGCTACAAGAACTATCAAGTAGATTTAACAAGGTCACAAGATCCAAGGTCAATGTACAAAAATTAATTGTATTACAATATCATAACTAGAAATAATTGAAAATAAAATTAAAAAATACCATGTATGCAGCATCAGATGACCATGAAATACACAGAGATATGTTTATTAAATTTGCACTAGATTTGTATACAAGAGATGAAAATAATAAACTTTCCTGAGAGAAATTAAAAAATACCAACATAATCAGAAAGATATACCACGTTTCTGAATTAGAAGTCTCAGAACTTCAAGATATTATCATTAAATAGATCAATAGATTCAGTCAGTCTCAACAGAATGCACTCTTTTAGTCTAGAGTCCTTTATTCAGTACAATGTGAGAGTCCTATGCAGGGCAGCCATGTGTTGATACTTAGTACCTTTTTGCTACTGAGTAATACTCCACTCTGTTTGTATGTCTGTTTATCCATCCATCCATCCATCTATCCCACAATTTTGGATCCATTGTTCTGCTGTTACACATTTGGCTTAATTTGAAGTTTTGGGTAACAGTGAAAAAAGCTACTGTAAATATTAATGTATAAGTGTTTGTGTGACCATATGTTTTCACTTTTATTGGATAAAAAACTAGAAATTAAATTGCTGTATTGTAGAAGTGGTGGGCATACATAGGTTTACAGTTGTGAATATGCAAAAACAGTTTATTCTTGTATTATTATTGATTAGTTATTGTATTATTTTCCATACAAATAACTGTAAATGTACTTTGCCCACCCCGTAGTATGTGTATAATTATCTTTAGGTATACATTGCTAAATTGTTCCCAACTGGTTTTTCTATTTCATCTTCAATCATGAATAATTCAGAATTCTAATTGCTCTGTATTTTTGCTAACACTTGATATTACATAAAAATTTCTTTGTATGAAATTCTTGAGAAGGTAAATATAATGATGACAGAAAGCTAGTAAATATTTGCTTGCAGTGGTCTCCCTGCAAAGGGACACAGAGGAACATTTTGAGGTGAAAAGAGATAATTTGATCTAGATTGTGGTGGTTACATGGGATTATATTTGCAGTTGTCAAATGTAATCAAAGTATACACTTAAAATACATGTGTTGTATGTAAATTTACTTCAAAGCACTTGTTTAAAAACATCATACTCAATGAGCAAAACTCAAAAGCTTCCTCCCTGAGGTCAGGAATAAGACAAGGGCATCTGCTTTCACCAGTTCTATTCAATATAGTATTGGAGTCCTAGCCACAGTGATCAGATAAGGAAAACGAAAAAAAGCCTCCAAATTCAAAAGGAGGAAGCAAAACAGTCATTGTTTGCAGATGACATGATAGTGTACATAGAAAACCCCATAGAATCAACCAAAAACCTACTTGACCTAATAAGTGAATTTGGCAAAATGGTCAGATACAAAGTCAGTATTCAGAAATCAAAGGCATTTTTGTATACCAACAATGAAAGATCAGAATCAGAAATCAGGAAAAAAGTCATGTTTGCTATAGCAACAAGGAAAATAAAGCCTTAATTTCCATAAAGCTTTACCTTACCAAGGAGGTAAAAGACCTGTACTCTGAAAACTACACAACGCTGAAGAGAGAAATTAAGGAAGACACAAATAAATGGAAGCATATACCCTGTTCATGGGCTGAAAGAATTAACATAATCAAAATGTCCATATTACCCAAAGCAATTTATAGATTCAATACAATTCCTAGTAAAGTACCAATGACATATTTCATAGATATAAAACATTTCAAAAATTTATATGGAACTGTAAATGACCCTGAATAGCTGCAGCAATTTTCAGAAAGAAGAACAAAGCAGGAGGGATCACAATACCTGATATCAAACTATATTATAAGGTCATTGTAATTAAAACAGTCTGGTACTGGCATAAGAACAGACACATAGGTCAATGAAACAGAACAGAGAGCCCGGAAATGAACCCATGAGTCTATGGTCAATTCAAATTTAACAAATGGGGCAGGAGCATAAAATGGAGTAAAAATAGCCTATTTAACAAATGGTGTTGGGGGACCCGGACAAGGACATGCAAACAAATGAAACTCAACCACCAACTCACACCATACACCAAAATAAACTCAAGGTGGATAAAAGACTTAAATATAAGTTGTGATACCATAAAAGTCCTAGAGAAAAACATAGGCAGGAAAATGTCAGATATCCCACACAGCAACATTTTCACCTATATGGTCCCTAGAGCAAAGGATACGAAAAAAGAATAAACAAATGGGACTTCATCAAGTTGACAAGCTTATGCACAGCTAAAGAAATCATCAGCAAAATGAAAAGGGAACCAACTGTATGGGAAAATATATTTGCAAATGATAACTCAAACAAGGGTTTGATCTCCAAAATATATAAGTAACTTGTATGACTCAACATTAGGAAGACAAACAATCCAATTAAAAAATGGGCAAAGGACCTGAACAGACAGACACTTCTCCAAAGAGGACATACAGAGGGCCCATAAGCATATGAAAGGAGGCTCATCATTTCTAGCCATCAAGAGATGCAAATTAAAACCACAATGAGACACCATGTCGCACTGGTCAGAATGACCAACATAAACAAGTCAGTAAACAAGTGCTGGTGAGGATGTGCACAAAAGGGAACCTTAGGGTACTGTTGGTGGGAATTCAGACTGGTACAACCACTGTGGAAAACTGTGGAATTGTCTCAAAATAACTCAGAATGGAACTGCCTATTGACCCAGTGATTCCACTGCTGGGATTATATCCTAAGAATCCTAAAACACCAATTCAAAAGGACTTATGCACCCCAATGTCCATAGCAGCACTATTTATAATGGCCAAGTACTGGAAACAGCCTTGCTGCTGATCAGTAGATGAGTGGATCAAAAGACTGTGGTACGTTAACACAATGGAATACTACACAGCAGAAAGAAAGAGCTCCTACCTTTTGGGACAGCATGGATGGAACTGGAGAATATTATGCTAAGTGAAATAAGCATGACAGTGAAAGACAAATAACATGTGATCTCACTTGTAAGTGGAACCTAATCAACAAAACAAACAGAAGAGCAAAAAAGAACCTGAGACATGGAAATAAAGAATAAACTGATAGTGACCAGAGAGAAGTCTCCCCTCCCAGTGACCAGGGAGGGAGATAATGGGAGAGAGAAAGGGAAGGGTCAAGTCAAGGAACAAGTGTGTAAAGAACCCATGGAAAAGGACAACAGAGGGGAGGATTAAATGTAAGGGGGACTGGGCAGGGCCTCGGAGGCAATGGGAGAAACATGGGGACAACTGTAATTGAATAACAATAAAAAGTTTAAAAAAATACAAAGAACTATTAAGTTGAGTTCATGTAGCGGGAGCATCACTTAGAAAAGTATGGCTTATACTTTAATGAGTAAGGATCATTCCTATTTTATGAATGACAATGAAGTGCAGGAGTAGACTTAAATAATTGAAACAAGGTACTTATTTTGAGGTATGTGGACCTAATAAGTATGTGGACCCAAAATTGCAAGCTTCACCTGGCCTGAGAGACTTGAGACTCCAACAGGCAAGAATCAAAAGCCTGGTCTCAATTTTGGTGTTGTCACTGGGTGGCCATGTGAACGTTAAATAGCCTCTTGGGGCCCTGGTTTCCTCAATTGCTGTCATTACCCATTTTCTAGAGACCCCAGAAAGAGCCTTTGAATGTATACATCAGTGCCTAGTCCTGGGTAAGAGCCTGGGGTTGGTTTCCAGCAACTTTGGTTCAAATCCCTATTTGGCACAGAGTAGCTGTGGGGCCATGGGTGGTCATATAATCAACCTCTTTGCTTTTCCCTGTTGTCATCAGCAAAGCAGATGACCCTTACTTTTTAGGTACATATAGAATAAATAGATGTTACACACTACAAAGTCTGAAAGTTAGGTGGTCAGTAATTTAGTCTCCCTCTCCTTCCTTTTCAGGAGGAAAATATTCTTGAAGTAGGGAACAATACTGAAAAACACTTGCTCATTTGCATGCCACGCACTTCATTTTTACCTATAATAATCCAATGAAAAAAGTTTTATTATTTCAAATTTATTGATCAGAAAAAAGGCTGAAGGGGATAAGACACTTGCTCAAATAGTAAATGCAAGCACAGAGCTCCTATTATTTCCCATGTTTAACTTATTCCAGAGCTCAGCTTTTAGCCACTACCATTTAATGCCTTGATAATCATTGACGTATGTAAGACATTTTGCATATATTACACATTTAACCTAAAAATGACACCATTAAAATGAAGTCTCAATTTTCCTTTCTTGATCTTAAACTGAGGTAACTAGTTCAGTGGCAGGTAAAGCTGGGTCTGTTAGAACAAATATAAGCCTCTAAAGAATCAGTAAATGGTGAAGTGTGTCAAAAAGTAAAACATTACAAAGGTAGTTGCTATTAATTTTTAAATAATTGCTGGATCCTGGTTCTATCAGTAGGAAACTACATATATATTCTGACTAATTTGATAGCACTGAACTTCAAAAACAGATTAAGTCTTTTTCGTTTTTCATCTCAAACAAAGATAATTAGCTTGAAATACAGGAGAAGAGAATAAATCACAAATACTGTTATTTCAAAGACATTTCCTTTCACTTGTTCCTGATTTGGTTGACGTTTTGATGCATAAAAAGTAATGTTCCATCTGTATGCAAGTTTCATACATTTTATTCAGAAATACCATTCTTTTTTTTATTATTTTTTTTTTAGTCAGTACAGTTTCCATCCTTTATCCCCATTCCACCCCCCCCATTCCTCCCCTCCTCCCTCCCCTTTCCAACCCCCCTAGTTTTGTCCATGTGTTCT
>CM052544.1:55929921-55947561 GCA_028533065.1 Trachops cirrhosus | reverse complement strand
AGGGCAGGTCCATTTTTAGTTTTCTGAGGAAGTTCCATACTGTTTTCCATAGTGGTCGTACCAGTCTGCAATCCCACCAACAGTGCACTAGTGTCCCTTTTTCTCCACAACCTCTCCAACACTTGTTGTCTGTTGTTTTATTTATTTATGAAATACCATTCTTATAGCTTAGCCTTGGTTGATAATTTTCAAGGTTTTATCTCTTCTCATGTGACAGTTATTCAGTACTTACTTGTAACCTCATGAGTATAAACAGCAAATAAGGAAATGTGGTAAAACTGAGAAATATCAGGAGGTCAAAGATGAAGTGAGGGAATTTTCCTGTAAGGGTGAGAGAAATGGTTACTTCAATTCTCCTTGCTGTTTTCAAAGACCAGGAGCCACTGTTAAGCCCTTTTCCTGTGGCTTAGTTATGTCAGCTTGAGCTCTTACCTGCTCAGAAGGAATCTCAAGAAGATATGTGTATCTGTCTGATAGTTTCAGGCAAGATTTTTACCCAATTGAGCAACACACACATCTGGGCAATTCTTGGAAAATTGACATAAACATTTGTTAACAAAGCCCAGAGTTTGCCTTAAAGGACAACATTTTCTCTTAGTACTATCACATTTCCAGCAAAACCTCTCCTGTGGGAAACTCCAAACAAGGTCCAAGTCCATGTCTCTCTTGTGGCTTTGTGTGACATGTCATGCATGTCTTCTAAATTTTTTACCCAAGTTAACATTTATTTTAGCTATCTAAAGAATCATTCTGAACACCACTCACTAGCAATAACAAAATACCAAATGGAGCAATTTTTTGTTTGTCATTCCCATTGAACTTACCAGCCACATTTTGAGAAAAATGTTGGTGTCTGGGTGCTATGGTGGACAAGGAAGGGAAATAGTGGCATATGATATTTGCTTTGGAAAATTATATACTTTTTCCAGATTATGGACTCTGTACATCTTTTAATAAAACATTTCCAAGCCTGACCAAACTTCTGGAAAGAAATTTGCAATAAAAGCCTTTTGTATTGCTTCCCATTTTTTACCTCATTACTATGAGAAAAAGTGTATTAGTGTCTGAACATCTCATCAGTTTTGAGAACTATGGCTGTAGGCATTTCATAAAATGGAAATTGGTGACTGGTTCCATTCCTTATTTGCATGTGTACCAAACCCACAATTGTTTAATTTGCATTGACTTTTCACAATCTGTGCTCAAATCTTATACATGTACACTAGGCTGGGAGGGGAAGGCTTGGTGATGGTGTTGGAAGAAGTTGTTTTAATATAGTTTGAGAGATGATTTGTGATTGTTTATGCAATAGGTAAAAATCAAAGCATTGCAAAATGTTACATTTTTCAAATACAGTATCTTTCATGTCCTCTTGTTTTTTTGAGGTATAATTGTCATATAACATTGTATTAATTTCAGGTGTAAAACATAATGATTTGGTATGTATGCATATATGTAGTGAAATGGCCACCACAATGTCTAGTGAACATCTGTTATTATACACAGTGACAAAATTTTTCTCTTGTGATGTACATGTCCTTTTCTGATATCACTTGTATTTATATTAAACTTTCTAAAATTCATTTTAGGGCTACATTGAGTGTATTATATCCCTGCATGGATCAGATAGAATCATCATTGCCTAATCACCTATTTTAAGTGTTTGTGTGAAAAACAAAATTGATCTATCAAGGTGAAATTGGTTTGTACAAATCATAGTGGCTACTACAAACAACTCAGTCTTTTTTTCTTTTGTCAGAGCTCTAACCAGACAGGTAGGGGCCACAAGAACCTGTACAACTCTCTCAGCACAAGGTGTTTTTTTGACAAAGATTGTTCTGTAGATTGGCAGATGATCTTGTTGATATCCACACTATCTCCTATCTGACATAGACCCTGCAGACTGCTAAAATGACAAACACACATATATCCAAACATGAGCTTTAGCATTAGCTGTCCTCGAGGCCCAGGGTGTAGTGTTTACCCCTACTCATACACTAATACGTGGACCTGTATTCAGAGCAATCTCTTATAAATCCCGAGTGATTATGGAGCAAGGTCTCAGGACATGGATGTACTACCCCATGGTCTCTCTTCCTTGACCTCAAACTCATGACACCTCCTTAGTTTCTATGTTTATTGTGATGTCAGCAAAGCTTGCAAGGGCTTCAGTCAACTTTAGCTGTTGCCAATTTCTAATGCTCCACTCTATGTTAACTTCACCACCACCCACTCAATTAAAGGTGAGTAAAGAGGAGACTGTATCACCAGCTCCCATATCACCCAGTGTGGAATATTAGGGAAAGGAAACTGTGGGAGCTCAGGAGCCATTTTGAGCACCAGAGCTAATTCTCAGAAATTGATTTTCACACACACACACACAAAAAAAACTGACTACAACCAGAGTTACTTGGGGCGGGCACTAATTTATCTCATCTGCTTCTCCAGAACAGCTCAGGAAAGTTCATTTTTTTAAACCTTTAAAAACATATTTATTTAAAAAAATTTAATTGAAATTATTGGGGTGATATTGGATAATAAAATTATACTGGGTTCAAGTTTACAATTCAACCATAGATCACAGTGACAGAGAAGGGGAGCTCTAGCAGCTGGGATCTTCACCATGGTAGATGAGAACAACATTGATGGCTTGGTAATAATTCTCCTATGAAATAAAATGGTAATTGATTCTGTTGGTTTTGCTTTAGGAAACTGTCAAAAGGAGAAAAATCCACCCTAGTAAAAGGATGTCTTAAGTACTGAGTTAGGCTAATTACCGTAAAGGGATTGGGCCATGTGGGCTCCTGTTTTAGATAGACACCAGCCTACTACTTATCTTAGTGCTTAGAAAAAACCTTTCTTTGTTTCAGTGAGATTTTATCTTAATTTTCTTCTGCGTGTACCTTGACAGAAGCAGATACCTTATTTTACTCAATAGTTAAAATTAGTATTAATTTTAACTGTTAAAATTGGCCTATAATTATTGGCTGACTAAGCCTTCAGGAGACTAGCCTAGTCACTCTAAGGATACAAAACTATGACCCTGAAAAGGATTTCATCTAGATGGAAAAGGAAAAATCTTAGAAACAATTAGAGAAAAGGTGTGTTTTATGAATATTTTAGATCATTGCATTCTAGGGCAACCGAAAATATTTCATGGATTGGAAGGAATTGAGCTTTGAAAGCTAAATAAATTTAGATAAATATTTTATTTATCTACTTATTTTCAAATTTCACTGGTTATATGTTAGTTTACCTAGTTATATGTTACTCCCTCCTCCTATATAAGTGAACCTTAAAATTTGTGAGTACTAGAATCATCAAGGGAATGTACTATAAATATAGTTTGGGGTACTCTCAGTTATTTATGTGCCTTGTCAGATTCAGAACCAGGTTTGAACCTTTCTTTGGGTTATATCCTCTTAAGAAGATAGTTGGGAATTGTAGATAGTAGCAATTTGTCCTCAGAAATATTAATTTATCTTAACATGATAAATTAATTAGAAATGTATTAGTCAGGTAAAGATCCTGACCCTAGTTCATCTAGGATAGCTAAAACAGGGCTTGGGTGGGAGCCTCTAATTAATTGGACAGATGGGTCAGGAAGAGAAGGGGTAGGACCAGGTGAATTTGATGGGACAAATTTATGGTGGGAAGTGTGAATACTGCAGTCTCTGTGGGGTTTAAGTCCTAACTGTCACATCCTAGCCATGTGACTTGTGCTAGGTCCTCAGGTTTTCTGAATGTCAGTTCCATATTATTGAATGTCAGTACTGCTTATCTGTATTAATATGAGTAGCATTTACTCAAAAGGATTGCTATAGATGTTAAATGATTTAACATCTAGGAAGCTTAGTATAATGAAAGTCAGTTAGGTTTTGTATATTCATTTATTTTTAAATTTTCAAATATATCATTGTCAACATTTAATTATATAATTAATTAGTGATATTATATCATTTAATTAATAATTAAAATGTTTACATGGCATGCAATACATATGAGCATTTTCAAAAGATATTCCTTTAAATTTTAAAATGGGAAAAAATGAATGTAATTTCTTGTGCCTTATCCTGAGAGATTCTAACAGTTCAGGAGCTGCAGAATGTGCCCTCAGGAACCTGCACTTTGGAAATGCTTCAGGTTTATAACATTAATGATGCCTGATCTACCTGTTGAAAAAGTGCATATATTCAAAATTTCTTACTGCAAAGACAGTAGCTTACTCTTCTGGATATCCTCAGTGTCTAGCACAGAGCATGCCACATAATAGTTCTTTATATATTTGATGAATGATTGAAGGAATGAACAGTTGAGTGAAAAGGAATACTAATCCAAATTAGAGCTCTCAACCTCAGTGGTACTGACATTTTGGGTCACATAATTCTTGTAGTGAGGGCTGTCTTGAGCATAGTATGTTGTTAAGCCTGAATTATACCATTAGATGTCAGTAGCCCTCCCTACAGTTGTGATAACCAAAAATGTCACCAGACATTATCCCATACCTCTTGGGAGGCAAATCATTCCCAGGTTAAAACAATTATCCTATTTTATGTTTATGCCCCCTTCATAGAATACTAATTGACCACAGAGACTTGGATTTATTTCTGAGCTTTCTATTCTGTTCCATGTTCTATGTGTCTGTTCTTCTTTTTTTTTTCATCATCATCTAAACCCCAAAACCAGGTAAAGATACAACAAAGAAAGAAAACTAGAGGCTGCCCTGGCTGGTGTAGCTTAGTGGATTAAGCACGGGCCTGTGAACCAAGAGATCACGGTTCGATTCCCAGTCAGGGCACATGCCTGGGTTGCAGGACAGTTCCCAGCAGGGAATGCACAGGAAGCAACCATACATTGATATTTCTCTCCCTCTCTCCTTCCCTTCCCCTCTGAAGATAAATAAATAAAATCTTAAAAAAAAAAAGAAAACTAGAGGCCAATATCACTGACAAACATGCTAAAATCCTAAACAAATTTTGGCAAACTGCATCCAACAATACATTAAAAAGATCATACAACATGATCAAGTGGGATTTATCCCAGGCATGCAAAGATGATACAACATCTGCAAATCAATAAATGTAATATGTATCTGTACCATACTGTTTTGATTACAGTGGCCTTGTAATATAGTTTTAAACCAGGTGTTGTGATCCCTCTGACCTTGTTCTTCTTTCTCAGAATTGCTGGGGCTATTCAAGGTTGTTTATGGTTCCATAGAAATTTTAGAAATGTTTGTTTTATATCTGTGAAATAAGTCATTGATATTTTAATAGGGATGGGTTGAAACTATAAATTGTTTTGGGTAATATGGACATTTTGATTATGTTAATTCTTGCAGTCCATGAACAGGGTATATGCTTCCATTTATTTGTGTCTTCCTTAATTTCTATCTTCAGTGTTGTGTAGTTTTCTGATTACAGACCTTTTACCCCCATGGTTAGGTTTATTCCTAGGTACTTTATTTTTCTTGTTGCTATAGCAAATGTGACTTTTTTCCTGATTTCTGATTCTGATCTTTCATTGTTGGTGTTGAAAATGCCTTTGGTTTCAGAATATTGACTCTGAACCCTGCTGTTTTGGCAAATTTACATATTAGGTTGAGTAGTTTTTTGGTGGAGTCTATAGGGTTTTCCATGTACACTATAATATCATTTGCAGACAGTGACAGTTTCACTTCCCCTTTCCAATTTGGACACATTTTATTTCTCTTTCTTGTCTGATCACTGTGGCTAGGACTTCTAATACTATATTGAGTAGAAGTGTTGAAAGCAGACATTCTTGTCTTGTTCCTGATTTTAGTAAAAGCTTTTAGTTTTTGCCTGTTGAGTATGATATTGGCTGTAGATTTCTCATATATGGCCTTTAGCATGTTGAGGAAGGCTTCCTCTACTCCCACTTTGCTGAGTGTTTTCATCATAAATGGGTGGTGTACCTTATTAAATGCTTTTTCCATATATATTGATATGATCATGTGATTTTTGTCTTTCCTTTTGTTTATGTAATGTATTAATAGCCTCTTCAACTAATGGTGTTGGGAGATATGGACAGCTAAATGCAAAAAAATGAAACTCAATCACCAACTTACACCGTACACAAAAATAATTTCAAGGTTGATAAAAGATGTAAATATCAGTCATGACACCAGAAAAGCCCTAGAGGAGAACATAGGCAGGAAAATCTCAGATATTCCATGCAGCAATGTTTTCACTGATATGCCCTCTAGAGCACAGATAGCAAACATGAGGCCCACTGGCTAATCCAGTCCTCCACCTTGTTTTACCTAGTGGCAGTGCAGAGCTTCTTGCCCCTAGTTAAGGAGTAGTTACATTTGTACATTTCTAAAATTACATTTGGCCCTTTGAAGGCAATTGTTTGGCTGATGTGGCCTCCAGTGTAAGAGTTTGACACCCCTGCCCTAGAAGAAAGTACATAAATGAAAGAATAAACAAATGGGATCTCATCAAAATAAAAAGCTTTTGCAAAGCTAAAGAAAACAGTATTAAAATGAAAAGAGAACCAACTGTACAGGAAAACATATTGGTCAATGATACCTTGGACAAGGGTTTGGTCTCCAACATATATAAATGACTAACATGACTCCACTCTAAGAAGACAAATAGCCTAATTAAAAAAAATGGGCACAGGACTTGAACAGACACTTCTCCAAGGAGGACATACAAAGGGTCCAGAGACATAAGAAAAGATGCTCAGCATCACTAGCCATCAGAGAGATGCAAATTGAAACCACAATGAGACACCATTTCACATTGGCCAGAATGGCCATCATAAACAAATCAACTAACAACAAGTATTGGAGAGGTTGTGGAGAAAAGGGAACCCTAGTGCACTGTTGGTGGGAATACAGCCTGGTGCAGCCACTGTGGAAAACAGTATGGAATTTTCTCAGAAAACTAAAAATAGAACTGCCCTTTGACACAGCAATACCACTGTTGGAATTATATCCTAAGGATCCTGAAACACCAATTCAAAAAAACCTATGCATTCCAATGTTCATAGCAGCACAAATTACAATAGCCAAGTGCTAGAAGCAACCTAAATGCCCATCACTAAATGAGTGGATCAAAAAACTGTGTTACATTTGTACAATGAAATATTATGCAGCAGAAAGAAAGAAGGAACTCCTACCCTCCTGGCATGGATGGAACTGGAGAACATTATGCTAAGTGAAATAAGCCAGGTGGCTAAAGAGAAATACCATATGATCTCACCTATAATTGGAACCTAATCAACAGAACAAAGAAGCAAGGAAAATACATCCAGAGACTTTGAAATAAAGAATATACTGACAGTTACTAGACAGAATGGTGGAGAGGGATAGGGGAAGGCCATCGAGGAGCATACCGAATTTTTCAGACGATAAGATGCACCTAGGTTTTAGAGGAGGAAAATAGGAAAGAAATATTTGAAGCAAAAAATGTGGTTAAATATTTTATAACATAAATAACATAGGCTGGCGCCCCCCTGCCCCTACCTTGCCCCCACCCTGCCCCCACCCCAGCAAGCCAGGCAAGCTACATTTGGACTAGAAGATGCACCCCCCCTTTTCCTCCCACCTTTTTTTGGGAAAGTGTGTCTTATAGTCTGAAAAATATGGTCCATATAAAGGATACATGGACAAAGACAAAGGGGGTAGGTTTGATGATGAGAGGTGGGGATGGGTAGGGCAGGAGGGCATGGTGGGGTAAATATGGAGACAACTATACTTGAACAACAATAAAAACAAAAAAACCCAACTATCCTAGATTGATGCAACAGCATAAGAAAAAAACCCTAGCACAATATGTAGCACTTAAGCATTGAACAAACACTGGTGCTATTGCTTAAAACTATTTTGGATGTTGAATCACTGCAGATAAATTAGGGGAAACTCAGATTTAAACTTTCCAAAGAAAAAGGTTGTATGGTAATTCTGCAAACCTTCTTGTAAGCTTAGATAATTAATTTTCCCCTTCAGAATGGTTATCTAAGCATGGTCATAAAAATATTAATTTGATTTTGAACATCCCTAGTGGATATCTAGCCCTTAATTAAAAAAAGTTATGTGTCATAATTTATCAGTGTGATTCCTATTAAGTCAGTGGGGAGTCAATGAATAAATACATATATAAGTCTTGAAAATGTAACCTCAGATTTGATCCACTTGTTATATTCATGAGAATTATAATTGATTGCCTGTGTATGCACACATTTTCTTTTCCTCCCTCTTCTTTAAAAATTTAAAGCCATACACATTTTGCAAAAGGAAATCACTTTGTCAAGAAAGCAAATAGAAAAATGAAATAGAAAGAACTAGTGTACTAAACTCTATTTTTCACTTCATTCTTTAAACATATGGCCACTCCTATAGCTTATACCTAACATTAGACATTCCCTGGGGTCAGGGCCAACTGACAACCAAGGCTGTAATTTGAAATACAAGTGTAACTTTGTACTTTCTTCACAGGAAAAAATGAGGATTAGTATCCTCATGGAAGCACACAGGGATATATGTCTCTAAAGCAGAATTCTCCCTTTTACTTGGTGTTCAGAATAATGAGTTGGGGACTTTATTATTTTAGTAAGATAGTTAAAATGAAAGAAATACTCAATAGAGAATCTAGCTTGAGTTCTGTTCCAATTCTACCACCACAGCAGTTCCTAATGTAGCAACATCAGCAGCAACTTCAATATCAACAACAGTCACAAGACTACAAAACAACACCCATCTCTACCACAAGAACTACCCCTAGCACTACAAATTTCTGCTCTACAAGTGTTTTACTACACAGATACAATAAGTACAGATGCAATAGTAACACCTACAAGGATAGTAACAAATCTACTGTATTTCTACTATTTTCCCACTACTGCTGAAAATATAAAACCTGTATTGAGAACTCATTAGATTACATGGACTTTAACAGTCCTATGAGGAAGGTGTTATAACTCCATTTTCCAAAACTGAGACTTAGAGTTTGACTAATATGCTCACTGAATGTGGTTAATAAGGGTCCCAGGTGTGGAGGTATAGTGATCCAGGTATAGTCACCCAGGTTTGAGTGAGAAATACACTCAAAGTGTGTTTTTGGATCTTCATTTCAATAGTGTGCTGCTGTACATCATGGCCTCACCTTCCTGGAACTTCATCATCTTGTTTATGGGATGCAAAAGAAAATCAGATAATGTATAAGCAATTCCCACGATTCCTTCTCAGACTAACTGTGCCATTGTATTATGTGAGCCCAGAGAAGCATGGCATTACGTGGTAACATATAACTGAGAGTACAAATGTGTCTTCTAGGTTCACATGGGGACAACTGGCTAGAGCTGTGACTAAAGCCAACAGGTGATAATTAAATGTGTCCTCTCCTGACCAATAGAACAGCATTGAGATGAGGATCCCCAGTGTCCACACCAAGGCTGCTCATAAAGTACCATTGTTTTATTTAAACTTTGAGTTTTAATAAATGATGACTATGGAACCCCCATAGTATAGACATTGTTCAAAAACATGTGCCCACAAGAAGAAAGCCCTAGGGAGGATTAGAGTGTAGGAAGAACAGGATCAAGCCTGTTTGTAAATAATATAATTGTGAATGACAGCAATATTCCTCCTAGTGTTATTTATAACAGCAAAAAAAGTCCATCAGGAGTGGTCTGGTTAAATAAATTGCAAAATCTCTTACAACACACTGTTGCACAACCATTAAAAAGATGTCATAGGCCTTCTGGTCAAGATGGCAGATTAGGTAAACATTGTGCTCTCCTTCTCCTACAACCACATGAAAATTACAGCTATACTACAGAATGACCATCACTGAGAACCACCCAAAGTCTATCTGAACAGAAGTCCTCCTATAACAAAGATATACAGAAGAATCCAGGTTGAGATTGGTAAGAAGGGTGGAGATGTGGAGGAGGTTGGCCCCATATGCACGTGTGGTGTTTAAACATCAAGAGGGATATCTTGGTCAAGGCAGTCCCCCATGAGAAGCAAGGGGTCCCAACCCCATACCAGGCCCCACAGCCCAAGATTAGTTACAAGAAGAAAAGTCCCCATAACTTCTGATTGTGAAAACCAGCAGGCATTGTGGCTGAGTGAGACAATGCTTCTGATGTCCCAAATATTCCTGTAAAAGGGCCCATGAAAAAACTTACTAAGACTCACTCGCTCTGAACTCCAGTAAAGGGGTAGCAGCTTGAAAGGCACCTGGAACATATGGGGAGAAACTGAATTGTCTGGCTTCATGGCGAGGGCTGGAGGGGAAGCTTTCTTCCAGACAAGACTGCTGGTAGAGGGCTTTGTTCTTTTGCTGAGCCTCCCTCACCACCCCCTGCAGGAATCAGGTGCCATATCTGAGTGTCCATCAACTTGGCTAACACTGTTTGCCCCAACTTGGTGATTCCCTGAGACCCTACTCCATTCAACATTTGGGCTCACCCAAGTTCTTCCAGTGGCTTTTACATATAAAAGACTTGTCTTGGCTCATGTTGTGGATTTTCTTAAAGTCTCTCAAAGGTTCACAAATGCCAAAGAGGCAGCATATGGCTTAGTATGCCTTGTACCTCTTGCATAGCACCAAGCCTGGCAATGGTGGCAACCAGCATCAATTTGCACCTTAGCCTCTCCCAGGCACCTCTAAGCCCACCCCTATTGGCACACCTATCTGCAGATTAATTTGTATCCCATATCAAGTGTCCCTAGGCAGGGCACAGACACTGACCTTGGCCTGTACCAGAGCCCCCAAACACCCTAGAACTGACACAACCAGTGGCCAGCTTTAGCCAAACCAGAGAACCAACCAAACATCTCCACAAACAACACACTCAGCAGGCACCAGAGCCCTGCTAAAGAACATCTTGCTTCTTAGGGTCAGCCCCTGCCCAATGACTCCTCCATTGTAGTCACACACAGTACTCACATCCAATCAGCCTGAGGGTCAGTCCTTACCATTCAGGTGCCAATAGCAATCAAGGCTCAGCTACAACATGGAGGCACACACAACCCACACAAGGGACACACCTGGAGCACCCAGCTCAGGTGATGAGAGAGACTGTGCCACTGGGCCCCACAGGACACCTACTGCATAAGATCACTCAACCAGGATTGGGAGACATAGCAGCTTTACCTAATACATAAAAACAAACACAGGGAGGCAGCCAAAATGAGGAGACAAAACAAACAAAGAAACAAAAAAAAACATATCCCAAATAAAAAATGACAGAAACAAAACTCCAGAAAAAAGAGCTAAACAAAACATAGACAAACAAAATGCAGGATTCAAAACATTGGTTGTAATAATGCTCAATGACTTCAGTGAGAAATTCATCAAAAAGATAGAAAACATAAAAAAGAACTAGTCAGAAGTAAAGAATACGAAAACAGAAGATTAGATGAATCAGAGGACTGAATCAGTGATTTGGAGATAAGGCAGCACAAAGTGCCCAATTAAAACAGTAAAAAAAAAAAATTTCCCCCAAATGAGGGTACTTTAGGGGGCCTCTTCAACATCATGTGTACCAACATTCACATCATAAGGGTACCGGAAGGAAAAGAGAGAGAGCAAAGAATTGAAAAGATATTTGAAGAAATAATGATGAAAATCTTCCTTAACTTGGAGAAGAAAATTAACATAAAAGCCCAAGAAGCCCCAAGAGTCCCAAAGAATATGAACCCAAAGTGGTTCACATCAAGACACAGCATAATGAAATTGGCAATGGTTAAAGACGAAGAGAGAATCTTAAAAGCAGCAAGAGAAAAGCAGTTAATTAACTACAAGGGAGTTCCCATAAAACTGTCAGCTCATTTCTCAAAAGACAGGATTGATGGGAAATATTCAAAGGGATCAAAAGCAAAAAGCTACAACCAAGACTACTCTATCCAGCAAAGCTATCATTTAGAATTGAAGGACAGATAAATAGTTTCCCAGACAAGAAAAAGCTAAAGCAGTTTATCACCACCACACCAGCATAACAAGAAATGCTAAAGGGACTTTTTTAAAAAGGAAAAATAACATAAATATGAATAACAAAGTGGCAATAAATATGTATCTATTGATAATTACTTTAAGTATAAATCAATTAAATGCTCTAATAAAAAGACATAGGGCACCTGAATGGGTAAGAAAAGACACATAAATATGCTGTGTACAAGAATCCCACTTCAACCCAAAAGACATACATAGGCTAAAAGAAATGGAAACAGATATTTCATACAAATGGAAACAAACAAATAGACAAAATTCTGGGGTAGCAATACTTATACAGACAAAATAGACTTTAAAACAAAGTCTATAACAAAAGTCAAAGAAAGATTCAACTGTTCCACCTCTGGATATTTATCTGAAGAAACCAAAAACAATCATTCAAAGACACACATGCATTCATATGCTCGTTGCAGCATTATCTATAATTGCCAAGATATGAAAGCAACCTAAGTGTCCATCAATGACAAATGGATAAAGAAGTGGTACATATAGACAATGAAATATTATTTAGCCATAAAAATTGAAATCTTGATGCCCTCACTGGTGGAGCTCAGTGGACTGAGTGCAGACCTGCGAACCAAAGGTCACTGGTCTGATTCCCAGTCAGGGTATATGTCTGGGTTGCAGCCCAGGTCCCTAGTAGGGGGTGCGCTAGAGGCAACCACACATTAATATTTCCCTCTCTCTCTTTCTCCATCCCTTCCCCTCTCTAAAAATAAATAAGTAAAATATTAAAAAAAATGAAATCTTGCCACTGCAATAACATGAATGGACCTAGAGGGCATTAGGCTAAGAAAAATGAGTCAGACAGAAGACAAATACCATATAATTTCACATCTATATGGAGTTTAAAAAACAAAATAAATAAAACAAATAAAACAGAAACAAACTCATAGATACAGAGTATATTATGACAGTTGACAGATGGGACGGGGGTAGAGGAGATGGGCCAAAAGGAGAAAGGGATTAAGAACTACAAATTGGTACTTGCAAAATAGTGATGGGGATGTCAACTACAACATAGGGAATACAGTCAATAATATTATAATTAACTATGTGTGGTATCAGATGGTTACTAGATTTATGGGTATGATCACTTTGTAAGTTATACAAATGTCTAATCACTGCATTGGACACATGAAACTAATATTATACGCCAACTGCGATTGAAAAATAAAATATATTTAAAAACTAAATAAAAATTGTACCAGGTTTTTACTCCTTTAACCCAGAAGAATATTTCAAGGAATATATCATAAAGGAGTAAACAAGTTTGTGCAAATTTGTAGTGATATAGATACATAGTTCATTGCAGAGTTATCTATTGTATAAAAATACAAATAGTGTAAGTGTTCAACATGAAAAGTATTTGTTTAAAAAATTATGGTAGATTAAACTACCATATGAATGATATGATGAAATACTATGCAGACATTAGAATGATGTTTTAGAAGTATATGCAAAGTCATGAGGATATTATAAAATGGCATTAAGTGAAAACTAAACATATAAATTTAAAAAATCATGTCTAGTTCAACATTTTACTCAGAATAATAATCATTTTATGTAAATTGAAAGATAAATTATCCTAATAATCCCATTTACATAAGAAAATTCTTCATTTCTAATTTAATATGAGCAAGGAAAATTAGAAGTGATGTACAAAAATATATGAATGACAAATTATAGGTAGCTCTTGGCAGTGGGATTAAACTTGCTCTTTAATTACATCTGTATGAATTTTAAATAATAAGCAGAAAAATGATAAAGCTGTTTCAAATTAGGGGGAATCTAGATGTAGGAGGCTACAATTATATTCTAATTATGATTTTTCATCTAAATTTTGCAAACAGTAAATTTAATTTGCACACTGTATTAGAAAATCCAGTTCCTTTAAAAAAACAAATCTCATATCTGATGAGCTATGTTATTTTTTAGCTTCAATTCTGAACAACTGGTGTCTTCTTGTTAAAGTCTAATTCTCTCTTGAAGGGAATATAGTAAATGTTGAGAGGTGCAAAAGGATGCTCAGTAGGTTATACCTGCAGGTCACATGAATATCACAAGAATAAGTGCTAAGATTCAAAGGCAACTGTTTTGAAGGAAAAAATGCTTATTTGGACACATGATATAAGGTGTGAGGTAAGGAAAACACTTTTTAAAAAGCATGTAAGTGAACACATAGAAAGATATGGTCATCCCCCTTTTACCATAAGTTTGTTAAGTTTGTTTTTATATTATAGTTGGTATGCAATATTAGTTTTAGGTATACAACATAGTAATTCAAAATGTATATATTTTACTATGTGACTACTACATGAAGTCTAATAACCATCTATCACTATGCAAAGTGACTATTTTCTCCTGTACATTTTCACTAATCTTTCTATTCCCTTCACCTCTGGCAACCATTAATTTCTTCTTGGTTTATGAGTCTGTTTTTGTTTTGTTCATTTTGATTTTAAAATATTCTACATATTAGTGAAAAATGCAGTATTTGTCTTTGTCTGACTTATTTAACTTAGGATAATACCCTCTAGATCCATCCTTGTTGTGGCAATTGGCAAGATTCCATTCTTTTTGTGGCCGAGTAATATTTCTTTGTACCACCTCTTCTTTATCCATTTATCTATGAATAGACTTTTAGGTTGTGTCCATATCTGGCTATGGTAAACAATGCTGCAATGAACATAGGGATTCATACATCTTTTCACATTAGTATTTTTGTTTTCTTTAAAGAAATACACAGAAGTAGAACTGGTAAGTCATATGGTAGTTCTGTTTTAAAGAATCTAATTACTGTTTTCCACAATGGCTGAATAAATTTACAGTCCCTTTTCCATTTTCTCCATACCCTTATCAACATTTGTTTGTTGAATTTTTGATAATAACTATGCTGAGTGGTGTGTGGTAGTATGCCACTGTGGTTTTAATTTGAATTTCCCTGATGATTAGTGTCTGTTGTCCATCTGTATGTTTTCTTGGAGATCACATCTCAATGTGATCTGCATTTTTTGATTGTTCATTTTTTGTTACTAACATATATGAGTTCCATATATATTTTGGATATCAACTCCTTATCATAATATAATTTGTGAATATAGTCTGTCATTAATTAGGTTGCCTTTTCATTTTGTTGATAATTCTTCTCACTGTACAGAAGCTTTATAGTTTTATGAAGTGCCAGTTTTTATTTTTGCTTTGGTTCCTCTTACTTAAAGGGACACATCCAAAAAAATATTACTAAGAATGATGTTAAATAGTTTGCTATCTATGCTTTCTTCTAGTTTTATAGTTTTAAGTCTAACATTTAAATTTTTAATCTATTTTCAATTTATTTTTGTATATGATGCAAGTGGTGGTACATTTTCATTTTTTTGCATGTATTTTTCCCATTTTCCCAAATCACTTGTTGAAGAATTGTTATTTCTCCATTGTGTATACTTGTCTTCATAGATTAATTGACCATATAAGGGAAAATTTATTCTGGGCTCTCTATTCTGTTCCATTGATGTATGTGTTTGTTTTTGTGCCAGTACCATGCTGTTTTGGTTATATAGCTCTGTAGAATAGTTTGATATCAGGGATCATAATGCCTCCACCTTTGCTCTTCTTTCTCAGGATTGCTTTGGCTTTTTGTGGTTTCATATAAATTTTAGAATTATTTGTTCTGGTTTTGAGAAGAATGCCATTGGTATTTTAATGGGGATTACATTCAGTCTGTAGATTGCTTTGGATAGTATGATCATTTTAATGACATTAATCCTTCCAATCCATGAGAATGATATATCCTCCCACTTATTTGTGTTCTCTTCAACTTATTTCTTTAGTGTCTTCTTGATTTTAGACTACAGGTCTTTTACCTCCTTGGTTGAATTTATTCCTAGGTATTTTATTGTTTTGATGAAATTATAAGTGGGATTGTTTTCTTAATTTCTCTTTTGTATTATTATAGAGGTGCAATGGATTTCTGTAGGTTAATTTTGTATCCTGCTACATTACTGAATTTGTTTATTAATTCTATCAGTTTTCTCGATGAATTTTCTAGGATTTTCTATATAAAATATGTTAGTTGGAAATAATGAAAATTTCACTTCCTCCTTTACAAATTGGATAATAGTGGTGAGAGTGGGCATTCATTTCTTGCTCCTGATCTTAGAGAAATAGCTTTCAGCTTTACAGCATTGAGTATGATGTTATATGTAGGCTTGGCATATATAGCCTTTATCATTGAGGTAAGTTTCTTATACATTTACTTTGTTGAGGGTTTTTATCATAACTTGATGTTGAATTTGTCAAAAATTTTTTGCACCTATTGAGGTATTAATGTGACTTGTTCTCTTGGTTTTGTTGATGTAATGTATCACATTAATTGTTTTGCAAACATGAAATCCTACTTCCATCCTCATATAAATCTCACATAATCATGGTATATAATCTTTTATTGTATAATTGAATGTGAATTGCTAGTATTTTGCTGAGAGATTTTGCGCCTATATATACCAGGGATATTGACTTGTAATTATCTATATCTATCTATCACCTATCTATCTATCATCTATCTATCTATCTATCTATCTATCTATCTATCTATCTATCTATCTACCTTTCTGTAGTGACTTTGTCTGGTTTAGTATCAGGGTAATCCTAACCTCCTCATGGAATAATTTTGAAATCATCTCTTACTCTATAATTTTGAAATAGTTTGAAAAGAAAAAGTATTAATTCTTTTCTAAGTGTTTTATATAATTCAACCATGAAGATGTCTGGTCCTGGGTTTTTGTTTGTTGGGATGCTTTTAAAATTTACTTATTTGTTTGTTTATTAGTTTATTATTTATTTATTTTTAAAAATAATTTTATTCTTCAATTATCAACATACATTAACATATTAGTTCCAGGTGTACACCACAGTGATTACACACTATGTAATTTGCAAAGTGATCATCATGATAAATCTCATACCCACCTGATACCATACATAGTTATTAGAATATGATTGACTATATTCCCTATGCTGTACTTTACCTCCCCGTGATTATTATGTAACAAGCAATTTATACTTCTTAATCCCTTCACTTTTTTTAGTCACTGTTTTAAAAATACCAAAATTTAATCTTCACAGCAATCCTGAACAAGAGACCAATATTATCCTTATTGGAGAGAGAAAGAAACTAAGGCACTGAGAAGCAAAGTAATTAGTCCAAAAAGGTAAATCTAAGTCAATTTAGAGAGATTACTTGTAACCTTTTATACTATACTATACTATACTATACTATATACTATACTATACTCTTTTTTTAAAAAAAATATTTTTAATCATTATTCAAGTACAGTTTCTATCCTTTATTCCCATTCCACCCAACCCACCCATCCCTCTCCTCCTCCCTCCCATTTCCAACCCCCCTAGGTTTTGTCCATATGTCTTTTATGTTTGTTCCTGTAAACCCTTCCCATTCTCCCCTGAAATTCCCTCCACACTCCCCTCTGGTCACTGTCAACCTGTCCTATTTCAGTGTCTTTGGCTATATTTTGCTTGTTTCTTTGTTTTGTTGTTTAGGTTCCTGTTAAAGGTGAGACCATATGGTATTGGTCTTTCACTGCCTGGCTTACTTCACTTAGCATAATGCTTTCCAGCTCCATCCATGCTG
>CM052544.1:55911411-55929421 GCA_028533065.1 Trachops cirrhosus | reverse complement strand
TAAAACCTTGTCTGAGGTATCATTGGCAAATATGTTTTCCCATACAGTTGGTTCTCTTTTTATTTTAATACTGTTATCTTTAGCTGTGCAGAAGCTTTTTATTTTGATGAGATCCCATTTGTTTATTCTTTCCTTTATGTCCCTTGCTCTAGGGGACGTGTCAGTAAAAAAGTTTCTGTGTGCAAAATCTGAGATTTTCCTGCCTATGTTCTCTTCTAGGACTTTAATGGTGTCACGGTTTATATTTAAGTCTTTTATCCTCCTTGAATTTATTTTTGTGTATGGTGTAAGTTAGTGCTGGAGTTTCATTTTTTTTGCACGTAGCTGTCCAGTTCTCCCAACACCTTTTGTTGAAGAGGCTATTTTTACTACATTTTATATTGCTGCCCGCTTTGTGGAATATTAATTGACCATAGAGATTTGGGTTTATTTCTGCACTCCCTGTTCTGTTCCACTGGTTCATGTGCCTGTTTATATGCCAATACCAGGCTGTTTTGATCACAGTGGCCTTGTAATACAGTTTGGTATCAGGTATTGTGATCCCTCCTACTTTGCGCTTCTTTCTCAAAATGCCTACAGCTATTCAGGTCCTTTATGGTTCCATATAAATTTTTGAAGTGTTTGTTCTATGTCAGTGAAATATGCCATTGGTACTTTAATAGGTATTGCATTGAATGTGTAAATTGCTTTGGGTAGTACAGACATTTTGATGATGTAAATTCTTCCAATCCATGAACACTGTATATGTTTCCATTTGTTTGTGTCTTCCATGATTTCTTTCTTCAGTGTTGTGTAGTTTTCTGAATACAGGTCTTTTACCTCCTTGGTTATGTTTATTCCTAGGTATTTTATTTTTCTTTTTGCTCTATCGAATGGGATTTTTTCTTGATTTCTGCTTCTGCTGTTTCTTTGTTGGTGTACAAAAATGCCTTTGATTTCTGGATATTGATTTTGTATCTCACTGTTTTGCCAAATTCATTTATTAGGTCAAGCAGTTTTCTGGTGGACTCTATGGGATTTTGTACATACACTATCATGTCATCTGCAAACAATGACTATTTTGTTTCCTCCTTTCTGATTAGGATGCCTTTATTTCCTTTTCTTGTCTGATCGCTGTGGTTAAAACTTCCAATAGTATGTTGAATAGATTGGTGAAAGTGGACAACCTTGTCTTGTTCCTGTTCTTAGTGAAAAAGATTTTAGTTTTTACCCATTGAGTATGATGTTGGCTGTAGGTCTCTCACATATGGTTTCCTGCTTCTTTAAGCAAGATTCTGTGAATTTCCCTCCTTGAACTGCTTTTGCAGCATCCCATAAATTGTATTTAATTTTTTTTAATTTTTCTTTTCTGAAATGTCTTTATTTATTTATTTATTTATTTATTGTTCTCTGGTTATTCTTTTTGTCAATTGTTATTCAATTACAGTTGTCCTAATTTTCCATGTGATTTATGGTTTCATATAAACTTTTGAAGTATTTGTTATACATCTGTGAAATAGGTTATTGGTTTTTTGAATGAGATTGCATTGAATCTATTGATTTCTGTGGGTAGTATGGACGTTTTAATGATATTAATTCTTCCAATCCATGAATAGGGTATAACCTTCTATATATTTGTTTCCTCCTTAATTACTTTTTTTAGTGTTCTGTAGTTTTCTAAGTACAGGTCTTTTACCTCCTTAGTTAAGTTTATTTCTAGGTACTTTATTTTTCTTGCTGTTATAGCAAATGGGATTTTTTCCCCTAATTTCTGTTTTGATATTTCAATGGTGGTGTTCAAAAATGTGTTTGAGTTCTGAATATTGACTTTGTGTCCTGGCCTTTTGCCAAATTCATTTATTAGGTTTAGTAGTATTTTGGTAGAATCTATGGGGTTTTCTATGTATACTGTCATATTATCTGTAAAAAATTGTCTCTTTTATTTCCTCATTTCCAATTTGGAAGTCTTTTATTTCTCTTTCTTTTCTTATTGCTGTCACTAGAATTTCCAATACTATGTTGAATAGAAATGATAAAAATGGACACCCTTGTCTTGCTCCTGATCTTAGTGAGAAAGCTTTTAATTTTGCCCTTTGAGTACAATGTTGGGTATAGGTTTCTCATATGTGGGCTTTATTATGTTGAGATATTCTCTCTTTATTCCCACTTTGCTGACTGTTTTTATCATAAATGGGTGCTGTACCTTATCAAATGCTTTTTAAGCCTGTATTGATACAATCTTGTGATTTTTTTCTTTCCCTTTGTTTATGTGATGTATTATGTTTATTGATTTGTGTTTATTGTACCATCTTTGCATCCCTGGGGTAAGTGTGACTTGATTATGGTGTATAATCTTTTTAATCTATTGCTGGATCCAGTTTGCCAATACTTTTTTTAGGATATTAGTATGTATATTCATCAGCAATTGTGGCTTGCCATTTTCTTTCTTTGTTGTGTCTTTAGCTGGTTTGGGAATTAGGGTAATAATGGCCTGATAAAAAGAGTTTGGGAGACTTCCACCTTGAATTTTTCTGAAGAGGTTGATTAACATATGAGTTAGCTCTTCCCTAAATGCTTGGTAAAATTTACCTAGGTAGCTGTCCATTCCATGGCTTTGTGTGCCTGAAGTTTTTTTTTTTATTATAACTGCTTCAATTTCATTAGCTTTCATTGGTCTTTTCAGGTTTCTGCTTCTTCTTGATTAATCTTGGAAGATTATATGTTCTTAGAAATTTGTCCATTTTGCCCAGGTTTTCAAATTTCTTCACATATAACTATTTGGAGTAATTTCTGACAATTCTTTATAACTCTTCAGTGGTGGTTTAAATTTCTCCTCTTTTGTTTCCAATTTTATTTGTTTGGGTCATGTCTGTGTTTTTTCTTGATGAGTCTGCCAAAAGGCTTGTTAATTTTGTTTATCTTTTGAAAGAATCATCTCCTGGATTTATTTATTCTTTGAATTGTTTTCATCTCTATGTAATTTAATTCTGTTCTGATCTTGATATTTCCTTCCTTCTACTCACTCTGAGCTTTGTTTGTTGTTTTTCCTCTAGTTCTTATAGAGTAGGGTTAGATTGTCTATTTGAAACTTTTTCAGGTAGGCCTGTATCACTATGAACTTCCCTGTCAGGACTGCCTTCATTGTGTGCCATAGGTTTTGGGCTGTTATGTGTTCATTTTCATTTGTTTCCATTAACATTAACTTTTGATTTCTTCCTTGATCTCATTATTAATCCATTCATTGTTTAATAACACGCTATTCAGTCTCCATGAATTTGAATGTTTTGAGGTTTTTTTTGTTAAGGTTGGTTACTAGTTTCTAGCCATTGTGATGTGATAATACACTTGATATGATCTCAATTTTCTTGAATTTGTTGAGGCTAGTTTTGTGTCCTACCATGTGGTCTATCTTTGAAAATGTTCCATGCACATTTGAAAAGAATGTGTATTTTTCTTCTTTGGGGGGAAGATTCTGTATATATATTAAGTTCATTTGATCTAGAGCATCACCGGGTACAACAACGTTGCACAAATCCTTGTTGATTCTTTGTTTGGAAGATTTATCCATTGTTGGCAGTGGGGTGTTAAGATCCCATACTATAAGTGTGTTGATGTCCACATCTCTTTTGAAGACCTCCAAGATTTTCCTTATATGCTTGTGTGCTCATATGTTGAGTGCATATATGTTCACAATGGTTATATCATCTTAATGGATGTTTCCTTTAATTATTATGATGGGTCCTCTGTTTTTATGGGCTTTGTTTTGAAATCTATTTTGTCTGATGTAAGTATTACTGCCCTGGCTTTTTTTATGCCCATTTGGTTGAAATAAGTTTTTCCATCCCTTCACTTTCAAAGTAAATTTTTTCCATCCCTACACAAAGTCTGGGTAGATCTTTTGTTCTTAGGTGAGTCTCTTGTAGACAGTATACACGTGGGTCCTATTTTCTTTTCCATTTAGCTACCCTGTGTCTTTTGATTGGAGCATGAATCCTTTTACATTTAGGGTTATTAATGATAAGTACTTATTCATTGTCATTTTTTCCCATACCTTTGTTTCTTTCTCTCTCTTTTTTCTCTCTCTCTGTCTCTCTCTCTTCTTCTTTTTATAGCAGTCTCTTTAGTACCCCTTGCTGTGGTGGCTTGGTGGTAACATATACCCTTTTTTTTTTGTCCTGGAAGCTCTTTGTTTCACCATCTATTTTAAATGAGAGCCTTGATGGATAGAGTAGTCTTGGTTGTAGGTCATTGTTTTTCATTATCTGGAATATCTCCTGCCAATCCCTCCTGGCTTGTAGTGTTTCTGTTGAAAATCAGCTTATTGCCTTATTGGAGCTCCCTCGTATGTTACTTGCTATTTCTCCCTTGCTGCCTTTAAGATTCTCTTTTTATCTTTAACATTTGGCATTTTAATTACATTATGTCTTGGCTAGGTGGAGCCCTGAATCCCCCTTGTTGCACAACTCTCTGAACTCTGCTTGATGGCCTCAGTGAAATAGGACCTTGGACCCTGTGTACTTTGTCTCCCTGTGAGGAGTTCAAAATGTGCCATTGCAGGTTTTCCTCTTGGTGTCTTTCTCCTGCAGAGGAAAAACCACCTGCAGGGTTGTAAGCCTGTCCAGCAGGTTTTGCAGATCTTCCACCAACTCCTGCAGTAAGTGGGGGTTGGACTCAACATTCCCTTCCAGGTGGTTCTGCAAAGGAAGCATGCTTAGTCTGGTTTTGAATAATTTCAGGTGCACAGTTCCCAGGCCACTGCCCTCACAGTGCTCTGTAGCCTGTACTCTCCACTCCATGCAACTTCACGTGGCTGAGATTGAGAAATCACCTCCCTTTGCACCTTTTTCATCAATTTGTCCAGCTATACTGAGTGGGAGCAAATTGTACCCACAATCCTTTCTCATTGTTGACAGGGCAGCTGTGCATGGGGGATCCTTGCCCAGCATATCTCAACTCCCTTTTAAAAAAGTCTCTCTGGGTACTCCACTGCAGTTCTGAGTCACAGTCTGGATTTCCCTACACACCTTCTCTCCAAAAAGTCAAGAGTCTATTTCACTCATGGCAACTTCTCCTCCACCAGATCCAGGTGCAAATAGTATCTCTCTCACTCTCTGGTACTCCTCCGGTTGGCATTTGCAGCTAAGGGTGAGCTACTATCTTTGTGTGTGTTTAGTCTCATTCTCCTGAAGGACTTTTTGTGTCCAAGTCTCTCTCATCCTGCGACTAGAGATTTCCTGCCATGGGAGGTGGGGAGAGCCATTGGGTTGCTATTTCTGACCAGGCTCTACAGAGATGTAGCTGCCTCAGTTGCAAGCACCAGGCCCAGGTGTTTTCCCTTTCCACATATAAGACCTCTTTACTGCCTATTTTGAAGCATCTTCTGTACTCTTTGGCTTCCAAATGTCATATCAGCTAGGATTCCATTTACTGTTCACTTTATTTTTCAGAGGATCACCTAGGAGTTGGCAGTGGGTACAAGAGCAAGTGGACTTTGCTCCCACAAATTTTAGAAAGTTGTGTTTTCATTTTCATTTGTCTCAAGGTAGTTTTGATTTCCTCTTTGTTCAATTGGTTGTTTTTAGGAGCATGCTATTTAATCTCCACATATTTGTGGTTTTCTTTTTTACTTTTTTTTTTTGAGATTTTTCCTGTAGTTGATCTAGATTCTTGGCATTATGGTCAGAGAATATGCATAATATAATTTCAATCTTCTTGAATTTTTTAAAGCTTTTTTTATGGCCTAATATATGGTTTATTCCAGAAAATGGTTCACAAGAGCAATCTGTGCTCTTGCGAAAAAAGTGTAATCTGCTGTTAGGGAATTAAATGTTCTGTCAAGGTTTATTAATCAGTCTGATGTAATTTGATCTTTTTTTAAAAAAATCAAATTTAATCTTTTTGCAGTATTCTACATTACCTTTTAGTCCCCTTATACACCCCTCCCCTGGTAATCACCACACTGTGTCCATGTCCATGAGCCCTTTTTCCTTTTTACTCAATCTGTCTCCACATAAGCTCCCCCTCAACTAGCTGTCATCCTCCTCTTCATCTATGAGTCTATCCCCATTTTACTTGTTATTTCAGTTTGCTCATTAGATTCCATATATGCAGGAAATCATGTCATATTTGATTTCTCTGGCAAATTTCACTTAGCATAATGTTCTCCAGGTCCATCCACACTGTTGTAAAGGGTAAAATTTTCTTCTTGTTTATGGCTGAGTAGTATTCCATTGTGTAGATGTCTCACAGTTGTTCTATCCACTCATCTATTGATGGACACTTGGGCCGCTGCTTCCATAACTTGGTAATTGTAAATAATGCTGCAATGAGCATAGAGGTACTTATGTTCTTTTGAATTAGTAGTTTGGGTTCCTTTGGATATGTTCCCAGAAGTGGGAACCCTGGGTCAAAATGCAGATACATTTTTAACTTTTTGAGGTATCTCCATAGGGCTTTCCACAGAGGCTGCACCAATCCGCATTCCTACCAACAGTGCAAAAGAGTTTTCCATCTCCACATCCTGGACAGCACTTGTTTGTTGATTTATTGATGAAAGCCATTATGACAGATGTGAAGTAGTATCTCATTGTGGTTTTAATTTGCACTTCTCTAATGATTAGTGATGTTGAGCATCTATTCATATGTCTATTGGCCATCTGTGTGTCCTTTTTGGAGAAGTGTCTGTTCAGGTCCTTTCCCCATTTTTAATTGGCCTGTTTGTGTTTTTGCTGTTTAGTTTTGTAAGTTCTTTATAAATTTTGAATATTAATGCTTTATTGGGTGTATTGGCAAATATGTTCTCCCATTCTGTGGGTTTGCTTTTTAATTTGTTGATGATTTCCTTTGCTGTGCCAAAACAGTTTAGTTTGATATATTCCCTTTGTTTATATTTTTCTTTTGTTTCCCTTGCTTGGGGAGATATATCTGATAAAAAAATTGCTATGAGTGAGGTCTGAGATTTTGCTGCCTAGATTTTCTTCTAGGATTTTTATGGTTTTAGGTATAACATTTAAGTCTTTGACCCATATTGAATTTATTCTTCTGTGTGATGTAAGAAAGTTTCACTTTTCTGTACATATCTGTCCAATTTTCCCGCCACCATTTATTGAATAAACTATCTTTAAACCATTGTATGTGCTTGCTTCCTCTGTTGAATATTAATTGACTATAAAGGTGTGGGTTTGTTTCTGGGCTCTCTATTCTGTTCCATCAAGCTATGTGTCTGTTTTTATGCCAGTGCTATGCTGTTTTGATTATTATGGCCTTATAGTACAGTTTGATATTAGGTAGCATGATTACTCTAAATTTGTTCTTCTTTATCAGGATCACTGTTACTATATGGGGCCTTTTGTTGTTCCATATAAATTTCTGAAATATTTCTTTTAGTTCTATGACATA
Source organism: Trachops cirrhosus (assembly GCA_028533065.1). NCBI lineage: Eukaryota > Metazoa > Chordata > Mammalia > Chiroptera > Phyllostomidae > Trachops > Trachops cirrhosus. The sequence continues at coordinate 55,922,044 of CM052544.1, read as the reverse complement.
TATCACTGTAATCTTGATAGGAATTGTGTTGAATCTATAGATTGCTTTGGGTAGTATGGGCATTTTACTGATGTTAATTCTTCCTATCCATGAACACAGTATGTACTCCCACTTATTTGTATCTTCTTCAATATCTTCCATTAGTACCTTATAATTTTCTGAGTACAGGTCTTTTCCATCCTTGGTTAGTTTTATTCCTAGGTAATTTTGTTCTTTTCAAAGCAATTGTAAATGGGGTTATTCTCTTCATTTCCCTTTCTGTTAGTTTGTTATTGGCATATAAAAATGCAACTGCTTTCAGCATCCTATTCTTGTATCCTGCTACTTTGTTGAAGTTATTTATCAGTTCTAGTAATTTCTTGGTGGAATCTTTGGGGTTCTCTATGTACAGCATCGTACCATCTGCAAAAAAGGGCAGTTTTACTACTTCCTTTCCAATTTGGATGCTTTTTATTTCTTCTTGTCTGATTGCTGTAGTTAAGACTTCCAGTCCTATGTTGAATAAGAGAAGTGAAAGTAGACATCCCTTTCTTGTACCCAAATTTAAGCAGAACATTTGTAATTTTTGCCTGTTGAGTATGATGCTGGCAGTGTGATGTGACCCTAATGGTAATTATTTCATTTTTAATTTTCTGTCTGAATGACTTATCCATTAGGTAAGTCGGGTGTTAATGTTTACAATTATTATTATACTACTGTTAACTTCTTCCTTTATGTCCATTAATATTTGCCTTATATACTTAGGTGGGCACATGAGGTTTGTACAGAGAGTATCCAGCCATGTAGTATGAAAAAGGAGACATTTATTGAAGAAGATACAAGATACAAGAAACATTGTACATAGGACAATAATGCCTCAGTGCTCTTAAAAGTAGGCATCTTGGGACCTGATACAGTTCCTCCAATCACTGTCAGCAGCTTTGTCATATTTTTTTGAATCTCATCAATGTTCTGAAATCTCTATCCTTTCAAAAGTGATTTTAGTTTTAGGATAAGCTAGAAGTCACAGGGTGCGATGTCTTGACTGTAGCGAGCAGAGTCACCTGGGTGATTTGATGTTTCATCAAAAAACTACATGAGGCATGATGCATGAGCAGGTGCATTTTCATAATGAAGCTGCCAATCACCAGTTGCTCATAGCTTCTGAATCAACTGAATAGTTTCCCAGAGGAATATTCAAGCTTAATTGAAAATTTGATGCAGATTTGTTGCTCTGCTCACTCAGTCATTTTGAATATGATGGTCACACTGTACATATGCTCACTCAATGATATCTACTGCTCCCACTGACTACATAGTAAAGTCATCATTGTTCACACATGCTTATTCCAGTCCACTCTCCTTGGCTGCCAGGTTATATCAATGTTGTACAAACTGTTCTCGTTATATTAACAATGGATAAACTTTTTCTGGACAGACTTTGTCATGTGTTGGGTACATAGATATTTACAATTTTAAACCCTCTTCCTTCATTGACTAATTTTTCATTATGTGATATCTTTTGTTGTCTCTTTTCCATTATTTGTTTTAAAGTCTTTTTGTCTGATACGACTATTGCTACTTGTTGTAGGTCCTGGCCTGCAGAATCTGTGTATGTTGTAGCTGCTAACGAACAAATACACATGGACAACAGAAGCCCTATGGAGAAAAAGGGATGGCATGGCCATTCTCTGAGAGAGAGAGAGAGGGCCAGAGGCCTCTGCCTGGACAGGCTTTTATTGCTTCTCTCGGTACATGGTAGTTCTCATGTACTATGCACAGGTTCACTGCAGGGGATACCTTTTACAGATAACAAAGGAAAGAATGCTGCTAATTACTTCAAGAGAAGGATGTTGCAGACCAAGGGGCAAAGTGGTTGAACTGGTCACACTCCATGCTTGGGAGGTTTACCACAGACTTATGAAGTTATAGTAAGCACTTGCTGCCTCAATTCAGGGTGAGGGAGTTTTAGCAAAAGCAAGTCTCATAGCGGCCTAGGTACAATGTAGGCCTGATTCCCCATGGGAAAACATATCCATGGGCATGGTCCTGCATGCCACTTGCTCCCCACTGGTTTTCCATGTGGAGGCTGAACTTCATTTCCACGCCATGCAAAGCAGTTCCCTACAGGTACTTTAGCATTTTTTTCTCACTTAAACTTTTGTTGTATTTTATCCATTACCATTTATTTCCCTTATACCACCCTCCCCTTTTTCTTTTTTGCTCCATCCCTGAACTCCTTATCATAGAGCTGTCAGCCTGTTCCTATCTATGAGTCTGTCTTTAATTTGCTTATTAGTTTAGTTTGTTCATTAGATTCCACATATGAGTGAAATCATATGATATTTGTCTTTCTCTAACTGGCTTATTTCACTTAGCATAAAGTTCTCCAGGTTCATCCATGCTGTCACAAGGGGTAAATTCTTCTTATTTTTTAAGGCCCAGTTGTATTCCATTGTGTAAATGCCTCATAGTTGTTTTATCCATTCATCCACCGATGGATACTTGGGCTTCTTCCATATCTCAGTATTTGTAAATAACATTGCAGTGAACATAGGGATGCCTATGTTCTTTTGCATTAGTGTTTTGGATTTCTTTTGATAAATTTCCAGAATTAGAAACACTGGGTCATAAGGCAGTTCCATTTTTAACTTTTTGAGGTATCTCCATACTGCTTCCCATAGTGGCTGCACCAGTCTGCATTCCCACCAAGAGTGCAAAAGAGTTCCCTTTTCTCGATATCCTTGCCAACACTTGTTTGTTGATTTATTGATGATAGCCATCCTGACAGGTGAGGTGATATCTCACTGTGGTTTTAATTTGCATTTCTCTGATGTTCATCTGTATGTCTTCTTTGGAGAAGTATTTATTCAGGCCCTTTGCCCATATTTTAATTGGATTGTTTGCTTTTTTTGATGTTGAATTTATAAGAACTTATAAGTTCTTATTTATAAGTTCTTATAAATTTTGGTTATTAACAGCTTATTAAATGTATTAGTGAATACACTCTCTCATTGAGTGGGTTGTCTTTTCATTTGATGGTTTTCTTTACTGTGCAAAAACTTCTTAGTTTGATATAGTCCAATTTATTTGTTTTTCCTTTTGCTTCCCTTACCTGAGGATATATATCAGAAAAAAAATATTGCTAAAAGAAATGTCTGAGATTTTACTGCCTAATTTTTCTTCTAAGATTTTTGATGTTTTTGGGTCTAACATTTATGTGTTTTATCTATTTTGAATTTATTCTTGTTTGTGGTGTAAGAAGGTGAACTAATTTCATTTTTCTGCATGTATCAGTTTAATTTTCTCAAAACCATTTATACAGCAATACATCAAAGAGATCATACACCATGATCAAGTGAGATTTATTCCAGGAATGATTTGTACAACTTTGCAAATCAATAATTGTGATATACCACATAAACAAAATGAAGGATAAAAAGCATATGATTATAGCAATAGATGCAGAAAAAGCATCTGATAAAATCCAGCACCAATTTATGGTAAAAAACACTTAGCAAAGCAAGAATAGAGTGAACATACCTCAACATAATAAAGGCCATAATATGACAAATACACTGCCAACATCATACTCAACAGGCAAAATCTACAAGCATTTCTGTTAAGATTTGGAATAAGACAGGATGTCTGCTTTCACTGCTCTTGTTCAACATAGGAATGGAAGTTCTTACCACAGCAATAAGGCAAGAAGGAGAAATAAAAGGCACCTAAATTGGAAAGGAATTGATAAAACTGCTTTTATTCACAGATGACATGATTCTGTACATAGAGAACCCCAAAGATTCTACTAAGAAACTACTAGAACTAAGAAACAAATTCAGCAAAGTAGCAGGACATAAAATTAATATCCAGAAATCAGTTGAATTTTTATATGTCAATAACAAACTAAAAGAAAAGGAAATAAGGAAAACAATCACATTCATAATTACTTCAAAAAGAACGAATACCTAAGAATAAATCTAACCAATGATGTAAAAGACCTGTATTTGGAAAATTATAAGATACAAAAGAAAGAAATTGAAGAGGATAGAAATAAGTGGAAGCACAAGTCATGTTCATGGATAGGAAGAATTAACATAATTAAAATGTCTATACTACCCAAAATAATCTAAAGATTCAAAACAATTCCTATCAAGATACCAAAGACATGTTCCAAGGAACTAGAACAAATATTTCAAAAATTTATATGAAACCACAAAAAGCCCTATATAGCAACAGCAATCCTGAGAAAGAAGAACAAAGTTGGAGGAATTACACTACCTAATATCAAACTATACTATAAGGGCATAATAATCAAAAGAGCATGGTACTGTCATAAAAACAGACACATAGATCAATGGAAGAGAACAGAGCACAGAAATAAACTCATACCTTTATAGTCAATTAATATTTGACAGAGTAAGCAAACACATACAATGAGCTAAAGACAGTTTATTCAATAAATGGTGTTGGGAAAATTGGCTACTCTGGATTTTTTTTAAAAAAATTTATTTACATGGAATATATTTTCTGTACCCTCACTTTGAATCTGTGTGTGTCTTTTTATCTAAAGTGAGTCTCTTACATGCAGCATATAAATGGGTCTTGGTGTTCTTAATCCATTCTGCTACCCTATCTATGTTTTTTAACTGTAGCATTTAGTGCACTTATATTTAGAGTAATTATTAATATGTATATGCTTATTGCCATTTTGTTAAACAGTTTTTTGGTTGTTTTAAATAAAGACCCTTTAACATTTCTTGTGAGCCAGTTTAGTGTGGTAAATTATAGTTTTTGTTTTTCTGGGGAACTTCTTACCTCTCCTTCAAATCTGAATGATAACCTTGCCAGGTATAATATTCTAGCTTTCAGCTTCCTTTCTTTTAGCACTTAAAATATTTCCTGCCACTGCATTCTGGCCAGAAAAATTGCTGCTGAAAAGTCAGTCAATAGCCTTATGGGATGCCCCTGTATGTGACTTGTTTTCTTCTTGCTGCCTTTAAGATTGTATCTTCATTATTAACCTTTACTATGTATGTATGTATGTATGTATTTTTATATTCACCTGAGGACATATTTTTTCATTGCTCTTGGAAGAAAGTAGAGGGGTCTGCTCATGCACTGATATGCCAAGGATTTGGAGAAAACAGCCCAGGAATTCTGGCCATGATGGAGACGTAGGAGAAATGCTTCACTTCTTTGCACAACCAAAAGAAGGACTACAACAAATTTAAAAACAAAACACAATGAGAACTGTCAGATATTCAAACTTCATGGAAGTTTGACAACCAATGGGTTAAAGAAACATTCATCCAGATTGGTAGGAGGGGCAGAGACAGGCAGCTGAGGCAGAGAGAATGCACAGCCAAGGAGGTAACTGGTGGACCAGTTGATCCCACATTCGTGGGCTGATAAGCTGTGAAGAACCATTGGTAAGTGAGACAGATCACAGGATGCAGGGTTTCAGCATGGGAAACTAAAGACTCAAAACCTCTGGATGTAAAAATCTGTGAGAGTTGTAGCAGTGGGAGAAACTCTCAGGATCACAGGAGAGTCTGTGGGAGAGGCCCACAGGGTCCTAGAATGTACAGAACCCACACATCAGTGAATCAGCATCTGAAAGGCCACAATCTGCTTGTGGGAAGTGAGGGATGTGATGGAAAGTAGGGCTAGAGCAAAGCCAGCCAGTGACATTGTTCCCTTTCTGACCCCTCTTCCACAGACAGCACCACAACAAAGCAGAGAGGGTTGTCCTGCCCTGGTGAATACCTGAGGTTCCACCCCTTACAACATAACAGGTGTGCCAAGACAAAGAAATATGGCCTAAATGAAAGAACAGATCAAAAATACAGAAAAAGAAATAAGTGACAAGGAGCTAGCCAACCTATATGATGGAGAGTTCAAAACACTGCTAATCAGGATGCTCACAGAAATGATTGAGCTTGGTCACAAAATGAAAGAAAAAATGAAAGTTATACAAGGTGAAATAAAGGAAAGTATATAGGGAAGCAAAAGTGAAGAGAAGGAAACTGGGACTCAGACCAAGAATTTGAAACAAAATGAAGAAATAAACATCCAACTGTAAAAGAATGAAGAAACAAGAATTCAGAAAAATGAGGAAAGGCTTAGTTACCTCAGGGACAACTTTAAATGTCCCAATATCTGAATCATAGGGGTGCCAGGAAAAGAGAAAGAGCAAGAAATTGAAAACTTATTTGAAGAAATAATGAAGGGAGACTTCCCCAATCTGGCAAAGGTAATAGACTTCCAGTAAGTCCAGGAAGCTCAGAAAGTCCCAAAAAGTTGGACCCAAGGAAGCACACACCAAGACACATCATAATTACATTACCCAAGATTAAAGATAAGGAGAGAATCTTAAAAGCAGCAAGGGAAAAAGAGACAGAACTCCAAAGGAGTTCCCGTAAGACTATCAGCTGATTTCTCAAAAGAAACCTTGCGGGCAGGAAGAGACTGGAAAGAAGTATGCCAAGTCATTAAAGGCAAAGACCTACATCCAAGATTACTCTATCCAGCAAAGTTATTATTTAGAATGGAAGCACAGATAAAGCGCTTGCCAGATAAGACCAAGTTAAAGGAGTATATCATCACCAAGACCTTATTATATAAAATGTTAAAGGGACTTACCTAAGAAATAAAAGATGATCAAAACTATGAACAGTAAAATGACAACAAACACAACAATCAACAACTGAACCTAAAAAAAAAACAAACTAAGCAAATAACTAGAACAGAAATAGAATCATAGAAGTAAAGATCACATGGAAGGTTATCATTGGGGAGGGGGAAGGGGAGAATGAGGGGAAAAGGTACAGGGAATAAGAAGCACAATAGGGGGTTTTCAGAAGATGGTGGTGAGATAGGTGGGAGCAGAGTCCACCTCCCCCTGCACATGGGTGAAACACCTAGCTCATCTTCTGAGGGACAGAGTGAATAACCTACAGTACACCAGCATATATGAAGATTGGTGACCAAAAATTATAGAGGACATTGAAAAATCAGACAGTGAGGAGAGTGCTTCAGGACAATAAGGTCCCCAGGTCCAATGTGGGGAACAGGGTGGCTGCAATCCCAGGTCTAGAGCCTGCCAGATCTGCTACAGGGTTCTTAGGAGAGAGCTGGGTCAACGGCTCCCTCCCCTGCGAAACAAGATTTGAGCAGCACTGGGAGAAACCTGGTTGTTTGAAGTCACAGGGAGGGGAATAAGGATGAAGTGGCAAACACACAGGGGCTATGTGTACCCATGGAGATTGTGGATGCTGGATGGAGAGAGTGGGGCCATGACAGACCCTGACCTGATCAGCCTCCAGTCTGGTTGGAGAGGTGGGCTGTGTGAGAGGCCAGCCTGTTGTATGAAGCAGCAGTCTTGAACAGGAGGGATTTTGCAAAAAGAAAAACTGAAAAAAGACACACGTGATGGCTGTTTGGGGAATTATCCTGCATCAGCTGTTCTGGCCTCTGTGCCCCTCACTGTGCCCATTTGGGTGTTGCTCCCTCAGTGGCGTGGAAGGCCATGTGCTCACACCTGAAGTCCTGGGAAGAGTGCACGCCCAAAGCTGCAGCACAAGCAGCTGCTCACAGGTCCTGGATGGAGTGCAACTGACTAGACCATCCAGAGGCACTGCCCCCCAACCCATGCACCCCAGGGAAAGCAGTAGAGGAGGCAAGAAACTACAACCACAGCAGAAGCAACATCAGCACCCCTGCCCTGCAGGGCTGACTGGCTCTCTAAGAGGAAGGCAGACAGTCCCCTGCATAGAACTGCAGGGCTCAGAGAGTCAGTCAACAACCCCCAGAAAGAATTAACACAGTGGGGAGGCTGAAATAACCTGAAGGGCCGCCAAGAGTCCCTAGCACCTAGAACAGCAAAGAGCAAGAAGGTGGTGTGTGAAAATACCCTAATTGGTGCACCTCAAGGAAAGCACAACTGATGGGCTGAAGGTCTAGGCTGAGAGTAGAAGGGCACTGGGGGGCCCAGCAGTGAACTGAGGAACTGGGCTGCAGGCTGCAGGAGTGCCCCTCAGGAAGGGAGAAAAGTGAAACCAATTACCCCTTAGCTTGCTGCAACCAGGAAGACCAGTAGAAATGGTGTGATCAGTTTGAAGCCAGCAGGAGGGTTTTTTTTTAATCACAAAAAAGAGTAGGTGAAAGCTGTGAACACCAGGATACCTGCTGAAAGAGGAAACCCACCAACAAAGGAACCACAAAGAGATAACAACAGAAGAAGGTGAAGGAGGGAGTGGAAGGCACACTAACTCAACTCAGGACCTATGTGGAAATACAACTAAATGGTGGAGAAATTACTCAGAAAAAACAACTGAACAAGAGCAACAGAGAATCCTAAAGACCTTGTATGTATGGAAGAACCAGCTTCAACACAACCTACCCATAACAGCACAACAGAACACAAGAGGTGGTGGATGGAGTGATCTCAGTAAACCAGCTGGAGGGAAGGACCCACCAAAGAAAGACCCAACAACAATCAAAACCCAAAGACATACAGAGAGCCAACATAAATGACAGCCCAAGAACAGCAAGTTCAAGAGATCAAGGAGACTACACCACTGAAACTTACAGATATTCTACCACAGAAGTTCACACCATAAAGCCACGGAGTCAGAAAATCAATTTAAGAAGCAGAGGCCAACAAGAAGAGTCTTACAAACAATGGGAAGACAAAGAAACAATCCCCAAATTAAAGGAAAGGAGGAAGCCTCAGAAAGAATGCTAAATGAAATAGAGGCAACTCAACTATCAGATATTCAGTTCACAGCAATGGTTATAAGGAAGGTCAATGAGCTCACAATGAATTACCAGAAACTACAGGGAAACTACAATAAACTCACTGCAAATTATATCAACATGAAAGAGGAAATATATATAAGCTATCAACAAGGGCCAAGAGGAAATGAAGAAGACAATTTCTGAACTGAAGAACACAGTAGAAAGAATCAAAAGCAGGATGGATGAAACAGAAGATCAGATCCCTGAGCTGGAGGACAAAGTAGAAAAAAACACCCAGAATGAGCAATAAAAGGAAAAGAGACTCAGAAAAAACAAAGACGGATTAAGGGAAAAGCAGGACAACATGAAATGTTATAATATCCATATAATAGGGATACCAAAGGAGAAAAAGAAAAGCAATGGATAGAAAACCTGTTTGAAAAAAGTAACAATGGAAAACTTCCCTAATTTGATGAGAGAAAAAGTCACACAAATCCAGGAAACACAGATAGTCCTCATCAAGAGGAACTCAAAGAAGCCCACTTTAAGACACAACATAATTAAAATGGCAAAATTCCAAGACAAAGAGAATCTTAATGGCAGCAAGGGAGAAACAGGAAGTAACATAAAATGGAGCCACAATAAGACTAGCAACTGATTTCTCAGTGCAAACACTACAGGCCAGAAAGGAATGGCAAAGAATATTCCAAATAATGAAAAACTTGGTCTGCAACAGGGACTCTTCTATCCTGCAAAGCTCTTAATTAAAATGGAAGGCCAAATAAGGAGCTTCATAGAGAAAAGAAGCTGCAAAGAATATACCTCCTCCAAAGCACCTCTGTAAGAGATGCTAAAGGGTTTGCTTTAAAACAGGACGAAAGACAGTGAAAAAGAGAGAAACACAAGTATGAAAAAATGGCTACGGGTAAGTACCTATCAATAATAACCATAAACATAAATGGATTAAATGCTGCAATCAAAAGACACAGAATACCAGAATGGATAATAAAACATGACCCACACATATGTTGCCTACAAGAGACCCAGCTCAGGACAAAAGACCTACACAGACTGAAAGTTAAAGGCTGGGAAAAAATGCACTCAACAGAGGAGCAACCAAATACATAAAGAAAATCTTGGAGGACGTCAAGAAAGATATTGACAGCAACACAATATTAGTAGGAGATTTTAACACCCACTGTCAAAAATGGACAGATCTTCCAAACAAAATATCAACAAAGGTATTGTGACATTGAACAATGCCCTAAATCAAATAGACTTAACTGATATATACAAAGCCCTCCATCCCAAAGAAGCTAAATATACATTCTTTTCAAATGCACATGGAACATTTTCAAAGAGAGACCACATGATAGGACAGAAAACAAGCCACAAAAAATTCAAGAAAATTGAAATCATATCAAGCATATTCTCAGACTACAAGGGCCTGAAACTAGCAACTAACCTCAAGGAAAAAAACTCCAAAACACTCAAAATCATGGAGATTAAATAGCATGCTATTAAATAATGAATGGGTCAAGAATGAAATTAGGGAAGAAATCAAAAAGTTTCTGGAAACAAATGAAAATGAACTCACAACAGTCCAATATTTATGGGACACAGAGAAGGCAGTCCTGACAGGGAAGTTCATAGCGATACAGGCCTACCTAAAAAAGATAGAAACATTTCAAACAAACAACCTGACTCTACGTCTACAAGAACTAGAGGATCAACAACAAAGACAGCCCAGAGCAAGCAGAAGGAAGGAAATAACCAAGATCAGAGCAGAATTAAATGACATAGAGACTAAAAGCACAATTCTAAGGATCAATGGATCCAGGAGCTGGTTCTCTGAAAAGATAAATAAAATTGACAAACCTTTAAGTAGACTCATCAAGAAGAAAAGAGAGAG
>CM052544.1:55891197-55910911 GCA_028533065.1 Trachops cirrhosus | reverse complement strand
AAATGACATAGAGACTAAAAGCACAATTCTAAGGATCAATGGATCCAGGAGCTGGTTCTCTGAAAAGATAAATAAAATTGACAAACCTTTAAGTAGACTCATCAAGAAGAAAAGAGAGAGGACCCAAATAAACACAATCAGAAATGAAAGAGGAGAGATTACAACTGATACCACACAAATACATAGGATTGTAAGAAATTAATATGAAGAACTGTATGTCAAGAAATATGAAAACCTAGGTGAAATGGATAAATTTCTAGAAAAATATAGTCTTCCCAAACTCAATGAAGAAGAAGCAGGAAGCCTGAACAGACCTATAACAGCTGAGGAAATTGAAACAGTAATCAGAAACCTTCTGACACACAAAAGCCCTAGACTAGACAGTTTCACAAGACAATTTTACAAAGCATTTAAGGGAGAGCTAACTCCCATCCTCCACAGATTATTAAAAAAAATTGAAGAAGATGGAAGACTTCCAAACTCTTTTTATGAAGCCAGTATCATCCTAATCCCAAAACTAGATAAAGACATAACAAAGAAAGAAAATTTGAAGCCAATATCGCTGATGAACATAGATGCTAAAATCCTCAAAAAAATATTGGCAAATGTCTTCTGGCACTATGTTAAAAAGATCATATACCATGATTAAGTGGGATTCATTCTGGGGATGCAAGGATGGTACAATATTCACAAATCAATAGACATAATACATCAGATAAAAAAAGCAAAGACAAAAATCACATGATCATATCAATAGATGAGGAAAAAGTATTTAATAAGGTACAGCATCCATTTATGATAAAAACACTTAGCAAAGAGGGAATAGAGTGAGCATTCCTCAACATAATTAAGGCCATGTATGAGAGACCTACACCTAACATCATACTCAATGGGCAAAAACTTAGAGCTTTCCCACTAAGATCAGGAACAAGATAAGGATGCCCATTTTCACCACTTCTATTCAACATAGTACTGGAAGTCCTATCCACAGCAATCAGACAAGAAAAATAAATAAAACACATCCAAATCAGAAAGGAGGAAGTAAAACTGTCATTATTTGCAGATAACAAGATAATGTACATACAAAATCCTATAGAATCCACCAAAAAACTACTCAACCTAATAAATGAATTTGGGAAAACAGCCAGAGTCAAAGTCAATATCCAGAAATCAAAGTCATTTTTGTACACCCACAATGAAATATCAGAAACAGAAATCAGGAAAAAAATCCCATTTGTATAGCAATAAGAAAAATATAGTACCTAGGAATAAACCTAACCAAGGACATAAAAGACCTATCCTCAGAAAACTATCCAACACTGAAGAAAGAAATTAAGACACTAACAAATGAAAGCATGTACCGTGTCCATGGATTGGAAGAATTAACATCATCAAAATGGCCATACTACACAAAGTGATTTATAGATTCAATGCAATCCCTATTAAAGTACCAATGACATATTTCAAAGACATAGAACAAAGATTTCAGAAATTTATATGGAGCCATAAAAGACCCCGAATAGCTGTAGCCATTTTGAGAGAGTAGAACAAAGCTGGAGGGATCACAATACCTGATATCAAACTGCATTACAAGGCCACTGTAATCAAAACACCCTGGTACTGGCATAAAAACAGGCACATAGACCAATGGAACAGAACAGAGGGCCCAGAAATAAACATAATTCTCTATGGTCAATTAATATTTGACAAAGTGGGAAGAAGCATACAATGGAGAAAAAATAGCCTCTTCAACAAAAGGTGTTGGGAGAGCTGGACAGCTACATGCAAAACAATGAAACTTGATCACCAACTTACACCATACACATAAATAAATTCAAGGTGGATAAAAGACTTAAATATAAGTTGTGACACCATAAAAGTTCTAGAGGAAAACATTGGCAGGAAAATCTCAGACATACCACACAGGAACATCTTCACTGTTATGTCCACTAAAGCAAGGGACTTAAAGGGAAGAGTAAACAAATGGGACCTCATCAAATTAAAAACTTCTGCATGACTAAAGAAAACAGCATTAAAATAAAAAGAGAACCAACTGTTTTGGAAAACATAATAGCCAATGATATTTCAGACAAGAGTTTGATCACCAAAATGTATAAAGAACTCACATTACTCCACTTCAGGGATTCAAATAAGCCAATTAAAATATGGGGAAAAGACTTGAACAGACACTCTCCAAGGAGGACATACAGAGGGCCCAGAGATGTGAAAAGATGCTCAGCATCACTAGCCATCAGAAAGATGCAAATTAAAACCACAATGAGATACCATCTCACACTGGTTAGAATTGCTATCATAAAGAAATCAACAAACACGTGTTGGAGAGGATGCAAAGAAAAGGGAATCCTAGTGCACTGTTGGTGGGAGTGCAGACTGTTGCAGCCACTGTGGAAAACAGTATGCAATTTACTCAGAAAACTAAAAGTGGAGCTGCCTTTTGACCCAGCAATTTCACTGCTGGGATTATACCCTAAGAGCCCCGAAACACCAATCAAAAAGAACCTATTCGTGCCAATGTTCATAGCAGCACAATTTACAATAGCCAAGTGCTAGAAGCAACCTAAATGCCCACCAGCAAATGAGTAATATAATAAACTATGGTACATTTACACAATGGAATTCTACATAGCACAGAGAAAGAAAGAGCTCCTACCCTTTTTTACGGCATGGATGAAACTGCAGATCATTATGCTAAGTGAAATAAGCCAGGCAGTGGGGGACAAATACCATATGATCTCACTTTAACTGGAACATAATCAACAAAATAAAAATGCAAACAAAATTTAACCAGAAACATTGAAATCTAGAAAAATTTAACAATAGCCAGAGTAGAGAAGGGTTTTCAGGAACTAGTATAAAGGACACATGGACAAAATTAAGGGGGAGTGTGGAAGCAAAGGAGGGAGTTGGGTTTGGCTGGTGTGGAGAAAATGCAGGCAATTTTAATTGAACAATAAAGTAATTAAATAAAAAAGAATAATAATTAGTAGGCACAATATAGACAGGGGAAGATTAAGAACAGTATAGGAAATGGGGAAGCCAAAGAACTTATATGTACAACAAATAAACCTGAACTAAGTGGATGAGGGGGGAATGCTAGAGGGTGGTTGGGTGCAGGGAGGAGAAGGATAAAGGGCTAACAAAATTGGGACAACTAAAAATAAAAAAGAAAGAAAGAAAAAAGAAACAATGGAGTGAGCGACATCTGTAGGAGAGAGAAGCATTGATTTGTTGCCTCTTGTATGCTTCTAGAATGGGGATTGGTGCCCAGATCAGGGATCAGGACCAGCGGCCATGCTAGGATGGGGGAATGAATGCAAAACCTTATTATGTTCCCTGACCAGGAATTCGACCTGCAGCCTTTTGGTTGTGGTATGTTGAGCCACATTGTGCAGGTTTACTTTTCCATTTTAATTACAATATATGTTGGTGTGGGTCTCTTTGGAGTCATCTTGTTTGGAACTATCTGTGCTTTCTGGACCTTGATGTCTGTTTCCTTTCCCAGATTAGGAAATTTTTAGCCATTATCTTTTCAAATACACTTTTGACACCCTTTTCTTTCTCTTTTCCTTCTGGAATCCTTATAATGCAAATGTTAGAGTGCTTGATGTCATCCCATAGGTCCCTTATACTATCCTCATTTTTAATGTTCTTTTTTTATTTGCTATTTTCATTAGGTGATCTATACTATTCTGTTTTCTAGGTCCCTAACCAGTTTTCTTTTAAAAATATATTTTATTCATTATGCTATTACAGTTGTCCCATTTCCCCCCTTTACTCCCCTCCACCCTGCACACCCTCTCCCACCCACATTCCCCCCCTTTAATTCATGTCCATGTGTCATACTTATAAATTCTTGGCTTCTACATTTCCCATACTATTCTTGCCCTCCCCTTATCTATTTTCTACCTACAATCTATGCTACTTATTCTCTGTATCTTTTTCCCCTCTCTGCTCCTCCCACTCCCCTGTTGATAACCCCCCATGAGTTCTCCATTTCTGTAATTCTGTTCCTGTTCTAGTTGTTTGCTTAGATTGATTTTGTTTTTTAGATGTGGTTGTTAATTATTGTGAGTTTGCTGTCATTTTACTGTACATGTTTTTATCTTCCTTTTCCTAGATAAGTCCCTTTAACATTTCGTATAATCAGGGCTTGATGATGAACTCCTTTAACTTGACCTTATCTGAGAAGCACTTGATCTGCCCTTCCATTCTAAATGAAAGCTTTGCTGGATAGAGCAATCTGGGATGTAGGTCCTTGTCTTTCATGACTTGGAATACTTCTTTCATCCCCTTCTTGCCTTTAAGGTCTCTTTTGAGAAATCAGCTGACAGTCTGATGGGAACTCCTTTGTAGGTAACTGTCTCCTTTTCTCTTCCTGCTTCTAGGATTCTCTCCTTAATTTTAATCTTGGCTAATGTAATTATGATGTGCCTTGGTGTGTTCCTCCTTGCGTCCAACTTCTTTGGCACTCTCTGAGCTTCCTAGACCTCCTAGAAGTCAATTTCCTTTGCCAGAATGGGGAAGTTCTCCTTTATTATTTGTTCAAATAACTTTTCCACTTGTTGTTCTTCCTCCTCCCCTTCTGGTACCCCTATAATTTGGATATTGGAACATTTAAAGATGTCCTGGAGCTTCCTAAGCCTCTTCTCATTTTTTTTTTAAATTCTTGTTTCTTCATTCTTTTCTGGTTGTATGTTTTGTTCTTCCTCCTGGTCCACTCCATTGATTTGAGTCCCAGTTTCCTTCCCATCACTATTGGTTCCCTGTACATTTTCCTTTATTTCCCTTAGTGTAGCCTTCATTTTTTCATCTAATTTGTGACCAAATTCAACCAATTCTGTGAGCATCCTGATGATCAGAGTTTTGAGCTGTGCATCTGATAGGTTGGTTATCTCTTCATCACTTAGTTGTATTTTTTCTGGAGCTTTGATCTGTTCTTTCATTTGGGTCATTTTTTGTTTGTCTTGATGCACCTGTTGTGAGGGGTGAAACCTTAGGTGTTCACCTGGACAGGGTAACACATGTCATTGGGTTATGACACTGTATGTGGTGTGGGGGTCCAAGAAAGAACAATGGCACTTGCTCCTCTCTCTGCTGGATTTCAGTCACTTCCCCCACTCAACCACAAGCAAATTGGGCCCTTCTGGTGCTGATTCCTGGGTGGGTGGTTTGTGTACATTCTAGAACCCTGTGGGTCTCTCCAATGAACTCTCCTGTGATGCTAGGAGATTTTCCCAGCACCTCAACCCTCACAGGAGTTTTCAATTGGTGTTTTGAGGCTTTATTTCCCTGCACAGGGGCCCTGGGTTGTGTGGTCTGTCTTGCTCCCCAGTTTGGCCTGGTTTCTCTGAGTGAGAATGTGGGACCACCTGGCTACCAGCTCCCTTGTGTGCTGTGCCCCTCCTCAATCTGCCACCTTGCTGGGTCCACCAGCCACTGTCTTGTGTGGCCAGTGTCTGCTTCCTGCCACCTTGCACTCCCTGGATCCACCAGCCACCCTGCCTTGAGCCCTCTCCTTCCTAGCTCCCTAACTCCACCCCTCCTACCTGTCTGGGTGAATGTGTCTACTTTAACTCCTTGGTTGTTGGACTTCCATACAGTTCAATTTTCTGTCAGTGCTGGTTGTTTTTTTGTTTTTAAATTGTTGTTGTCCTTATTTTCGTTGTGCAAGTCGGCACAGTGTGTCTACCTATGCCCATCTTGGTCAGTAGTCGGTCCCTAACCAGTTTTTTATGTATTAACCAACTTGCTTTCAACTCCTTCTAATATAGTCTTCATTTCAGTTGTTGTGTTCTTCACCTCTGATTGGTTGTTTATTATATTTTCTCTCAAAGTTCTGAATTTCTCTATTCTACTCTCAAGTTTAGAAAACATCCTTATGACTATTTCTTTGTATTCCTTATCTGACAAATTACTTATAAATGTTTCATTAGAGTTTTTGTCTGGGTTTTTCCCTACTCCTTCATTTGGAGCATGTTCTTCTTTCTCCCACTTGTTAACTTTCTGTGTTTATTCCTATGGATTAGACAAAATAGCTATCTCTCCCAGTTTTGAAAAAAGACTGTACTAGGTGGTTTTGGCAGGCTGCTGTAGTCAGGGTGGGTATATGCAGTTCCTGCAGTGCTGCCTGGGCAGAAGAGTGTCTTCTAGGTAGGGCAGCCTGATGGGTGCATGCTTCCTTGTCATTCTGATCTGGCTCAAGATGCCCTGATCAGTGTACAATGTCCTGTTGATTTAGTTGTCTGTTATCTAAGCTGGGTCAGGGATGGGCCACCCTGAGTGCAAGTGTTGGAGCACCCTACTAGCTCCACACTTTCTGTGGGTGGGGCAGCCCCAAGTGAGGTTACAACAGCATTTTGCAAGTTCCACACTCTCTCCAGGTAGGGGAGCCTTGCACTCAGGTGCAACCCAGTAGATGTGTGCAGCAGTGCCCTGCTGTAGGCATTGGATCAGTCTCCAGGTGGAGGGGCTCCATGTGCATGTGCTCTGACACCCTCCTGCTCCTGCTGATCTAGATCTGAGAGGGTTGGCTGGGAGGCATGGACTATGGTGTCCCAGCAGGTCAGCCAGAGAATGTGGATAGAATTTCTGCCTGTTATCCAACTGCCAGGGAAATGTGAAAATGGCACTCACCAGGGCGTCTGGTTCTAGAGAAATTTCCTCAGCTCCCAGAGAGCTCAGCCTTCTTTATGAGGTGTCTCTCTCTTGTTTTCTTCTTCTTCTTCTTTTTTTTTTTGAGAAGCTGTTCCTTTAGACCCCAGTTGTCATTCAGGAGGGACTACTCTAAATATAGGTGTACATTCAATGTGTTCTTGGAAGGGGATGAGCTCAGTGTTCTCCTATGCTGCCATATGATTTATATGGTTTTCAGATCAAGTCCTTCCAATCTCTAGTTGTGCTTCTCAGATCCAATTTGGTTTGCTGATCTATTTTCATCCAACGATTTTCTCTTTAAGTAGAATGCATTTTGGACTCATCTTTTCCTGGTGCCCTAGAGACATTTTAATAGGATAAGTCAACAAATGAGCTTAACTGATCCTGTTAGGCCTTCAGTTGTGCAAGGGTGTTATGAAGCTGCTGTCTCAGTCCTCTTCTGAAAATTATCACTTTGAAAAAATGCATTTTATCTAATTTTATTTGCTGAAGTGACAGTCACCTCTCTATTATTCAACACATATTGATGTCTAGATTACAAGCATCCTCTTTTAAAAGACACATTTCTCCAGTTCCATCTATATTGTCACAAAGGGTAGGAGCTCCTTCTTTCTTTCTGCTGTGTAGTGAAATGAGCCAGGCAGTGAGGAACAAATGCCATATGATGTCACCTTTAAGTGTAACCTAATCAACAAAACAAACAAGCAAGCAAAATAGAACCAGAGACATTGAGATTAAGAACAAACTGACAGTAACCCGAGGGGAGGTAGGAGAGAATAAAGGGGGGGAAGGGGGCAAGGGTTTTCAGGAACAACTATAAAGGACACGTAGACAAAACCGAGGGAGGAGTGGAAGCAGGAGAGGGAGGTGGGGATGACTGGGGTGAAGGGGAGTGATGAGGGGGTAAATGCAGACAACTTTACTTGAATAACAATAAAATAATTTTTTTAAAAAAGACACATTTCTCCAACCCTGCTGGTATTAATGCTACAACACCACTTGATGATTTACAGCAGCTATTCTCCAAAGAGGTTCAAAGGCTTTCACATACGGGCAGACCTCATTTGATTGTGCTTCATTTGATTATTTTTTGCAGATATTGTGTTTACAAATTGAAGGCAAGACCATCTGCCAGCAAAAAGATTATACAATATTTATTGTATTACAGTGGTCTGGAACCTAACCCAAAACTTATACAAGATATGCTTGTACTTTCTCATAGTTTTACCCCCAGAAAATCCTGGAGGTGAGAGCGCAAAAAGGAAAAACGAGTTTACCAGAGGATTAAGACCTAGCTCAAGATGATATCAAACTTAGATCAAACAGTACAGCACAATATTTTTCTCAGATGCCTCCCAGTTTTAATTCTGCCTGCCAGGGTTTGTCTTCTTCACCATTCTCTTAGTCTGTCAAGACTCAGTGAATTCCTTGGTCTGTCCTGAAGTCATTCCTCAGAAAAATGACCAGTGCTGGAGACTTTATGCTGTCCCTCCACCTCCTCTGAACACAGTACAGAAGAAAGCAACTTGATCATTTTCTAATTCCTTGACCCATTTTCTTGTGTTAACTCATGCTACCCGGCATGGCTTAACATGTCAATTTGCTCTCTCAGTTGCCTCCTGACAACACCTTCCTTCTTAAAATGATAACATCTCATTTTGCTCATCATTCTTTGCTGATGACCTTGCTGTTTCCTTCTCTGAGAAATTAATGCAATAACAAGAGAACTTTCATAAACTTCCACCTTCACATCAGCTTACCTTTCCATATGCGACATCTTCCCGCTTGTCACTGTAGGTCAACTGCCATGCTTCTCTCCAAAGGCAAGACCTTCCCTTGTACAAAAGACCTTATGCTTTCTCCCCTGCTCAAAAATGTTGCACGTGCAATTTATCTGTCTCCTTATGTCATCAATTCTCTACTAGATTCTTCCCAGCTGTGTAAAACAACTCATGTGTCTTAATTCCATGTCTCTACCCTCCTAGAACTTCATTTTTCTGCCCTCTTAGCAAACCTCCTCTAATTGTTTATGCTAATGACTTCACTTTCACCCTGAACCCATCCAACCAGTTCTTTCAGCCTTTCATCCAGGTCACTGCACTGAAAGAATTCTCAATAACTGCTAATGACTTCCTTGTAGCTCATCTAATGACCTCCTAACTGGTCTTCCTTTTCCCTTCTTTGCCTCCCATGCAGTATTTTAAACCCTACAATAAGATTGTAAATCAAATCATGTCATACTTCTCTTCAAAATATGTTTAAGGCTTCTCACTGTATGAAGTCTTATAATTTTATACAATGTTCTATGTGAAATCTCTCCCACTTCCATGTAATTCTTGATCCTCAATTTCCCCTACTCTTCCTTTTCATATTGCCTCAGCTGTGTCATCTCCTTGAATAAGTTAGTCACACACCTACCTCAGGACTTTTGCACTGACTATTCTTTCTCTGATACACTCTTCCCTCATTTACATGCTGCCATACTTCCTAGGATCTTCCAGAAGCCTGGTCAAATGTCACTCACTGAGGTCTCCCTGTCAACCCTACTTACAAATGTACTTTATTGCCACTTATTGGACTTTACTAACCCCATGTCACTTACCACATTTTATTATGGTGTATAATTTACTTGTTTATTATGTTTATTGGCTATCTCCTCCATTAGAATGAAAGCTCTTTAAAGAAAGTGAAATTTATATGCCAGCTTTTAGAACAATTCTTGGCTTAGTACATGCTCACTAAATACATCTCAAATGAAGGAACTAGTGGCAAAATGACTACTACTACTCTATAAAACTGTTTCAAAGTACTTATAAAAATGCACATTCATTGGCTCCAAACATGATTACTTAATTATAGTCCTTGCAGGTGGGCACTGAGAATCTCATTGATTCTTATGTACAGTGATTCTTTATAGTGATGCTTCTAAGAAGGTTAAGGCACCAGAGCTACAGAGATCTGAATGGCTTTTGGTAGAAACCCAGAGACAGATAGACCACTCAAACATGTTGAACTAGGTCAATGATTCTGAACCAGGAGTGATTTTAACAGGGGACATTTGGCAGTATCTGGAGACATTTTTAACTGTCTAATCTGAGGCAGGTGTGTGGGGTGGGAGGTTGCTACTGGCATCTAGTGAGTAGAGGCTAGAAATGCTGCTAAACATGCTACAGTGCACAGAATAGCTCCTGGGTTGATCTTGGGCTAAGCTAGTTTTATATACTAAAGTCTTCACTTGGACAGCTTCTGATCCTAATTCCAAAGAATAAGCTTGGCAAAGGTATACAGAGGAAGACCAAAAGGCAATAAAGCAAATTAAACATTGTTTTAGGAGTAATTATACTGACCTCCAGTCTCACACCTGTTTTTAATTATATGATCTTGATTTTCTCACCTATTCCTTCCATTGTGTTATAGGCTGAATCGTGTCCCCTTTAAATCCCATATGTTGAGGCTCTAACTCTTACTGTTACTGCATTTAAAGATAAGGTCTTTAAGAGGATAATTAAGGTTAAATGTAGTCATAAGGGTGGGATTCTAATCCAATGGGACTGGTTCCCTTATAAGAGGAGGAAGAAACACCAGGAGTGTGTGAGCCCAGAAGAAAGGCCATATGAGGACACAAGAGGAAAGCGGCCCTCTGCAAGTCAGGAGGAAAGGCCTCACCAGAAACCAACCCTACCAGCACCTTGATCTTAGACTTCTAGCCTCTGGAACTATGAGAAAATAAAAATACATTTCTGTTGTTTATGCCAGCCAATCTGTGATATTCTGTTATGGCTGCCTAAAATGACTGATGTTAATTACAAATGAACTTAGTGTTTATGTTATGTAATATACTCCCCTTCCTTCTCATAGCAGCATCTTCATTGTCCTTTGGAGAATTACCTCAACTTTTACATAATTCCCTGTTGTTCCAGTAGGGGTAGACTTACTCCTGGTTCCAAGGATAGACCTACAAACTAGGTTTGGTCCATCAGAGCATCTTGTTCTCTTGACTTCAGTGGCTGAAACTAAGCTGGTAGAACTGGGATTTTTGTTGGATCACTGGAAACTGGATCTTGCTTTCTTCTGGTGTGAAGCTGGGAGTGTGGGATATGGCAGCTGCCAGGCACCTTCACAAGGCTGCCCACTAGGAAAGCAGTACCAAGAGACAGAAAGAAACTGAGTCCTAATGACTTGGAACCAATTAAATCCTGCATCTACTTTTCTTGAATAGCAAATAAGAAGGTTGATTTACCTTACAGTTAAAAATTGATAAGGTGCACTGAATTGGACTGAAGAGCCCATTTTTCACATCACATCTCTGATGATAACCAATAATGATCACATGCAAGTTGAGCTTTTGCCTCCAAAGAAATGTGGACTATGAATCGAGTTTGAGGCACGTGTTGGGAATTAGAGACATCTCGGGATTCTTCCTTCTGGTGAAGGCTAAACTAAAAACAGGAGAGACCCTTGTAGCATTTGTGAGAAATTAATATCGGGGTGTTACTTCAAGCCAACTTGGGCTTAGTAAAGTAGAAAGAAGAAATACAACTGCAAACTAGTGTTTAATGTTTACAGGTCAACTGGCTTTTCTGGTCAGGAATCATATATTACATACATTGCATGATGTAGCCAGTGTGAAAACAGGATTTATCAGCCTTAAGAGAAGACAGTCATAATTCAGATTTATTAACAAAGATAATAGCACAGAGGCCCCAAGGAGCTTTTCTTTGAATGCCTACACACATTCCCCCTAACTTAATTGAAGTAGTATCATGAGTGAGAACAGATCCCCTTCAAGTCTGTCATGCTTGTCATAACATGGCATTTCAATAGAAGACATCCCTTCCCAGGAGATAGTCCTGCTAAGGAACTGTGTTATTTAATGAGATTTAAAGATTCCTTTTAAGTTCCCATGCCTGCATGTGTAAAATTTGCATTGGAAAGAACAACTGTTGGCTGAGCTCCACTTAAAGGGAAACAACCTTTCTGGAGGCTAGGATTTGGAGGGCAGGCTCACAGCTATAATCAGCTGATTGCAAGGGAGCATAGCCAAGAAATGGGTTTGAATTTGGAATGACAGAACAGTTTGTTAAAAGCTACCATCTGTAATTCTGAGTTACTTACCATATAATTTGGTTGTTAAAGACAATGTTTGTATTTTATCTCGTCACCCCTCTAAATGAGGTGATTGGACTAGAGGTGGACACCTGGCCTAGTTCTGGCCATCAGATTTAAAAATGAGACACTGCTTGTGTCTAATATGTTTGTGGTTGTTTCCTTGAACTTGGGACACTTACATTTCATGAGACAGACTGATGGGTTGTCTTAGTCCTATGTTTTCCATTTAGCTTGGAGGAAGAAACGTAGTTAACTTTGAATGAAACCTTTGGAAGAAGCCCTAGAAAAAGCAGAAAGTCATCTAGAGAGATAAATAGATAGAGATACAGATGATAGATGATAGAGATAGAGGTAGATAGATGATAGATAGATAGATGATAGATAGATGGATAGATAGATAGATAGAGGAATCAGTGGACTGAGAAACTGTAGTCTCTGGTTTCCAGACACATGGTTGACTCCTTATAGATTCGTGATATCAAGACTAGTCAACATTAAGGGAAAAGAGCATATATAATTACCAAATCTACTTTATATTTTCATTTAGAAAAGTAGCATTTCAGATTCTTCTTTGCATTCATACTGGTATATAAAAGTGACGGGGTAATAATGTTGTTGGAGTTATTTGAGCAGACAGAAACTGAGGCATCTTGGTCTTAACCATCTGTAAATTATTTCCTTCTTCCAGTCTAGACCTTTTCAAATGATAGTCACTCACTCAGGACATATATTCTGACTTGAAACATAGAGAAATTAATAAAAGGTGTACCTATATCAGAAATATTCTCAAAAGAACACAGTAGGGTTCACTTTATGTAATTCATGAAGAAGGATGTTTGCTCATGAAAAGGTAAACATTGCCTGCAGATACAAAAAGTCTAGCGGGGTAAGTCAACCAACTCCCCAAATACCACTGGTTCCAAAATATGTGAACTCTTCTTCATCTTATAGACTGGTCAGTATCTAAGCATTTCATTGTTTTTATGGATATGTTTATCAAAGTTTGGCCATTAAGTAGCAATAGAAAGTCTCATTTTTCACATTAGGAAAAATTTGTGAATAAACTAAAACCCCTCATTACTGACTATCCTTTCTAAATGCTGTGATGCCATAATTATCATGAATCATGACAGCATGTCATTCGGACCTTCCACTTCAGCTTCCCTTGCTTTCATTATTTAATATTGTTATCTGTGTCTTTTACTTCCTCTCAAATGCCATTTCAGTAAAAGTGATGGCCTGGCCTCCTGGAAAAGAATGTGGTTGGGGTTGAAGGGAGAAAAGAAGCCCCTATTGTTTCATGTTTGGGGGACTTCAGGTAGCAAGTAACAGTTGGAAACTTTATAACTGGATAAAATTCGGTTATTCCTGCATCCCTCTCTTAGTATCTCATGGAAGGAAAGATAATTTTTCTTGTCTATCAGAATAGGATGGTTTGGCTTTAATAGTCTCAGGAAGGGCATTATCTGACTGACAGTGAAACTGCTTTGCAACTAGCACTGAGACTGTGGCTGTGGTGAGGCTCTCCTGCACATTACAGTGGTGGTGGCAGCTTGGACCTCAGGACACATTCCCAACTAGTCAGCCCTGGGCTGGTCCAGCGGCAGTTGAACAGCAGCTACACAGTCTCTGTTTGACTGGAGAAACTAAACTATGAACACAGACAGTTTCATTCAGGTGAAATACCAAACTATTTGGTGGGGAGTGTATTTATTAGGAGTCTCTAGAGAGTGAAATATAAACATAAATTGGCTTAAATACCTGCAAAGTGACTTCTGGCCAAGATGGAGGTGTAGGTAGACACACTGTGCCTCTTTGCATAACCAAAAGAAGGACCACAACAAATTTAAAAACAAAAAGCAATGAGAACTGATAGAAAATCAAACTGAATGGAAGTCTGACAACCAAGGAATTAAAGAAGAAATATTCATTCAGACTGGTAGGAGGGGCGGAGACGGGCAGCTAGGTGGAGAAGACGCATGGCAAGGCAGCAGCTGGAGGACTGGGCCAGGCAGTGGCTGGTCGACAGGGAAGTCCCTCATTCACATGCAGAAAAATCAGGAGGAACAACTGGGGAGTGAGACAGACCAAGCAATCCAGGGTTCCAGTATGGGGAAATAAAGCCTCAACACCTCTGACTGAAAAAAACCTGTGAGAGTTGAGGCACAGGAGAGTTTGTTGGAGAGACCCACAGGGTTCTAGAATGTACACAAACATACCCACGTGGGAATCAACACCAGAAGGGCCCAATTTGATTGTGGGTAGTGGGGGAAGTGACTGAAAGCTGGCAGAGAGCAGAGCAAGCCACACTATTCCCTCTGGGACCCCTCCCACCAATACAGCATCATAACTCAATGATGTGGGATGCCTGCCCTAGTGAAAACCTAAGGGTCCACCCCTTACCACATATCAGGTGCACCCAGACAAGCAAAAAAAAGGGGGGGCCCAAATGAAAGAATAGGTCAGAGCTCTCGAAAAAATACAACTAAATGAAGAAGAGATAGCCAGTCTATCAGATGCAGAGTTCGAAACACTGGTAATCAGGATGCTCACAGAACTGGTTGAATATGGTTGCAAATTAGAGGAAAACATGAAGGCTGTGAAAAATGAAATAAAGGAAATGTACAGGGAACCAAGAGTGATGGGAAAGAAACTGGGACTCAAATCAACAGTTTGGAGCAGAAAGAAGAAAGAAACACTCAACCAGAACAGAGTGAAGAAACAACTCAAAAAAATGAGGAGAGGCTTAAGAACCTCCAGAACATCTTTAAATGCTCCAACATACGAATCATAGGGGTGCCAGAAGGAGAAGAGAAAGAGCAAGAAATTGAAAACTTATTTGAAGAAATAATGAAGGAAGACTTCCCCAATCTGGCAAAGATAATAGACTTCCAGTAAGTCCAGGAAGCTCAGAAAGTCCCAAAAAGTTGGACCCAAGGAAGCACACACCAAGGCACATCATAATTACATTACCCAAGATTAAAGATAAGGGGATAATTTTAAAAGCAGCAAGAGAAAAGGAGACAGTTACCTACAAAGGAGTGCCCATAAGACTCTCACCTGATTTCTCAAAAGGAGAAAAAGTCAAGAAGAGGCTGGAAAGAAGTTTTCAAAGTCATGAAAGGCAAGGACCTATATCTAAGAATACTCTGTCCAGGAAAGCTATCATTTAGAATGGAAGGGCAGATAAAGTGCTTCCCAGATAAGGTCAAGTTAAAGGAGTTCGTCATCACCCAGCCCTTATTATATGAAACGTTAATGGGACTTATTGAAGAAAAAGAAGATAAAAAATATGAACAGTAAAATGACAACAAACTCACAACTTTCAACACCCAAACCTAAAAACAAAAACAAAAACAAACTAAGCAAACAAGAACACGTACAGAATCACAGAAATGGAGATCACATGGAGGGTTATCAGCAGGGGAGTGAGACAGGGAGAGATGGAGAAAAGGTACAGAGAATAAGTAGCCTAAATGGTAGGTAGAAAAGAGACAGGGGGAGGTTAAGAATAGTATAGGAAATGTAGAAGCCAAAGTATTTGTATGTACAACCCATGGACTTGAACTAAAGGGAAACCCATGGAAAGTGGGTGGATGGAGATGTGCATGATGGAGGGAAATATAGGGGGGCAACTGGGACAACTGTAATAGTATAATCAATAAAATATATTAAAAGAAATAAGGCATAATATCCAAAAAAAAAAATCCCCAGGAAGTCAAGGGACAAAGCAGCTTCAGGAACAGCTGGATTCAGGGGGTCCATTTTTATCAGTCATTCTCCATCTCTTAGTTCTGTTTTCTTCTGCATTTTTTAAAAGTTGCATATAGACTTTCTCATCATGGTGGCTGCTGACACCCCCAGGCTTATACTACATGTATAACCAACTTTCCAAACAGAAGGAGATCTTCCCCCTTCCTAATAATTCTAACAGTATTCCTGAGGTTGCTTCAGTCTGGATTGGTTTGTATAACAGTAAAAATCACTTGAAAGACCCAAGAAAGTGTTCTTACAGGGAGTCAGATGTGTGTGTGCACCTACACATGCACACAAGATAGGTTATTGTCAGTTCCTGCTGGAACCTGTAGACTAAGATGGGGGAGGGTGATTTTTTAAAGGAGAGCTCAGGTGCAATGAATACAAGAACAGGACTTGGGAGGTGGTTCATAAAACAAATGTTTGTGGATATTCACCATAATGAATCCTGCAAGGACTGCCCTTCACATGTGAGTACATGAGGTTGGTGATTGTTCAGATCAGAAATAAATGCTCACATAGCCTCATTCATACTCACAGGCTAGTCAAACCTGGCTCATGAAATTTAAATGGGCTAGATGGGAGGCTCGATAGAAGGGGAGCATTCTTTTTTTTTTTTATAACCACTTAAAATGTAATTTTTTTATTATTTTATTTTTTATTAAATACTTTTAAATTTTATTGCTGTTCAAGTACAGTTTTATGCCTTTTTTCTCCACCTCTCCCCCACAACCCAGCATCCCCACCTCCTGGCCTTGACTCCAACCCCCCTTGGTTTTGTCCATGTGCCCTTTATAGTTGTTCCTGAAAACCCTTCACTCTTTCCCGAAGTCTGTGTAGTGTGCCTCTTCCTTGCCCTTTTCCAGCTCACTGTGGCCTGAGCCCACCACAGGGCAAGCAGCACCAGTCAGCCTCTTGGCACATGGTGCCACTTAGTCTCTGGGCAAGCTGCATGAGTCAAGCTTGGATGCGTGGCTCAGATCAGCCACCCAGTCCCTGGGCATGCAGTGTGTGTCAATCTCAGGTGTGTACCTCAAATCACCCTCAGGGTGAGCCAGCCACTGTTTTTGAGTTCCTTATGAAGCAGCTACCCACTGTTCTTAACACGCATGGCTTTTCACACAGCCCAACTTTTTAACCAGTCTGGAGACTATCTGGGTCAGGATCTGACATGGCCCAACTCTTCTCCTTTCTCCAGGTGTCACTCAGCACCCCATTTCTCTGATAATGACCTAGCTGACATCCACAGTCTCAGCAGAGGTATACTGCCTCTGTGTGTCTCCCATTTATTCTCCATTCCCCCCAGTGACTTCCAGCATCCAGATCC
This sequence comes from Trachops cirrhosus, assembly GCA_028533065.1. NCBI lineage: Eukaryota > Metazoa > Chordata > Mammalia > Chiroptera > Phyllostomidae > Trachops > Trachops cirrhosus. Next base: position 55,894,044 of record CM052544.1, on the reverse strand, counting down.
CTCTTGATTCCTGCTCCAGTAGGGGAGGGAACTAGTGATCTAACTCCTCCCCATATCCTGCAGGAGAGGAGGGCCTGGGGGCCACAGCAGCCTAGGTCCCAGCTCAGATCCCAGGGACCTTACTGTCCCAGCACAATCTCCTCACCATCTGTTTTTCAATCTCCTCTACAATTGGCCTCCAAACTTCATATAAGCTGGGATTCCATTGGCTGTTCACTCTACTCCTCAGAAGATCAGCTAGGTGTTCCAGCTGGGCACAGGGAGAACTGGGCTCTGCTCCCATCTACCTTGCTGCCATCTTTCTAAAGAGTGAGGGGAGCCTTCTTAGCTTTCCTGAGTGCTGACCACATACCTAGCACTTTCATATATGTGATTTTATTCTCTTCTTATGCTCCATCAAGGCAGGTGTTACTATTTCCACTTTAATATGGAAACAAAAAAGTAAAGCAACAAAGAGAACTGTCCATGATCACACAGCCAGTGAGAGCCGAGCTCTTGGTTTCAACCTAGCTCATTATTGTCATACTTACAGAAATCAAAAAACTTAATAAGCAGAGGTCCCATATTTGGTGGTGGTGTTGATTATTACTCCCAAAGACTTAGAAAATATTTTGATATCTTTATATCTCTTGACAAAATTTCTGTGGTTTGGTTGCTCATCTATTTTAGTCTGATCTGTCTGCAATAAAAATACCATAGACTGCATGGCTTAAACAAAACACATTGATTTCTCACAGTTTTGGAGGCTAGAAGTGTAGGATCAGGGCGCCATCATGGCTGGGTTCTTGGTGAGGGCTCTGTTCCTGACTTTCAGTCACTTTCTTGCTATGTCGTTACATGTTGGAGAGGAAGCAAGCCAGGTCTGGTTTGTTCTTTTTATAAGGACACTAATCCCATCATGAGGGCTCTACTTTCATGACCTCATCTATACTTAGTTACCTTCCAAAGACCTCATCTCCAAATATACTACACTTGGAATTAAGGCTTCAGCATATGGATTTTGAGAGGACACAACTATTCAATTTATAACATTGTTCTACCTTTCTGTTCCAGCCTCTCTCCTTCTCATCTGAATTCAGGCATCCTTTGACAGGCATGTTGACCTAGAGCAGGAAGAATTGGCTTTGTAGTGGCTGTTTTTGCTTCCATGTCCAATAGCACCCACATCCTGGAGCCAGAAGAGGTACAGAACTCATCCTCTCCTTTACTCAGGCTTTAGCACATTTCATCCCAATACATCTTGAGACATTTAAACTAGAAATTGTTGTGAGTTGGATTCCCAATTAACTTGTCCAAGTAAAGAGAGGAGGAACAAAGCCCTTTCACTCAGTTTGCTAAAACACTTTATTTGGCATCTACTGAGAGTAACTGGCTTAAGGTGTGAGCTAGCTAGGCTGAGTGGATTAATAACTTGCCATGGGCTATTGTCTTGGTTTCAGCCAGAACTAAATCTTGTCTGATCTCTTGGTAGAAACCAGGAGATAATTCCATCCAGTCTAGAGGTAAGGATTTTTGGCCCTATAACTGTGTAGCAAAAGGACTCTGACTAATGCATATTTTTTGTGTTTCAGGTTTTGGCAAATTTATGAGTTTATGAATTTATGGGAGAAAGATGGCTTGCTCACTGTCACCAGAAATTTTATAGTCAAGGAGAATATAGTCATGCTACTGCAGTGGTTCTCAGCCTGATGGCAATTTTACCATCTTTTCTCCCCCTCAGGGGACTTTTGGCCATGTTTGGAGACATTATTGATGGTCGGGACGAAAGGTAAAGATTACTATTGGCATCTATTGGGATGCTGCCAATAGTCCTACAATGCATGAAATAGCTCCTTCCCAACAAGGAATTATCTCTCCAAAGTGAAAATGGTGCTGAAGTTTAGAAGCCCTAAGGTAAATCATAAGTAGCCAAATATGATACTTGGGCTTCCAGTCAGGTAGAACATTTTCTTAAGCTCACAACAGGAAATACACCTCTCTTTGGAAAAGGTTGCCGACAAGGAGCTTAATCCTTGTGTTACTTTCCTATGACTGCTGTAATAAAATAAATTGCCACAAACTTGGTGACTTAAACAAGACGAGTACATTATGTTACACTTTGGAGGTCAGAAGTCTCACTATATCCCTTCTGGAGGCTCCAGAGGAGAATCTGTCCCTTGTCCTTCTCAGCTTTTATAGCTGCCAGCATTCCTTGGCTTGTGGCCTCTCCCACCTTCCAAGTCAGCAATCTTATCATTCTGACCTCTGCGCTATCATCACATCTCCTCTGTCTCTAGATTCCCGCTTCCATCTTAAAGGATCCTTGTATTTACACTGAGCCAACATGGATAATCCAGGAAGACATTTCCATCCCAATACCTTTAATTTAATCATATCTGAAAGACCTCTTTGCCATGTAAAAGTAACAGTTTTTTGGGATTTGGACATGGTTATATTTGAGGAACAATTGTACTAACTATGGTCCCATTTCTCTGCTAAAAGAATCTGTAGACTATCTCTGATTGCTGAGAATATCCTTGACCTAAACTCCCCTACATACTAGAATCTTGTGACTATGAAAAAGCAGTTCTAGAAAAACAAACCAAAACCACAGTTTTACCTTCCCCCCAAAAGATAAATCTCTTAAAGGAGCTTCTGGAAAGCACCTAAGTTAATTCCATATAACAGTGAATATAACAACTATTATAATTTTAAAATTCATACAAGGTGATAGAGTTCAACCATTGTTTTGGGGCTTCCATTATTTCTTCTTTCTGTATACAGATTTGTAGTAAGCAGAGACTTTCTTTCTTTCTTTCTTTCTTTCTTTCTTTCTTTCTTTCTTTCTTTCTTTCTTTCTTTCTTTCT
>CM052544.1:55824572-55890697 GCA_028533065.1 Trachops cirrhosus | reverse complement strand
CACCCCCACCCCTTGGTTTTGTCCATGTGTCCTTTATAGTTGTTCCTGTAAACCCTTCCCTCTTTACCCCCATTACACCCTCCCACCTCCCCTCTGGTTACTGTCAGGTAGTTCTTAATTTCAATGTCTCTGGTTCTATTTTGCTCACTTGTTTGTTTTGTTGATTAGTTTCCACTTAAAGGTGAGATCATATGGTATTTGTCCCTCACCACCTGGCTTATTTCACTTAGCATAATACTCTCCAGTTCCATCCATGCTGTTGCAAAGGGCAGGAGCTCCTTTCTTTCTGCTGCATAGAATTCCATTGTGTAAATGTACCATAGTTTTTGTATTCATTCATTTACTGATGGGCACCTAAGTTGCTTCCAGCACTTGGTTATTGTAAATTGTGCTGCTATGAACATTGGGTGAATAAGTTCTTTTGGATTGGTGTTTCAGGGTTCTTAGGATATAATACTAGCAGTGAAATTGTTGGGTCAACAGGCAGTTCCATTTTTAGTTTTCTGAGGAAATTCTATATGATTTTCCACAGTGGCTTCACCAGTCTGCATTCCCACCAACAGTGCACCAGAGTTCCCTTTTTTCCACATCCTTTCCAACATTTGTTTGTTGATTTGTTTCTGATTGACATTCTCACCAATGTGAAATTGTATGTAGCTCCTTATGGACTTAATTTGCATCTTTCTGATGCCTAGCACTTCTGAGCATCCTTTCTTATATCTCTGCGTCTCCTTGAAGAAATGACTGTTCAGGTCCTTTGCCCACTTTTTAATTGTGTTGTTTGACTTCCTGGAGTGGAGTCATGTGAATTCTTTATATATTTTGGAGAGAAAATCCTTGTCTGAAGTATCATTGGCAAATGCATTTTCCCATACAGTTGATTCTCTTATCATTTTAATGCTGTTTTCTTTGGCTGTGCAGAAGCTTTTTCTTATGAGATCCCATTTATTTATTCTTTCCTTTATGTCCCTTGCTCAAAGGGACATATTGGTGAAAACATTGCTGTATGAAACATCTGAGATTTTCTTGCCTATGTTCTCCTGTAGGACTTTTATGGTATCATGACTTATATTTAAGTGTTTTATCCACCTTGAATTTATTTCTGTGTATGGTGTAAGTAGGTGATCAAGTTTCATTGTTTTTCATGTAGCTGTCCAGCTCTCCCAACACCATTTGTTGAAGAGACTATTTTTTCTCCATTTTATGCTTCTGCCCCCTTTGTCAAATATTAATTGACCACAGAGACTGGGTTTATTTCTGGGCTCTCTATTCTGTTCCATTGGTCTATGTGTCTATTCTTATGCCAGTACCAGGCTGTTTTGATTACAGTGGCCTTTTAATACAATTTGATATTAGGTATTGTGATCCCTCCTATTTTGCTCTTCCTTCTCAAAATTTTTGCAGCTATTTGGGGTCATATATGTTTCCATATAAGTTTTTGAAGTGCTTGCTCTATATCTGTGAAATATGTCATTGGTACTTTAATAGGGATTTTGTTGAATGGATAAATTGCTTTGGGTAGTATGGCCATTTTGATGATGTTAATTCTTCCAATCCATGAACATGGTGCACGCTTCCATTTGTTTGTGTCTTCCTTAATTTCTGTCTTCAGTGTTGTGTAGTTTTCTGAGACAAGGTCTTTTACCTCCTTCGTTAGGTTTATTCCTAGGTATTTTATTTTTCTTGCTGTTATAGCAAATGGGAATTTTTCTTGATTTCTGTTTCTGATATTTAATTGTGGGTGTACAAAAATGCCTTTGATTTCTGAATATTGACTTTGTATCCTACTGTTTTGCAAAATTCACTTATTAGGTCCAGTACTTTTTTTTTTTGAGTCTATAGGGTTTTCTATGTATACTATCATGTCATCTGCAAACAATGACAGTTTTGCTTCCTCCTTTACAATTTGGATGCCTTTTATTTATTTTTCTTGTCTGATTGATGTGGATAGGACTTCCAATGCTACATTGAATAGAGTTGGTGAAAACAGACATCCTTGTCTTGTTCCTGATCTTAGTGGGAAAGATCTAAGTTTTTTTTCATTGAGTATGATGTTGGCTATAGTTGTCTTGTATATGGCCTTTATTATGTTAAGGAATGCTCCCTCTATTCCCACTTTGCTGAGTGTTTTTGTCATAAGTGGGTCCTGCGCCTTATCAAATTCTTTTTCCACATCTAAATCAGGCTCAGTGAAGCATAGGATCACATCAGTGAGCTGGAAGACAAAGTCAAAAAAAAAAACACCCAGAAAGAGCAAGAAAAGGAAGAGACTCAGAAAGAATAAAGAGGTGTTATGGGAGCTGCAGGACAACATGAAATGTAATAATATCTGTATAATAGGTATACCAGAAGGACAAGAAGAGCAAGTGATAGAAAACCTGTTTGAAAAAGTAACAATGAAAAACTTCCCTGATTTGATGAGAGAAAAAGTCATACAAATCCAGGAAATACACAGAGCCCCAACAAAGAGGAACCCAAAGAGGCCCACAGCATAACTGAAATGGTAAAATTCCAAGAAAAAGAGAGCGTCTTAAAGGCAACAAGGGAGAAAGAGGAAGTAACATACAAGGGAGCCCCAATATGGTTAGCAGCTGACTTCTCAATGGAAATGCTGCAAGCCAGAAGGGAATGGCAAGGAGTATTCCAAGTAATGAAAATCAAGGGCCTGCAACTTAGACTACTCTATCCAGAAAGTTTCTCATCATGACCCCCACATATGCTGTCTACAAGAGACCCACCTCAGAACAAAAGACCTACAGAGACTGAAAGTGAAGGGTTTGAAAAAAATATTCCAAGCCAATGGAAAGGGGGAAAAAAGCCGGTGTAACAATACTCATTTCAGACAAAGTAGACGTCAAAACAAGGGCCATAAACAGAGACCCAGAAGGTCAGTTCATAATCCTCTAAAGAAGAGTTAAGCATGAAAACATAAACATTGTAACTATATGTGCACCCAACATAGGAGCACTCAAATATATAAGGAAAATCTTGGAGGACTTCAAGAAAGATATTGACAGCAATATAATTATAGTAGGGGATTTTAATACCCCACTGTCAAAAATGTACAGAGTCTTAATTTTAAAATTTGAATTTATGATAGTCTTTTTTCTCTTAATCCTACTTAATCAAAATTTCCAAGAACACAGTCACTATTTTGGTCTTGATTGGGCTCAATATCCAACTCAGTCCTTCATGACCTCCCAAAATCAGATGTTGAATTTCAAGCTTACTATAACAGAATTTCCTGTGGGGTCTGTATTAATTGCATTGGTTTAAGAAAATACATGCTCACCATTGTGCTTTGGAGGGCAATGGTTGGTACCAAAGAAATGCCAGACATTCTCCCAGAGTTCACAGAATTTAAAATGTCTTTGTTTCCACCTATGGAGTTTGGAAACTAGGAAAACAAGATTCTAACCAACTGAGTGAATATTTATAGAACATGTACTCTACACCAGCTTGGCATAAAACACCAATATATAAAGGTAAGTACACAAATTTATCTCTTGAACTTGATACCCAGAAGAGATTTGACCCAACTTTTGTCATTGTTCTGTCTTTTCATAGGTATTCCTATATCAGCAAGGCTTCAGTTTGCTTCTACTTTTAAGAAAAGTTATACCTCTACCTAAATGTGTCATTGTGCAAAGAAAATAAAAAGTCATTTCCCCTATAACTGAGATTTCAAACCCTAGAATTTCTTTTGTGCTTTTCTGTTAGAAATGAAACATGTCCTAGTGGAAATCTCTCTGGCTCACAAGTGCACAGACCTCAGTATGAACTCAAGTTTGGACCCTCATCAGGCAGTCATAACTTGGAAAAGTTGTTTACTATCTTCCAGTTTCAGTTTCTTCATTTGTAAAATGGGGTTAATAGGGTTCCAACCAAAACACTTTTGTAAGGATCAGGAACAATGTTGGGAAGGACTGTCCACAGCAGCAGGCATATAGCAAGTGATGGATTAGTGATGGCTGTAAACCCACTGTCCCCTCTGTCTCTGGTCATTACACACACTGCTTACATGTGGACTGATCAGGTTTACATCAGTTTGCATACTTCTCCTTTATGGCTTCTTTACCTCTCCCATAGGTTTGGGGAGAAATTAATATGCAGACTAGTTATAATTACTCACAATCCTCAGTTCACATGCAGGATAATGTTTCAATACCTTTAAACATAACTCACTTGTCACATAATTGAGGTCTATAAAAACCTCTACTTTAAAAACAATTACCCAACTGACTATCTTATAGAAGGTGCTGACTCTATAGTTTTTAAAACCTATTACTAATGGAATCATTTTTCACTGTGGAAACAGTCCCTTATTTTCATGAAGCACACAAGACTGGCCATACAGCCATCTGAGAGGTTTTGTCCTTCTTCATTCCACTTGGCATCCCCTATTTGGTATTATTTTGCCTGAAGAAAAAAATTGTGTTGACATTTTTGATCTATCTCATGCTTCTAGAAAATTCAAACACTGATATCTTCATTTTATGATGCAATATTCATATGGTTTTGAGTTGGTGTGCAATTGACGGCTTGGGATGTGGAGTCAGGGAGGATAGAATTTGAATTCCAACTCTGCCACTTAATAGTTGTGTGGCTTTGGGCGAGATATTTACCTTTTCTGCATCTCAATTTCCCCATCTGCTGAATGGAGATTATAATAGAACCTTGCTAATAAGCTTTCGTAAGATTAGACATAGTACCATAGTGCCTAGTGATATTATTATCATTGCTACCATATTATTATCATTGCTGGCCATATTGGTTGGACTTGAGTTTCTGGTCAATATACTTGTAGACTTGTTATTTATTCATTTCCATGTATAAAGTGTTCAATCAGTCAGTCTGTTTGGATGTTGCTGGGTCACTGACTACCAGACATTAGAAGGCATTTTTTAGGGCCTTTGAGTGATTGTAGGGAAGAATGGCCTCAGGGAGGAAGGAAGACATCCTCTCAGTAGGAAGCACTGTGTCTCAGAATCATTTTGCTTGCATATTAAAAGTCAGCACCTCATTTTGGACCACAAACTCATGAAATAGAAATTCTGTAAAATAAAAAATGACAAGAGCAACAATAATATTTACCATTTTTGAGTGTTGAATATATGAGAGGTCTTTTCAAAATCACTTTATACATTTTAGCTCTTTCAGTGCTCATCATAACCATGATAAATAGTATTATTTTTCCATTTCCTAGATGGAGCAATTAAGGCAAAGAGGTTCAGTTACAAGCAACATAGCGAGAGGTAGTAAGTGGCATATGCTGCTTCCAGTCTTACATGGGCAATTCTCAAATCCTCAGAAAACTAAAAATGGAATGCCTGTTGATCTGGCAATTCCACTGCTGGGATTGTATCCTAAGAACCCAGAAACACCCATCCAAAAGAACCTATGTACCCCAATGTTTATAGCAGCACAATTTACTATAGCCAAGTGTTGGAAGCAACCTAGGTGCCCATCAGTAAATGAATGAATACAAAAACATTTACAGTACATTTACACAATGGAATTCTATGCAGCAGAAAGAAAGAAAGGAGCTCTTACCCTTTGTGACAGCATGGATGGAACTGGAAAGCATTATGCTGAGTGAAATCAGCTAGGTGGTGAAAGACAAATACCATATGATCTCACCTTTAACAGGAACCAAATCAACAAAACAAACAAGCAACCAAAATATATCCAAAGACACTGAAATTGAGAACAGGCTGACAGTGACCAGTGGGAAGAGGGGAGGGAATTTCATAGGAAAACAGTGAAGGGTTTGCAAGAACAATTATGAAGGACACATGGACCATAATGGGGGGGTGGAAATGGGAGGGATGTGGAGAGGGCTGGGGGGTTGGGGTGGGGTGGGGAGAAAAGGTAGAAAACTGTACTGGAACAACAATGTAAAAAGTAGATAAATAAATAAATAAAGTAAAAATTTAAAAAGTAAATAAATAAATATAATATGATCTGCACACATAATGTTGAGTTCTCTAGTACATACATTAAAAAAATGTCCAAAAGCAGGTACAATTAACTTTTCCTAGTATAGTATATATTTAACCCAATATATCAAAGATGTCATTTCAACATAGTATCAAAATAAAAATTGAGAAATCTTCAAAAAAAAAAAGGAAAGATAGATTGGATATAAAGAAGTAAAAAGGAGGATGAAGAATTCTTCAGTTGTTCTATAGGGGAAGAAGAGAAATGGAGTTCTGGCTGAGGGAGAAAGAGGGACTAGGGAAAGCATTTTAAGGAGAAAAATAATTTCAGTATGGTTATAATCTAATTGGTATGATCCTACAGAGAGTACATAATAATAATGATAATAACAACAATACCAACAACACAAAAGGGAACGATGAAGGTGACAGGAGGAAAGTTCTGGTGTGTGTGAAAAGAAATGGCATCTGTTGTGTAGTTGGAAGGACCAGGTATGACAGAAGACACCTCCTCCCTTGAATCAGGAGGAAAAGAAAAGAAATGGGTAAGCTGCAGGCTGGGGTATCCCTGAGCTGGAAACATGTGGGCATTGCTTTCTGGTTGCTCCCAGATTCTCGAGAAAAGCAGCAAGGTCATCATCTGAGAGTGGGAAACATCTTGACTTTCTAACACCAATAAGCATAATTGTTTATTCCTTTGTCATCATCCCCACTTCACTTGTCTCTCAATAGTGGACTTTAAAATGCTTCTGACTGGCCATATCTCACTCTCCTTCCATTTTCCAACAGCTTATGCCCTGTGTGTTGGGCCTCCCTGATTCCTTTTGTGTTGTTCATTTTTTAAAATGAGATCACTCTCTGGGCAACATGATGTGGTTCACAATCATGCCATTTCTTCACACCCGAGTCAGTTTCTTTTCAATTCTTATGGCCCATTGATTTAGTTTCTCTTTCCATTTGCTGGGGTGGGTTTTATTCTTAGGTTTTTGTCAGGCTGTACTTGTCATTAACCAATGTTTGCCTAGTCCCGTTCAAAGTTCAAATTCTGCAGAAAAAAAGATGGTTCCAAATGGGAATATTTAGATATTAAAATAACTTGTTCAGCTCTCTAAATATGTTTGTACCACTGGAGGCCATTAATAATCACTTCCGTTAGTTTCCCAGGGATCCTAAACTGCTTGAATCCTAAAACATTCTCAGCAGTAGCATGTTTGTCCAATGATAAGTCTGCAGTCATTTGCCATTGAACATTCATCCTATAAATCTTCTGCACACACAAAAAAGTCCTGCTATCACTATGGGAGATCTCAGAGACCCCCCGTGTCCCTGACATGCTAGGACAGGACAGGCTCTGGACCCACATTGCCAGGCTTTGAGTCTCTGCTTCATCACTCTTCACGGGTAATCTACATCATCTATCCATTCTATGCATCAGTGTCATCATCTCTGATGGGGAGAGCAATATTCCCCAACTTCATGGAATTTTGTCAATCAACAAGTTAATGTACTTAACCATTTTTTTTGACATATATTCTGGGAAGAGAGAGTTTAGTCATTAGGAGGTGATAATTTTACATCAAAAACCCTGAGAAATGTTACAGAGATTAATCTTTAACTTTGTTACTTTTTTTGTTAAAGTTATTTAGCCATAGAAACATCTTTAACCTAATGAATATTAAAGTATTTTTCAACAGAATGCTGTCTTGGTATATGTATTAGTTTCCTATGGCTCTGGTAATAAAGTATCACATACTGGTGTTAAAAGAACACATTTATTCTCTATGGTTCTGAAAGCTAGAAGTCTGCAATCTAGTTGTCAGTAGGACTCCCTATGGACACTCTAGAGGAGGAGGGCCCTGCCTTGCCTCTTTCTGCCCTCTCCAGGTTGCCAGCAATCTTTGGTGTTCTCTGCAACTGCATAACTACTATTTCTGTCTTCACATGGCCTTCTTTCCTGTGTCTCCTCTTGTCCCCCTGTCTCTCTTTATGTGAACACAAGTCATTGGGTTTAGGGCTCACTTTAATCCAGATGACCTCATCTTAACTTGATTACATCTGCAGAGACCTTATTTCCAAATAAGGTCATAGTCTCAGGCACCAGGGTTTAGGACTTGAATATATCTTTTCAGGGGTGGAATTCAACCCACAACAGTATATATGAGACAAATAGGTCCAGCCCTACTTTATTTGGTCCAAATCCAACCCACCATTTACTGTGATCTATCTCAGTATTATTCAATGTCTGGCCCAGTGACTGATGCCTTTTGTGAACTGTGTAACCAGGTCTGGGGCATGATAAGTATAGAAGTGGAGGGTAAGCTTTCAGAAACTTCCAGAGCAATTTGACATGGCCATGACATCCAAGCAGGTATTCAGTAGATTTACCTGTTATAAAGGAAATAGGCTACCTTGAATGTTGTCTAACTTATCTACTAAGTCACATGTGGCATGAGCTGTATAGTAGTCATACCATGGATAAGAAAGTTTTAAAAGCTTTGCTCACTACAGATCATTTGAGATGCATTGACGTAGCTAACAGACTGTGTATGGTCACAGATGGAAAAAAAGTTGGCCATCTTTCACTTTTCCCTAAGCATTTTACATAAATCCCAGTCACCATATCAACCCTTGTGTCCTAAACAAAGAATTGTTTTTATTAATGTTAACTAATTGTTCTAGAAAATGCAAAGTTTTCTCTTTTTCTTTTAAAGAACACAATCTAAAATAAATTTTAAGTAAAACCTTCCAGGCAATATAGTATGTTCATTGTTTGCAAAAAACTTTGTGATTCTTTACATATGGGCTTCTTTGTTTCGAGACACAAACCACATAAATTCAGAGCATTTTAACTGCGTTCAGTGACATAAAAGTGAAATATGGAGTTCATCATGTTTCACTGCTATTTTCACCAATGAACACATTTGCTGTTGGTGATTCTGTGGGTTTTCCTGCATTTCCAACTTCTGCTTCTGAATATTTGTGCATTATGGCAAAGATATTAACACTTTGAGGAAACTGTCACTTTAGGAAACTGCTTTTTACATAAAAAAATCTAACTAACTCATAGTGAATTATTATTCCAAGAATAAATTAATAACATCAAAATCTAATATTAGCTTGCTTTTTTAGGAATAGAAGTATATTGGACTAGGTTTGGACAATTTTTGTTTGCTTTGTTGTTTTTATTTTGGTATTGTTGACTTGTTAACAGAAATAATGTTTTCACTGAACTTTGGCAACAAATAAATATATAGATAAAACTGTACAAAATGATATAAAAGAAATTACTCTTCTACTCCATACCCTTGGCCCCCTAACTGCAACTCTGGAGGTAATGAATTTGTTACATGTCCTTTTAGAAAGAGTCTCTGAGCACGTATGTGTGTATGTGTGTCCGTGTGTCCAGGTATTATGTATATCCATAAAACTAAAACAAACCGCAGCATACTGTGTTCACCATTTACTCCCCACTGCTAAGAGCTTATTTGGAGATAGTTTCATGCCATGTGGTGGCACTCTTCTAGGATGATCCCCAGTGAACTCTTCTATTGTGCTGTCTGCCTCCCACATTTAGTAGGGCTGACCTGTATGCCAACAGGATACAGCAGAAATTATGAAGTATGCTTTTCAAGACTAGGTCGTAAAAGCATTGTGGTTTGCTCCTTGATCTTCCTCAGATCACTTACCCTAGGGGAAGCCAACTGACATATTGGGAGGGCACTCAAGCAGCCCTACAATGAGGAAAGGAACCGAGGCCTCCTGCCCATCAGTATGAGTGAGCCAATTTGTAAAGGGACCTCTCAGTCTCTAGAAAGCTTTCAGATAACTGCAGCCCCAGGCAATCTCTTATCTGCACCCTGACCAGAGACTCTGGATCAGAACCACCCAGCTAAGCTATTCCCAAATTCCTGACCAACAGATACTGTGAGATAATAAAACATTTTTTTTTAAGTCACTAAGTTTGGGGGTAATTTTAGGTAACTAATATATACCAGCAGTTGTTATTTTTGTTTGTTATTGCAAAGGCTGATAACAAAAAAAAATAACAATCCTAAAATTCAATGACTTAAATAAAGGATTGTTTTCCTCCCATAAAATAGTTTGGAGATGTGAGGCCCAGGCTGGTAGGAAAAGTGCATCACAGTCTTTCAGGTACCCAGTTTCCTCTGTCTGTTCTGTTGTCCCCTAGGATACTGTCATCATCTGTAAGACCAAAGCCAGTTGCTATCCTGTCTATATCCCAGTTCATAGAAAGGGGAAAACAAGGAAGTCCAAGGCAAGAAAGTTTTTTTTATCATTTTTTATTGTTGTTCAAATACAGTGGTCTCCATTTTTCTACCATTTTATCCTGCCCCTTATAAAAAAAAAAATGAAGTGAAAGCTGCACCCATCTCATCTGGGGAGCAGTTAATCATGTGGCAACACAGAACTGAAAGGAAAGCTGGGAAATTGTTTCCCTAACTGATCAGCCATACAGCCTATGAAAAATGGGAAGTAAATTTCAGAGGGCCACCGTTCTTTTTTTTAAATTAATTTTTAAATTAATTTTATTTATTTTATTATTTTTTATTTTAATTGTTGTTCAAATACAGTTTCTGTCTTTTACTCCCATCCCAGCCCACCCCACCAGTGCTCCCCTCCTCCCTCCCAATTCCACTCCCGCTAGTTTTTGTCCATGTGTCCTTTACACTTGTTCCTGTAAACCCTTCCCCTTTACCCTTGATATTCCTTCCCCTGTCCCTTCTGGTCATTGTCAGCCTGTTATCTATTTCAGTGTCTTTGGATATATTTTTCTTATTTTTGTTTTGTTGTTTAAGTTCCTGTTAAAGGTGAGATCATATGGTATTTGTCTTTCACTGCCTGGCTTATTTCGCTCAGCATAATGCTTTCCAGTTCCATCCATGCTGTTGCAAAGGGTAGGAGCTCCTTTCTTTCTTTCTGCTGCATAGAATTCCACTGTGTAAATGTACCATAGTTTTTGTATTCATTCATTTACTGATGGGCACCTAGGTTGCTTCCAGCACTTGGTTATTGTAAATTGTGCTGCTATGAACATTGGGGTGCATAGGTTCTTTTGGATTGGTGTTTCAGGGTTCTTAGGATATAATCCTAGCAGTGGAATTGCTGGGTCAACAGGCAGATCCACTTTTAGTTTTCTTAGAAATTTCCATACTGTTTTCCATAGTGGTTGTACCAGTCTTCAATCTCACCCACAGTGCACTAGCATCCCTTTTTCTCCACAACCTCTCCAACACTTGCTCTTTGTCACTTTATTTATGGTGGCCATTATGACTGGTGTGAAGCGGTATGTCATTGTGGTTTTAATTTGCATCTCTCTGATAGCTAGCGATACTGACCATCTTTTCACATGTCTCTGAATCCTCTGTATGTCCTCCTTGGAGTAGTGTCTGTTCAAGTCCTTTGCCCATTGTTTAATTGGGTTGCTTGTCTTCTTAGAGTGTAGTCATGTAAGTTCTTTATATATTTTGGAGATTAAACCCTTGTCTGAGGTATCATTGGCAAATATGTTTTCTCATACTATTGGTTCTCTTTTTATTTATTTATGTATTTTTATGTTTTCAAAGTATATTTTATTGATTATGCTATTGCAGTTGTCCCATTTACCCCCCTTCACTTTCGTCCACCCTGCACACCCTCTCCCACCCGCTTTTCTCGCCTTTAGTTCACGTCCATGGGTCATATATATAAGTTCTTTAACTTCTACATTTCTCATACTATTCTTGCCCACTCCCTGTCTATTTTCTCCCTACCATCTATGCTACTTATTATCTATACCTTTTCACCCTCTCTCCTCCTCCCACTCTCCTGTTGCTAACCCTCCATGTTATCTCTATTTCTGTGGTTCTGTTCCTGTTCTAGTTGTTTGCTTAGTTTCTTCTTGTTTTAGATGCAGTTGTTAATAATTGTGAGTTTGCTGTCATTTTACTGTACATGTTTTTTATCTTCTTTTTCTTAGATAAATCCCTTTAACATTTCATATAATAAGGGCTTGGTGGTGATGACCTCCTTTAACTTGACCTTATCTGGGAAGCACCTTATCTGCCCTTCCATTCTAAATGAAAGCTTTGCTGTACTGAGTAATCTTGGATGTAGGTCTTTGCCTTTCATGGCTTGGAATACTTCTTTCCAACCCTTTCTTGCCTGTAAGGTCTCTTTTGAGAAATCAGCTGACAGTCTGGTGGGAACTTCTTTGTAGGTAACTATCTCCTTATTTCTTGCTGCTTCTAGGATTCTCTCCTTACCTTTATTTTTGGCTAATGTAATTCTCATGTGCCTTGGTGTGTGCTTTTGTGAGTCCAACTTCTGTGGGACTCTCTGAACTTCCTGGACTTCCTGGAAGTATATTTCCTTTGCCAGATTAGGAAATTTCTCCTTTATTATTTGTTCAAATAACTTTTCTGCTTGTTCTTCCTCTTCCCCTTTTTGTACCTGTATTATTCATATATTGGAATGTTTAAAGATGTCCTCGAGATTCCTAAGCCTCTCCTCATTGTTTTGAATTCTTGTTTCTTCATTCTTTTCTGTTTGATTTTTTTCTTTCTTCCTCCTGATACACTCCATTGATGTGAGTCCCAGTTTCCTTCCCATCTCTATTGGTTCTTTGCACATTTTCCTTTATTTCACATAGCATAGGCTTCACTTTTTCATCTAATTTGTGACCAAATTCAACTAATTCTGTGACATCCTGATTACCAGCGCTTTGAACTGTGTATCTGAGAGGCTGGCTATCTCTTCATTTAGTTTTATTTGTTCTGGCATTTTGATCTGTTCTTTCATTTGGGCCACTTTTTTTTTTTTGGTCTTGATGTGCCTATTATGTAGTGAGGGGTGGAGCCTTAGGTGTTCACCAGGGCACATTAACACATGTCACTGGGTTGTGATGCTGTATGTGGGGCAGGGGTCCAAGAGGAAACAATGGTGCTTGCTCTGCTCTCTTCTGGATTTCAGTCACTTCCGTGCTTCCCCCAAGCAAACTGGGCCTTTCTGCTGATGATTCCAGTGTGGCTGCCCAACTCTGCCCCTCCTGCTGGTCTGGATGAATGTGTCTATTTTAACTCCTTGGTTGTTGGACTTCCATACAGTTCAACTTTCTGTCAGTACTGGTTGTATCTTTGTTTCTAATTTTTGTTGTCCTTATTGTGTGCGAGGAGGCACAGTGTGCTACTATACACCTCCATCTTGACCAGAAGTCCTCTCTTTTTATTTTAATACTGTTTTCTTTAGCCATTCAGAAGATTTTTATTTTGATGAGATTCCATTTGTTTATTCTTTCCTTTATGTCCCTTGCTCTAGGGGACATATCAGTGAAAATACTGCTGCATGAAATATGTGAGATTTTCCTGTAGGACTTTAATGGTGTCACAACTTATATTTAAGTCTTTTATCCACCTTGAATTTATTTTTGTGTATGGTGTAAGTTGGTGCTCGAGTTTCATTCTTTTGCAGGTAGGTGTCCAGTTCTCCCAACACCATTTGTTGAAGAGCCTATTTTTACTCCATTTTATGCTGCTGCCCCTGTTGTAGAAAATTAATTGACTGGGTTTAGTTCTGGGCTCTCTGCTCTGTTCCTTTGGTGTATCTTTCTGTTTTTATGCCAGTTCCAGGTTGTTTTGATTACACTGGCCTTGTAATACAGTTTGATATCAGATATTGTGATCCCTCCCACTTTGCTTTTCTTTCCCAAAATTGGATCAGCTATTCAGGGATGTTTATGGTTTCACATGAATTTTTGAAGTGTTTCTTTTATATGTGAAATATGCCACTGGTACTTTAATAGTATTGCATTGAATCTGTAAATTGCTTTGGGTAATATAGACACTTTGATTATGTTAATTCTTCCAACCCATGAACATAGTATATGTTTCCATTAGTTTGTGTCCTCCTTAATTTTTTCCTCAGTGTTGTGTAGTTTTCTGAGGACAGGTCTTTTACCTCCTTGGTTAGGTTTATTCCTAGGTATTTTATTTCTCTTGTTGCTATATCAAATGTGATTTTTTTTTCTGATTTCTGTTTCTGATATTTCATTGTTGGTATACAAAAATACCTTTGACTTCTGGATATTGACTTTGTATCCTGCTGTTTTGCCAAATTCATTTATTAGGTTGAGCAGTTTCTTGGCGGAGTCTAGGATTTTCTATGTACACTATCATGTCATCTGCAGACAATCACAGTTTTGTTTCCTCCTTTCCAATTTAAATGCCTTTTATTTCCTTTA
The DNA here is from genome assembly GCA_028533065.1 of Trachops cirrhosus. Taxonomy (NCBI): domain Eukaryota; kingdom Metazoa; phylum Chordata; class Mammalia; order Chiroptera; family Phyllostomidae; genus Trachops; species Trachops cirrhosus. The sequence goes on along the minus strand of CM052544.1, from coordinate 55,876,522 downwards.
CTTGTGTGATTGCTGTGGCTAAAACTCCCAATACTATGTTGAATAGAAGTGGTGAAACTGGACAACCTTGTCTTGTTCCTGATCTTAGTGGAAAAGATTTTACTTTTTGCCCATTGAGTATGATGTTGGCTGTAGGTCTCTCATACATGGCCTTTATTATGTTGAGGAATGCTCCCTCTGTTCCCACTTTGCTGAGTGTTTTCATCATAAATGGGTGCTGTACCTTATCAAGTGCTTTTTCCTCATCTATTGATATGATCATGTGATTTTTGTCTTTGCTTTTGTTTCTGTGATCCATTACATTTATTGATTTGTGAATATTTACCATCCTTGCATCTCTGAGATGAATCCCACTTGGTCATGATAGATTATCTTTTTCACATATTGCTGGATGTGGTTTGCCAATATTTTGTTGAGGATTTTAGCATCAATGTTCATCAGCAATATTGGCCTGATTTTTTTTCTATGTTTTGTCTTTATCTGGATTTGGGGTTAGGATGATGCTGGCTTCATAAAAAGAGTTTGGGAGTCTTCCATCATTTTGGATTTTTTTGTATAGTCTGTGAAGGATAGAGTTTAGCTCTTCCTTAAATGCTCTGAAGAATTCTCCTCTGAAACTGTCTGATCCAGGGCCTTTGTGTGTTGGGAGTTTTTTGATCATTGCTTTAATTTCATCTGCTGTTATTGGTCTATTCAGGCTTTCTGCTTCTTCTTCATTCAGTTTTGGAAGATTATATTTTTCTAGAAATTTGTCTATTTCACCAAGGTTTTCAAATTTCATGGCATACATTTCTTTGTAGTAATTTCTTACAATCCTTTCTATTTCTTTGGTATGAGCTGAAATCTCTCCCCTTTCAGTTCTGATTGTGTTTATTTGGGTCTCTTTTTTTCTTGATGAGTCTGCTTAAAGGCTTGTTGATTTTGTTTATCTTTTCAAAGAACCAGCTTCTGGATTCATTGATCCTTAGAATTGTGCTTTTAGTCTTTATGTCATTTAATTCTGCTGTGATCTTTGTTATTGCCTTCCTTCTCCTTGCTCTGGGCTCTCTTTGTTGTTATTCCTCGAGTTCCTGTAGCCATTAGGTTAGGTTGTTTGTTTGAAATGTTTCTATCTTTTTTTTTGATAGTCCTGTATCACTATGAACTTCCCTCTCAAGACTACCTTAGCTATATCCCATAAGTTTTGGGTTGTTGTGAGTTCATTTTCGTTTGATTCCAGAAACTTTTTTATTTCTTCCCTAATTTCATTCTTGACCCATTCATTGTTTAATAGTATGATATTCAATCTCCATGATTTTAAGGAGTTTGACTTTTTGGGGGGGGTTGGTTTCTAGTTTCAGTCCCTTGTGATCGGAGAAAGTGCTTGATATGATTTCAATTTTCTTGATTTTTTTGAGGCTTGTTTTGTGTCCTATCATGTGGTCTATCTTTGAAAATGTTCCATGTGCATTTGAAAAGAATGTGTATTTAGCTTCCTTGGAATGAAAGGCTCTATATATATCAGTTAACTGCAGTTCATCTAGAGTATTGTTCAATGCCACAATGTTTTTGTTGATATTTTGTTTGGAGATCTGTCCACTTTTGACCTTTGGGTGTTAAAATCCCATACTATGATTGTGTTGCTCTCAATGTCTTTCTTGAAGTCCTCCAAGATTTTATTTGTGTATTTGGGTGCTCCTATGTTGGGTGCATAGGAGCACCCAACCTTTGGGTGTATTTACAATATTTATGTCCTTTTGGTTGATTCTTCCCTTGAGTATTATGAAGTGACCTGTGGGTCTCTCTTTATGGCCTTTTTTTTTTTGAAGTCTGTTTTGTCTGGTATGAGTATTGCTACCCTGGCTATTTTTTCCTGTCCATTTGCTTGGAAAATTTGTTTCCAGCCCTTCACTTTCAATCTGTGTAGGTCTTTTGTCCTGAGGTGGGTCTCTTTTAGGCAGAATTTGTGTGGGTCATGCTTTCTTTTCCATTCAGCTATTTTATGTCTTTTGATTGGAGCATTTAATACATTTACATTTAAGGTTATTATTGATAGCTTATTCATTGTCATTTTTTTGTACTTGTGTTTCTCTCTGTCTCTTTTCCTTCCTATCCTTAAAGCAGTCCCTTTAGCATCTCTTGTAGAGCTGGTTTGCTTGAGTTGTATTCTTTTAAAGTTATTTTGTCTGGGAAGCTTCTTATTTGGCCCTCTATGTTGATTGAGAGCCTTGCTGGGTAAAGTAGCCTTGGTTGCAGAACTCTGGTTCTTATTACTTAGAATATTTCTTGCAATTCTTTTCTGGCTTGGAGCGTTTCCACTGAGAAGTCAGCTGCTAGCCTTATTGGGGCTCCTTTGTATGTTACTTCCTGTTTCTCCCTTGCTTCCTTTAAGATTCTCTCTTTGTCTTGGAATTTTGCCATTTTAATTATGATGTTTCTTGAAGTGGGCTCCTTTGATTTCCTCTTGATTGGGACTCTCTGTGTTTCCTGGATTTGTGTGACTTTTTCTCTTATCAAATTAGAGAAGTTTTCCATCATTACTTTTTCAAACAGGTTTTCTATCCCTTGCTCTTCTTCTCCTGGTATCCCTATTATACGGATATTATTATGTTTCATGTTGTATTGTATTTCTCTTAATCCCACTTCATTCTTTCTGAGCCCCTTTTCCCTCTCTTACTCTTTCTGGGTGTTTTTTTTTTTCAACTTTGTCTTTTAATTCACTGATCCAATCTTCTGCTTCATTGATCCTGCTTTTGATTCCTTCTACTGTGTTTTTCAGCTCAGAAATTGTATTCTTCATTTCCTCTTGGCCCTTGTTGATAGTTTCTATTTCCTTTTTCATGTTGATATAATTTGTAATGAGTCCATTGTAGTTTCCCTGTAGTTTCTGGTAATTTTCTGTGAGCTCATTGGGCTTCCTGATAACCATTGCTTTGAACTCAGTATTTGATAGTTGACTTGCCTCTATTTCATTTAGCATTCGTTCTGAGGCTTCCTCCTTTCCTTTCCTTTGGGGATTTTTTCTTTGTCTTCCTATCGTTTTTGATATTGTTCTTGTGACCCTCTGCTTCTTAAATTGATCTGTTCTGACTTCCTGGGTTTATGATGTGGACTTCTATGGTAGCATATCTGTAAGATTCAGTGGTGCAGTGTCCTTAATCTCCTGAGCTCATTGGTCTTGGGCTGTAGTTTATGTTGACTCTTTGTATGTCTTTGTGTTTTGTTTGTGGTTGGGTCTTTCTTTGGTCATTCTTCCCTCCAGCTGGTTATCTGGGGGTCACTCTATCCACCACATCTTTTATTCTCTTGTGCAGGTGTTGACAGGTTGTTTTGAAGCTGATTCTTCTGTGTGTACGACGTTTTGACACTTCTCTCTCGCTCTTTTTCAGTTGTTTGTTGTGGGTTATTTCTCCCTCATTTAGTTGTATTTCCATATTGGTCCTGGTTTGTGGTTATTGTGGCTTCCAATCCCTCCTTCACCTTTTTCTGTTGTTATCTGTTGGTTGTTCCTTTGTTGGTGGATTTCCTCTTCCAGCAAGTGTATTATTGTTCACCACTCCCACCTTCCAATTTCTCTAGAATAGCATAGTGAAATTTGTCTCACTGTCTTTGTTGTTGGGATGACCCATGTTTGTGTTTAACTGGTCTTTTCACAGTTCCAGGTTTTATTGTCTCACCTGTGGGAAAAGAAGGGTAAAAAGGGGAAGGAAAGAATGGAGAAATAATAAAAAAAGGAAAGGAAGGAATAAGGAGTAAAAAAAGAAAGAAGGAAAGAATGAAAAAAGGAATTAAAAATTTCAAACTACAAAAAAGAAGGAAGGAAGAAAGAATAAAAAGGAAAGGAAGGAAGAAGGAATTTAAAAAATATTAAAATCAAAAAACTAAATAAATAAGGAAGGAAGAAAGGATAAAAAAGAAAGGAAGGAAGAATGAATAAAAAAAGAACAGAAAGGAAGAAGGAATTTAAGAAAAAAAGCCTTTTGCTGGCTTTAAACTGGTCAGGCCAGTTCTTCCGTTTTCCTCGCTCTGTCAGGTTGAGGGGGGATTGGTTTTGCTTTTCTCCCTTCCTGAGCCATGCTCTTTACTGTTGTCCAGTCTCCAGCCCAGTTCCTCATTGCCCTTCTGTGCCCAGCCAAGCCTTTAGTCCACAAATTGTGCTGTCCTTGAGGTCACCAGTTAGGGTCAATTCACATACCATCTTCTTGCTCTTTGCTGTCCTAGATGGTAGGGACACTCAGAGCCCCTTCAGGGTAGTCAGCCCCTCACTGAGTCAAGTCTTTCCTGGGACTGCAGAGTTCCTCTGCAGGTTGTTTCTGCCTTCCTCCTAGAGAGCCTGTCAGCCATAGTGGGCTCTGGGTGCAGGGGCCAGGTGGGAGGGGTTCCATCCTTGGTGCCTCTGGCGTGAGTGCAGAGCCGCAGCTGCTGAACCACAACTGGGTGCACACCATCCCGGTGCTTCTGGCGTGGGTGTGGGTGGGACACTGCCCGGCTGCAGATCGGGTGCTCACTGTCCTGGAAGCAGCGGGGGTAGATGCCCAGGAGGCGGGGCGGGTGCTGCGGAGAATTCCCCGAACAACTTCAGAATGCCTCTATTTTGTCTTTTTCTTTTTGGAAAAGTTCATCCTATTCAAGCCTGCTGCTCCAAACAAGCACCTGGCCTCTCACACAGCCCAGCCTGGCTCTCTACCAAGAATCTTGAAGCAGACCCAGCAGGTGCCAGGCCTGGGGCTGCAACCGTCCTGGTCTCCACACTGGTCCCAGGGACTTTATTGTCCTTAAGCACTCTCCTTACCATCTGATTTTTCAATGCCCTCTACAATTTTTGGTCTCCAATCTTCATATTGCTGGGATACCATTAGCTGTTCGCTCTGTTCCTCAGATCCACTAGGTGTTTCACCGTGCACAGGGGGAAGTGGAATCTGCTCCAACCTATCTTGCCACCATCTTTTCTGTCCAATCTATCTTGACAACAGTGCAATCAGACTTTTTATTCAGACCATTCCACCAAATTATTCTGGTCAAACTGGCAATGACACTGTCTGGGCAAATCTAACAATTACCTTACCTCTCTGTCCTCATCTTATGCAATCTCTCAGCACATTGACATTTCTAATCACTTCTATAAAACTCTTTCTTTACGGGTTTTCAAGAATACCAAACTCTGTTCACTGGTTTTTCTTTTGTTCACTGTCAGCTTATTTTCAGTCTCTTCTGGGTTCTCTCTCTTCTAACTTTGAAATATTAAGGCAGCCCTTAAAACTTTTCTCTGCTCCTCTGTACTTGCTCCCTTAGGTCTCTCATCAAGTCCTATGGCTTTAAATTCCATCTGCAAATTATTGTCTCCCAAATTTGTACCATTACCTTTGAGCTTTTCCCTGAGCTCTAGGCTCACATACAGAATTGTTTCCTTAACTTCTGCCTTTAGCTGTCTGATAGATACCTTGCACATAGTCTGCCTAAAAAAGAGCACTTAATTTCCTTTTCTCTGTGCCCTCAAACCTGCTCATGCCAATTGGGTACTACAGAAGTGAATGCTGAGATGGAGTTTGGTGATCAGTGGGTTTATTAGGGGTAAAACTTTCTTCATGGGAATGTGGAGGGGGATGAGAAATAATGTTGAGAGAAGAGAGAAGTTTTGTTCTGAGGCAAGTCCAACAAAGTCTTGGCTCCCCCCATGGAGTGTTCTGGAGTACACATGACTCATTAGAGTTGTTCTAGGTTGGACTCATCCTTTATCAGTCACTGAATGTGGACTCTCCTCAGAAGGGCACGCTCCTGGATAAGGTAGCTCTCTGCAGTTAAGCAAACTCTGAAAGTACTGACATACCTCTGACTCAGTGTCTTAGTCATCACTAGAACCACTTTGTAGAACCAGTTTCCTAGAGTATGTCGCCTCTGTGTCTTAATTTAATATGCCCCCCATTGGGAATCCAGAAATTATGCTACTTTGAGATATTTTAAACCAATTTAGAAGTATTAACTGTGTAACATTAGGACACCACTTTCTCCACTCATTTTGCAGTAATTACATTTGTAATCTCCCCAATGCCACTACCTGCTCTTATTTTATTTAAAGATATTTTTAAAAGGCCCATTTGCAATATGGAAGCTTTGCAATTATAAGGGTCTTATGTCCAGAAATAAATACTCAGTCTGTGTATGTAGACAAGTGGACATTAAATGTAAGAAATTAATTCTGTACAAGGGCCTCTTCAAGTATAAACTCGAATTGATTGAAGATCTTTCAGCTTAGGTTTTCCTCTAAGTATGCTTGGTTGTTAAAAATAAAATAATTAAGAAACTTTGTTAGGACATATATGTAAGGAGGTTCTGTATTTACTGAATGGTGAATTTTGGGAAAAATACTTTGTCTTTTATTCAAACACATATGTTATTTCAAACTAACTAAAGACTAGAGACATCTGTCACAGTGGTTGAAGGAAACTTTATATACAAAAGTCAGTTCCTTGCAGGCCCGTACAACAAACCACTTTTCTTTAAAGCAGCATATCTTGAGAAAATCCTGCATTTCTGTTTCACCTCTATTTCATTTTGCACATAAAGATCCTCTTGAAAACATAAGCACCTCATGGAACAAGTGACATAGCCTTAATTCAAGGTACAGGCATTATGCTACAATACATGGGCCCAAAAAAACTCTATTTCATATTTTATAACCTAATTTTAGAAATCTTGGCCTGTCCTCTTGTCTTCTTGAGTTAGTTTCCTTGTCCAGGACACTCAGTCCATCTTCTGAAATCAAGAAATAATAATGAGTATACCAGAGGGAACTCTTGCTCTCATCACAGGACTCAAGCCCACACATGTGCATTTGTGTTCTTGTGGAATTTATGAGCATTTCTGCTACTTCACAGTTTGTCAGAACCTCAGAAACAGATGAATACAGAATTGAAAATGGAACATGTAGAGCAGACTTGTTACCAATTAGTAAGTTGTATTTCTAAAAAGTTCAACAAATGAAAAACTTTTAAGCCATTCCATGTCTTTTAAAGATTTCTATCAAAAGTGATATTGTTTTTCTGTTTCATTCCTGTTCTTTCTCCAAGTTCACTCTGCCTCCCGTTTTATTTAAGTGTTACTGAGCACTGAAATAAAGATACTATCACAAATAGCAATTGGTAGGATAGTTTATCTTTGTTCCATGATCTCCCAAGAAGACTTGAGTCACATGGACCAGGACATGGACCAGCATATGGCATGACTGGGGGTCACCACTGAACAACCATTTCACATGACTCTCTTCTCACTTTGTTTCTCTCCCATAACACCGTTTGGTAAAAAACTAAAATCCCAGTCATCACTACAAAGCAACTCAAAGAACAACAACTATTATTTATTGATTATATATTGTTTCAGGGTGCTTTATCTAAACTATCTTCTATGAAGTGAATATTATAATTAAACCCATTTTCCAGATTTAAAAAAACTCTGGGGCTTAAGGAAGTGAAAAAACATCATAGACAAAGCTATTGGAGTGGAAAGCTTGGCCTGTTTGCCAAATCCACACTCTTAACCTCTGCACTTTGCCCCATGCTCAGAGGTAAAATACACCCAGCAGATTTACTTTTCCAGACACCCCATTTTCAGGACAACACAATGGATTCCCAGGGAGGTAGCATGACTCATTTGAGGTTACACAAAAGTTGACCAAGATGATAGCCTGGATCTTTCTCATTTAAGTTTGATTGTCCAGGTACACTCTGATGTTGTCTCCAACATAATTAGGATTATGGGAAATAAGGGACTAATTGCTCACAATGGCTTTTTTTTTTCATCTTGTGTGCTTTTATTTAAACCACAAATATGACAAAGACCTATGAAAGGGAACACTAAATTCTATTTTCCAAGACATGAAAATTATAACCCTCCTATCACCACCCCTCCAGCAACAAACCAACAGAAATTGCTTAGAGCAAGGGGGGAAATTTCAGAAATTGTAGACTTCAAGTCAAGTTACTACTGTTTTTAATAAGCAGGGGTAAAAAATTTCAAAAAATAATGAAGGTTGCAAAAGACATTGGTGGAAAAAGACTCTGCTACTAGAATAAATTCTGTCATCTCCAATCCTTAATGCATTTTTAGAATGCCAGTATCAGGTGTAAAGAGAAAATTCTGCAAATAATTATAATCTTCTTTATTTTTTAATTTAAAGAATATTTTATTGTTGTCAAGTACGGTTGTCTCCATTATCCACCCACCACTTTCCCATCCCCAGCCTTCCCCTCCTACCTTCCCTGATCCCACCCCCACCCCTTGGTTTTGTCCATGTGTCCTTTATAGTAGTTCCTGAAAACCCTTTTCCCCTTTTCCCCCATTATCCCCTCTCACCTTCCCTCTGGTTACTGTCACATTGTTCTTAATTTCAATGTCTCTGGTTCTATTTTGCTTGCTTGTTTGTTTTGTTGATTAGATTCCACTTAAGGGTGAGATCATATGGTATGTGTCTCTGACCACATGGCTTATTTCACTTAGCATAATACTCTCCAGTTCCCTCCATGCTGTTGCAAAGGGTAGGAGCTCCTTCTTTCTTTCTGCTGCATAGAATTCCATTGTGTAAATGTACCATAGTTTTTGTATTCATTCACTTACTGATGGGCACCTAGGTTGCTTCTAGCACTTGGCTATTGTAAATTGTGCTGCTATGAACATTGGGTGCATAAGTTCTTTCGGAGTAGTGTTTCAGGGTTCTTAGGGCATAATCCTAGCAGTGGAATTGCTGGGTCAACAGGCAGTTCCATTTTTAGTTTTCTGAGGAAATTCCATATGGTTTTCCACAGTGGCTTCACCAGGCTGCATTCCCATCAATAGTGCACTAGGGTTTCCTTTTCTCCACGACCTCTTCCACACTTGTTGTTTGTTGCTTTGTTTATGATAACCATTCTGACTGGTGTGAAGTGTTATCTTATGGTGGTTTTAATTTGCATGTCTCTGATGGCTAGTGAAGCTGAGCATCTTTTCACACTGTCTTTTGATTCAACAAAAACTCACTTGAAATTGTAGCAGGGTTATGTATAGGCAGACACTTAGGAGAGAAAGTAGTGACTTTTAGTTCCAGTTACGTTTCAACTTCTTTTTATTTACTGCTGTTGTGCTAAATTGGCGCCTTCCAGCAATGCCTATATCAAACACTTTCACTGATTTGGTGTCTAATTATGTGGATGTTTGAGTTTGACTTAGAGAATATCTCTTTTACTCATCTCATTTTTTAGGACATTGCTTTCCTTCACTCATGCTTGTTTAGAAAGTGAGACCAATAGTCACTAAAATGAATTCTTGAGATATTTGGCATACTGCATCTAAATGCTAGTTTTCCAAGGATATATAGAACATTTTTCGCCCTCCAAGTTTTGTTACTTCTCCATCCAATATGTATGTATGTATGTATGTATGTATGTACATATGTATGTGTCTATCTTCTATCATCTATAAATCATCATCTTCATCATCTATTTAATCTATTACATATCTCTTTCCTTCCTTTCTTTGCCTTTGTCCATCCATCCTTCCTTTCTTCCTTTTCCTGTCTTATCTATCTATTATCTGTAATTATATATTTATTTCCATAATGGCCAGGTAAGAAAATAGATTCATACACCATACAAACTGTAGTAGAAGAAATGCTTTTCTCATAGAGTTAATAGTTAACTTTCTATGCACTCTGATTCAAGTAAGGTTTTGTTAGTCTTTTACTAAAACATTTTTTTAAATCCTCAACTGAGGACATTCTTCCATTGTTTTCAGAGAAAAAGAAAGGGAGAGAGGAAGGGAGAGAGAGAAACATCAAAGAGCTAGAGAAGCATTCATTGGTTTCCTCCCTTATACACCCAAACTAAAGATCATACATGCCCAGACCAGGGGTCAAACTCTCAACCTTTCAATTATGGGATGATGATCCAACCAAATGAGCCACAATGGCCAGGGCTGCTATACTGTTTTATGAGTCTGATGCAGAATTTCAGAACCACTTCTGAGCTTGACTGACAAACCTACTATTAATAAAATTAACAAGGGCAATGACTCCATGCAATGGTGACATAAGAGAGGTAATTTTACAGAGGTAAAGTATGCCACAGATTTTGATCCACAAAACTCTCCTAACAGATTACCTGGTTGTAGTTTCAGTTCTTATTTGCCATGGTATTGATGCACACTATTTTTCATGGATAAAAACAAACAATTGTGTTGAAGAATAATTTGCTATCTCTTCTAGTTGGGTTTGATAGAACTATTCAAAGCCATGCAATTAATGAATTATTTATAAGTTACAGTACTAATGTCTGGTAGCAATACTGTTTTTAAGGGCCTAACATCCTTTCCAATAGATTGTGACCTTCTTTTTCCTCCCTGAGTGTGGATCACTTGACCATTTTAAATTATAACAAGTGCAAACTTGATGAGAATGACATTTTATAACAAAAATCACCAATGTCACAGTAGAGAGCAAAGAAAATTGCCCTCTCCACAGTCACATTTAAATTCCCAGGCACACAATGTTTGGAGACAAAGAAATTGGAATAAGCATACATTTTCTCAAAACCAAGATAATTTGTTATAAAGGAGAATGATACAATAGTTTTATATAAGATTTAAGATAAGGTGAATGCACAAATAAAATCCTGAACAAGCTCACTCTCATACCACCCTTTGCACATTTATAAGGATCATTGTCATCTGTCAGAGTCAGATCTATCCCCCTAAATTCTCTTTAAGCAGCATTTACTAACATCTCCCTTTCTCAACACCCTAAACACTCTGTCATTAGGATGGGGAAAATGCAGTGCTCATGGTCATGACAGACAGCACTAATCAATTGCAGCACCCCTCTTTCTGTTAGACCTGGCTTGGCCAAAACACAATTAACCTTTGTTGCTACCTATGTACTAGTATTCTCTAAAGATGTACTCAACTACTTCCATTTTATTGGAGGGGAAAAAACTTTTTTTAAAAAAAGTTACATGACAAAAAAAAGTTACATAACCAGGACTGGAAGCATGTTCTAAATTCTACTTCAAATCAGTTTCACAGCTGTTCTAGGCACTGTGGAGATAGGGGGAAGATCAAGATATTACCCCAATTCTTAGTTAGTTCACTAGACTATATATACATATATGTTTTTTTCTGTCTTTTTAGAGCAAAGGCCTAGTTCATTAATTTAAAGATGCCTTGGGATTTTGGTTTTAAAAAGTGGCTGTATTGCATTAGCATTACTTTAATTTTTCTCATTGTGTACCTAATCCCATTAAGCCTACCATAATTTAGGCCATCATCATCTACCTGGAATAATGCAATAGAAGGCTAACTAAAGGATTCTTAATCTGGGTCAATGCATAGAATTCAGGGGTGGAAGGGGGATCTATAAACTTTGATGAAAAAAATATACACCTTCATTTTCACTAGCCTTTAATTGAACTTGAGTATTTCCTTTAGTTATGTCTATATACAGCAAACCACAGCACTTCAGGTAGAATCTGTGGCTTGTTATAAGTCATAGGACTCTTCACATACTACTGATGTAGTCTTTGTGTTCATCCATAGTTGAAATTATAGTGGATAACTACTAGATTCACATATTTAATGTCTTTATAAAGAGATGTATATTCCCTAATGGTAGTTTTAATATTTGGTTGACTTCATTTCATAGATCTGTTTTCTTTGTAATCCTATGTATTTTGCAAGTATTCAAAACCTTTATCTGAGGTGAGCACAGATGCTGAAGGGACACAAAAAGTTTAACTCCCTGTTCTTCCTGGATTCTTTTTTCATCTGCACTCTGTCATTTCTTCTCTGTACTGAAACCTCAGTGGTCTTGTCCAAGGCTTGCTAAAGCATGTCTCTCTCTGCTCTATACTCCCTGCTGTCCATCATAGAATGGAATCTAGACTCCCTGCCATGGTCTATACAGGATCCTGTGTGACCAGTCCTCACCTTCTCCATCTCCCCACCTTCTTCATCTCCCCAGACTGCATCTGCTATATCTCTCACTCTCACTGATGGCTCCTCTGAAGATCTCCACACTGATCTCTTTGTTTCTCTCTGCACTGGCTATTTCCTCAGTGTAGAAACTTTGCCCCTGGTTATTCTGAAGGCTCCCTCTCTACTTCCTTCACGTCTCTGCTCAAATGTGCCTTTATCAGGAGTCCTTCCATGACTCCTTATTTAAAATAACATCTTCAACTCCACCACTCTCTTTTTTAAGTATTTTTATATTTTTTAATTTTTTAAATTACAGTTGATGTACATCACTCTTCTCACCCTACTTAATTTCCCTCATTGTTTTATCACTACCACCATGTTATATACTGTTAGACTGTTCCACTGGGCTCCAGGGACACAAGTTTGTGTCAATGTAATGAAGGTATAAATAATGTGTGGAAAATGCTCAGGTAAGTAATGTATAGATAAGATAAAGTAGTGGGATCCCCAAGGGCAAAGGTGATGAGTCTTATTATGGCTCCAGAATCTCCTCTTCCCAGCAAGAAATTTCAGGTGATTTTCATGGTCTGACAATTAGCCAGGTAATTTTACCTTGGCCCTCACCAAGGTGAATCCTGGGAAGGCTGAGCAAAATGAGCATGTGGTCTGAGAAAATGAGATCTGAAATTATTGAGCTAGTGTCAGCTATTGAATATGTAACCTCTGAGAGGCCCATGTTTGTTAGCTGCAAAATGGGGCCAATGACAATATGTAATCCTCAGTGCTGTAAAAAGAGTAAAATGACATCAGGCAAATAAGAAGATTAGCCTAGGGCCTGCATGTGGCATGTGCTCAAAAAAAGGTTAGTTGTTTCCACTTTTATTGTTTCTATTAAACCAACAAATCATTTATATACTATGATGTAAGCTTTAGACAAGGGTGTCCAATATCTTGGCATCTATGGACTACACTGGAAGAAAAGTTGTCTTGGGCCATGTGTTAAATACACAAACACTAATGAATAATGGTGAGGAAAAAAGAGTTTTAAACAAATTTACAATTTTGTATTAGGCCACATTCATAGCCATCCTGGGCCATATGTAGCCCATGGGTCATGGGTTGGATACCCCTGCTTTAGACCAAAGTCTTTTCACCTAAGATCCCACAAAAAGGTTGACTAGAGTTGTGAATGCCAAATACGTTCAGGACAAATATATCTAGATTTCTGTGGAAAAGAGAATGTGATAAGCCCCTTCCATCTCCCACCCCATATTCACTTATCAAAGTGAAGATAAAGGAGGCCTTTGAGGAATGGCCTGGGAAGAGAGGCACAAAGCTGTGATTCAACGTAGCAAAGAATTGTTAATTGAACTAAAAGACCAGGGGATAATATTCATCTTCATTGGATCAAATGTATTGTGGAATAGAAGACAAAATATTTATGAACCTTAGAAAGAAAGTACTAAAGCTCAAAGAAATTTCCTGCCATGATGGCTCAGGATAATTCTCCCATGTCCCCAGAAAGAAGACTATTCACAGCTGCTGATGGGTGGTGGCCAAGGGTGCAATTTTGTATAAGTGGAGAAGCAACAGTGCTGCTTACAGTTTACTGGGGATTAATATTCTCTGCCACATGTGCTGAAATTCTGAGATTCTGACACAGTGGATAAGAGGTGAGATCCAAGAATCCGCATTTGTAATAAGCACACTAAGAAATTTTGATAAAAGTGGTCGAAGGCTCACTCTAAAAAAGACATGGTGAAAGCAAAGATGTAAAAAGCAGGCCTCTCAGCATATCTCAACCTAGCTCACCTGGACCAGAGAGCATCAGGTTTTAGTGCAAGCTCTATAGGTAACAATAAAGAGATGCATTTACATGGCATATCTTTTCTATCTACAGTGTTGGAAACCTGCATAATGATGGGAGGCTTAGAGATCTCTACTATCTCCTCCTTGAGGACCCATCTCATATCCACTGTATTTTCTATGAGTAATTTGTAGTCCTTTTTTTTATCATGGAACACATTTTGCTCTGTCTGATAATCCACAGGTAAGTGTTGAGTTGTGTCTTGAAATTCTGGATTTAGAAGGATTGTAACTCTGCATTCTAGTGTACAAATGCTAGCAAAGCAACAAAAAACAAAGGGTGGTAGATTAGATTTTTTTTCAGCAAGAAATCACCTCCTTTCACTTCTCTCTGACCTCCATGGGAAATATCACAAGGTATTTCCAAGCCCTGTGAATTTGGGTTTAACCTGGTGACTTGCTTTGGCTAATGTAAGGTGGGTAGATGTGACAATATGTGAATTCTAAGCCTATTTATAGTGTAAGATTCTGTATGTTTCTAGTTATTGCTGTATGATTAGTTTTTTGTGGTTGCTATAACAAATTACCATAAACTGAGTGGCTTAAAACAAAAGAATTTTTTCTTTCCATGTTATAGAGGCCAGAAGTCTGAAATCAAGGTATTGGCAAGGTTGGCCTTCCTCTTCAGTCTCTAAGGAAGAATCATTTCTGCCTCTCTAGTCTTATGACCCTGGGTGTTCCTTGACTTGCAACTGCATCACCCTGCACATGGTCTTCTCCTCTACTTGTTTTCTCCTCTTCTGTTTCATAATTATAAGGACTTTTGGTCACTGGATGTAAGCCCCTTCTGGATTACAAATTATGACCTCACCTCAAACTCCTTAATTATATCAGCAAAGACCCTTTTTCTAAATAAGTTCACACTCATAGGTTCAAGTGGTTAAGGCATGCATATGTCATTTTGGGGGTCACATTCAACTCATTACACTCTGGGAGCTTCTGATGACAAGAATGTACCCCATTCCCCAGATGTGAGTCCAACACACAGCCTGAATAAGATGACACCAACTGATCTACCAAAACTTGAACAAGAGGTAATGCTGATTCTTGTGTGCCACTGAGACATTATGGTAGCTTGTTGTGCAACAAAGTCTGACTAATATATCATGTGTGAACCCCCTCCTTTTCTCTTTTTGGTGATAGGAAATTTGCAAACTATATAGATATAGCAACAATAGGAAGTGACTTCATGTCTTGAAAGTTATTAGAGAGGGTGTTTTTTTTTTATCTTGTGCCAGATACCCCAGATTGGCTTGAGAACATTTATTATGCCTCAGACCTCATGTACAATGATTTAACTGACAATTTAGAGGGGAAGAGGTAAAGGAAGTGATTTTTGCCCCTTTTATGTGTTCTGTTCTCAATAAAACAACCTATAGTTGCAAGTAGTGATAAGTCTCCTTTGGATAATTTGCATTTTTCTTTAGAGAGAAACTAACTTTCGGAAATCTGATTAAATGTATCAGGTTATGGTACAATTTTAGTTGAATATATACCAGTCCTGGTTCAGCCCTAACAAAGGAGTTATTGGTCATATTAGGGAAAGTAATGGATAAGACTGTGAAAAATGTGTTTGCCACCAAGCAAACACAAGGCAATAATATATAGGAATGGTAGAAGCACTCAGCAGTGGGATAAAATTGCAGCCTCTCTTATAACCCATGGTCCTTGCCCATGGACTGAATTAAATAAGACATTTACTCATTTTCATAACAACTTGTAAAAATAGCTACTGCAGAGTCTGTGAACTGAAAGACTTTGGGTTCTGAATACCTGGCTTCAAGCCTGATACTTAACTATATGCTCCATAAGTGTTAAATGGACACACAGGAGCCAGAGTTAACCTGTTAAACTGTAAGCCTTCTTATGTCACCTCCTTGCTCCCACCTCATCCAAAGATAACTTAAACTCCCTTTGATAATTTTCAAAGCCCTACATGGTCTGACCCTGAACTGCCACTCTATCCTCATCTATCTTCTTATTCTATAACTCAACCTTTCTTCTCCAGCTACATGGCCCTGTTTCTGTTTCTCAAACTCACCAAGCTTGCTCCTCCCCCAGGACCTTTGAACTTCCTAACTCCTCCACCCTATTGCTCTTCCTTTAGAGATCTGCATGGCTCATTCTCTACTTCCTTGAAGTCTATATTCACATGCTTCCCTCTATTTGGCCTTCCATGGCCACCACCTTATATAACACTGTAACTGCCTGCCTTATTGCCCAAAACTTCTCACTTTCATTTACTGCTTTGTTTATTTAATTTCTTCTTTGTTATTATCCAGTATAACAATGGACATTGATATATTGAATAATAACAAAGATCTTGCTAGCTAGGCTGTAAGATCCCCCAATAAAGAGATTTTTAAAATATTTTTTATTGTTTTATCCTAAAACAGTGCCTAGCATGGAGCAGTCATGCAACACATATTTGTTAAATAAATGTTAGAGTGGCCATTTATGCCACATGGTAGGTGATTTCATGAACAAAGAAATGTGCCTTGTCAATCAGTCCTATTGCTCAGGCTTAGGACAAGGACTGTCTCCAAAGAATTCACATAAAAGAAATGTTAGTCTTAAGACAGGTGAAATGTGTATAGGAGGTAATTCCTCAGCTTGTCTGTGATTATCTAACATTGAAAGGTGGACAAATAAATCCACTTGCTGCTAATGTGCAGTGTAGAGGTAGCAAGTTTGTTTTAACTCAATATTGCAAATCAGTCTAGAACTTTGTGCTGGTCAGGAGAAACAGGCAGATGAATTTTGTAATTTATTAAATGTCTACTTAATTAGAATAAAGGAGTTGATGTATTACTACTTTCCCTGTCTGCTGCCTGAGTCTAAAGAAGAAGAAATCCAGGTCTTCCGGCCAAGATGGAAGCATAGGTAGACAAACTGTACCTCCATGCACAACCAAAAGGACAACAATAAATTTAAAAACAAAAAATAACCAAAACTGACAGAAAATTGAACTGTATGGAAGTCTAACAACCAAGGAGTTAAAGAAGAAACATTTATCCAGACTGGTAGGGGCAGAGACAGGCAGCTGGGTGGAGAGGACTCCTGGCAAGGTGTCTGATGGTGGGCCAAGCAAGGCAGTGGCATGAAGATTGAGTGGTTCCACATTCATGTGCAGATAAAATGGGAGGAACAACTGGGGAGCGAGACACACTGAACAACCCAGGGTTCCAGCATGGAGAAATAAAGCCTCAAAACCTCTGACTGAAAAAACCCTAGGGGGTTGAAGCAACAGTGGGAGAAACTCCCAGTCATTCAGGAGAGTTCATTGGAGAGACCCACAGGATCCTAGAATGTACACAAACCCACCCACCTAGGAATCAGCACCAGAAGAGTACAATTTGCTTGTGGGTAATGGGGGAAGTGACTGAAAACCAGCAGAGAGTGGAGCAAGCAGTTTTGCTCCATCTTGAAACCCTCCCCCACATACAGTGTCACAGCACACTGACATGGGTTGCCCTGCCCTGGTGAACCCCTAAGGTTCTGCCCCTTACTACATAACAGGCACATCAAGACAAAAAAAAATGGCCCAAATGAAAGAACAGATCAAAGCATCAGAAGAAATACAATTAAACAATGAACAGATAGCCAACCTATCAGATACACAGTTCAAAACATGGTAATCAGGATGCTTACAGAATTGGTTGAATATGGTCACAAATTAGATGAAAAAATGAAGGCTATGCTAAGAGAAATGAAGGAAAATGTACAGAAAACCAACAGTGACAGGAAGGAAACTGGGACTCAGATCAACGGTGTGGACCAGAAGGAAGAAAGAAACATTGAACCAGAACAGAATGAAAAAACAAGAATTCAAAAAAGTGAGGAGAGGCTTAGGAATCTCCAGGACTCCTTTAAATTTTCCAACATCCAAATCATAGGGGTACCAGAAAGAGAAGAGGAAGACCAAGAAATTGAAAACTTATTTGAACAAATAATGAAGGAGAACTTCCTCAATCTGGTGAAAGAAATAGACTTCCAGTAAGTCCACGAGGCTCAGAGAGTCCCAAAGAAGTAGGACTCTCTGACAAAGGAAGAGGAACACAGCAAGGGACATCATAATTACATTACCCAAGATTAAAGATAAGGAGAGAACATTAAAAGCAGCAAGAGAAAAGGAAAGAGTTACATACAAAGGAGTGCCCATAAGACTGTCAGCAAATTTCTCAAAAGAAACCTTGCAAGCAAGAAGGGGCTGGAAAGAAGTATTCGAAATAAGGAAAGTCAAGGACCTACATTCAAGATTACTCTATCCAGCAAAGCTATCATTTATAATAGAAGGACAGATAAAGTGCTTCCCAGATAAGGTCAAGTTAAAGGAGTTCACCATCATCTAGTGCTTATTATACGAAATGTTAATGGGATTTATCTGAGAAAAAGAAGATAAAAAATATGAACAGTAAAATGACAACAAACTCACAACTTTCAACAAATGAACCTAAAAATAAAAAACAAAATAAACTTAGCAAACAACTAGAACAGGAACAGAATCACAGGAATGGAGATCACATGGAGGGTTATCAGTGGGGAAGTGGCCGGAGGAGAGAGGGGGAGAAGGTACAGAGAATAAGTACCATAAATGGTAGGTAGAAAAGAGACAGGGGGAGGTTAAGAATAGTATAGGAAATGTAGAAGACAAAGAACTTAAATGTATGACCCATGGACATGAACTAAAATGGGGGGAATGTGGGTGGAAGGGGATGTGCAGGGAAGAGGGAAATAAAGAGGGGAAAATGGGACAACTCTAATAGCATAATCAATAAAATGTATTAAAAAAAGAAAAAATAAATCTAGTGAAAGATAAGTCCTCCCCCTATTCTGGTGAATTGCTTTGAGGGAGGGAAATAGGAAAGCTGGTCTTTTGTTATAAAAGGAAGTAAGAAGAAACACCCTAATGGTTCTGAGCTTTGGAAGAGATTGTGGCTACATCTTTGCCATTCTAACCAACCAGTAGAGTAATGGTCTAAGAACCAGTGCTTTCCTTCTGGCTCTACCTGGATGGAAAAGTCAAGGACCCAATGTTTCAGAAAGTGCAGTTAACATAGCATTTTTCATTAGTCAAACCAAACCCTATCAGAAGGAACTCCAGAGTCGTGTCTACTTTGCAGGACTTCTATCTTGAGTCAGGGTGTGCTAAGTGAGGAGGGTCTGAGATATCAGTTTCATCTTTATATTTTCCTTGTACAGGCTTTCTTATATATTGGGATTAAAGAATACTTAAATCTCATAAACTGAACTGATAAGCTAAAGAGAACACACATTGTAAACAAAAGACATTTTGAAATAATACAAATGAGGATGTACAAATTATTAAAGAGGTAGTATGCAAAGGGAAAATTCCAATCCATCAAATCCTGGGGCATAGATACTAGGTTTTTTTGGAATCCAGGGAAATATAGACACTTACATATATTGTGTATTGGCAATGTGTGGGCAAGGTGCATTAAGCACATTATCTAGCATAATTCTCAGACAAATAATATTATCCCAATATATTGATAAGTATCAGATGGTTAATATAACTTGAATAAATTAATATAATATTGTTTTTTACCAGTAGGAAAACATTCATAGTACATTTAAATAACTTGTTCAAAGTCAAACCATTGGAAATAGCAGAGCCATAGTGTGAACCTGGCACTTTCTCTTCCCAAGTCATTGTCACTACACCCCACTGCTTTGCTGAAAACATAAAAGGATTAAATTTATAGCACATCAAAGTATTAAAACATTGCATGGAAAATAGAACATTGTAAAACTCATTTTCCAATAATACCATTATTGGAAGTCTCAAAGTTTCAAAAAGGGTTAGGGATAAATTCAACTCTTACCCACTTTACTGATTTTGTGCTATACTTTATTTAACTCTCCAGCCGAATACCACTCTTCAACAGATTTTTCTTCTCCACGCCTTTGCATGGACATTGCTCTTTCATACAGTATGCTTCATTCTTCAATCTGAATGATATGTATTTTTCAAAACCTAGATAAATGCCTTTTTTTTTCTTTAAAGTCACCCTATATTTACTCAGGAAATTAGGTACTTACCTCTTTATACACTTCATTGGGAGCCAGGTTTGTTCCTGATTTATTGCTATGATATGCAGTATATACCTTGAACATGACTATAAAATAAATGTATGAAAATAGATTATAACCCTATACTTCATAAGAAATAGGAGTCAAAACTGCTTGGTGAGCATTACTGAGTCCTGGATCCACACCTTGAAGACCAGTCAGGCCTACTAAGAACCTGGCCATGGGTGAACCATGGGCTTCATCCCTTTTGACAACTGTGTACGCCTTTTAATAACTGTCTCATGGGGCCTCTGCAGCCTCAGCCGTGGGCCCACCTGTGCTACCAGGACCGTGGCTGTATCCCTACCCCCGGTTGCAGTGGTGGATGGTGTCCAACTATGCTTGTGACCCCAGTGGTGCACCACCGACCCAGCTTCCCCACACCCTGTTGTGGCTGCCACTGCAGCAGCAGAGGCCAACACCTGCCCAGACACTGCCACCCGCCACTGTGCTCCTGCTGCAACAGTAGAGGCCAGATGTCACACCCAAAGCCACAGGGATGGCCTGTGTCCCAGGGCAGGAAAACCCCACATGTGCCTGACCCATGGTTCAGCTGCTGCCCATCCTACCCCAGCAGCAGAGGCCACACACTCATGTCTGCAACCCCTGGTGCAGCAGCAGAAGAGGTGGATGCCATCACCCAGCAGCCATGGCAGCTCCCCTGCTCTGCAGGGCCAACTGGCTCACTGAGGAGGAGGTGGAGACACCCCTGCAGAGGACAGCAGCAAGGCTCAGGGAGCCAGCAATTCCCAGAAAGACTTAACTCAGTGGGGGAGCTGAACTACCCTGAAGAGACTCTGAGAGTTCCTAACATCTAAGACAGCAAAGAGTGAGAAGGTGGTATGTCAGTTTCTTGTAATTGGTGCCCCTCAAAGACAGTACAACTGGTGGACTGAAGGCATAGGCTGGGCGCAGAAGGGCACTGGGAGCCCCACTGAGAACTGAGCAACTGGGCTGGACACTGGTTAACTGCCAAGAGTGTAGCTCAGGCATGGCCCCCATCTTCACAAAACCGCAGGAAGGGAGAAAAGCAAAATCAATCCCCTCTCAGCCTGCTGCAGCCAGGAAGACCAACAGAACTGGCTTGGCCAGTTTAAAGCCAGCAGGAGGCTTTTTCTCTTCTCTTCTCTTCTCTTCTCTTCTCTTCTCTTCTCTTCTCTTCTCTTCTCTTCTCTTCTCTTCTCTTCTCTTCTCTTCTCTTCTCTTCTCTTCTCTCTCTTCTCTTCTCTTCTCTTTCTTTCCCCCAAAAGGGAGAAAATAAAACATGGAGCTGTGAAAAGACCAGAGTTAGGCCCAAAAAGGGGCCAACCCAGCAACTGAGACAATGAGACAAATTTCACTCTATTTGTCTCATTTCACTCTATGTCACACTATTCCAGAGAACTTGCAAGATATTGTATATTTGTATTATTACTATTTTTCAATATTTTTACATTTTTAAATTTTATTAGTATTTTTTATTTCTCTTCTTTTTCTGTTTAATCTTCTTTGTTTGGTTTGTTAAATTGCATTGTTTGACTGTTTTTCATTGTTCTTTCTTTTATAGTGTATTTTTAATTTTCTTCCTCCCACTTTGCTTGTGTTCCAATAGCACACTACTTTAGGTTGTGTAATTCCCACTCTTATTATTCAGATGACATAGATTCTGTCACATGATTGTTGCTTCATTACTATGTAATGGTAAATAATTGCTGTTCCATACAACTGTAAATACTACAACAGCACCCCTTCCAGATCTTACCTCACTTCACTGTCTTCTAGAACTTTATTACTGTTGTGGTTAACTCTATTCTCTTGCACACCACACCTATTTTCTATCCTTTATTCTCATTATATCTCATAATCTGACCTCCCATAAACTCACTGTTTTCTAGATCCAACTCACAATCCTTCCCCACTAAGAAGAGTCTTATCTTTTCACCACCCTTTTTAAAAAGTGTGTAGTTGGTTGAAATATTATGGTTAACACTATACATATACAAAAGAACTCCTATCTATTCTCTAGGGGATGGTACTTTAAATACTATAGAATACATTCCCACTATCTTAAATCATTTTGCCTTCCCACTCTAACTGATCACATAAAAGAGTAGGTGGGAGCTGTGAACACCAGTACACCTGCTGGAAGAGGAAACCCACCAACAAAGGAACAACCAACAGATAACAACAGAAGAAGGTAAAGGACTGAGCAGAAGCCACACTAACCACCACCCAGGACCAATCTGAAACTACAGCTAAATGGTGGAGAGATTACCCAGAACAAACAACTGAACAAGAGCAAGAGAGAAGCTTCAAAACCTTGTACACACAGAAGAAACAACTTCAACACAACCTGCCCTCACCAGCATAACAAAACACAAGAGGTGGTGGACAGAGTGACCCTCAGTTAACCACCTGGAGGGAAGGACTCACTAAAGAAAGATCCAAAAACAGTCAAAATGCAAAGACATACAGAGAGCCAAATACATGACAGCCCAAGACCAGCAAGCTCAGGAGATCAAGGAGACTGCACCACTGAATCTTACAAATCTCCTACCATAGAAGTTGACCCAATAAACCCAGGAAGTCAGAACAGATCTATTTAAGAAGCAGAGGGTGACAAGAACAATATAAAAAATGATTGGAAGACAAAGAAAAAAATCCCCAAATAAAAGGAAAGGAGGAAGCCTTGGAAAAAATACTAAATGAAATAGAGGCAAGTCAACTATCAGATATTGAGTTCAGAGTAATGGTTCTAAGGAAGATCACTGAGCTCACAGAGAATTACCAGAAACTACTGGGAACCTACAATGAACTCACTGCAAACTATATCAACATGAAAAAGGAAATAGAAACTATCAACAAGGGCCAAGAGGAAATGAAGAATACAATTTCTGAGCTGAAAAACACAGTAGATGGAATCAAAAGCAGGACTGATAAAGCAGAAGATTGGATCAGCGAATTAAAAGACAAAGTTGAAAAAAAAAAACACCCAGAAAGAGCAAGAGAGGAAAAAGGGGCTCAGAAAGAATAAAAAGGGATTAAGAGAAATGCAGTACAACATGAAACATAATAATATCCATATAATAGGGATACCAGGAGAAGAAGAGCAAGGGATAGAAAACCTGTTTGAAAAAGTAATGATGGAAAACTTCCCTAATTTGATAAGAGAAAAAGTCACACAAATCCAGGGAACACAGAGAATCCCAATTAAGAGGAACACAAAGAGGCCCACTTCAAGACACATCATAATTAAAATGGCAAAATTCACAGACAAAGAGAGAATCTGAAAGGCAGCAAGGGAGAAACAGGAAGTAACATACAAAGGAGCCCCAATGGGGCTAGCTGCTGAATTCTCAGTGGAAGTGCTGCAAGCCAGAAGGGAATGGCAAGGAATATTCCAAGTAATGAAAACTAAAGGCCTGCAAGCAATACTACTTTATCCAGCAAAGCTCTCAATTAAAATGGAGGGCCAAATAAGGAGTTTCTCATACAAAAGGAGCCTCAAAGAATACACCCTTTCCAAACCAACTCTGCGAGAGATGATAAAGGTTCTAGTTTAAGAAAAGGAAAAAATACAGTGAGAGAGATAGGAACACAGGTAGGAAAAAATGGCAAAGAATAAGTACCTATCAATAACCTTAAATGTAAATGGATTAAATGCTCCAATCAAAAGACATAGAGTAGCTGAATAGATAAGAACGCATGACCCACACATATGCTGCCTACAAAAGACACACCTCACATCAAAAGACCTACATGGACTGAGAGTGAAGGGCTAGAAACAAATATTCCAAACAAATGGGCAAGAAAAAAAAGTTGGAGTAGCGATAATCACACCAGACAAAATAGATTTCAAAACAGGGGACATAAAAAGTGACCCACAAGGTCACTTCATAATACTCAGTGAAAGAATCCATCAAGAAGAAATAAACATTGTAAATATATATGCACCCAACATAGGAGCACCCAAATACATATAGAAAATCTTAGAGGACTTCAAGAAAGATATAGAAAGCAACACAATTATAGTAGGGGATTTTAACACCCCACTGTCAAAAATGGACAGATCTTCCAGACAAAATATCAACAAAGATATTGTGACATTGAACAATGCCCTAGATCAAATGGAGTTAAGTGATAGAAAGTCCTTCATCCCAAAAAAGCTAAATACATATTCTTTTCAAATGCATGTGGAACATTTTCAAAGATAGACCACATCATAGGACACAAAACAAGCCTCAACAAATTCAGGAAAATTGAAATCATATCAAGCATTTCCTCTGACCACAAAGCACTGAAACTGGAATCTAACCTCAAGGAAAAAAATCCCAAAATGGTCAAACTCATGGAGATTGAATAGCATCCTATTAAACAATGAATGGGTCAAGAATGAGATTAGGAAAGAAATCATAAAGTTTCTGGGAACAAATGAAAATGAACTCACAACAACCCAAAACTTATGGGACACAGCAAAGGCAGTCCTGAGAGGCAAGTTCATAGTGATACAGGACTACCTAAAAAAAGATAGAAACATTTCAAATAAGCAACCTAACACTACATCTACAAGAACTTCAGGAACAACAACAAAGACAGCCCAGAGCAAGTAGAAGGAAGGGAATAACCAAGATCAGAGCAGAATTAAATAACATAGGCACTAAAAGCACAATTCTAAGGATCAAAGAATCCAGGAGCTGGTTCTTTGAAAGGATAAACAAAATCAACAAGCTTTTAAGAAGGTTCTTCAAGAAAAAAAGAGAGAGGACCCAAATAAACACAATCAGAAATGAAAGAGGAGACATTACAACTGACACCACAGAAATACAAAGGATTGTAGGAAATTACTACGAAGAACTGTATGCCAAGAAATTTGAAAATCTAGCTGAAATGGACACATTTCTAGAAACATATAATCTCCCAAAACTGAATGATCAAGAAGCAGATAGTCTGAACAGACCAATCACAGCAGATGACATTGAAACAATAATCAATAAGCTTCTGACACACAAAAGCCCTGGACCAGATGGTTTCAGGAAAATTCTGCAAACCATTTAAGTGAGAGCCAACCCCTATCCACCACAGATTATTCCAAAAAATCAAGAAGATGGAAGACTCTTAAACTCTTTATGAAGCCAGCATCATCCTAATCGCAAAAGCAGTTAAAGAGACAACAAAAAAGAAAACTTCAGTTCAATATTGCTGATGAACTGAAATCCTCAACAAAATATGCAGGAACCATATCCAGCAATACGTTAAAAATATACACAGCATCAAGTGGAATTCATGCTAGGCATGCAAGGATGGTACAATATTTGCAAATCAAAAAATGTAATACATCAGAAAAATAACATGAGAGACAAAAATCATATGATCATGTGAATAGATGGGGAAAACATTTGATAAGGTACAGCACTCATTTATGATAAAAACACTTAGCAAAGTGTGAATGGAGGGAGCATTACTCAACATAATAAAGTCCATATATGAGACACCTACAGCCAGCATCATATTCAATGGGCAAAAACTTAGAGCTTTCTCACTAATATCAGGAACTAGACAAGGATGCCTGCTTTCATGACCCATATTCAATATATAATTGGAAGTCCTAGCCACAGCAATCAGACAAGAAAAAGTAATAAAAGGCATCAAAATTGGAAAAGAGTAAAGAAAACTGTTTTTTTTGCAGATAACATGATAGTGTACATAGAAAATTCTATAGACTCTGCCAAGAAACTGCTCAACCTAATAAATGAATTTGACGAAACAGCAGGATACAAAGTCAATATCCAGAAGTCAAAGGCATTATTGTATACCAACAATGAAATATCATAATCAGGAATCAGGAAAAAATCCCATTTGATATATCAACAACAAAAATGAAGTACCTATGAATAACCTAATCAAGGAGGTAAAGCACCCATAATCAGAAAACTACACAACACTGATTAAAGAAATTAAGGAAGACACAAACAAGTGGAAGAATGTACCATGCTCATGGATTGGAAGAATTAACATCATCAAAATGTCCATACTACCCAAAATGATGTATAGATTCCATGCAATCCCTATTAAAGTACCAATGACATATTTCACAGATACAGAACAAATATTTCAGAAAATTATATGAAACAATAAACAACACTGAATAGCCTTAGCAGTTTGAGAAACAAGAACAAAGTAGGAGGGATCATGATACCTGATATCAAACCGTATTACAAGGTCACCTGTAATCAAAACAACCTAGTACTGGCATAAGAACAGACATGTAGACCAATGGAACAGAACAGAGAGCCCAGGAATAAACCCAAGTCTGTATGGTCAATTTATATTTGACAAAGTGGGAAGAAGCATAAGATGGAGTAAAAATAGCCTCTTCAACAAGTGGTTTTGGGAGAGCTGTACAGCTACATGCAAAAAAAATGAAATTCAATCACCAACTTTCACAATACACAGAATAAATTCAAGGTGGATAAAAGACTTAAATATAAGCTTTTACACCATAAAAGTTCTAGAGAAAAACGTCAGCAGGAATATCTCAGACATTTCACACAACAACATCTTCACTGATATGTCCCCTAAAGCAAAGGACATAAAGGAATGAATAAACAAATGGGACTTCCTCAAATTAGACAGTTTTTGCATGGCTAAAGAAAACAGCAATGAATTGAAAAGAGAGCCAACTATATGTGAAAACATATTTCACAATGAAACCTTGGATAAGGGTTTGATCTCCAAAATATGTAAAGAACTCACACAACTCCACTTCAGGAAGACAAACAACCCAATTAAAAAATAGGCAAAAGACTTGAACAGACACTTCTCCAAGGAGGACAAACAGATGGCTCGGAGACATGAAAAGATGCTCAGCATCAGTAGCAATCAGAAAGATGCAAATTTAAACCACAAGGAGATACCACTTCATACCAGTGAGAATGAACATCATAAGGAATTCAGCAAGCAAGGGTTGACTAAGGGAGGACACTATGTGGAGAAAATGGAACCCTAGTGAATTTTTGGTGGGAATGCAGACTGGTGCAGCCACTGTGGAAAACAGTATGGAATTTACTCAGAAAACTAAAAATGAAACTGCCTTTTGACCCAGCAATTGCAGTGCTAGGATTGTACAGGAAGAACCCTGAAACACCAATACAAAAGAACCTATGCACTCCAGTTTTCATTGCAGTACAATTTACAATAGCCAAATGCTGGAAGCAACCTGAGTGCCCATCAGTAAATGAGTGGATGAAAATACTATGGTACATTTGCACAGCGGAATACTATGCAGCAGAGAGTAATAAGGAGCTCCTACCCTTTGCAACAGCATGGATAGATCTGGAGAGCATTGTGAAAAGTGAAATAAGCCAGGTGGTGAGGGACAAGTATCATATAATTTCACAGTTAATAAGAACCTAATCAATGAAAGAAAATATCAAGCAAAATATAACCACAAGCATTGAAATTAAGAACAATGTGACAGTAACCAGAGGGGAGGTGGTAGGAGATAATGGGGGGAAGCGTTTTCAGGAACTACCATAAGGGACACATGGACAAAACCAAGGGTGGGTGTGGAAGCAAGGGAACAAGATGGGTTTGGCTAGGGAAGAGAGGAGTGGTGGAGTATAAATGTGGACAACTATAATTGAACAGCAACAAAATAATTAAAAAATAAAAAATAAATAAAAACTGTTTTACTTGTTACTAAAGAGTTACGGGTAAAATATAAATGATAATTTACAAAGCTGTTTTTTAACCCATTGCAGAACATCATATTCATTGAGCAATGCCTTGGCTGCCATGGTTCATGTCAACACATGTTATGGAATGTGGAGACATGCCCTCTCCTTGAAGACAATGTGGCAACTTTGTAGAAGAGAAACACAGGCATAGGGGTCAGGAGATCTGGATTATAATTCCAGATGTGCTACTTTGGACAATAACTTAATCTTACTCACTAACCTTAGTTTCTTCATGTGTAAAAAAAGTTAATCATATTTCTTTTCTTATTTTGGAGGGTGATTCTGGAAATAATATAACATTATGTCTGATCTCTGTATAAACATAATTTAACTTTTTTTGCTAAGTAACAAAATCCCATATTTTGCAAAACTTAAGATTGTTATGACAATAATGACCCCACAAACCCTAGTATGAACTGACCAGTCCATTAGGCAATGGTAACTGTGTGGGCAGAGAGTATTTAAATTGATAACAAATCAAAATTCTTTCAAATAGGTCATCATCTTAATTCTGAAGTTGCTTATGCACTAGCAATAACCATGAGATTAAAATTACAAATATTCTTTTTTTTATTTTTTAGGCTTTAGATCTCTCGCAGGTAAACCGAGAGGAGGAAACAACTCCATGTTTAATGTGGCTACTTCTCCTCAAGTCAGTATTTAAGGTTCCAATTCAGTATTTAAGATCCTGCCTTGAAAACCTTAAGAGAAGGTGGAATATGTTAATTAAGATAATGGGAATTTATGTATCTATGTGTAAAGATCCTGGAGGGAGAGGAAATGCTTCCTGGGGCAGCTCCTCACTCAGATGGGAATAAAAAATTATGTTTGGAAAGTGATACTACAGGCTTACTACTCTGGAAATATATTTAGAAGGTGCAATATTCCCCTCTGCTTGGGAAAGATTGAAAGATGTGATGCTGCTGCTGAAGGCTTTACCAGGGGTCTGATATCAATAGACATTCCCCTATCACTTGGACTCTGTGTAATTCTTCCTTTCCACATGTATGTGAACACACTAACACACATACACACACACCCCTATGATGCCCTTTGGGATACATTTTCCCTTTTAAGCTTGCCTGTGTGAGTATGTCCCTGCATATCAGATAGAGCTTACCAGCTCTCTTTATCACCTGTTTTGTTACTCCCCCTGAGAAAAGGGAATACTCATTTTATTGTCAGATTCTAGGATACTTTAGAAAAATTTACTAGTTGATGGAGTAACAGCAAATTAAGAAGTTATATACATAGCATTGAGTTTAATATCAAACTCCTAAGAAAGTTTAATGTTAAAATAACTTTGAATTAAAGTAGATTCTTACTCTAGAATTTCCCTTAACATCTGTCTCATGTCTACAAAACTAGGTCCCTTTTACTAGTCAGACAATGGCATAATAAATTTTATTATTTTCCCTCCCAGATGCTGGATTTGAGTTTATCCTTTGTTCATACTTTCAGTTCTGGGAATCATTAAAGCCTACGGTAAGCAAAAGCATAGTTGTGCAAGATGAATCGAAATAAGTTGCCTAAGAATTTATATTTTTGAACTTTTATTATTGGGTTCTAAGAGTTTGTTTTCATAATTGTGAAATATTAAGTGATAACTTCTCTATGTTGTATCATGAAGACACAGCATTTATAGTCTTTGGCTAAAGGAATTAGTGGGTGTGAGTCTATTACTTACCATTTTGGACTTCATGATATCCTTATGAAAGCCCTTCTCTCTGAGTTGGCCTGGAATTGAGATTCTCATGATATGGGATATGCCACACAGGAAGAGAAAAATCCCAAGTTCTGCCAACCTTCTGGCTTCTTTCTTAAGGACATTGACTGAGGGGAGCTGGTGGCACATGTGTCTCATTAGACATAATAGATGTGTTAAAATGTATGTTCTTGCTCAGTAGATTCTTTTGGAAGACAGAAATTCTGCATTTCTCACAGGCTCTCAGGTGGTGCAGAGGCTACTGCTCTGTGGCCCACACACAGAGGACAGCCATAGGTTTTGGCTTGGCTCACCAGAGATTGCAGGCATCTGCTGGGGAAGCAAGCACAAATCCACCTGATAGTCACTTGGTGTTTCTTCCACTTCTGTCTCCTGTATGTGCAACTCCCTTAATTTCTTTTTGGGGAAGGATAGTAGGGAAGGCAGGGAGGGTCTCTTGATGTGAATACTACATTGATAATTTAGTATGTTACCACTATTTTGGTATTCCACCATTCCATTTAATTTTCTAGATTTAAAACTGCAGTAGTGAAGTACTTACTATCCAGAGGATATAGCTGGTGGCCAGAATGGTGTCACTGCCATTTTTATTCTTTTTTTTCTTGATTTTTGTTCAAATTTCTTAAGACATCTAGTTTCCATGGAAGCCATTATCAGTTGGGTTGCTGATATTTTCAGAGACTCCTGTGCAGGAGCTTTTTCAAACTGATGACACCTATATATTAAAATAACATTCACAAACACAGCTTTAAGCACAAATAGAAACTCAGCAAAGCTACAGAGGCACATTAGCCTTCCTAATAAGGCAGGCAGGGAGACAGAGAATTATTCCTCTTGGAATGAGGATGTTAGCAGCTTCTGTTGAGTACTTGTTCTTTGGTATCAGTAATAGTACTGAATTTTATTCCTTTATGGGATGGTTCTTCCATAAATGTTACTGAACAATTGCTTTGTGCCAGGGACTCTGTCAGAGTAACAAAGTTAAATAAGACAAGTGCCTACTTTCCAGAGATCTAATGCAGTACAAAACTAACACATTAATATCACTTAATAATTCTTTAGTGTTTTAAAGAATTTAGTACGTCTTCAATGTATTCATTTAATAGATACTTATTAAGCCACTATCATGTGCTAGGCCATTATGGTGAAAACAATAAATATCGTTCCTCCTTGAATTGAACTTATTAAATAACCAATTACACAAATAAACATGTGATGGCAAATTCATGTGTGTCATGAAGGGTAGATGGGTTCTAAGGAAGAAAAAAGGGGAACCTAGTTTAGAATGGGGTCACAGAGACCTAATTTGAAGAAGGGACATTTATTTCTCACAGGATGAAAGTCTTTCTATGTAAAGAGATGAAGTAGCTCAGGAAGAAAGGATGGGACATACTGAGGTCCTGAGGCAGGAACACACTTGAAACATCCAACAACTGAAGGCAGGTCGGTGGACCTGGAAGGCTGTGAGGGAGGAGAGAACAGCAATGCAAGGCTGGACAAATAGGTAGAGGCAGCTGGCATGACAGCACCCTGTAAGACCTTTCCTGAGTCTGCACTTTCTTCTATATGCAGTGGGAAAGCACATGTCCATTCTGCACTTTAAGAAGCTACTCTGAAATATATAAGGAACTCGCACAACTCCACTCCAGGAAGACAAACAACCCAATTAAAAAATGGGCAAAAGCCCTGGCTAGTGTAGCTCAGCAGATTGAGTGCAGGCCTGCAAACCAAAAGGTTTCTGGTTCGATTCCCAGTCAGGGCACTTGCCTGGGTTGTGGGCCAGACCCCCAGTAGGGGATGTGTGAGACACAACCACACATTGATCTTTCTCTCCCTCTCTCCTTCCTTTCCCCTCTCTTGCTATAAACAAAAAATAAAAATAAATAAATAAAATTTAAAAAAATGGGCAAAAGACCTGAACAGACACTTCTCCAAGGAGGACACAGAGGGCCAAGAGACATGTAAAAGGATGCTCAGCATTACTAGCCATCAGAAAGATGCAAATTAAAACCACAGTGAGATACCACTTCACAACAGTCACAACGACCATCATAAATAAATCAACAAACAACAAGTGTTGTAGACATGGAGAAAAGGGAACCCTAGTGCACTGTTGGTGGATATGCAGACTGGTGCAACCACTGTGGAAAACCATATGGAATTTCCTCAGAAAACTAAAAATGGAACTGCTTGTTGACCTGGCAATTCTGCTGCTGGGTTTATATCCTAAGAACCCTTAAATACCAATACATAAGAACCTATGCATCCCAATGTTTATAGCAGCACAATTTACAATAGCCAAGTGGTAGAAACAACCTAAGTACCCACCAGTAAATGAAAGGATCAAAAAACTATGCTACATTTACACAATGGAATTCTATGCAGCAGAGAGAAAGAAGGAGCTCCTATCCTTTGCAACAGCGTGGATGGAACTGGAGGGCATTATGCTAAGTGAAATAAGCCAGGGGGTAAAAGACAAATACTATATGATTTCACCTTTAAGTGGAACTTAATCAACAAAAGAAAAAAGCAAGCAAAATATCACCAGAGACATTGAAATTAAGAACAATGTGACAGTAACCAGAGGGGAAGTGGGAGGGGATACAGGGGGGAAAAGGGGAAAGAGTTTTCAGGAACAACTATAAGGGACACATGGACAAAACCAAAGGGGGTTGGTTTGGGACCAGAGAAGGGAGGTGGGATGGCTGGGATTGGGGTAGTGGTAGGAGGAAAATGCAGAAAATTGTACTTGAACAACAATAAAATAAATAATAATAATGATAATAATAATAATAATAATAATAATAATAATAAAGAAGCTGATTGTGACTACAGACAGGAATGATGCAAGAGGCAAGGCAGAGGACCAGTAGGAGTTGTCGTGTTCATCTTCAAGAAGTTTCAACACTGATTAAAGTACTACAAGTCAACTTGGACACAAGTGTGGCCAGAATGTTTAATTAATTCATTTGATAATTATTTACTAATATCTCTTATATGCTGAGCACTGAGGAAAACAGAAGTGCATAAAACAGACAAAAATTCCTAGCCCCTCTTCCCATCACTCTCTCCCTCCCTCCCTCCCTCTCTCACTTCCTTCCCTTCTTCTTTCCTTCCCTAAAATATTAAGTGGTTTTGTGTGCCTCACACTCTATTAAGAGCTTGTAAATATTCCTTTGCATGGAAATCCTTATACATAAACCTGTGGGTGGAGCAAATTCATTAGTTAGTAACAAGTACATTGGGGTATCAGTAAATGGTACTTCCTATAAATATTTATCATTATTGTTAATTATTATCAATTTCCTATTTTCTTTTATATTCTCAGATGAGGTCTTCTGAGGGGATGTGAGATGGAGAAAGAATTTTAGAGTATGTTCTCCAGTGAAAAGTATGTGTTTTTTTGAAATGAACTAAAAATATATAATAAATCTTGTTATCCTTTTGGGTAAGAACAACATACTAGGTGTTGGGGGACTTGGATTCCCATTCCCATTCAACTATTTTTAAACTGTAACCTTGGGCAGAATTCTTATTTTCTCTCATGTATAAAATAAAAACATTGAATTGTATAAATTCCAAAGCCCTACTCAGCTATAAATTTCTTCTGTGGAAATCGATAAGGGATTTTGAATGAGATAGCCTGATATGTCTGTTCACTAATTTGTGACCTTGACCAAGTCACTCAGTGTTCCTGAAACCTGGTTCCTCATCTAAAAACAGAAATAAATGATGCTATCTAGAATTGAAGACCTGGTATTTTAGCACAATGCCTGGAACTTAGTAAGAACTAAAAGCTATTTTTTCAATGGATGAATACTTTTCTATCTTGTGAAAATTAAATGAGATCAGGCATGTAAAGAAATTTGGAAACTATATAGTACTGTTTCAACAATTTTTCATATACCTATTACAAACTCAATTTATGTTATAAAAATAAAGCTTTCTTGTGTTCTGGGCTGACCATGGCTCTTCATCCAGCATTATTTATTAAAATGAGGGTATATCTCAAAATTCCTCAGCATACATTACAACAGCAGAAAGTGTGGCTAGAAAAAAATGAGTGGGTATACCATTTAATGAGCTATTGAACTTACCATCAGAAAGTTAGAAACTCAGAGGGAGTCCAAAATAACAACTTGTGCATAACCAGTCAAATCATGAAGCCATATTTAAGAGCCAGAAATCTATTCTTAGCATGCCTACCAGATAAACAGAATAAAAGAGCTCAGACTTCCCTTTAAGGTAACTTTATTCATCATTTTTAACACTTCCACTTTTCATGCAACAGCCACCTAATATAGACTTGAAAGTTTTATATGAGAATGACAAGTCGTTTGAAGTATGAAAAGTTGCCTCTGTTGTCTTAGGTTGGAATTTCTGTGAAATGATGGTTTGATTTCAACCTGCCAGTAGTACATAAATTCCAGGGTGGTGGTTCACTTTGGTGCCCACCGCCATCCCACCACTCTAGCTTTCCAACTTTTGCTTTCCTATTCTTGAAAGAATTGTTGGAGAGACCAGCTATAGTTTGCTCTGATTTGATGATCAGTAGAATTCCCAGGTTTCCCATGAATGATTTCTCTCATTGAGAGTTACTTTAAGCTTGAGGCAGATTTCAATGTTCTCAAAGGACTAAAACAAATTCCTTAGGTGTGGGATATATAAAAAAAAATTGCCTCTTTATTTCTGCTCCAGTTTATCCATCTAGAATGCAGGCCAGTGGGAAAGCTGGAATAAAGGTAGGCTAAGTTGACACTCTGGTTGCAATATTCACTAGTTCTATATTGCAGTAAGAAACTTGCTGGTGGCCTCAAGAAATGGACTGGAAATAAGAGAAGGGAAAGATGCTGTGTAAAGAGGCACAGTAAATGAGAAGTAATGTTTTCTCAGGAAGTGGTATGGGTCAGATATTTTATTAGTGAGAACAGCAACAAAAATAGAATTAATGTTACAGAAACAACCCCCTCCCCTGTTGGAATCTTTCTGTAGAATGGTTCTTCTTTGCCCACCACCGTGTTAGGAACTGTGGCCCTCAATGCCAGAGTTTGGTAAAAAGGAAAAGAACTACTTTAATTAAAAGTTATACAGGTGTAGAATAATGACAGAATTCTACCATTAAATTTCACTCACTTTAGAAACAAAGATACACCCCCCCACACACAGTCTTACCCCTTCCCACTTTGCCCTGTCAGGCCAGTCTCAGAGCATGCCAGTCAGGAGTACTGCCCTCCAGAAAAAAAAAAAAAACAACAAGTCTGCCCCTCACTTCTCCCTGTCCCTCCCAGTAATCTGTGCTCAGCTGAGCAGTCTCCTGAGGTACCTAGCACCATCAGCTGTGTCACTGTGACCTCCAGTGCCTAATCCAAAACCACATGGCAATTCCTCACCTTTTTGGTGACCCACCAGTGAGAGTTCTTTCACCCCTTTTCTTCTCACATGGTCTCACATTGTCTCACATTTTCCCACATGGTGGCCTGCCTTTTTGTTTAAATCCCAGCCTGGAACCTCCTTGGTCACCCCATTTATAACTGGTCCCCCAATCAGCTGCACCTGCTAGCGTTCCCATATTCTCTGCCTTTCTTGGCTGCCATAGTTACTCCAGGCAGGTATAGCCCAGCAGAGTGGAGCAAACCATCTCCAGTCTTGCACAGGCACTTTAACTGGAAGGGGGTGGAGGGAGCTGCCTCCCTGCTACATCACAGGTCAAAGTCATGCCTATCTCCCTGCTGTTATTGATATGTAAAATAACTCTCAATCTCTGTGCTGCTGCTGCTTTTCAAAGTCCCCAGGCTAGGTTTGTGAAGGGCCCTGGGCCCTCTCAGCCTATACCCCATTATAGCAACACCAGTAAAAACAGACTACCATTTAATTGAGTGCCTACTATGTGTCAGGTACTATAGAAGTTTCATGATATACATCAACTTGCTTATTGCTTCCAAAACCATGTGAGATTTTCACAGATGAGGAAATGGAGGTAAAGAGAGGTTTAGTGATTTACTCAAAGTTATGTAACTATAGTGATACAGAACTGGGATTCAAACCCAGCTCCATCTCAGCCTACAGCCCAGGGTCTTTGCACTTCACCATTCAATAGAGCATGAGCGTCAAACTCATTTTCACTAGGGGCCACATCAGCCTTGTGGTTGCCTTCAAAGGGCCAAATGTAAATTTAGGACTGTATAAATATAACTACTCCTTAACTAGGGGCAAGGAGCTTGGTGCTGTCACTGGGTAGAAACAAGGTGCTGGATAAAAGAAGGTGGAGGGCCAGGTTCAGCCCATGGGCCTTTTGTTTTCCACCTGTGCTATGGAGTATCAAGAAGTTTTCAAGAACATTTGAATGGTGGCCTTGGTTTTCTGGCTCCAGGGCTGATGTGAGGGAAGATGGTGTTGGCTCAGGGCTCACAAAATGACCTGTTTTTGCTGAGAGGATGAGGGAGCTTAATTTTTTTCTTGTTTAATGCTAAAAAAAATCTAAATTGTGAGGTGTTGGCAAAAGGAAAGAGGAGTGGTGTTAAAGGTGGGGAACATCCTGGTGATGTTTGCAAACTAACGGCAGGTGTGTGTAGACCATGTACACAGATGCCCAAATGGGAAACATAGAGCCCAATAGGTCATTGAAGCAAAGACAAGTTATACATAGTTGGGTGAAAGTGATGGGTTTCCAAAAGGTTTCATGGAAGAGGTAGTTTTTGAGCTGTGCTTTGAAAGGGAGGCAGAATTCTGGCAGGCAAAAATGGGGGTATTCCAAAATGTCAAATAACAAAACTCTTATCAGTGGTATCCCACACAAAAATGTGATTTTAACTGGGAGAAACTCACCCCATTAAGGCAAGTATCTTCTTTGTCAACAAAAATGTTTCACCCTAGCAGTTTTATAGAGTGGATATTATTATACTCTAGTAGAAAGAGCCTTGAAGTTGGAGTGGAAGACCAGGTTTCAAATTCTAATTCTGGCACTGACATGTGACTTAATCAGTCTGAAACATAGTTCCTCCAGGTGTAAAGCTGTGATAATTTCTGTCCGACCTTCCTCCCACTCTTGGACAGATTCAAATGAGATAAAATAGTTGAAAGGGTTGCAAATGTAAGGAATTATTCTTTCTTTTGGAAAGTTTGTTCCCCAAGTCCATTCTGGATATTTCTGGGGATAGTACCTTCCATTTGAAAGTTCCTTTGAGGTTCATTAGCTAAATGACTTGCCCCACACCATTTTATTATAGAAGTTAAAATTAATATGGCATTTAAATTTATCAAACAAGTAAATGGTCAAGGTAAATTTTGGACACAACTTTCTGTATGTCAAAATAAGTCATAAAAAAGTCTATCACATTTGCACACAAAACACGCAAAGATGCTTGTGTCGGTGCACACACACACACTCCTGTCTGTCCTGACCAGTCTTTTAATATAGAAAAATATTTGGATGCCAAAAAAGTAGGAAGAACATAACCTCAGTAAAATGTTAGTCCTTTAATGGGTTAAAGATGGCTTTATGAGGAATTCACTACATAGTTGCTCTGCTGCAGACTCTGACTCAGACTCTGATGGCATCAAGTCATGTGGACCCAGTTCCAAACTTCCCACAGATGCTTGGTAGGAACAGTTTATTTATTAATTAATAATTTGTTAGTTTACTTATTTTGGTGGTGGTTCCATAGACTAGCAAATATGATGTTGCTCTAGGTATTGTTCTTTTGTAGGTTGAGGTGAAGTTTAAGGTTTTCAAAGTATCTTTTTACTGTGCCTTAATTCCTACCCACAGCACAGTACCTGAGAGGGAGCACCAAAGACAATGCAGGGGCACAGGGAACATGAGAGAGAATTATTTTATTTGTTGTTTAAATTTTTGATGGGTTTAGCAGGTAAAGTAGGAACTGGGTGGACAAGTAGCATATATACCTTTGATATATACTCTGGATTTAGACCTAACTTTTCCAGCCCCACCTGCCTCCCATATCCAGATTCTACTTTATCATCTCTCAAGTATGTTAATATTTGGGAGTTTTAATGGGAAAATGGCTCAAACTCTGAACAGTAGGGTCATTTTAGAGTTGTTCCATGTAATTACTACTAAGGATGTTCTAGTTATGTTAAATGCTGAAGGGTTTGAATGTCCAAGTATCCACGTAAAGACTCTTGTTTCTTCCTTCAGGGACTCTTTAACTTTGGCAAACATATAATTA
Organism: Trachops cirrhosus; assembly: GCA_028533065.1. NCBI lineage: Eukaryota > Metazoa > Chordata > Mammalia > Chiroptera > Phyllostomidae > Trachops > Trachops cirrhosus. The sequence goes on along the minus strand of CM052544.1, from coordinate 55,839,020 downwards.
CAGAATTGTGTACACAAAACTATGAATCTGAGCTTTGGGGATAACTTGCAAGTTTTTCAAGGGTATTTTTGATGAGTCATAATTTCTATTTTAGCACACTGATTTTAATGCTTTGCCTTTCCCTTCGAACCAAACAATGGCTCCACACTTTAAAATATTGGGTGAACAGCACAGGACTTGGGCTTTAGTGGCAGAATTCTTTTTCATACTGTGCTTAGGTGACCCAGCAAGTTCAGTAGGAGAATACTGAGACACTGCCTAAGAATTTTCAGGGAAACTTGTAAAAAGAACCTCTAGTTTATGTTTGTAGTATTAGTCAGCTATGATTATAATTATGCCATATAACATATTATCCCCAAGCTCAGTGATTTAAAATGACAATCACTTATTTCTATGTACCTGGGTCAGTGGCTCAGCTGATTTAAGCTGTGGTCATCTGCGTAGATCTGCCTTCAACTGTGGGTCAATGAGGCTTGGCTATAGGCTTGGGATTTGGCTTAGTTTGCTCTGTGGCCAGTCTGAAAGGCAGGAGCTAACTGGTACATGCTCTTTTCATTCAGGTGGGTAAGCCTGGCCATGAGAGTACAGTTCAAGTTCTATCATCACTAAATGCATATTGTACAAACAGGTCCAATGACCAAGCACAAGGTCAAGGGCAGGAGCTACTTGGAGCATGTGCTTTTCATGCAAGATGGCAATCCAAGCCATGAAAACACAGTTCAAGTTCATGCTTCACTTATCATTAATGACCTATATTACAAACATGTCCAATAGCCAAGCACAAAGCCAAAGGCTGGGAAATGCATTCCAAGTATCACGAGGTTATGAAAAGGGCATTGCTATAGAATTATAATACACATGGTTAAAATATTGTGATTAATAATTTCTACTACCACAGGTGAGGCAGTCAAGATACTCCATGGAAAGAAAAGTTTTGGAAACTAAAAGGACCAAACTCTGCTTGGTGAGTTAAGTTGTCCTGTAGGCTGCTACGAAAGGACACTTTTCCAAGGCAGTAACTTGATTTTCTTCTATTAGGTTTTAGTTTTATTGCCAGATCTGGACTCTGGTGGCTGTGATTGATTTAGCCCCAGAGCTAACATATAGCACATAGTTGAATATGAGATAAAGTTTCGTTCAACAAACTGGAAAATTCAACCCTGTTTAGTCTCAGTGATCTAAACCTTACTTCTAAAACAGAGCACTGATAAGTTGAGGCAAGTTAGTTAACCTCTCTCTATGACTCAGTTTCTGTACTGATTAAAGAGGCTTAATAATGGCATCTACTTCACAGAACTGTTGAGAAGAAATAATAAGATAATGCAGGTAAAGCACTTGTTATAATAATGTCTCAATAAATTATTTTCTTGTTGCTATTACTAAAACAATGCTCAGGAAGTATATCCTAGAGATGGACACAAGAAGACATCTCAGAGCATGTTGTATTAAATTCTCAAGATGACTGGAGAAGAAGGAAACTTGAATGATACTTTTAAATGATATTGTCTGAAAATAGAACAAAAATGGATATCAAAATATAGAGGTTCAGTTCAATGTGGCTGCTTCTGGCTTCTGCTTTGCATGGTTATTTTCTATATTTGTCTCATGGTCACTTCAGGAAATGTTTGTTAAACAGGCCATCATGGTTTCACTGGAAGAAAAAAGTAACATCTGGAAGTTCTGTTCATAAGATCTCTCACCTCATACTTTATTTAGTCATGCTCTGAACATGAAGGCTTTGGAATGTGTTTATTAGTCTGAATTTTTAAGAAGTATCATTCTTGGAAATCTTTTTGTAAGTCACAATCTTGTCTGGATAAAATCACTTAGGATATGCACATATCTCAGCAAATCTCAGAGGTTTCTTAGACTTAGCAAAATTTTGATCAAATGCTAGGTGAGGAGTTTTGTGCACCGACATCTCATGGCCTCAGTGGTTTTGTTCCAGGACCAATTACTGTTGTTGGAAATAAAAGTGAGAAGTCAGTGACATTCCTTATTTCAGTGCTTCTCAAAAGGAATGTCATAATAATACTAGAGTGCTATGGATCCTTCCCATGTTCCCCTTGAAAATTTGATCAATGTGTACAATTAATTTTTGCCACAAGTGGGGGAATATATTATTATAATGATTTCTGTCAGATATAAAGATGTGCTGACTGAGACTTAGAGAGATCCCTATAGAGTAGAGAGAATCTGCTGACAGTGGGAAGAGACTATGATATCAAGATATCAAGTCAGCATCAAGAAAAAGCTTGGGTTTCCTGGAAAGCTCAAGAACTTTGCCCCGTGGATACTTTGGGAATTTAGGAAAGTAAATTGTTCTTCTAAAACAATCTATATGGGCTTGAAGTACAACCAACACAAATGATAAAATAATGTTATTTTAGTAGATACTGTGAAACATTATCCTATTTTAATAAAGTTGTGTTGGAGTTATTACAGCCTTATCTATTGTTGCTTTGAATTTCTTAATTGCTTTAATGGGTTGCCAAGATTTCTCATAATTTAAAGGTTGTGAATCACTAAGTTTGTGACACTAAACCATGTTTTTTAAATACTGTAGGGAGAGAAACCCAGAATTTGCCCAGAGAATGGGAATCTAGGACCTATGTGCTTATGTGTGGAATGTTCTGATTCTCAGCATAGCTTTGAGATTTGAGGGAACACAAAAATATATGAAGAATACCAAATTTGAAACTACCTTATATTAAAAAGTTCTTATAAGAAATCAAATGCTCAATCAGTTACCTCTTGCATCTAAAAGTACAAGAGGAACAGCAACAAAAACCAGTGTGAGTAGAAGGAAGAAAATAATCAAGATTAGAGCAGAATTAAATGACATAGAGACAAAAACAACAATTCAAAAAAATTAGTGAATCCAGGAGCTGCTTCTTTGAAAAGATAAACAAAATTGATAAATCTTTAACCAGATTTATCAAGAAAAAAGAGAGGACCCAAATAGGTAAAGTTAGAAATGAAAGAGAAATAATGACTGGTACCATAGAAATATAAAAGATTGCAAGAAATTACTATTAACTACTATATGCCAAAAAAATTGGACCACCTAGGGGAAAAGGATAAATTTCTAGAAACATACAATTTTCCGATTGAATCATACAAGATTCAGGAATAAGCAGAAAACGTAAATAGACCAATAACAACCAGCAAAATTGAAGCAGTAATCAAAAAACTCCCAACACACAAAAGCCCAGGACCAAATGGCTTCGCAGGCAAATTTTACCAAACATTCAAAGAGGAACTAACACCTATCTCACTCAAGCAATTCCAAAAAATTCAAGGAGAGGGAAGACTCCAAAACTCTTTATACAAGGCCAGTATTATCCTAAATCCAGAATCAGGTAAAGACACAACAAAGAAAGAAAATCACAGGCCAATGTCTCTGATGAACATAAATGCTAAAATACTCAACAAAATATTGGCAAACTGGATCCAGAAATACATTTAAAAGATCATACACCACAATCAAGTGAGGTTTATCCAGGGATGCAAAGATGGTATAATATTCACAAATCGAAAAACACAATACATCACATTAAAAAAATGGACAACAATCACATGATAATATCAATATTTGCTGCAAAGGCTTTTGATAAAATCCAGCACCCATTTATGATAAAAACACTAAGCAAAGTAGGAAGGGAGGGAGCATACCTCAATATAATAAAGGCCATATATGAAAAACCTACAGCCAGCTCAATGGATAAAAACTAAACATGTTTCCCTTAAGATCAGGAATAAGACAAGGATGTCCAATTTCACCACTCTTATTCAACATAGTACTGGAAGTTCTAACCACAGCAATCAGACAAGAAGAAGAAATAAAAAAAACATCCAAATTGCTAAGGAAGATGTAAAGCCATTATTATTTGCAAACAACATGATAGTGTGCATAGATAACCCTAGCTTCCACCAAAAACTACTTGACCTAATAAGTAAATTTGGCAAAGTAGTGGGATACAAAGTCAATATTCAGAAATCAATGGCAATTTTTTTTTGTACACCAACAATGAACTATCAGAAAGAAAAACTAAGATAAAAATCTCATTTACCTTAGCAACAAAAAGAAAAATAAAGTACCTAGGAATAAATTTAATCAAGGAGGTAAAAGACCTGTACTCAGAAAACGTTAGGACACTGAAGAAATAAATTAAGGAGGATACAAATAAATGGAAGCATATACTGAGTTCATGGATTGGAAGAATTAACATCATTAAAATGTCCATAGTACCCAAAGCAATCTATAGATTCAATGTGATACCCATTAAAATAACAATGGTATAATTCTCAGACCTAGAACATATGCTTCAAAAATTTATATAGAAACAAAAAAGACTTTGAATAACCTCAGCAATCTTGAGAAAGAAGAACAAAATTGGAGATCACAATGCCTGATATCAAGCTATATTAAAAAATCACTGTAATCAAGACAGTTTGGTATTGGCATAAGAACAAACACACAGATCGACGGAACTGAAGAGAGGGCCCAGAAATAAACCCATATTTCTATGGCCAATTTGACAAAGGGGGCATGAGCATACAACAGAGTAAAAATAGTCTCTTTAATAAATGGTATTAGGAGAACTGGATTAGTACATGCAAAAAAAAATGAAACTAGACCACTAACTCACACTGTAAACCAGAATAAACTCAAAATGGGTAAAAGACTTAAATATAAGTTGTCATAGCATAAAAATCCTAGCTGAAAACAGAGGCAGTGAAATGTCAGATATCTCATGTAGCAATATTTTTGCCAATATCTCTCTTAGGGCAAAGAAAATAAAAGAAAAAAAACAATGGGACTACATCAAATTAAAAAATTTCTGCATGGCTAAAGGAACCATCATCAAAATGGAAAGGGAACCCACTGTATGGGAGAACATATTTGCCAATTATACATCAGAGAAGAATTTGATCTTCAAAATATATAAAGAACTCATATGATTCAACACCAGGAAGACAAACAATCCAATTTAAAAATGGGCAAAGGACCTGAATGGATACTTCTCCATGGAGTAAATACAGATTGCCCGTAGATATAGGAAAAAATGCTCAACATCATTAGCCATCAGAGAGATGCAAATAAAAATCAGATGAGAAACCACTTCACAACTGTCAAAATGGCTATCATTAATAAATCCACAAACAAGTGCTGGTAGGGTTGTGGAGAAAAGGGAACCCTAGTACATTGTTGGTGGGAATGCAGATTGGTGCAGCCACTGTGGGAAACAGTATGGAATTCCCTCAAAAAATTAAAAATAGAACTACCTTTTGACCTAGCAATTCCACTGCTGGTAATATATCTTAAGAGTCTTGAAACACCAATTCAAAAGAGCCTATGCACCCCAATGTTCATAGCAGCACAATTTATAATAGCCAAGTGCTGGAAGAAACCTAAGTGCCTGTCAGTAGATGAGTGGACAAAAAAACTGTGATACCATATGGTCTAACCTGTAAGTGGAACCTAATCAACAAAACAAACAAGCAAGCAAAATATAACCAGAGACATTGAAATTAAGAACAAATTGGCAGTAACTGGAGGGGAGGTGGGAACGGTTAATGGTGGGAAAAGGGGGAAGGGTTGTCAGGTACCTGTGTAAAGGACACATGGACAAACCCAAAGGAGGGTAGGTACCAGGGTGGGAAGTAGAGATGGCTGGGGTGGGGCAGAGTGGTGGGGGGAAAATGGAGATAACTGTATTTAAACATCAATAAAAAAGGGGGAAAAACCCTAATACTTTTACATAATGGAATACTACAGAGCAGTGAAGAAGAAGGAATACCTTTTGCAACAACATGGATGAAACTAGAGACTAACATGCTATGTGAAATGAGCCAGTTGGTGAGATAAATGCCACATGATCTCACTTATAAGAGGAATCTAATTAACAAAATAAACTAATCATGAAAAGAGAACCAGAGGCATAGAATCACATAATATACTGACAGTGGTAAGAGGAGAGGTGGGTGAGGGTCACTGTTTGAAAAATGATGAAGGGATTATGAAGGAACATATACGAAGGACCCATAGACATGGACAATGAGGTTGGAATTGACTATAGAAGTGGGGGTCGAGGTGGGTGGAGGCAGCCAAAGGGGAAATAATTGGAACCACTGCAAAACATAAAAAAAAGAAAAAAATTGAAAAAAAGAAATCAAATGCTCTGAAAATAATAAAGAATAATATGCAGCTAATAAAGGATTGCTACATGTAGGTCTTTGAAGGGGTAGAATACCAGTGGCTTAATACGTATTTGTTGAATAGATGAATGAATTAGTCAATAAATAAATAATGATTACCATATGTTGTGGATTTACTTTGCATGTATATGATCTTATTGAGAAAGCAGGCATTGTTATGGCCATTTTCCCATTAAAGGTATAAAGCAAGAAATTAAATAATTTGTTCAACATAAGGTAGTGAATGGTAGAGCTGGAATTTAAACTCAGAACGACCTAAGCACTAAAACCTATTCCATTAAGTTATTATTTGTTAAGCAAAAAGCTGTAGATCTCTTTACTATAGATCAGCCAAATTGACCCTTTGGAAACATTAAACCTGGTCATATCTTTCTCCTTTTAAAGCCTTACCATGTTTTCTAAGTACTGAGAGAATAAAACCCACAATTCCTCACTCCTGACCCGGGTAGAAATGGTTCCACATGATCTGTCCCCTGCCTACCTCTGAGTCCTCCCATTTTTTGCTTTGGGCTCTTGCTGTTTTTCTAGCCAACCAAGCTTGTTCCCACCCCAAAGGTTTCCATTTGCTGTCATCTGTCTGGCATATTCTTTCTCCAAATCTTTCCATGTCTCTGCACAAAATGCCACCTCTTAGAAAGGCATTCAGTTGTCCCTTGCCTAATTGTATGTTTTATTTCCTCACCTTATTGTTATTCACTATCTGAAATTAGGTGTTTCATTTACTTGTTTATTATTTTTCATTCCTAGGAGTATGTGAGTTTCAGATTGCTTCAGTATTTTTGCTGTAGCCCAAGGCTCTAAAATAATGCCTGACATATAGTAGGTACTCAATTAATTTTGTTAAATGAATGAATGAATTCATCTCCTGAAGCAAAAGCTGAGTGCTGGTTGTAATCATAAAAACATTTCTTTTGTCTGGAAAATAGATTATACCTTGGAGGGTTAGGGAGATGAGAAATAATGTCTGGGTAACATGTTGTCACTTTAAGAAAGCACAAGATTGATCAAGGAACATAACAGCCCAGCCTGTAAGAATAAGGCAGTGAAAGATGAAGTGGAAACACAGAATTGAAAGGGCTGAAAATGGTGGTTATATTCTCACTGGCTGGGTTAAGCTTCATGACCTCAAAATGGTACTGCTAGAAACGAATTTTGGCCAAAGTTAGCTGATGACAAATTTGGCCATCGGGTCACAAGGCAGATATAATTTTAATGTAAATAACCTTCCATAGCGAGGGCAGTATCATATTTGTGAGTGTGGTTCCAATGAAATATTTTGAAAGGCTGCAGAAATTTTGACCAGACACAGGAACTATACAAGTATCTAGCTAAGTTCAAATCACTGCAGAATTCAGAATGTCTTCCGAGTGTCAATTTGTAAACTCTTAGTTCTAGGGAGTTTTAGGATATGACAAATCAATTCCCATTTAGCTACTCATCCCAAGGTTAAGATATCTCTGCAGCATGATCTTGGAGACACAGATGTAGTTTGAAATTTAACATTTATTGTTTTGGGTCAGAAGTATAATCTAATGAAGCGTGCAGTAATATCCTATGGTGAGCACCTGAACGTTAATCTGCTTGGATTAAGGTGGTGGATCTCATCTAACCTTGTCATTTATATTGAATTTAACAATCCCAGTGAACACATTTTGGGTAGCCCACCTCATATGGATGCTATCTATTTCAATTTTCATTCTTATTCCTAATAGTTGAATACAGCTGAGTCACTACCAGGGCTTTGGTACAAATCATCAGTGTTGCTCCCTGCTGCCAGTTATGGGCTGGTGCAGGACATAGCTAGAAATTTACCTTCATATAACACCTCTCCATTTATACTGCTGATCTTTATTCTAGAGGTGATTGAGAAAACTAACAGTTAATTCTTCCCCGAGGGTCTCCTCACACAAGCCCACAGAAGGCATTGGCAGATGTAGGATGTGTGAGAGATAGGAACTAGAAACACCTGTTTTCTTTCTTAATTAGAGCTAAACTGCTTTGAGGAGTAGTTTAATGCTGTTAGGGTAACACTATGTAGTAGTTTCTGGATTACATATTTGGTAGAGCATATCATGTGAGGCATAATTCAATCGTTGTTCATTCTTGTTTCTACCACTGTCTCCAGGGTGTAGGCACATAATAGGCACTTAATTAAAGCTTGAGTTAAAGGAGTCAAATCCTGGAAAATGGGCTCCAATCAGAATTTCAGAGGTCAAAGTCCAAGAGAAGTGGAGATTAAATAATGCAACAACACATATCTGATCCTGGAGAGGTTAAGAAGCTGGAGATTAAATAATGCAACAATACATATCTGATCCTCCAAGGGCTGCATACCTGTCCCTCTTGCAGCTGGGGGAACTATATCTCACCCCAAACCCTCTTTTGAAGTTATCCTACTCTCCATTGTCTGCTTCCCATGAAGACTACTTGGACTGAACTATTTCCATCACTTGGCCTTTTCAATGATTTCTTCCTAATAGAACACAGCAGGGTGATAGGACAAATTCCATACTACAACATCAACCTCTCCTTACCTCAAGTCAAAGGTGATAAGGTATCCAGCTGTTTCTTGGTTGGAGGGAACTAAGAATCTCTTAGGAGACACAGCATGTAGTTCTTGTATCGTTCTTCACGATCAGCCCATCCAGGATCATCATCTTTTCCCTGACCATTCCTACCACTCTGGTCCTTTTGGTGTTCTACAAAAATCTTCTCAAATATTCCTCACAACCACCTACATTTTAGAGGCTCAGAGAGGTAGGAGAGTCTGGCCTACAGTTGCCCAGCTGGAAAGTGGAGTAGAGGAATTTTAATCCAAGTCAACTTGACTTCAAAGATCATTCTTTTCTAAATCAACATGTAAATGGAAGGCTGTGTGACCTTGGGAAAATATCTAAATATCTCTGAGCACCTGGAAAATGGAAATAATACTAATAATCTACCTTAGAAGACTGATGCATATGAAAATGTACACATGGCTGCTTGGCACTGAACTTTTCATTTTAGCCCCAATTACAATGAGGGGCTTCGTGGCAGCCTTTGGCCTGCTTCATTTGGTGTCTAACACTGTTATACTGGCTTCTCCCTTTTCCTTTATATCTGACTAGTTTTTAATGTGGGGAGTTAGATGACTAAAAAGCTTCAACCAATATAGACTAGTCAAATGATCTTTTGGGAGTGTTCTCACTCCCTCTATGCTGTTTCCCCTTAGACAGATGGCTTCTTCTCCGCTTCTGCCCCCATGATGCTTGTTTCATCCTGTAATTCAAGAAATGAGTCTAAGCAAAGTAAATTTGAGGTGGGCTGCTAGGCTAGCTCAGTGTTAGGGCAGGAAAATCCACTGTCCATCACTGTTGGGCTTTTGCTGAGAAAGGCTGCAGCTTCAGGGGACAGTCTGTCATTTTCTGAAAGGCACATTCTATTTCTCAAGGCAGGAATGGAAATTTGTCTGAGTCCAGATTGCCCTTAAGATAATTTTTTTCTGGAGCCTGATGGGCTAGGGTCAGCAAGGAATGTGTCAGTAGCCCACCACTCAGGCCAGGTAAATTGATAATAATAACGGTGGAGGTTACTGTTATCACTGCGGACATTTATCATGTGCTTATAAAATGCCAGTGTACACATCAGTCTTCTGATGTTGATTGTTATCATTATCCCCATTTTCCAGAGGCTCAGGGGTATTAGGAAATTTTCCCAAGGTCGCAGAGCTAGAAAGTGGTAGAGGTAGGACTTGAATCCAGATACTTTACAGCAATGGCTCTCAGCTGGGGACAATTTTGCATCCTAGGGGACATTGGACAATATTCAGAGATATTTTTGTAAGTTAATTTTTTAATTTAGATTAGTTTCATATTTACAAGGCAGTTTTGAACATAGTATGAGAATTCCCATATATCTCACTTCTAGTTCCTCCTATTAATATCTCTTATGTTAATAATTAATATGGCACATTTATAACAATTAATGAGCTAATAATAACATATTATTATTAAATTATATACTTTAGGCCCTGGCTGATGTAGTTCAGTGGATTGAGCATGGACTTGAAAACCAAAAAGTCTCCAGTTCGATTCCCAGTCAGGGCACATGCCTGGGTTGTGGGCCGGGACACATGAGGGCTACACATTGATGTTTCTCTCCTTCTCTTTCTCCTTCCCTTCCACTTTCTCTAAATAAATAAATAAAATCCTTAAAAAATAAATTATATACTGAAGACTTCCTTAGTTTTAATGTTACTTAAATTTAATGTTAAATCTGATGTTACTTTTCTGTCCCAGGATCCCATTTAGGACATCATATCACTTTTAGTCACCTGTCACTTTAGGCCCTCCTTGGCTATGATGGTTTCTCACACTTGTTTTTAAGGACCTCCAGAGTTTTTAGGAGTCCTGGTCTCATATTGGGTAGAGTATTCCCATATTTGGGTTTGCCTATGTTTTTTTAAGGTTTTATTTATTTATTTTTAGAGAGAGGAGAAGGGAAGGGAAGGAGAAAGAGAGGGAGAGAAACATCAGTGTGTGGTTGCCTCTCACATGACCCCACTGGAGACCTGGCCTGCAACCTAGGCATGCGCCCTGACTGGAAATCAAACTGGTGACCCTCTGGTTGTGGCCTGCACTCAATCCACTGAGCTACATCAGCCATGGCTGAATTTGTCTATGTTTTTCTCATGATTAGCCTGGGGTAGTGGGTTTTGGAAGGAAGATCACAAAAGTAAAATGTTGCTCTCATCATATTATATCAAGGGTACATGCTGTCAACATGCCTTATCACTGTTGATGTTGACCTTGATAACCTGGCTGAGTAGTGTTTGTCAAGTTTCTCCACTGCAAAGTAACACTTTTTATGTCCCTTTTCCATACCATATTCTTTGGAGAGAAGTCACTATGCTCAACCCATACTTAAAGAATTATAAAACCTCCTTGAGGGCTGAGTAGCTTCATAAATTATTTGGGGTTCTTCTGCAGAGGAGATGTGTCTATAGTCCCCATTTGTTTAATTGTTGAATTATTTATTTATATTAACTTGAACTCAGGAATATTTATTTTATACTTTGGATTATAGCCCAACATTACTTTATTTTGTTTCTCCAATTGTTCCAGCTCTGGCCATTGAGAGCTCTTTAGTGACTCCTGGTCCCTTTGATATTCAGCAATCATTGATTTTGTATGTGTGTGTTTTGATAACTTCCCCTTTTTTGACTGTAAATGATGCACTAAAATCATCTTGTGTATTACCATGGAGTCATTGAATCAGCCATTTCTCCAGAAACATTTTTGATTGTCACGATGTGGGGAAGGACACAAGTGTTGTGTAGGATAGAACCTAGGAAAGCTGCTAAACAACTTGTAATGCACAGGACAGTTCCCTTCACACACACACACTCACATCCAACAAAGAGTTATCTGGTTGAAATGGTCAATGGTGTTCAGGATAAGAAACCCTGGTCTATTTTCAGAAGTTACAATGTGTCATCTTGACTATATATCCAAACCTGAGTGAAAAATGAGGAAAGGTGGGAACAAAAGAGGAAGGATTTTTTCTTGTATTTTTAATTCATTTTTTAATTGTTGTTTGAATACAGTTATCTCTATTTTCCCACCACCACTTCCCCCGCCCCCTCACACTTCCTACCCTTAATCCTACCCACTTTGGCTTTGTCCATTGGTCATTTATACATTTTCTTTGATAAACCTTCCCCTTCTTTTCCCCAATATTCCTTCCCTCCTCCCCACAGGTTACTGTCAGTTTGTTCTTAATTTCAATGTCCCTGGTTATATTTTGCATGCTTGTTTGTTATATTGATTATGTTCCACTTATAGGTGAGATCACATGGTATTTGTCTTTCACTGCCTGGCTTACTTCACTTAGCACAATGCTCTCCAGTTCCATCCATGCTGTCGCGAAGGGTAGAAGCCAATTCTTTCCACTGCATAGAATTCCACTGTGTAAATGTACCAGTTTTTTGATGCATTCATTTACTGAAGGGTACCTGGGTTACTTCCAGCACTTGGCTATTGTAAATTGTGCTGCTATAAATATTGGGGTGCATAGGTTCTTTTGAATTAGTGTTAAAGGATTCTTAGGGTATAATCCCAGCAGTGGAATTGCCAGGTCAAAGACAGTTCCATTTTTAGTTTTCTGAGGAAATTCCATACTGTTTTCCACCCTGGTTGCATCAATTTGCAATCCCACCAACAGTGTACTAGGGTTCCCTTTCTCCAAAACCTGGTCAGCACTTATTGTTTGTCAATTTGTTTATGATGGCCATTCTGACCAGTATAAAGTTGTATCTCATAACAGTTTTAATTTGCATCTCTCTGATGGCTAGAGATACTTAGCATGCTTTCATATATCTCTGGGCCCTCTGTATGTTTTCCTTGGGGAAGTGTCTGTTCAAGTCTTTTGCCCATTTTTAATTGCGTTGTTTGTCTTCCTGGAGTGGAGTTATGTGAGTTCTTTATATATTTTGGAGATCAACCCTTTTCCGAGGTATCATTGGCAAATATATTTTTCTGTACAGTTGGTTTCCTTTTCATTTTGCTAATGTTTTCTTTAGCTGTGCAAAACCTTTTTATTTGTTGAGATCCCATTTGTTTACTGTTTCCTGTATGTCCCTTGCTGTAGGGGACATATTGGTGAAAATGTTGCTGCATGGAATATCTGAGATTTTTCTGCCTATGTTTTCATCTAGGACTTTGATGGTAACATGACTTATATCTAAGTTGTTTATCCATCTTGAGTTTATTTTTCTGTATGGTGTCAATTGGTGGTTAAGTTCCATTTTTTTTGGATGTAGCTGACCAGGTCTCCCAACACCATTTGTTGAAGAGGCTGTTTTTACTCCATTTTATGTTGCTGCCCCCTTTGTCAAATATTAATTGAGCACAGAGACTTGGGTTTATTTCTGGGTGCTCTATTCTGTTCCATTGGTCTATGTGTCTGTTCTTATACCAGTACTAGACTGTTTTTATTACTGTGGCCATGTAATATAGTTTGATGTCAGATATAGTGATCCCTCCTACTTTGTTTTTTTTCTCAAAAATGCTGAGGCTATTCAGGTTTGTTTATGGTTCCATATAAATTTTTGAAATGTTCTATATCTGTGAAATATGTCATTGTAATTTTAATAGAGATTGTGTTGAATATACAAATTGCTTTGGGAAGTATGGACATTTTGATGATGTTAATTCCAATCTGTGAACATGGTACATGTTTCCATTTGTTTTTGCCTTCCTTAATTTCTGTCTTCAGTGTTGTTTAGTTTTCTGATTACAGTTATTTTACCCTCTTGGTTAGGTTTATTCCTAGGTACTTTATTTTACTTGTTGCTATAGCAAATGGGATTTTTTTTATTTCTAATTCTGATATTTTATTATTGGTGTACAAAAATGCCTTCAATTTCTGAATATTGGCTTTGTATCCTGCTGTTTTGTTAAATTCACTTATTAGGAGGAGTAGATTTTTTTCGGATTCTATAGCATTTTCTGTGTACACTATCATGTACATAGACAGTTGCAAACAATAACAATTTTGCTTCATCCTTTCCAATTTGTATGCCTTTTCTTTCTTCTTCTTGTCCTAATGATGTGGCTAAGATTTCCAATTCTTTGATGAATAGGAGTGGTGAAAGTGGACATCCTTGTCTTATTCCTGATCTTAGTGGTAAAGGTTTTAGTTTTTGTTTATTGAGTATGATGTTGGCTCTAGGTTTTTCATATTAAGCCCTTATTATATTGAGATATGCTCCCTCCATTCCCACTTTGCTGAGTGTTTTTATCATAAATGGGTGCTGCAGCTTATCAAATGCTTTTTCTGCATCTATTGATATGTTCATGTATTTTTTTGTCTTTCCTGTTTTGTATATGATGTATAATGCTTATTGATTTGTGAATATTGTACCATCCTTGCATCCCTGGGATGAATACCATTTGATCATGGTGTTTGACCTTTTATATGTATTGCTGGATATAGTTTGCCAGCACTTTGTTGAGGATTTTAGCATCTAGGTTCATCAGTGATATTGGCCTATAATTTTTTTTAAATAAAGATTTTATTTACTTACTTTTATTTTATTTTTTAAAATTTTTTTATTTTACTTTATTCAGTACAGTTTCTATCCTTTATTCCCATTCCAGCCCACACACCCATTCCTCCCTTCCTCCCTCCCCTTTCCAACACCGCTAGTTTTGTCCATGTGTCCTCTATATTTGTTCCTGTAAACCC
>CM052544.1:55805958-55824072 GCA_028533065.1 Trachops cirrhosus | reverse complement strand
ATGCGCATTTGAGAAGAATGTGTATTTTGCTTCTTGGGGATGGAGGGCTCTGTATATATCAGTTAAGTCCATTTCATCTAGGGCATTGTTCAATGCCACAATATCTTTGTTGATATTTTGTTTGGAAGATCCGTCCATTTTTGACAATGGGGTGTTAAAATCCCCCACTATAATTGTGTTACTATGAATATCTTTCTTGAAGTCCTTTAAGATTTTCTTTATGTATTTGGGTGCTCCTATGTTGCGTGCATATATATTTACTATGTTGATGTCTTCTTGGTGGTCTCTTCCCTTGAGTATTATGTAGTGACCTTCTGGGTCTCTCTTTATGGCCCTTTTCTGGAAGTCTATTTTGTCTGATATGAGTATTGCTACCCCGGCTTTTTTTTCCTGTCCATTTGCTTGGAAAATTTGTTTCCAGCCCTTCACTTTCAGCCTGTGTAGTTCTTTCCTCCTGAGGTGGGTCTCTTGTAGGCAGCATATGTGTGGGTCATGCTTTCTTATCCAATCAGCTACTCTATGTCTTTTAATTGGGGCATTTAAGCCATTTACATTTAAGGTCATTATTGATAGGTACCTATTCATAAACATTTACGTACCTGTGTTCCTCTCTCTTTTTCCCCTTCCTTTCCTTAAAGCAGTCCCTTTAGCATCTCTTGCAGAGCTGGCTTGGTGGAGGTGTATTCTTTTCGACTTCTTTTGTCTGGGAAGCTTCTTATTTGGCCTTCTATCTTGATTGAGAGCCTTGCTGTGTAAAGTTGCCTTGGTTGCAAACCTCTGGTTCTCATTACTTGGAATATTTTTTGCCATTCTCTTCTGGCTTGGAGCATATCTGTTGAGAAATCAGCTGCTAGCCTTATTGGGGCTCCCTTGTACGTTACTTCCTGTTTCTCCCTTGCTGCCTTTAAGATTCTCTTTTTGTCTTGAAATTTTGCCATTTTAATTATGATGTGTCTTGAGGTAGGCCTCTTTGGGTTACTCTTGATCAGGACTCTGCTTTTCCTGGATTTGTGTGACTTTTTCTCTCATCAGATTAGTGAATTTTTCTGTGATAACTTTTTCAAATAGGTTTTCTATCCCTTGCTCTTCGTCTCCTTAGGTATACCTATTATACGGATATTATTTTGTTTCATATTGTCTTGCATTTCTCTTAATACCTCTTCATTCTTTCTGAGCCTCTTTTCTTGTTCTTGCTCTTTCTGGGTGCTTTTTTCTACTTTGTCCTCCAGCTCGCTGGTCTGATCTTCTGCTTCATCGATCCTGCTTTTCATTCCTTCTACTGTGTTCTTCAGTTCAGAAATTTTATTCTGCATTTCCTCTTGGCCCTTGTTGATAGTTTCTATTTCCTTTTTCATATTGATATAGTTTGCAGTGAGTTCATTGTAGTTTCCCTGTAGTTTCTGGAAACTCATTGAGAGTACGTGGAACTTCCTGATAATCATTGCTTTGAACTCAGAATGTGATAGTTGTGTTGCCTCTATTTCATTTAGCATTCTTTCTGGGGCTTCCTCCTTTCCCTTCATTTGGGGATTGTTTCTTAGTTTTCTCATTGTTCGTGAGACTCCTCTTGCTAGCCTCAGCTTCTTAAATTGATCTGTTCTGTCTCCCTGTGTTTATGGTGTGAACTTCTGTTGTAGAGTACTGGTTAGATTCAGTGGTATAGTCTCCTTCTTGCATCCAGGTGTTCACAGCTTCCTCCTACTCTTTTTTGTGATCAGTTGGAGGGGTAAGGCAAAATGGTTTAAGATAGCAAGAGAATATTCTATGATATTTACATTAGCAGCCAGTAGAGAGGAGATAGGAGATCCTTTGGCTATGTAGAGTGTTAACTGTGATCTTTCACCCCACTAGTCACTTTTAAGAAAGGATGTAAAGAAGATAAGACTCTTGTTGGGAAGGAAAGTATTGTGAGTTGGCTCTAGAAAGCAGTGACGGTATGGGAACTCAAGTTCTGTGGTAGCCTGAAAGTAAAGGGTAGTAAATAGGTGAAGTGTGTGAGAGAATAGAGTTAACCACTACAGTAATAAAGTTCAGGAACCTGCCAAGTGGGCTATAAGCTGGAAGTATTTACAATTGTATGGAGTGGCTATTATTTATAGTAATATTAAAGCAACCATCACATGACAGAATATATGAAATCTAGGTAACTAGAATAGAGAGTATTGAGCCTTGTACTCAAGAAGAGAGAACACTAATGGAACACTAATGAAGGACAGTATATTAGCAATACACTATGAATGAGTTAATGGGGGAGACCTATCGTATGATACAATATAATCAGCCAAGCAAAGAAGTCTATACAAAAAGAAGAGGAATGCCACAATACTATAAAAATAAGAGGTGTATGAATAATGAAATAATGATAATACAATTATGCAGTTACTTGCAGTCCAAAAAAAAAAAAAGGAAAAACCAAGCAGACGATGGAAGGAAGAATAGATAAATTTGGAAAGCAAGGGAGCAGTGTCAAGACCAGGGTGACAGAAAGAGAAGCATAAAGAATTGATAGATCAAAAAATAATAGAAATTAAAAGATGAAACGTTACTTTAAAATAATTAAAAGAAAACAAAAACAAAACAAACACACAACAAACAAACAAAACAAAACAAAACAAAAAACACCTATTGTTGGTTTCAGACTGGCCAAACTGGTTTTCTAGGTGGCTTTAGCACACTGAGGGGTGACTGGAGACAGTTCTTCTCTGTTCCTGTTCAGGACTCAGTCAGCTTCTGGCGTACTGTTCATAGTGTAGGCACGCATTCTCCCCCGAGCCTGTCTGGTGCTTCCCAGAAGGGATCTGTGTGTGGGGGCTGGGTGCAGCAATGTGCGTCCTTGGGGATTCACTGCAGTGTGTTCTGATGTCCCGCGGAGCGCCCGCGCCTTTTCCAGGTTCACGGGTGCGCACTCTCTGGGTCCCCAGGGGCGCCCACTTGTCCTATCTTCAAGGCCTGGGCCTCAGGTCCCGCGGAGCGCCTGTGTCTTTTCCGGGTTCACGGGTGAGCACACTCTGGGTCCCCAGGGGCGCCTACTTCTCCTACCTTCAGGGCCCGGGCCTCACAGGTCCTGTGGAGCGCCCGCGCCTTTTCCTGTTTCAATGCTGTGGTTTCCGAGACTTTCACCAAACCTCGCTCTCTCTGTGTTGGGGGCGCGGGCATAGAGGTGGGTGTCTTTGGATGCACCGGGTGGGTTGCACACTTTCACCAGGGCTTTGCATGGGTGCTTACAGACCCTGTGTGGTTGCCTCTTCGTCCTCACTCCTCTCTCACACCTCTCTCTGTGTCCTCCGGTAAACTGGCCTCCCCCGGTGCTGCTCAGTCCTCTTTGGCCAGGGAGGGAATGGATGACTCAGCTCTCTCCTGGGAGCCCAGCGGCCGACCCTGGCGTGCCAGGCCTGGAGCTGCAAACTCCCTGGTCCCTGCGGTGATCCATGTAGTCTCCTTACCGTCGGGTTTTTCAGTGTCCGCTACAATTTGTGATCTCCTATTTTCATTTATGTGATAATGTTGGCTCTTTGCTCTGTTCCTACCTAGAATGACTAGGATTTTTTTCCTGGTTGTGGGAGAGTAGAATCTGCTGCGTCCTACCACGCCACCATCTTGGACTCCCTTGGCCTATAATTTTCTCGTTTCTTTGTCTGGTTTTGAGATTAGGATGATGCTGGTCTCATAAAAAGTTTGGTAGTGTTCCCTCTTCTTGGATTTATTGGTATAGTATGAGAAGCATAGGGGTTAGCTCTTTAAACATTTTGTAAAATTCTCCTGTGAAACCATGCAGTCCAGGGCTTTTGTGTGCTGGGAGTTTTTTGATTAGTGCTTCAACATCACTAGCTGTTATCATCCTGTTCAGGCTTTCTTTTTCTTCTTGGTTCAGTTTTGGAAGATTATATTTTTCCAGAAATTTGTCCATTTTAACCAGGTTTTCAAGTTTCTTGCCATACAGTTCTTTGTAGTAATTTCCTATAATCCTTTGTATTTCTGTGGTATCAGTTATAATCTCTCCCCTTTCATTTCTGATTTTATTTATTTGGGTCCTCTCTCTTTTTTTCTTGATGAGCCTGCTTAAACGCTTGTCAATTTTGTTTATCTTTTCAGAGAACAAACCCCTGGATTTATTGATCCTTTGAATTGTTCTTTTAGTCTCCATGTCATTTCATTCTGCTCTGCTCTTGATTATTTCCTTCCTTCTACTCACTCTGGGCTTTCTTTGTTATTTTTCCTCCAACTATTGTAGATGTAGGGTTATGTTGTTTATCTGAAATGTTTCTATCTTTTTTAAGTAGGTCTGCATTGCTATCAACTTCCCTTTCAGGACTACCTTTGTTGTGGCTCACAGGTTTTGCACTGTTGTGTGTTCATTTTCATTTGTTTCTAGAAACTTTTTGATCTATTTCTTGATCTCATTCTTTACCCATTTGTTGTTTAATAGCATGCTATTTAGTCTCCATGAGTTTGAATATTTCTGATTTTTTTCCTTGGAGCTCTTTTCTAGTTTCAACCCCTTGTGTTCTGAGAAAATACTTGATATGATTTTAATTTTCTTGACTTTGTTGAAGCTTGTTTTGTGTCCCATCATGTAGTCCATCTTTGAAAATGTTCTATGTGCATTTGAAAAGAGTGTGTATTTTGCCTCTTTGGGATGAAAGTTTCTCTCTCTCTCTCTCTCTCTCTCTATATATATATATATACACACACAAATAGATATAGATATATGCATATATATACATATATACACACATATACACACATGCACACACATATATCTACATATCTATATATCTATAAATCTATATATATATCACTTAAGTCCATTTGATATAATGCTTTGTTCAGTTCCACAATATCATCGTTGATATTTTGTTGGAAGTTCTATCCATTGTTGAAAGTGGGGTGTTAAAATACCCTACTATAATTGTATTGCTGTCTATATCTTTCTTGAAGTCTCCAAGAATTTCTTTAGTGCTCGTATGTTGGGTGCATATATATTTACAATATTTATGTCCTCTTGGTGGATTCTTCCTTTGAGTATTATGAAGTGTCCTTCTGGACCTTTGTTTTGAAGTCTTTTTTGTTAGATATAAGTATCCCTATTATGGCTCTTTTTCCCTGTCCATTTGCTTGGAATATTTTTTCTAACCCTTCACTTTCATTCTGTGTAGGCCTTTTGTTTTGATGTGGGTCTCTTATAGGCAGCATATGTTTCCTTATCCATTCAGCTACCCTATGTCTTTTGATTGGAGCATTTAATCCATTTACATTTGAGGTTATTGTTGATAGGTACTTATTCATTACCATTTTACTCTCTTTGTACTTGTGTTCCTCTCTCTCTCACTGTTTTTCTGAAGAGGAAGTATTTTTAAAGTAGAACACATAAGACAGAAGGAGCAATGAATGAAAACATGAATTTAGCATCTGTTAAATTAAAAATAAAAGTCTGTGTCTCTGGTCAGTTCTATTACTTCTCCTTCTTTCCCTTCTAGCAAATTTTTTAGTATGTACGAGTAAGAATTCTTTAGAATCCTTATGTGTAGGATGATGTTTTAGAATTCATTCTGGAGAAATTTTATGCCTGGAAAACACAGCACCATACATGGTAGGAGAGACGTGGCATGTCTCTTGATTAACAATATTGAGTTAAGAGTAGGCAATAATTACTTCCTTATGTTTGGTTGTCACAAGCTCCTAATATTGGTTCATGTGAAATTTATGTTTATAATTGATTTTCATGTTATTACAGTAGTTTTAGCTAATAGAGCTCTCATGTTCTGCTTTTAGCATAAGATGGGTATTTTATCTATCTTTCTCCCAATATTACTCCCACCTACAGAACATGCAAGTTTTTGCAAACAAAAGAATAAAACTATGAATGAAGACAAAGCCATGTCATCCAAGAAAGTTAGAGGTTATTAAGATAGTAGCTTAATTTCTGGAACACCCAAATGTGTCATTAGAAGACTGAAACAGATTCAGAGAGAACAAATTATCTTCTAATGTGAATGAATCCCCCTTAACCCTCACCCAACACATGCAATGATTTATGATTCAGAGGCAGCTATGTTCAGAAACAAGGATTGGACTTAGACAAGTTTCTAGTTTTGGTTGGGTCATTTTCTAGCTGGCTAACCCATGGTCAATCACTTAACCTTTCTGAGCCCCCTAGATACTCACTTGTAAAACTGGGCTAACTTAACTACCTCATAGAGTTGTGAATATTCAATAAAATGGTAAATCTAAAGCACTTTTCATAATGCTACATGTTATAGATGATCCCTAAATTACACTGATTAGACAGACATACCTCTCTACACATTATACTGATATAGTGATTAATAGAGGAATAAATTGCTGAGAAAAGGACAAGCTCAGACAAGTTAGTCCATGGCTATTGATTTTGGTTTCTTCATTTCTAAAAGATAGGGTAGGACAAGATGATCTTTAAACTTTCAGAAGTGCTAAAATCCTAAAATTCTATGATACTATAAAATGAACCTTTAAATAATAAACAGTGGCCGCTTATGAATTTTTATATATATATGTATTTTGCTGTGTATAATGTGCACTTGTTTGCCCAAATTTTTAAGGGAACAATAAGGATGCACATTATACATGGGTATAATTATTACCTATCATGGGTATAATAACTTTGTGTATAATGAGCGGAAAAACATGGATGTGCATTGTGCACAAAATATGGTAATTCCAGCCCAAATTTTCTCCTAACCTCTCCTTTTTTTAATCTACTCCTTGCCTTTCCCCATCCAAGAGTCCTGTGGAAGCAGATCTGGTGAAGAACAGAGAACAGCAGACCCAGAGTGGCACAGGTGGAGGAATAGGACTTGGTGAGATTCTCCATGAATCTCTGCAACAAAGCCACAGGGAAGAGAGAAGGCTGGGTGTGCAGAAGGTGAGGGTGGGCTTTGAACTGTAGGCAAAGGAAAGAACGTAGGAATTTCAAGCTTGTGGACAGAAGAGGGAAGTAAATACAGAGGTACCTTGTTACTCATTATTAATTCATTCCAGAACTCATGACAAATGCTAAAACTGACAAGTAACTAATGATGAAGCATTTTCTCTTGCAAGGTGTTGTACAAGTTCTAGCAAGTGCAATGAGTCATGAGCAAGCATGAGTGCTGAAATATTTTTTTCTCATCAAAATGTGATGAGTACAGACTTTGATGAATTCTGAAGCTGACAAGTACCAAGGTACGACTTTATAGTAAATGTTGAAAATTTTGAATTGGATTTCTTCAATTGTCTTATGAATTTAGGTAAAGGGTGAACCTTTCCTTTTGAACTTCAAATAAGAAGATGCAGCTGCCTGCTCTTCTGTTTTAGTCCATTCAGGAAGCTATACCAAAATACCACAGAATGGGTCTCTTATACACAGCAACGGTTCTTACAGTTCTGGAGAATGGAAGATAAAGGTGACAGCACTGATCACTTTCTGGCAAGAGTGCTCTTCCTTGTTCAGAGCTGGTAGCTCCTCACTCTACCTTCCCATGGTAGAAGGCTTGAGGGATATTAGTGGGGATTCTTTTTAAGGGCCATAATCACATTCAAGAGGGCTCCACCCTCATGCCCTAAACACCACCCAGAGGTCCTACCTCCTAATAGCATCATATTGGGGGTTTGGATCTCAACATAAGAATATGTGGGGGCACAAACACTCAGACCACAGCATCTGCTTTGCCACTCAGATATCTAATAAGCATTTTAACATCAACTGTCCAAAATCGAATTCTGAATCTTCCCCCAAACCAGCTTTCCTCACCATCTTAAACCAATCAGCTTATTTCTCAGAATAATCACAATCTGATAATTTTTCACCACCTCCACTGTTTACCTTTGTCCGAACCACCAATGCCTGGAATAAAAAAAAATAGCCTCATGGCTGGTTTTCCTCTGTCTGTCCCAACACACACTAGAGTGATATCGCCAATATGTGAATCAGGTTACATCATTTTACTGCTAAAAAACCTTCAATAGTTCTCCATCCCATGCAAAATATGACAGTTAATTTTATGCATTGACAAGGCCAAAGGGTACCCAGATATTTGGTCAGATATAATTCTGTGTGTCTCTGTGAGGGTATTTTTGTGTAGGTTTAACGTTAATATTGGTAGACTAGGTAAAGCAGATTTTTATCCTGAATAGAAATGGTCCTCATCCAATCAATTGAAGGCCTAAATAGAACAAAAGAGCTGACCTTCTGATTAAAAGAGAATTCCATCTGCATGACTGCCTTTGAATTGGGTGAGAATAAGGTTCTTTCTGCCTTTGGACTCAGACTGAAATATTGGCTTTTCCTGGGTCTTGAACCTGCTGGTCTTCAGACTGGAACTGTACCATTGGTCTCCTGGGTATCCAGCTTGTTGGCTGCAGATCTGGGCACTTGTCAGATCCTATAATTATGTGAGCTAGTTCCTTATAATGTCTCTCTCTACACACACACACTACTGGTTCTGTTGGTTTTATTTGTTTGTAGAACCCTGACTAATGCACAAAGGAAAATTCAAAACTATTGCAATGATGTATAAGGCCATGCAAAGCCAGCCTCAATACCATCTGCTCATCTCTGTAGACCAGGGTCACAAACTGGACCGTTTTGTGTGGCAGCTTTCATAGCACAGTGGCAGATGAAAGAGCTGAGTGGTTGTCATGGAGACTATATGGTCTCAAAGCTGAAAATCTTACTGTATGGTTCTTTACAGAAAAAGTGTGCTGACCCCTGCTCTATTCTCATACAAGCCTCTTTGTGGTTCTAAGAAAGTCACAACACTCTCATATGTCAAGGCCTTTGCATTTGCTGTTCCTTCTGCCTGGACTGCTCTTCCTACAGATATGTGCCTGATGCTCTCCTCATTTTCTTCAGGCTTTTGGTCAAAAGTCATCATCTCAAGGAAACCTTCCCTTCTCAATGCTCTTAAGTCCTTTTTCCTGCTGTGCTTTCCCCCATATCACCTATTATCATCTAACTTATTAAATATTTTATTTTCTTTGATTCTCATATATCTTTATTCACTCAATGTAAACTCCATGAGAGTGTCCTTTTGTTTTTTTCACTGTTGAATCACTAGTGCCTTGAGTAGTGGCTGGCATAGAAGATGCCCAATAGAAATGTTGAATGAGTGAATGGAACCCATCTTCATCTACTGCTAGACTGCTGAATTTTGCCTCCTGAATAAGATACCATAGTTTGAACCACATGGCCACAGATTCAGAAGGGCTTCATACGTTTAACCCACATAAGTGTGGATCAGCATGGAATTAAATGAAATAGCAGCCTTAACAAAAATATATAAAAATATATTCCATTACCATGGAGAACACACAAAAGGAAAAGTATATGCTTTCGACATTTCAAAAATTTTCTTTAATCTTTTTTTGAGCCTTCTTCTACTCTCATAGCACACGTAATTCTTTGTTTACTCCCCAGCTCTCTGACTTCCACGGAAATTAGTACATTGGGTTTTTCTGATCTTATTATCTTCTGATCCTCTTCTATTTGTCTTGACTATCTAACTCCTTAATATTAAATTAATCATTTAATTCCATTTAGCAAACAGGTGTGGAAAGAATACAAAAGAGAGATAAACCTCAATCACAGAGATTGTGGTCAAAAATGATTTCTCGCCTGG
Source organism: Trachops cirrhosus (assembly GCA_028533065.1). NCBI lineage: Eukaryota > Metazoa > Chordata > Mammalia > Chiroptera > Phyllostomidae > Trachops > Trachops cirrhosus. The sequence goes on along the minus strand of CM052544.1, from coordinate 55,814,437 downwards.
GGTGGCTCTGTGGATTGAGCATCAGCCTGTGAAACAAAAGGTTGCTGGTTTGATTCCTGGTCAGGACACATCTGGGTCATGGACTTGGTCCCCAGTCAGGGGTGTGTGAGAGGTGACCAATTGATGTTTCTTTCTCATATCAATGTTTCTCTCCTTCTCTTTCTCCTTCCCTCCCCTCTCTTTAAAAAGAACTATAATCTTCAAAAAAGATTTAAAAATGAGCTCTCACAAAGAATAGACATTTGCCTTTTATTAAACAGCTTCTGGGGATCTGCTGTGCAATTTGCATGGTGGCTTTGTTTTATGGAAGCAGATATGCATGGGCTTACATGTCATGGATGATGGAGGGATTGCAAGGATTTGGTGACTTGTCTCTGAGAACTGTCATTATATTATTTAACTCTTTATGTACTATTAAAATACAACATTTTATGCATTTCTTTCTTGAATGCAGTACCATACTCCCTTCTATAAATATAGATGTATATGTGTGTGACACATTAATCTCTAATATAGATAACATATTTGAATCTAAATCTATATTACTGATACCTACAATTTTAGGAATTCTATACAACCTAAATATTTATCAGATTTTGTGATGAATCAATATCAGTAGAAAATAAATTTTAGCTTCTCAGGTGCTTTATCTAGTCTTTGTTGAGTCATATGGTAAGAGAACAGGTTTAAGAAAAATGACATTTGTTGGCTCACATTACTAGAATGTTCATGGGATTACTTCAGTTCCAGCATGATTCAAAGATTCAAATTGACTCAAATAAGCTCCCAGTTTATTAAGAATCCTAGCAGGGAGACTAACCAAGTTCTCTGGTTGGTAGAAAATCTGCGGGTGCCACAAGCATATACCTCTTGGATCTTATTTTAGTGCAACAAGTCTGACTTCCAAATCCTGGTACCTGTACCTTTTTGCCTGAGGTCTACTCTGCTAGTACTTGGCATGGGCCATAATGACTGGGACAAACCTCCAGGAGCAGCCCTCCACCATGACTGACAGGGCTGGTATGCACTCCTCTGGTGGGCTAATCTGAGCATTCTCTTCTGTTGGCACTTAGACACCCTGGGAAGATAAGTTTCCAATTCTCCATAGTTGTATCTTACTTGATAACACCAATCAGTATTTCCTGGGATCAAGTCTCAAAAAACATTTATAATCAAATCTTTGTCTATGACTATGCTTCTGAGGGATTTTTTCTGGTTGAACACATCATGGACCTACTCCCAATTGGACAAGTTGAAACCACCACTCCTGCAACAGTTACTGTGGGTAGGGGGCTAGGTGTGCTCACTGGCTATATTTGGTAACATTCCCTAACTATGGTGCCAAGAATCCAGCCCCCAAAAAACCATGTTGAACTGAGGGTGGGGCAATGATGGGTCCCAAGACACATCAAGGGAAGTGAAGCCCAGAAAACAAAAGCAACAATGTCCACTGTTACCTATGTCTGTAATATCCACCAGGCAAGTAATGAGTATGCCCATATTTTAGCCCCCAGGTGCCATGTTAGTGACCAGATTGACTTTCTTATGTCCAGATAAGGTAGACTTGAGGTTGATTAATTTATGGACTTTGGGCCAAATATAGCTGCTGATTGTTTTTGTAAATAAAATTTTATAGGAACCCATCCACACTCTTTTGTTTATGTAAAGGGGTGAGCAAAAGTAGGTTTATAGTTGTGAGAACACAAAACACAGGGTTTATTCTTGTATTATTATTTATTTATTAATTATTGTATTATTATGAACCTACTTTTGCCCTCCTCTGTATTGTCTGTGGCTGCTTTTGTGCTCTAGTGTTGGAGTTTAGTAGTTGTAACAACAATCTTATTACTTGCAAGGCCTAAAATATTTACTCTTTGATCTGCTATGGTCTGAATGTTTGTGTACCTCCAGAATTCATATGTTGAAATCCTAAGCCCATTAAAAAAGAGGTTCTACTAAGCTTCCTAACCCCTTCTACCATGTGATGATAACAAAGACAAGTCTGGAACCCGAAAGAGAGTCCTCACCATAACCTAACTACACTGCCACCCTTATCTTGGACTTCCAGCCTCCAGAATTGTGAGGAATAAATTTTTGTTGTTTATACACCACCCAGTCTGTGGTATTTTGTTAGAGCAGCTCTCGCTTGCTTAGACATGAAGCTTGCAAAAAAAATTTGCCAACCTTTGAGCTACATAGTAAGCACTTTATCTCCTAGGTACCAAGGAAGCACCTGAAGAATTGTTTTTCTCAGCTCTTTACTCTCCTTTTCCATTTCTCCAGGTCTAGTCTGAGGAGTATACCTGGAAAAATGACAATTGATTTATCAGATTCAACCTGTCATAATTTCTTAAGCAAGAACTATATATTAAATCATACAACCTTCCAGTAAATCTTTTAGTAACTCTGTACTTGTGGTATAGCTAATGGAATACATGTAACATAAAATGCAACCTGAGCACTCCTAAACAGTTGTCACAAATATGATTAGTTCACTGAAATTGCCCATAAGTGGTTGTGGGTTATGTACCTAAGAAGACAATTTCAGGTGTGCAAAAATTAAATTTATTTCTATGAAACTGTTTGATTTTCTGACTCAGAAATTTCCTAGAGAGAAAAGTTAATCTAGTCCTTTTTTAGGATTTCCTCAATCCAGCCCAGAGATTTTTATTTGTTACTTCTGAGTAAAAACTCAGTTTCATTACAACGTCTTGAAGTTGGTCTTTCCCCCTAATTCGTTCCTGATTCTAAGTGTCCCAGGGCTAGTTAAAACAATTGGTGTAAGATTCCACTGAGGAGGCAATCATGATCTTGGTCTTGCTCTATCTTGGTACTTTGTTCTTTTACAATATATAAAAATTGTGTTGCCTGACTTACTCAGCAGCATTGAATCTTCAAATCAACTTCCCTGTCCCTCTCCCTGTCTCTCTCCCTCTACCCCTTGCTCTTTCTTTTTCCACAGTCACAACTCCTTCTTTCCCTTTAACTTCATGTCTTACTGGTCATTGGCTTTTAGCTACTCTGTCCCCTAAGATGTTCAAGGTTTTGTCCTACTTTGGACTATTATGCCTCAGGTCATTCTCTGTCCTTCACATCCCTGTCTCTATGCTCATTCAGATTATTCTACCTAAACTAAGTCCTTTGAGATAGCGCCTATGAATCTGATTGTTGTTTTTCATCTTTTAGAGGTCCACATCCTACTCAACTCTTTGAGACCAGAGTTTGAGACAGAGCTGGCAGGGTGCCAATCCTCTCTACTCCCAGATTCCCAAATTAAAATTAATTATGAGTTGGTTTCCCCTCTCCATCACCAGGAAGAGGAGAAAGAAGAAGTGGGCCCTGACTGGTGTAGTTCAGTAGATTGAGCATGAACCTGTGAACCAAAGAGTTGCCAATTTGATTTCCAGTCAGGGAACATGCCTGGGTTGTGGGCCCGGTCCCCAGTTGGGGGCATGTGAGAGGCAACCACACATTAATGTTTCTCTCTTTCTCTTTCTCCTTCCCTTCCCATCTCTCTAAAAATAAATAAATAAAACCTTTAAAAAAAAGAAGTGGCCCCTGCATACCTTTTCTTTCTTCATATCCAAATTTTTTATTGTTGACATTATTACAGACACATTCCATTTCTCCCCACCTTTGCACCCCTCCCCCAATCCCACCTTCCACCTTAGCCTTCACCACATTGTTGTCTGTGTTCATGGGCCATGCATATATGCATATATGTTCTTTGGCTAATGTATTCCAGTCTCCCCAACCCCTCCACTCTGAGATTTGTCACTCTGTTTCACGTATCCATGCCTCTGGTTTTGTTTCTTTTTTCCAAATGCTTCTTAGAGGATCTTTAGAGAATATGAGGGCAGGACAAAAACATCTTTTATTGCTTACTCTTCCAATTGGAAGTTAAAGATGACACCTGTGCCCTTAGTGGACTGTCTCTACTGCAGTGGGTGTTCATCTATTTGTCTGCTTAAGATGGACTGTCAGTAACAGCACTGGGAGGTAGTAAGTAATACTTCAGTTAACACTTAAAATATTATTTGCTATATTGAGCAATGAATCGTTTTTGGCATCCAGAAAAGGCAGAGGATTATCTTAAATTAAAATTACACATAGTTAGGACTTCCAGCTGAGATGGAGGCATAGGTAGATACACTGTACCTCCTCAAACAACCAAAAGGACAACAATAAATTTAAAAACAAAAAGCAACCAGAACTGACAGAAAATCAAACTGTATGGAAGTCTGACAACCAAGGAGTTAGAGAAAAAAACATTCATCCAGACTGGTAGGAGAGGCAGAGATGGGCAGCCAGGCAGAGAGGACTCCCAGTAAGGTGGTGACTATCTGAGTGGGCAGTCCTATATTTGCTTGCAGATAAGCTGGGAGGAACAACTGGGGAGCAAGACACACTGAGCAACCCACCATGGTTCCAATGGAGGGAAATAAAACCTCAAAACCTCAGGCTTAAAAAACCTGTAGGTGGTGAAGTGGTGGGAGAAACTCCCAGCCTCACAGGAGAGTTCTTGGAGAGGCCCACGGGGTCCTAGAATGTACACAAACCCACCCACCTGGGAATCAGCACCAGAAGGGCCCAAATTGCTTGGGGTAGTGGCAGAAGTGACTGAAAGCTGGCAAAGAGTTGAACAAGCAGCATTGTTCCTTCTCAGAACCCTCCCCCACATACAGTGCTAAAACACAACCATGTGGGTTGCCCTGCCCTGGTGAATATCTAAGGCTCTGCACTTTACAAGGTAACAGGAACACTGACAAAAAAAAAATGCCCAAATGAAAGAACAGGTCAAAGCTCCAGAAAAAATACAACTTGAGTGGTGAAGAGATAACTGACCTATCAGATGCACAATTCAAAACACTGGTGATAAGGATGTTGACAGAAATGGTTAAGTATGGTCACAAAATACAGGAAAAAGTGAAGATTATGAAAAGTGAAATAAGGAAAATGCACAGGGAACCGATAGTGATGGGAAGGAAACTGGGTCTCAAATCAACAGTTTGGAGCAGAAGGAAGAAATAAACATTCAACCAGAACAGAGTGAAGAAAGAAGAATAAAAAAAATGAGGAGAGGCTTAGGAACCTCTAAGACAACTTCAAAGGTTCCAACATCCAAATCATATGGGTGCCAGAAGGAGAAGAAGAAGAGCAAGACATTGAAAACTTACTTCAAAACATAATGAAGAACTTCGCCAGTCTGGCAAAAGCAATAGACTTCCAGGAAGCCCAGGAAGCTCAGAGTCCTAAGGAAGTTAGACCCAAGGAAGCACACATCAAGGCACATCATATTTACATTACCCAAGATTAAAGAGGAGAGAATCTTAAAAGCTGCAAGAGAGAGAGTTACCTATGAAGGGGTTCCCATAAGACCATCAGCTGATTTCTCAAAAGAAACCTTGTAGGCAAGAAGGGGCTGGAAAGAAGCATTCCAAGTCATGAAAGGCAAGGACCTACATCCAAGATTACTCTATGCAGCAAAGCTATCATGTAGAATGGAAGAGCAGATAAAGTGCTTCCCAGATAAGGTCAAGGTAAAGGAGTTCACCATCACCAAGCCCTTATTATATGAAATGTTAAAGGGACTTATCTAAGAAAAAGAAGACCTAAAATATGAACAGTAAAATGCCAACAAACTCATAGCTATCAACAACTGAACCTAAAAAAAATGAAAACAAAAATGAACTAAGCAAACAACTAGAACAGGAACAGAATCACAGAAATGAAGATCACATGGAGGGTTATCAGCAGGGAAGGAGAGAGGGATAATGGGTGAAAAGGTACAGGGACCAAGTAGCATAACTGGTAAGTAAAAATAGTAGGGTGAGGTTAAGAATTGTATAGGAAATGTACAGGCCAAAGAGCTTGTACATACCACCCATGAACATGAACCGTGAAGGGTAGGGGATGTGGATGGGAGGGGGTGTGCAGGATGGAGGGGAATAAAGGGAAAATAGAACATTTGTAAAGCATAATCAATAAAATGTATTTTTTTAAAAAAAGAAAACTAAAATGGACCATCCTTTTGACCTGGCAATTCCACTACAGGGATTATACCCTAAGAACACTCAAACACCAAGCCAAAAGAACCTACACACCCTAATGTTCATAGCAGCATAATTTACAATAGCCAAGTGCTGGAACCAACCTAAGTGCCCATTAGTAACTGAATGGATCAAAAACTGTGGTACATTTACACAATGGAATCCTATGTAGCAGCAAGAATGAGCTCCTACCCTTCAAGACAGCATGGATGGCGCTGGAGAGCATTATGCTAAGTGAAGTAATCCAGATGATGAAAGACAAATACCATATGATCTCACCTATAAGAAGAATCTAATGTACAAAATAAATGAATGAGGGAAATCGTATCAATACATAGAAACATGGAAAAGACAGGCAGTGACCACAGGGGAAAGAGGAGGGGGAGAGAAGGATAGGGACTAGTCAAAGAATATGTATGAAGGATACATGGACATGGACAATGATGTGGGAATTGACTGTGGAAGTGGGGGCATGGGATGGATAGAGTAGGACAAATGTGGAAAGATTGGGACAACTGTAATATAATAACAATAGATAATTAAAAACTTTGAAAGAACAAGAAAAGGAAATAAAAATTATAGCACTAACATACAATGCATCTCTATATACTGTTGAAGGCAATAATGTTATAATGATAATACATGAAATTTACATAAAAAGGTGCAATATAATGAGTGAAAAGCAGGTTGTGCACTTATGTAGAAATAATAACAAATATGTTACTGTTCATCAAACATACATCTATATATGTATAGGGTTAAAGGATGGGTTGTCAACAGATTTGGATGTTTTAAATTTAGTTTTGTTCATCTGTATTTTTCTAAGGTTTATATGATGAATATGTATAACAAGTATAAGTATATTTATTCTTTTAAAAAATAAAAATAAAACTATTCTCCCAGAGTCCCACATGTGTTGGAAGCCTGTAGGAGTGTCTAGCTTTTCAACCAATGAGTACCAATGTTGGCCATGTTTTTCTTTTTCCCTCTTTTGGCAATCATGTTCTGTAGAGGGGAAATTTTCCAGTCCCACTTGCTCTGTACAAGTTTCCTTCTGTGGAGTCAGGAGTGGCCTGGCTGCCTTGGGCAATTTTCCTCCTCTGGCCATTGCTCAATTTACAGGGAGGGTGAACCACTTTTAACCTTCAATTCTACCTTGGGGTTTTTCTCCCTGCCCTCTGCCTTCTCCAGCAATAATGTATTACAATGTGATATATATTTTATTAGGGAATATTAAGAAGAACTCATCCACCTTTAGTCATATTCGTTTAAATAGTACATGCACCAAATCCCAGATAATCACAACAAGAAAGGAAGTCTGAAATCCAAGTTGCAAACTTAAGGGCAAAAGAAGTTGAACCATGACTTTAAGGACAAGGGATGACACTTGTGGTTTCTAACACTAAAACTGGTAGACTGAGTTGAAAAAAGAGATATTAAAAAAGAAGAAGTATAAAATTATGCATTTTAAGAGCTAGGAAGTTTTATCTTATCTAGTCATTTGGCCATTATGTCTCATGCAACTTTGCAGGAAGGATCTGGTAATTAACACTCTGACCTCAGTGTTATCCTCCTAATATCGTACTCATGCTCTTTGTTGGCTAAACCTCAATGACAACCAGAAAATATAAAAACTTGCTGATTTCATGTATAAAGTTCAGTCTTGAGGTAGAGATAGGGTGGAGAGTAAACACAGAGGCAAAAGCAACATATGACCTCTGTCCAGAAAGTATCCACTCATGTGCTATGAAAAATAGAGACATTTATTGAAGAAGGTACAAAATACAAGAAACATTATACATAGAACAATGATGCCTCAGTTCCCTTATAGTAGGCACCTTGGGAGCTCACAGAGTTCTCCTAGCATCTCTTTCACTGTTCAAAAACACTGCAAAATCCTTTGTTGGAATTGCCATCAACTGCACTGATGTATTTTCCCAAATCTCATCAACAGTCTGAAATATCTTCCCTTTCAAAGGTGATTTTAGTTTCATGCCAAGATCCTGCATCAAAATCTCGGACACAGTAGCTTCTGGAATCCCCAGATCAGCTTCTAGTTCTCATGCTGTCAGCTGTCAGTTGCCGATCTTTATTGATTGTACATGTTCAACATTCTTGGGTGTTTTGCTTGTTGTAGGCCTTCCAGAATGCAGATTACTTTCAACAGATTCTTGACCATCTTTGAAACATTTGTGCCACACTTTCATTTGTGCTGCATTCATTCAATCATCCCTGAAAGCCTTCTAAATCATCCAATAGTTTCCACAGAAAAATGTTCAAGCTTAATGCAAAATTTGATGCAGATTCATTGCTTTCACTTCTCTACTCACTCAGTCATTTTTTTTTTTTATTTCAAAATGACACCCAAAAAATATTTATTTATTTAGTTTAGAAAGTGCTTCTAATGCTTAAACAGCTTTTTTTTTTTT
>CM052544.1:55767658-55805458 GCA_028533065.1 Trachops cirrhosus | reverse complement strand
CGCTCACTTCTCCTACCTCTGGGGCCTGGGCCGCACCGGTCCCCCGGAGCGCCTGCGCCTTTTCCTTTTTCAATGCTGTGGTTTCCGAGACTTTCACCAAACCACGCTCTCTCTTCGGGTTTTTCAATGTCCGCTACAATTTGCGATCTCCTATTTTCATTTATGGCGTGATAATGTTGGCTCTTTGCTCTGTACCTACTTAAAATGACTCAGATTTTTTTTCCCTGGTTGTGGGAGAGTAGAATCTGCTGCATCCTACCACGCCGCCATCTTCTCTCCTCACTCAGTCATTTTGAATGAGACAGCCACACAGTACACATGCTCACTCAATGGAATTTACCACCCTCACTGACTAATATAGTGAAGTCATCATTGCTCATGCATGAGCATTCCAGTCCACTGTTCTTGGCTGTCAGGCTATATCCATGTCATGCAAATCATTCGCATTATGTTAAAAATGGCTGGACTTTTCCCAGACAGACCTTATAGAAAACATTGTGGTGGGAAATTAATATCTAGTCTAACAATTAAAAAGAGTCCCTGATTCCCTTGTGCAGTAAAAGGCCTGGGTGTACCCCAGATAGATAAACTGGTGACTCCAGGATAGAGAGTTATTCTTGGTAACATCTCTCACTTTACTTGTGGAAAATCAGGTAGCAATCTGGAGAATCTCTATTTTTAAGCCAGTGATTCATCTCAATAAATATTTGGTGACAAAGATTTTACTCTTATGCATGAGATAAATACAAAGTTAGACTCAGCTGGTGGAAAAACAAACTGAATAAGTTACAGGACCTGCTTGCCTTCAAGAGTTGACAGTTCATGACCTTTAGTCTCCCCTTCCATCTCCCTTTAGTCCAACTTTATTGGATATTTTCTCCACATATTTCTACCAAACCATTTTCTCTTTTAAATTATATAGCTGTTTTTGAACAAAAAAATCACTTATCAACTTTATCATAAAAAATGAAATACTACCACATAATTTATTAAGCTGTACACTTATGAAGGAAATACTTCAGTAAAAAGTTAAGAAGGAAAAAAAGTTAAGAGGGTTATCTTTTAAAAGGTGATGTTTTCTACAAGCAAAATATAGCCAAAGACACTGAAATAGAGAATAGGCTGACAGTGACCAGAGGGGAGAGGAGAGGGAATTTCAGGGGAGAATGGGAAGGGTTTACAGGAACAAACATATGGACAAAAACCAGGGGGGTTGGAAATGGGAGGGAGGAGGGGAGAGATGGGTGGGTGGGCTGGAATGGGAGTAAAGGACAGAAAACTGTACTTGAACAATGATTAAAATAAAATTTTAAAAAAGTGATGTTTTCTCATGAAATATGTGTATACAAAATTTGAAAAGATTAAAATGTGGGTATTTTAATGTTGATAATCTAAGAAGATATGTTTCTGATAGAAACATAAATTTTTGTCATCTTAATTCTATACTTTTTGGAGATCATTCTCCTATTTTCTACATGACTTTGTGCATGGCTGTCTCTGCTCCCCAAACACAACTATGAGCATGTAATCACCGATGTACCCATTTTTCTGGCTGCAGTGAGTAGGGATGGATACTCAACTCAAACAGGCAAATCACAGTTATCCCTGGAGATCTCTGCTAGAGCTTTGGAGAAAATGCATCTGCTTATACTTGAAAGGAATAAAGATTGATGTATAAATGATAAGGTTAACTATCATCTATCCAATTATATGGCAGGAAAAATGAAAATAAGGCCAACATATATTGAAAGTAGAACAAGAGATGGACAAAAAAAAGGCAACTAACTATTACCTGAACCCCTAAAATTTGGAATGCTCAAAATGTAAATATTTTCTATGCTTGTGTCCACTCCTGGACTTCCAGTTAGGTGAGTCAATACATTTTAGTTTGAGTCATTTTTCTGCCATATGTAACCAAAAGAATCTAATTAATATAATGGCATTACTAATGTTATTATGTATAGAATTATTAGCTTTTTTTCTCCCAAAGGTTGAAACATATCTTGGGCTTCTCCTCTTTGTTGGAAACAGGAATTAAATAACAATTGAACTAATTGTCTTCCAAACTCTCATTGTAGCTTTCATTGAATTGAAGGGAGAATGATCTTATATGTGTTAGCACACACAAAGCCTAATTTCCATATTTATTATTATTATTGTTTTAAAGGTAGATAAAACCCTAAAAAAGTCACAGAAACATCTGGGCTTTAGAGTACCCCAGTGTTCTTGACACTTTTGGCTTAGAACTTGTCCCTGAGACTACACCTCAGAGAAGGCATTTCAGTGCAGTAAAACTCAGCTCAACTTTCTGGCACTTGTAAAGAGAAAGAAAAGCCATACTCCTTCAGTTGGAGAAGGAGAAGGAGAAGGAGAAGGATGGTGGTGTGTGGCCTCCACTGAGAGCTGAGGAAGTCAAGTACTCACAAAAGAGCAGATTCCTGAGTGAGAAGCAGAGCTGTCCCAATCTGCTGAAAATTAACACTTGGGGACTGGCCAGGAGCTAGTTATGATTTCAGTTGCTTGGGCCCTTAGGCTGTGCTCTTACCCATTTGGAACTTGCTGCCAAAAGCCCTCCTTTCTGGAAACAGCCTTGTTCTTTGGCCTAGACTCAGACTCTTTATTTTTCTATTAAAAAAGTTGCTCACATGGCTGCTCCCTCTCTTAGAACATTTTCAAAAAGATACATTATTTCTTTCCCTCAGTTTGACTAGTTTTACAACAGGGACTACACTAACTAATAAGAAGTCATCATGAAAACATGGCCTTCATCTGGAAATAACTAACAAACTCTGCCTTAGGTGTTTACCCCATATATGACATTATCTCAGATATTAAATTTTATTTTCCAGGGGGCCATGCCCTTTCCTTGAGATCTGAAGATTATTTTTCTTTTAATATATTTCCATCATTTTGGAATGGGAGGGAGTTACCTATTGATAAGTGTTCCAGAGTCTCACAAGCACTTTTCCTCTCCTCTGGCTTTTCATAGCATCCATTTCTTAATACCCTGTCATAAATAGTCTAAGCTATAACACATTATCATAGACTGGGTGGCTTAAACAACAGACATTTTTTTTCTTCATCAGATACTTCAGCAGAAACCCTACAAGTCAGGGAAGAGTGGAATAAATTATTCATATTATTAAAAGAAAGAAATCACCAGCCAAGAATAATATAGCCAGCAAAGTTATCCTTTTGATATGGAGAAAGAAAGGCTTTTCCAGACATATAGAAGCTGAAGGAATTTACCACCACAAGACTTGCAGTACAACAAATGCAGAAAGGTGCTCTTCTACTTGAAACAAAAGGACAAGAAGAATCCAAAACTATAAGTAAGATGACTAACAGACAGGCAAAAGCAAAGAATTGCAACTCTTGCTCAGAATAGGGTATTAAACACATAAATATTATATAAAGATCAAAGGAGGTAAAAGTATTTATAAAAGATAATAGCTAGTACAATTTGGGAATGAACACACAGCATGAAGAGGGATAATTTGTGACAACAAAATCATAAGACAGGAACAGGGAAGGACCAAACTTATACAGGTGAATGAAGATAAGATGCAATCAGTAGAGAAAAGGCTATTGTAAATATGAATTTTTTTGCACAAAGATAATGTTAACAAAAATCAAGAACTGAGACACATAAAAAAGAGGAAACAAAAGGAAAAAATAATAAAATACCAACAAACTAAAATAACAGACAAAAACACAAAGGAAAAGAAACAATGGAGATGCAGAGCAACTGGAAAACAAAAAATAAAATGACTATAGGAAATCCTCATATATCAATTATCATTCTAAATATAAATGGACCAAACCCACCTAAAAGGCACAGAGTAGCACCATAGATTTGAAAACAAGACCCAACTATATGCTGCCTTCAAGAAACACATCTCAGCTGCAAAGACAAAGGTAGATTCAAAGTGAAAGGGTGGAAAATGATTCTCTGAGCAAATCATTTGAGGAAAAAATAAGTATAGCTGTACTTATATCAGATAATAGATTTCAGGATAAAAAAGTAACAAGAGACAAAAATGGACATTTTATAATGATAAATGGGATAATACATCAAGGTAACCCTTATTGATATATGTCCACCCAACATAGGAGCACAAATATACAGCAACTACTAACAGATCTACAGGGTGAAACTGACAAAAATACAATCACAGTAGAGTACTTAAAGACCTCGTTGAAAGCAATGGATAGATCATACAAACAGAAAGTCAGTAAGGAAATATCAGCCTTAAATGACATATTAGACCACATGGACATAATCATTATTTACAGAGCTTTTTGTCTCAGAACACCAGAATAAACATTCTTCTGTAGTGTACGTGGCACAGTCTCAAAGACAGGCCATATGTTGGGTTAAAAAAACTAGCATCAACAAATTTAAGAAGATTGAAATTATACCAAATATATTCTTTAACCACAATGCTTTGAAATTGGCAATCAACTGCAAAAAGAAAGCAGTGTAAACCACAAATATGTGGAGATTAAACAACATGCTACTAAACTACAATGGGATCAAACAAGAAACAAAAGAGGAGATAAAAAAAGATACATAGAGACAAGAAAATGACAATATGACATCAAAATTTTTGGATATATCAAAAGTGGTAATTAAGAGGGCAGTTTTTAGCATTATACACCTACCTCTAGAAACAAGAAAAATCTCATATAAATAATCAAAGATTTCATCTTAAAGAACTAGAAAAAAAGCCCAAAGTCATAGAAAGGAGGAAATAATAAAAATTAGAACAAAATTAAACAAAGTAGAAAACAAAAATAATAGAAAAATTACTGCAACAAGAGCTGGTGTTTTGAAAAGATTAAGAAAATTGACAAACTTCTGGCTGGATTCAGTAAGAACAGAGAGAAAAGACTCAAATAAACATAATCATAAATCAAACAGAAATTTCCATAAACACCACAGAAATACAGAAAACTATACAAAAGTGCTATGAAAGGCTATATGCTACCACATTTAATAACCTAGAAGAAATGTCAATTATTAGAAATATGTAACCTTCCTAGAATGAATCATAAAGATCTTGAAAATCTAAATAGATTGATCAACAGTAGCAGAATTGAAATGGTCAATATAAACTTCCCCAAAAGTAAATATCCAAGACCAGCTGACTTACTGTAAATTCTACCAAACACTCAAAGACTCAATACCTATCCTTCTCAAGTACTTCCCAAAAATTTACAAAGAGGCAATACTTTCTAACTCATTTTTTATGAGGCCAACATTACTCTGATACTAAAATCTGACAAGAACAAGACAAAAAATAAAAGTACAGATCAATTTCTCTGATGAATATAACTGCAAACATTTTAAGCAAACTACTAGCAAATTAAATAAAATAGTACATTAAAAAGATAATGCATCATGATCAAGTGGGGTTAATTCCAAGGGCACTATGATGGTTCAACAGATGCAAATTGATTAATGTAGTATACCACATTAATAAAATAAGGGATAAAAATCATAAGAACATAATAATAGATGCAGAAAAAACATTTGACAAGATACAACATACATTTACAATTATAAAATTTAATAAAATAAGTATACAAAGAAAGTACATGAGTATAATATAGGCCATATATGATAAACCCACAACTAATATAATACTCAATGGTGAAAAAAACTGAAGGATTTTCCTCTAAGATCAGAAACAGGACAAGGATGTCTACTCTCACCTCTGTTTAAGCATAGTACTGGAAGTCCTACCCTGAACAATTAGAAAAAAAACCATAGGTACTAAACTTATGGAACTTAGTCTGAGAGAGGATTTTTTGAACTTGACCCCAAAGGTAAGAACAAGAAATAAAAGATATCCAGATTAGGATTGAAACAGTAAATTTTTGCAGATGACATGATTCTACATACAGAAAACTGTAAAGACTTCACCAAAAGTCTATTAGAAAACAATAAAAAAAATATGGTAAAGTTGCAGGATACAAAAATCAATGTACAAAAATTTATTGTGTTCCTATACACTAATAATGAAATATCAGCAAAAGCAATGAAATGCAATTCCATTTGCAACTTCAACAAAAGAATAGTATACCTAGGAATAAACTTAACAGTGAATGTAAAGAACCTGTATACACTGAAAACTACAAGACATTGTTGAAAGAGTTTCAAGAATAAACAAAGAAATGGAAAGATATTCTGTGTTCATGGATTGGAAAAATCAACATTGTTAAAATGGCCATATTACCTAAAGCATATATAGATAAAATGCAATCCACATCAAAATTTTAAGGCATTTTTCAAAGAAATAGAACAATAAATTATAAAATTCATATGGAGCCACAGAGACCCCCAAAGTCCAAGCAATCTGAGTAAAAAGAACAAAGCCAAAGGTATCTCTAACTTCAAATTATGCTAAAAGCCACAATAGTTGAAATAGTATAGTAATGGCAGAAAAGCAGAAACAGACCAGTGGATTAAAACTGAGAGCCCAGAAATAAACCCACCTGTACATGAGCAAATCCTTTTTGACAAAGGTACCAAAAACATACTATAAAAAAGATTCTTCAATAAATGATGTTGAGAAAATTGAAAGTCACATACAAAAGAAAGAAACTAAATTTTCATTTGACAAGGTACACAACAATCAACTCAAAATGAATCAAAACCCAAATATAAGACTCAAAATAATAAAATACACAGAAGAAAACATAGGTACTAAACTTTTGGACCTTGGTCTCAGAGAAGATTTTATGAACTTGACCATAAAGACAAGGGAAATAAAAGCAAAAATAAATCAATGAAACTATATCAAACTAAAAAGCTTCTGCACATCACAGGAAACCAATAACAATGCAAAAAGAAAGACAACCAAATGGGGGAATATATATATATATATATATATATATATATATATATATATATATATATATATGCAAAGAACACCTCCAATAATGGATTACTATCCAAAATATATAAAGAACTCATACAACTCAACAGCAACAAAAAACATATAATCCAATTAAAATTGGACCTGAACAGACACTTCTCCCAGGAAGACTTACAAATGGCCAGCAGGCATATGAAAAGATGACCAACTTCTTTAGCTATAAAAGAAATGTAAGTCAAAACCATAATGAGATACCACCTCACACTTGTTAAAATGGTTATTATCAATAAGACAAGAAATAAGAGGATGGAGAGGGTGTGGAGAAAAAGGACACTCATTCACCAATGGTGGGGATGTAAATTGGTACCGCCACTTTGGAAAACAGTATGGAAGTTCTGTAAAAAATTAAGACAAGAGTTAATATATGACTCCTCTTCTGGGTATCTACCTTAAATATTTCAAAATATTTATTTTTAATGATATATGTACCCCTATGTTCATTGCAGTAATTTAAGTGATAGTCAAGACATGGTTACAACCAGTGTCCTTTGATGAATGATTGGATAAAGAATATTTGGTACATATATACAATAGAATACTGCTCGGCCATAAGAAAGAATGAAGTACTGTCATTTGCAACATTGATGCACTACACTTAGAGAAATACATAAGACAAGGAAGGACAAGAACCATATGATTTTACTCATTTGTAAGATGTAAAATAAAAAACAACAAACTAACAAACAGAACAAACAGACACGGGCAACAGAAAGGTGGTTATCACAGGGAAAAGGGAGTAAGGGGACAATGAAGAAGTAAAGAGGGTCAAATATATAGTGATGAAAGGAGACTAGACTTTGGATGGTGAGTACACAATGCAATATACAGGTGCTGTATTGTAGAATTGTACACTTCAAACGTATATGATTTATTAACCAATGTAACTCCAATAAATGTTATAAAAATCAAGTCATAGAGCAATGAACAGATATAACCTTATTTCTATAAACAAATAAAAAATAAAACTATATATTTCTCTCTGTCTATCTGTGTATTTATATATGTACATATACAGATACATACCTAGAAAAAGGTTTGGAAGTCCACACCAGTAGTCAAATACTATTTTCTCTAAAGGATGAGACTAGACTTTGCAGATCACATAACAGTTTTTGTTGCAAATTCTCCATGTTTTGTTTTTAAACAATCTTTCAAAATCTTAGCTTATAGAATGTACAAAAGTAAAATCTAGGCTCATGGTAATTAACTTCTGATCTAAGGCTTGGCTAGTTAAGGTGAAGCAGTGGCATTGGAAAGAATCAGGGGAAACTTTAGTTTTTAGTTTTTTATATGCTCTCTATTATTTGAATTATATTTTTCAGGGAATGTACTTGTGAAATATATGGGCAAAAATGTGTGATAAAGTAAATCAATGGAAAAAAGTAGGGACAACTGTAGTAACAAATAAAACATACTTTAAAATAATAAAAAAATGAATAAGAAAAAGTCTTGTACATAGTGGTATTCAGGAAATATTTGATGAATAAATTTTAAAATAAAAAATTTTAAATGAATTAAATTCATTTAGATAAAATATAAATATGTACATGTTAAAATAAACAAATGAATGACTGGATTCATGTGTTTTCAGTCCTTTTGCTATGTTTTGTGTAGAAGCAAGGAAGTAGGTGTTGAAGTTCTAGGGCTAATAGAACATCACACAAGATTCACAATCCAAGTTGCTGACTTTAAATTTTTCAACATTAGCAGTTCTCATTACATTAGTACTAAAAAACCTGTTAAAAGTCAATTCTTTATGATAAAACCATACTTACCTACTGTACTAATCTTTGATGTGCATCAAGTTTTGGTACGATACACAAGGGAAAGCTTAGAATAATATTTGGTTACTTCCACATTTTGTTGCAGACTTAAGTTGGCATTGGGCCATGAATATTTGTCATATTAAACCCACTTGTCGACAGCATGGATGGAACTGGAAAGCATTATGCTAAGCGACATAAGCCAGGTGGTGAAAGACAAATACCATGTGATCTCACCTTTAACAGGAACCTAAACAACAGAACAAACAAACAAACAAGCAAAATATAACCAAGACACTGAAATAGAGAACAGGCTGATAGTGACCAGAGGGGAGAGGGGAGGGAATTTCAGGGGAAAAGGGGAAGGGTTTACAGGAACAAGTATAAAGGACACATGGACAAAAACTAGGTGTGGGTGGAAGTGGGAGGGAGGTGGGGAGGTTTGGGTGGGTGGGCTGGGATGGGAATAAAGGATAGAAAATTGTACTTGAACAACAATTAAAATAAAATAAAAAAATTAAACTCTCTCGTCTAGGTGTGAATTCCTTTTCAGGCTCAATATATCAAACATTTTATAGAATAAGCACTTTGAAACTTCTCGGATTTTACAAAAACTATTGTGCAATGATGCTTTGTAAGATGCAAAAGAAAACAAATGCACATTCATGTCCTTGTGGAGACAGGAGACTGTCTTTACTTTTTCTATGAAATTTTATATATATATTTATATTAATATAATAAATATATATAAAATGTAAATTTCAATTGTCCTTGAGGTTAGTGTCTAAATTGTTAATCATTGTTTAAAACACCTCCATACCATGCTTCAGTAACTATCCCATGTGGTCTCAAAAAATAGCATATTTATCATCATCAATATAAATCTCACTAAAAGTATATATTTAAGCACCCATCTGGACCATTGTGGTTGCTGTACCAAAGGACTTTGAGAAAAATAAAAGCAACAATATAAGCCTGGGAAGCCCTATAAAAGTCACTATGAAGATTTATTTTAATTCCTGTCATATAGGAATTAAATAGTCTGTTAAATATCTAAATTTTTAGTCCCACATCACTGAGGTATAATTGACATATAATATTATATGTTTAAGGTATACAATGTAATAATTAAATATCTAGATTCTCCCCATTTTTACTTACTTTCTTTTTTTTGGAGCATCAAATTTATTACAAAATTTGGGAGAATCAAACAGTACTTCAATAAGAACTCCACAAATATGGGAGCAAAGAAGAACAGGGGAGGGGAGAAAGACTCTAGGCAAAACAGTTCAGTCTCTGAAGTTTCATTCAGGTCAAGGCAGAGGGGTGGACTTACAAGGAAAGCAGCCTCTCTTCCGGACCGCCAGGGGGCTCTAGGCTGTCCTCCAAACTCAGATATTTTGGATAAGATGTTTCTGAAGGCCAGGAAATACTGGATTCCCTCCTGATGTGAATCCCAGGCAGAGAACTTCGTAGCAGTTTGCAAACCCCCATTGTCCACTGGACCAAGTCCTCTCTCCTGCATACACGATGTGTATTTCTGTCAATGATCTCATCTGCAGCTGTTTGTGTCCAGCCTCTGGCTCATCTGCCAAACCGTGTGGCGGTCCTCTGGGAGCTCAGCACCTTCAGGTTCAGCTTTTAAAATGCAAGAAGTTTGGCTTGATCTCCCCAGTATCTTTGACTGTGGCCCTGCCTTGGCCACTCACAATTTTAAAAATTATATTGGCTTGATAACTATAATAATATAAACAATGAAATGTTTTTAAAAATAAGATAATATGAAATAAAAAATGATATTGGCTTGGCTCTTATCCTTCTGAGATGCTGCTTGTTAGTGGATAGGCTATAGCATATATATGTTAAGAAAAATCTGAAAGATCCTCCTAGCTACCCCCTGCTGGCCCTGACTGAGGCCAGAGGAACAGGCTGGGGTTCCACCATCAGGCTGGTCATCTTCGAGGTAGTTTTCAATAATGGTTCCCTCTTGGACCCCACCACCACCTCTTGGTATGGAGGAGCCCCCAGGGCCATGCTGGAGGGCTGTGCTGAGGGTGGCCATCCTGGACTTCAGATAGGGTGAGGGAGTGATAGTCCTTGACTTTAGGCTGACTGGAGGAATGGTAGTCCTTGAATCCAGGCTGGCTGATGGAATGATGATCATCCTTGTTTCCATGCTGGGTGGGGGACTGAGCATCCTTGATTTCAGTTTGGCTGGAGGACTTGCAGACTTACTGGTTTTCTATCCTGATGCCTGAACTTCTTGGGGTGTGGAAAAACTGCTGTGGAGTCAAGGGAGGAGCAAGACCTTACCTCGAGGGTGTGGCCCTTCATCTTGTTTTCTATGGTGTGTAGGATCAGATACGTGCCCATAATACTGTAATATTGTCTTTTTGTTACTGACTCCTGTATCTTTTGTCACTTAAATTTAAAGTTCTTAATTATTTCTGTCATGTGGGGGTTAATGTCACCCCAGGGCAACTTTTCATATGGCTTCAGTTCTTTCTCCTGGTCAATATTAACCCATGAATGTTTCATTATACCATTCAGGGTTGTTCTTTGGCTGAGGTACACAGTCATTAATTTTTTAACAGTTTTTGACATTCTAGAGGCATAAAGTGTGGTACATGGAGCTGCCCATTCAATATATGCTGCTTCAGTTCCCCAAAGTTCTTCCCCCCAAATGGCAGTTTCCCCATTGCCATCCTGAGAATTACCCCCTGGCTCCAAACATCAACCTTTGGGCTGTCATAGGGTTGGAGCTCCAAGTTGTGTGGGCCATATAGGAGATGGTGCCACAAAAGGTGTACAGTTTATGGTCTTAAAATTCTGTACTGAAGCCAAAGTCTGTCAGTTTGATATTTAGCTCACCGTAGAGAGGTATGTTCTCTGGCTTTGGGTCCTGGTGCATGATTCTCCTCTGCTGGTAGTACTGTACTGCTGCTGTCAGTTGCAGGAACATGGCTTGGACTTCCTCCTCAATCCTGCAGCAATGGTTCTCAAGATAGCCAAATAAGCGCTCTCTGCTCACATGTTCCATGAGGAGAAAATGTTGGTCTTGGATGGTAATCACCTCAAATAACTTGGTGATGTTGGGTGGATTCAAGATCTTAAGACAGTGAACTTGAAAAACTGCAGAGAAGCCCCACTTCTCTCATGATTTTCACAGCCATCTCTGCACCAGACATAATGTGCTGGGCCAACCTCACCTCAGCAAAGGACCCCTTACCAATGTGTTCAGAAGTATGTAATGGACAGTATAGCATTCCTCTTGGCAGAGATGGCTACAAAGTCATTAGACATGGTGACTTGAAAATAAAAACAAAAATTTTTTTTAAAAAGTAAAAAATGAAAATATAAAAATAACAAAATAAAAAGAAACAAAAAAGTTGAAAGAAGAAATAAAAAAGAAAATTGAGAAAGAAAAAACCAAAATTAAAATAATGAAAAAACTAAACAAATTAAGAAAAAAGTTAAAGAAAACACACCAAAATGGAATTAAAAGGAACAAAATGAAAAAAAAAAACAAGAAAATAAACAAACCTGTCCAAATTCAACATGTCACCACAAATCAGCTTCCTGGGCTATAGTAACAGACAAAAACCTCAGCCCAGCCAGGAGCTTTTATATAGGAGTGGTATGTAATTTCATCATAATGGTGTATTTGAAGTTGGAGCAAGAAATAAACCAATCATGGTTTGGGATAAACTACAGTTGTTTTTTCACTGTTTGGTCTCATGACAGTTTTACTCTGGGGGAAAAAAAAAGGATACCCCAAAAGCTTTCTTTAAAAGATGGGATATTTTTTAAAAAATTATTTTCATTGTTGTTCAAGATTGATGTTTACTTTATTAGAAATGAAAATTTGCAAGATGGAAAAAATAAAAATAAAAATGAAAAAATCTGACTTACTCTCATGTTCTGGGTCTCAGATCAAATATCACCTGCTTAGAGAGGGCTTCCTTAGTCGATCCATTCCTACCTGCCTCACCAAGCTTATCATGTTTGTCATCTTCATAGCACTGACCACAGTGTAATGATTCTTGTTTACTGTCTGTCCTTCCACTGCAGTGTTCCTGTGTCTAGCACAGTGGGTGCAAACAAAAAATAATAATAAATATTTGTTCACTGGATTAATAGAAGAGTTTGGGGGAGCAAAAGAAAATATGACTATTTAATTGTAAAATATCTATAAAATATTCATATCTGTCCTCTCTTTGCTTTTAAGGCAGATATGATAAAAAGGAGGAAGGCTGAAGTCTGGATTTCCAGGTATGTGGGTGCTTGGTGAACCTGAGGAAAAGCCAGATGGAAGGAGACTTGTTGTAAAGATTAGGGAAGAAGATTCGTCCCTTCCTCCAGTGGCACTTGTAAAAGGATGCAGTGAATTTGGGTATGCAATGAGGCTGCAAGGTACTGAATACATTTTTAATTTAATTATATTTTTTCCATTACAATTTATTTCCCTCATACCTTTTTCCACTTTCACCCATCACCCTCCTCCCTGCAATCACAACACTGTTATCCATGTCCATGAGTCCTTTTTCACTTTTGCTCGATCTCTCCACCCCCTAACCACATCCCCAACCCCCCATAGAGAGCATCTGTCAACTGCTCTCTATGTATGTCTGTTTCTATTTTGCTTCCTAGTTAATTTTGTTCATTAGAATCCATATATGAGATCATATGGTATTTGTCTTTCTCTGACTGGCTTATTTCACTTAGCAGAAGGTTCTCCAGGTCAATCCATGCTCTCACAAAGGGTAAAATCTTTATTGTGGCCAAACAGTATTCTATAATACAAATGAACCATAGTTGTTTTATCTATTCATCTACTGATGGACACTTGGGGTGCTTCAAAATCTTGGCAGTTGCAGTTGTAAATAATACTGCAATGAACACATGGATGCTTATATTCTCTCAAATTAGTGTTTTGGGTTTCTACAGACAAATTTCCAGAAGTAGAATCACTGGGACATAAGGCACTTCCATTTTTATTTTTTAAGGTATGTCCATACTGCTTTCCACAGTGGCCATACCAAATTTCATTCCCACCAACAGTCCAAAAGGGTTCCCCTTTCTCCATAGCCTCACCAGCACTTATCGTTTGTTGATTTATTGATGATAGCCATTCTGACAGGTGTGAGATGGTATCTCATTGTGGTTTTAATTTGCATTTCTCTAATGATTAGAGACGTTGACATTTTTTCATATGCCTATTGGTCATATGTATGTCCACTTTGGAGGAGAGTCTTTTCAGGTCCTTTGCCCATCTTTAAATTGGATTGTTTGTTTGTTTGGTGTTGAGTTTTATAATTAAAAAAAATTTTGGATATTAACCTCTTTCAGATGTATCAGTGAATATGTTCTCCCATGCAGGGGTTGTATTTTTAATTTGTTGATGGTCTCCTTTGCTGTGCATACCTTATAGTCTGATGTAGTCCCATTTGTTTATTTTTTCCTTTTGTTTCTCTTACCCAAGCAGATAGATAAACTATTGCTATGAACAATGTCTGAGATATTACTGCCTATGTTTTCTTCTAGAATTTTTATGGTGTTGGGTCTAACACTTAAGTCTTTAATCCACTTAGAGTTTATTCTTGTGTGCAGTATAAGAACATAGTATTTCATTTTCTGCACATTTCTGTCCAATTTTCCCAACAGCACTTATTGAATAAACTATTTTAACCCATCTTACGTACTTGTTTCCCCTGTAAATATTGACTCTAAAGGCATGGGCTTATTTCTGGGCTCTCTATTCTGGTCCATTGATCTATATGTCTTTTTATGCCAGTACCATGTTGTTTTGACTACTATGGCCTTATAGTATAGTTTGATATTAGATAATGTGATTCCTCAAACTGTTCTTTCTCAAGATTATTGTTGCTATTCAGAGTAATTTGTGGTTCCACAGAAATTTTTGAAATATTTGTTTTAGTCTGTGAAATATGTCATTGATATCTTGATAGGAATTGCATTAAATCTGTAGATTGCTTTGGGTAATATGGACATTTTAATGATGTTAATTCTTCCTTTCATGAACACAGTTTGTGCTTCCACTGATTTGCATCTTCTATTTATTTCTTCAGTGTCTTATAATTTTTCTGAGTATAGTTCCTTTACATCCTTGGTTAGATTTATTCCTAGGTATTTTATTCTTTTTGAAGCAATTGTGAATAAGATTGTTTTAATTTCCCTTCCTCTTAGTTAGTTATTGGCATATAAAAATGTAACTTATTTCTGGATATTAATTTTGTATCCTGCTACTTTACTGAATTCATTTATCAGTTCTGGTAGTTTCTTCATGGAGACTTTAGGGTTCTCTATGTACAGTATCATGTCATTTGCAAATAAAGACAGTTTTTCTTCTTGCTTTCCAATTTCGTAGCCTTTTATTTCTTCTTCTTGTCTGATTGCTCTGTTTAGAACTTCCAGTACTATGTCGAATAAGAGAGTTGAAAGCAGACATCCCTCTCATGTTCCCCATTTTAAGGGGAATGTTTGTAGTTTTTGCCCTCAAATATGATGCTGGCAGTGGGTTTGCCACATATGGCCATTTTTATGTTAGGTATGTTTCTTCTGTTGCCACTTTGCTGAGAGTTTTTATCATAAATTAGTGCTAAATTTTATCAAATGCTTTTTCTGCATCTATTGCTATGATTATGCAGTTTTATCTTTCATTTTGTTTATGTGGTATATTGTATAAAATTTGCAAATGCACCAAACTTGCATCCTCAGAATAAATCACACTTGATCATGATGTATGATGTTTTTGATGTATTGCTGTATTCAGTTTGCTAATATTTTGTTGAGTATTTTAGCATCTATGTTCATTAGGGATATTGGTCTATAATTTTCTTTCTTTATAGAATCTTTATTTGGTTTTGGAATTAGGATAATGCTTGCCTCATCAAATTAGGTTGGGAGTCTTCCCTCTTCTTGAATTTTTAAAATAGTTTGAGAAGGAAAGGTATTAGTTCTTCTGAGAATGTTTGATAAAATCTACCTGTGAAGCCATCCGGTCCAGGGTTTTGTTTGTTGAGAATTTTTTGGTTACTGTTTCAATTTCACTAGGTGTAATCTATCTATTTATATTCTTTGATTCTTTCTGATTTAGCTTTGGAAGACTGTATGTTTCTAGGAATTTATCCATTACATTCAATGTT
The DNA here is from genome assembly GCA_028533065.1 of Trachops cirrhosus. Taxonomy (NCBI): domain Eukaryota; kingdom Metazoa; phylum Chordata; class Mammalia; order Chiroptera; family Phyllostomidae; genus Trachops; species Trachops cirrhosus. Next base: position 55,789,585 of record CM052544.1, on the reverse strand, counting down.
GTCCAATACTTTGGCATATAGTTTTTTGTAATATTTTCTTAAAGTCCTTCAAATTTCTGCCCTGGCTGGCGTAGCTTAGTGGATTAAGCGCGGGCCTGTGAAACAAGAGATCGTGGTTCGATTCCCAGTCAGGGCACATGCCTGGGTTGCAGGCCAGTTCCCAGCAGGGAATGCACAGGAAGCAACCATACATTGATATTTCTCTCCCTCTCTCCTTCCCTTCCCCTCTAAAGATAAATAAATAAAATCTTTAAAAAAAAAGTCCTTCAAATTTCTTTGGTGTCAGTTGTTATTTATCCTCTTTCATTTCTGATTTTATTTTTTGTGTCCTTCATCTATTTTTTAATGAGTCTGGCTAAAGTTTTATCAATCTTGTTCATCTTTTCATAGAAACAGCTCTTGGATTCATTGATCTTTTGTATTGTTTTGTAAGTTCTATTAGGTTTATCTGCTCTGATCTTTCTTATTTGTTTTTTCTACTCACTTTGGGCTTTGTTTGTTTTTCTTTTTCAAAATTCTTTAAGCATAAAGTTAAGGGTTTTTTTTTAGTTTTTTTCCTTGTTTCTTCAGATAGGCTTGTAATGTTATAAATTTCCATTCTAGTATTTCTCTCCCCATTGTCCACATATTTTTGGCTGCTGTATTCTCATTTTCATTTGCTTTAAGGTGTCTTTTGTTTTCTTCCTTGATCTCATTATTGACCCATTCATCATTTATTAACATGTTATTGGCTTTCATGTCTTTGTATATTTTTCATTTTTGTGACTGATTTTTATTTTCACAGCATTATGTAATAGAAGATGGTTGATATGATTTCAAACTTCTTAAATATATTGAGACATGTTTTGTGTCCTAACATGTGGTCTTTCCTCAAAAACATTCCATGTGAATTGTAAAAGAATGTATATTCTGCTGACTTGGGTTGAAATACTCTGTAGACATCAATTCTATCCATTTGATCTAGTGTGTTATTTAAAGTTGTCTCCTTGTTGATTTTCTGTCTAGAAAATCTATCCATTGAAGTCAATGGAGTATTAATTTCTTATACTATGACTGTATTTCTGTCAATATCTCTCTTTATGTCTATCAAGATTTACTTTACATATTTAGTTTGCATGTATAAATGTTTCCTACGGTTATATCCTCCTGTTGGATTGTTTCCTTTACTATTATGTAGTGTCCTTCTTTGTCTCCTACTCTGGTTTTGGTTTTAAAGTTTATTTTTTCTGACATAGTATTATTACATGAACTTTTTTCTTCCCATTTGCATAAAATACCTGTTTTTTAAAATCTCTTTACTTTTAATCTGTGTTTATCTTTCATTCTGAGGTGTGTCTCTTGGAGATAGTACATATATGGGTCTTATTTTCTTATCCATTCAGGTACCTTACATCTTTTGATTGGAGCATTTAAGACATTTACATTTAAAGTGATTATTGATAGATTGATATTTATTGACATTTTATTTTTTAACTAATTTTCTACTTCTCCTCCTCCTTCTTCCTCTTCTTTAGGCAAGCCCTTTAATATTTGCTGCAACACTTGTTAGGTGGTAATAAATTCATTTAGCATTTTCATATCTAGGAAGCTTCTTATTTCAAGTTCAATTTTAAATGATAGCTTTGCTGGGTCAAGTAGTCTTGGTTGTACATCCTTACTTTTTATCACCTTGAATACTTCATGCCAGTTCTTCTGGCCTGAAATGATTCTGTTGAGAAATCAGGTTACAGTTCAAGTACAGTTCCCTTATAGGCAAATACTGCTTTTCTTTTATGGTTTTTAAGATTCTCTCCTTGTCTTTAAGCTTTGCTAATTGTGAAGTGTCTTGGTGTGGGCCTCTTTGTACCCATCTTATTTGGAACTCTGTGCTTCCTTGCATTGTGTGTCTTTTTCCTTCATCACATTAGAGGAGTTTTCAGTCATTATTTATTCAAAAAGGTCCTCAATCCTTTTATCACTCTCTTATCTTTTTGATATCCCTATAATAGGGATGTTGTTATGCTTCACATTGTCCCAAAGGTTTCTTAAGCTCTCCTCATTTTAAAAAATATTCTTTTTTTCTTTTTGCTGCTTTGCCTGTGTTTTTTCTTACCTTGTCTTCCAAATTGCTGATTTGATCCTCTGCTTCATCTAACCTACTCTTTATTCCTCTCAGTGTATTATTTATTTCAGATATTTCATGGCTTTTTGTCTGGTTCTTTTTATTATTTCTACATCTTTTTTATGCTATTGAGCATCCTATAATCATTACTTTGAACTCTATATATCAGAAATTGCTTGCCTCCATTTTATTTAGATTTTCTTCTCTAGAATTCCCTTGTTCTTTTATTTGAGGACTATTTTTTGTCCCTACATTTTGGCTGCCTCTTTATGTTTGCTTCCATGTATTAGGTAGATCTGCAAAGACTCTGGTTCAGTCCTGTGTCAGATGCTGCCTGTAACTGGCCCTGGGCAACATGTTTAGACCTATCAGCAATTCACACCTTGTGTTTCCTTCTGCTGGGGCTTTATCCTCTGTACACCAAGGTTAGCTTGTCAGCACTGGTCCCAAGGTACAGTCAGATAAAGTCTCAAAGCTCTCAGATATCCACCTTTTCCTATAGGTTTTCTGTTAGTCTTATTCAGTGAAAGTGCCTCCATCTGTACTCCTCAGCAACCTGAAGTAGCTGCTCCACAGGGTGCAGTGAGAGGGAATTCTGGGGGTGGTATTACTTCCTCTGGGCTGATGCCACATGAAAGGGAGGTTCTGCCTGAGAGAGATGGCTTCTATAATATGGGGAATGAGTGAGCACAGAAATCTTGGCCATTGATCCTTCAGTTCCCTCCCCAGAGCCACTAACCACAGACTCCTCATGTGCTCTAATCTACTCTGTCCTCCCTCCTTGGCAGGGTCCAGGGTAAGTGGCTGCAAATGAAATTTTTTTGTATTGGCCCTTTAAGAGTCCTCTGTATTTCTAGCCATCTATTCCTGGCAGACAGAAACACCTGCAGCTTTTCACAGCCAGCCATTATTTGGATTTCTTTCCTGGTTCTGGTGCTCTAGGCTGGGGATCCCAGCTTGAGGTTAGAGCCCAGACTTTCCAGGAGTAAATTCCCATTGCTGAAATATCCCTGCAGCACTTCAGCTGCTGCCTGTGGGAGTCCAGCCAGCTCTCTTGTGCCTCCTCACTCCCTACCAGTCTTGTAGTTGTGGTGGTGTTTTTTTTTTTTTTTTTTTTGGTAACTCCTTACTAACTGGGCTTCTCTCTAGCTAGTGTTCAGTTGGTTATTCAGGATTATTCTTCTATAATTTATTTGTAATTCCCATTTGGTCCTATGAGGAAGTTATTTCCCTGCTACCTACCCTGCTGTCATCTTGGGTTCTTAAAAATTTTTGCTTTCTACTCAGTTGATTTCCCTATTTTATTTTAAAAAAATATTTGACCAAAGTGCCCATTTTACTGCTTTAGACTATAGTTATCATTGTCACATGAGAATTTCCTTTAGCTTTAATTGAGACTATCAAATTTACTATATTTGAAGCAGATGTGGATGGGGGGAGTTATGGGGGGAAATGGAGACAACTGTACTTGAACAACAATTAAAAAATAAAGTGAATAAAATAAATGCTAAAACACAGTATTGACTATAGATGAGCGCATATCCTACTACAATATGTGACCTACCCAATATTTTCTTATCTTGCTAAATAGTGTGAATTAAATTATAATATAATGAGAAACTCACAGTTTGTAGTAATTCTGAATGTGGCAAATCTTCACCAGCACATAAAAATTTTCAGTGACTGTGAAAAATAGCAGAGTGATTTGAGCCTTGAAGCTTTCTTCCAATAATCAAAATGGACCCAAAAGAAGCTAAACATTTTATCTTGGAAGAAGCTTACTGAATTAATAAGACAAGTCAATTAATGTAATTCTCTGTTGCTTTAGGATAACACACAAAAATGGAAAAATGTGGAGTTGTTTACCATATTGGGATCAAGCAGTCAAGAAAACTCTGAGCAAAACATCTTTTTTATGTTTCAGTCTCAAAGAAGAACTTATCATGACTGTTGCTATGTATAATGGTTTTCTTCCAAATTTTACTTGTTAAAGGACTCTCTTTAGAGGTAGGACTATAAGAGGTAATTACATTTATATAAAGTCATGACTGTGGGGCCCTGATCCTATAGGATTTGTTTCCTTTTGAGAAATGATACCAGAGAGCTCATTCTCTCTCTTATCCGTGTGAGGAAACAATGAGAAGGTGGCTATCTACAAGCTAGGAGGCATGCTCTTACCAGGACTCAGCAGCACATTGATCTTGGACTTCCAGCCTCCAGAACTGTGAGAAAATAAATTTCTGTCATTTAAAGTTCTTCATCTGTGGTATGTTTTTCATGGCAGTCCAAGCTGATGAATATGGCTTCCAAAGGTACTCTGTGCAGCGCCCTGGAGAGGAGGCTGTGGTGGACACCAGCTGGGGTTAACCGAGTGAGTTTTTTCTCCTTCCTGGGCACAGAGCTGAGCTTCATTTCCCAGCTTCTTTTGCAGTTATGTGGGTACATAAACAGCTTTGCTTAATGGAATGTGAGCTGTTGGATTTTGTATTGCTTTTCTTAACGCCTCCAGAATTGATCTTTGTGCTTGCTCTGCCTTCTGGTAAATGGAGAGGTTCAAATGGAAGGTTCCATGGGCCAAGAAATGATAGAGGCTCTCAAGTCCATGAACCCATGCTCTGCTCTGTGGATAAAATTCAAGGAGTCCATGAGCTTCATTAGAAAAACCTTACATTTATATTTTCATGAAACACTAACTTAACTTTAAAATTGCCCTGTATTATGAATGTAGTAAAATACCCACAATAATTTATGCGTTATCTATGACTTTGACACCTAGAAAAATTACAGATTTTTTAAATCACTTTATAGTTGTTGCACATATTTAAAAAATTTTTACACTTAACACTCCTTTAAAATTAAGACAGTTATTAAACCTGCTGCTAGATTTTGTTATTTAAGGCTTTAACAAAGAGGTACATACATTACTATATCACATTTTAAAATATCTTGAATCTTAATATAATTTTCTTTAAATTCAATGTATTTTATTTTATACATTTTAAAATTATTATCCTGAAAAGCACTGACAAAGTTTGTCAGACTGCCCAAAAGGTCCAAGGCACAGAAAAAATTCTCAGTGCCTCTGGGACAGAGACTATGACATGAGAGTGGCATATACATTTGTTGGGTTACCTACTGAGATTTTGAAGGTGTTCATTATATCTGTTAGTCTTTGCAAATAAAAGTGCCTACAATATTCAAGACATTGGTGGGCAAAGTCTTTCTGTAAAGGGTCAAAACTTTGCAGACCACAGAGTTTATGTAGTAATTTTGCCAGCTTGCTCTTGTAGTGTGAAAGTAACCACAGACTATATATGTAAATGAAAGCATATGGCTGGGTTCCACTAAACACTTCTTTATAGAATTTTATTTTTTTTATAATTTTGATATGTCGCTAACATTATTCTTCAAACTTTTTCTGCTTATAATCAAGGACAGACAGAAGAAACCACTTCACCCCAACAAGACTGGTAAGAAGTGCAGAGGCAGCACAAAAGGGCTAGCTAGGCTCCCACATGCAGCAGCCAAAGTTTCAGAGGGATATTTTAGTGGCCAGGGGGTTCACCCTGAGAAATGTGGGGTTGAAACCCCAAGCTTGGCTCTGCAGTCTACAGCACCAGAGTTGGAAAGCAGCAGGGTTTCTGTCTTCCAGGGAGATATGGCTGGAGATGCAGAGAGCCTCTTAAAGGGTCAAAACACAAAATTTTATTTGCAGCCACTTGCATAGGATCCAGCAGAGGGAGGGCAGAGTGGACTAGAGATGTCTGAGGAGGGTCCAGGAATAGTTGCTGTGGGGAGATAACTAAAGGAACAGCCATAAGGATACTTGTGCTGAGTCATTCCCTATACTGCAGAAGTCATCTTTCTTAGGCAGAGCACTCTTCTCCCAGTGGCACAAATCTGAGGGGAAACAATAGCCCCAATAAAGGAATAACTCAGACACTTACTGTGATGCTTAAGCCAGGCTGCCAATTACAGCTGGGGCTATATCTCTGATCAGTTTAACAACTAAGGTGGACAGTACAAAGAAGCAGCCAAAATGAGAAGACAAAGAAACATATCCCAAATGAAAGGACAAGAAAATTCTCCAGAAATAGAACCAGTTGAAATGGAGTCAAGCAATTTATTATATAGAGAGTTTAGAGTAATGATTATAAGAAAAGTCAACAGCATGAAAAAAGACATAGAAATCATAAAAAAGGATCAGTCAGAAATAAACAATGCAATATCTGAAATAGATGATACACTGGTAAGAATAAATAATAAGTTAGATAAAGCAGAGGATCAAATTGGTATTTGAAAGAGAAGATAGAAAATGATACCAAGGCAGAGTAGCAAAAAGAAAAAAAAGAATTTTAAAAAATGAAGAGAGCTTAAGAAACATTTTAGACAGCATGAAGTGTAACAAAATCCACATCATAGGAGTACCAGAAGAAGAGAGCAAGGGATTGAAAACCCATTTGAAGAAATAATGAGTGACAACTTCCCTAATCTTTTGAAGAAAAAAGAAACACAAATCCAGGAAGCTTAGAGAGTCTCAAGCAATTTTGACTCAAAGAAGCCTATACTGAGACATATCATAATTAAAATGACAAGGCTTAAAGAAAAGGAGAGAATCCTAAAAGCCCCAACAGAAAAGCAGGTAGTTATGTACATGAGAGCACTGATTAATCTGTCATCTGATTTCTCAATTGAAACATTTCAGGCCAGACGAGAGTGACATGAAATATTCAAGGTGATGAAAAGCAAGGAAGTACAACCAAGGCTAATTTACCCAGCAAGGCTATTATTTAAAATTGAAGGAGAAATAAGAATTTCCCATACAAGAAAAAGCTCAAGGAGTTTGTTAACACCAAATGATACTGCAACAAATGTTAAAGGGCTTTTTTAAGAAGAAGAAAAACAGAAAGAAAAAATGTAGGAAAATATTTTAAAAATAATATGGCATTAAATGCATATCTATCAACTATCACCTTAATTGTAAATGACTTAAATGGTCCAACCAAAAGACATAGGGTAGCAGTATGGATAAGAAAACAAGACCCATATATATGCTGCCTCAAAGAGACCCATATCTGATAGGACAATACATACAGACTAAGTCTAAAGGGATGGAAAAAACTATTCCATGCAAATGGAAAGGAAAAAAATTTGAGGTGGTGGTACTTATAGCCAACAAAACAGACTTGAAATCCAAGGCTCTAGTAAGAGACAAAGAAGGACACTACCTAATGTAACAGGGGATAATCAAGCAGGAGGATATAACCCTAGTAAACATTTGTGCATCCAACATAGGATCACTTAAATATGTGAAGCAAATCTTAATGGACATAAAAGGAGAGATAGATGGGAATTCAGTCATAGGCAGGGATTTTAACACCCTATTGACTTCAATGGATAGATCTTCCAGACAGAAATCAACAAGGGGACAGTGGCCTTAAATGGTATTCTAGATAAATGGATTTAATTGATCTCCAGATCACTTAACCCCAAAGCAGCAGAGTATACATACTTTACAAGTGCATATAGAACCTTTCCTAGGAAAGACCACATGTTAGGACACTAAAGAAGTCTCAATAAATTTAAGAACTTTGAAATCATATCAAGCATCTTCTCTGACCACAATGCAATGAAACTAGAAATCAATCACAAGAAAAAAGTGAAAAACACACAAAGACATGGAAGCTAAATAACATGTTATTAAGCAATGAATGGATCGACAATGAGATCAAGGAAGATATTAAAACATACTTTGAAACAAATGAAAATGAGGACGTAACAATCCAAAAATCTGTGGGACACTGGGGAAGCAAACCTAAGAGGGAAATTCAAAGCATTACAGGCCTATCTCATAAAACAAGAAAATCCTGAAGTAAACAATTTAAGTTCACACTTAACCGAACTTGAAGAACAGTAAACAAAGGCCAAAGTGAGTAGGAGGAAGGAAATAATAAAGAACAGAGCAGATAAATGAAATGGAATCTAAAAACATACAAAAAGTCAGTGAAACCAAGCTGGTTCTCTATAAAGATAAATAAGATTGACAAACCTTTCAGCAGATTCATCAAGAAAAAAAGAGAAAGGACACATATAAATGAAATTGGAAATGAAAGAGGAGAAATAACAACTGATGCTAAAGAAATACAAAAGAGTTTAAGAAAATGTTATGAACAATTATATGCCAACAAATGGAACAACCTGCCTGGCTGGCGTAGCTCAGTGGATTGAGCGCGGGCTGCGAACCAAAGCATCGCAGGTTCGATTCCCAGTCAGGGCACATGCCTGGGTTGCAGGCCAGGTCCCCAGTGGGGACCACATGAGAGGCAACCACACATTGATGTTTCCCTCTCCTTCTCCTGCTCTTTCCCTCTCTAAAAATAAATAAATAAAATATTTAAAAAAAATCACTGTTAAAAAAAACAAATGGAACAACCTGGATGAAATGGATAAATTCCTAGAAACAAACAATCTTCTAAAATAAAGACAAGAAAAATCAGAGAATCTGAATAGACAGATTATACCTAATGAAATTGAAGAAGAAATCAAAAAGTTCCCAACAAATAAAACCCTGGGCCAGATGGCTTACAAGGTGAATTTTACAAAATATTCTGAGAAGACTAACACCTCCCCTCAAACTGGAGATGTAAAAACATTCCTCAAACTGGAATGTAAAATTCCAGAGGAGGGAAGACTACTAAACACATTTTCTGGGGCCAGCATTATCCTAATTCCAAAACTAGATAAAGACACTACAAAGAAAGAAAATTATAGGCCAATATCCCTGGGGAACATGGACACTAAAATCTTCAGCAAAATATTAGCAAACTGAATACAGTAATGCATCAAAAAGATCATACACCATAATCAAGTGGGATTTATTCCCAGAATGCAAGGTTGGTACAACATCTGCATATCAATAAATTTGATACACCACATAAAAAATGAAGGATAAAAACCACATGATCATAGCAATAGATGCAGATGAAGCATTTGATAAAATCCAGCACTGATTTCTGATAAAAACTCTCAGTAAAGTGGGATTGGAAGGAACATACCTACATATAACAAAGGCCATATATTACAACCCTACTACCAGCATCATAATCAACAGGCAAAAACTGCAAGCATTTCCATTAAGATTGGGAATAAAACAGGGATATCTGCTTTTACCTCTCTTATTCAACATAGCACTGGAAGTCTTAACTACAGCAATCAGACAAGAAGAAATAAAAAGCATCCAAATTGGAAAGGAAGAAGTAAAACTGTCATTGTTTGCAGATTACATGATTCTGTCTATAGAGAATCCCAAAGGTTTTACCAAGAAACTACTAGAAATGATACAGCAAAGTAACAGAATACAAAATTAATATCCAAAATTCAGTTGCATTTTTATATGTCAATAATGAACCCACAGAAAGGGAAATTAAGAAAACAACCCCATTCTCCATTGTTATAAAAAATAAAATACCTGGAAATAAACCTAACCAAGGATGTAAAAGAGCTGTACTTAGAAAATTATAAGGCATTAGAGGAATAAATAAAAAAATATACAAATAAGTGGAAGCGCATACTGTGCTCATGGATAGGAATAATTAACATCATTAAAATGTCCATATTACCCCAACAATCTATAGATTCAATGTAATTCTTATTGAGATTCCAAAGATGCATTTCACAGATCAAGAACATATATTTCAAAAATTTATATGGAACAAGAAAGGGCCATGATAGCAATGGCGGTCTTGAGAAGGAAGAACAAAGTTGGAGGTATCATGCTACCTAGTATCAAACTATACTATAAAACCATACTAATCAAAAGAGCATGGTATTGGCATAAAACCAGAAACAGACACACAGATAAGTGGAACAGAATAGAGAGCCCAGAAATAAACCCATACCTTTATAGTCAATTAATATTTGACAGAGCAAGCAACCACATACATTGGGGTAAAGGTAGTCAATTCAGTAAATGGTGTTGGGAAAATTGGGCAGATATGTACAGAAAAATGACCACACACAAGAATAAATTCAAAATGGATCAAAGACTTAAGTGTTAGACATGAAATCATAAAAATCCTAGAAGAAACCAGGCAGCAAAATCTTGGACATGGCTAATAGCAATTTTTTATCAGATATATCTCCCAAGGCAAAGGAAACAAAAAGAAAAAAATAAACAAATGGGACTACATCAAACTAAAAAGTTTTGCACAGCAAAAGAAACCATGAGCAAAATAAAAAGGTAACCCACAGATTGGGAGAACATATTTGCCGATACATCCAATAAAGTATTAATATCCAAAAATTATAAAGAACATACAAAACTCAACATCCAAAGAACAAACAATCCAATTTAAAAATGGACAAAGGATTTGAATAGACACTTCTCCAGAAAGGACATGCAAATAGCCAATAGCCATATGAAAGATGCCCAATGTTACTATTCATCAGATAAATGCAAATTAAAACCACAATTGGTTACCATCTCTTATCTGTCAGAATGGCTTTCATCAATAAATAAAAAAACAAGTGCTGGTGAGGATGTGGAGAAAGGGGAACTCTTTTGCACTATTGGTGGGGATTCAGGTTGGTGCATCCATTGTGGAAAACACTATGGAGATACCTCAGAAATTAAAAAACGTATCTGCATTTTGACCCAGTTATCCCACTTATGGGAGTATATCCAAATAAACCCAAAACACTACTTTGAATGAACATAAGCACTCCTATGTTCATTGCAGTGTTATTTACAATCACCAAGATATGAAAGTAGACTGTGTCCATCAGTAGATAAGTGGATAAAACAACTATGGGACATTCACACAACGGAATACTACTTGGCCACAAAAAAGATGAAAAATTTACGCTTTGCGACAGCATGGATGAACCTGGAGAACGTCCTGCTAGGTTAAATAAGCCAGTCAGAGAAAGAAAAATACCATATGGTTTCACTCATATATGGAATCCAATACATAATCTGAAGTAACAAGTAAAATGGGGACAGACTCATAGATGGAGAGCAGGATGACAGCTAGTATGGTGGGAGGTGAGGGTGTAGAGTAATTCAGCACAGAGGAAAAAGGACTCATGGACATGGACAACAGTGTAGCAATTGTCTGGGTAGAGGAGGGTAGAAGGGGACTAAATGGTAATGGAAAAAACACAACAAAGATTATATAAAAATGACAAAAAATCTTTTTTCCAACCATTTATTTTCTATTCTCACCTGAGGGCATTTTTTTCATTTCTGTTTTAGAGAGAGAGGAAGAAGGAGGGAAGGCGTAGGGAGAGAGAGAGAGAAAGAAACATGGATGTGAGAAACATCGATCAGTTGCCTTCTCCATATGTCCTGGCTGGGATCAAATCTACAACCTAGGTATGTGCTCTATCCAGGGATGGAACCAGCAAACTTTTTGCCTACAGGACCACACTCCAAACAACTGAGTCTCACTTGCTAGGGCTCAACCATTTAAATATGTAAAAAAAACATTTTTAGCTCAGGGCCATGAAAAGCAGGCAGTGGGCTGTAGTTTGCCAACACTTGATCTAAGGCATGGGTCACATGGTGCTTGTGGGAAGGATTAGGGATTATTACTGTGTCTCCCAAATTGGGGGAGTGGGATTGAGGGGTAGGAAGAGCAGGAATGAAAATCAACATTTCACTCTCCAGGGTCTTGGTCTTCAATTTATTTCATTTTTATTAGGTTTAAAATAGCACATGCCATTTTCATTAAATAAATATAAACCATCTTTCTTCTAATGCACACCATGTCATCATAATAGTGCTATTGCCAAATATGAATGATGGGATGTATCCTCTTGCCCAGAATTTGAAAACTGGTGGTTTAAGGTTGGTTTGACCATTTGTATTTTGACTTTTTCTGCCTTTACCTGTTTCATTTTTTCCCCCTCTCAGCTTCTGCCTCCATTCTTCTCTCTTTCCCTCATTCCCTATCCTTTCTTTCCAATATAATACAGGGTGGGGCAATACTAGGTTTACAGTGATGAGTACTTGAAACAGAGTTGATAAAGCTATGGTTATAATTATAACCATAATTATATGTTTTTCCTTTTCTTTTTTATCCTCAACCAAGGACATTTTTAAAAGATTTTATTTATTTATTTTTATAGAGAGGGGAAGAGGAAAGGGAGGGAGAAAGAGAGGGAGAGAAACATTGATGTGTGGGAGAAGCACTGGTTGCCTCTCCCACATGCATCAACTAGGGATCGAACCTGCAACCTAGGTATATGCCCTCATTGGGAATCAAACCAGTGAACTTTTGCTTTATGGGGTAATGCCCAATCCATTGAGCTACATCAGTAAGGGTGTAAGGATATTTTTTCTTTTTTTTTTTTTTTTGAGAGAAAAGAAGGAAGGGAGAGACTTGATATGAGAGAGAAACATTGATGGGTTGCCTCTCAAACATACCCTGAATGGGGACTGAACCTGCATCCCAGGCTTGTGCCCTGAAAGGGAATCAAACCTGCAACTCTTAGGTTACTGAATGATGCTCCAACCAACTGAGCCACACTGTCCAGGGCCTGCATGTCTTGTTTTGTTTTTTGTTTTTTTTTTACAAATTTTTTTTAAAAAATTTATTTTTATAGAGAGAGGAAGGGAAGGAGAAAGAGAGGGAGAGAAACATCAATGTGTGGTTGCCTCTCATATGCCCCGCACTAGGGATGTGTGCCACAACCCAGGCATGTGCCCTGACTGGGAATCAAACCAGTGACCCTTTGGTTTGCAGCCCATGATCAATCTATTGAGCTACACCAGTCAGGACCTGTATGTCTTTTTACGTACGAAAAACTGCAAACCTACTTTTGTTCACCCTTTATTTATTGGGAGTCTATGTGCCTACTAATACTTTTATGGATGTCCGAAGGTTTTTTTGTTTTATCTGTGTGTTGTCTTAAAATTTTTCAGTTATTTTTCACTGTTTAAAAGCAGAGAGATTTCACTGAACCATCAGAGGAGGAGTTACTGGGCATTTCCAGCTGGTGACAATCAGGTAAAACTGATAACAGGGACCTTTTACATTGGAAGGTAGGTTCTCTCTGCTTAGTTACACTCAGTACTTTCAAACGTGTTTATATACCCATGTTTCTATGTAACTAAGTTTTTGCTCTTTAGAAATTTGAACTTTGGCCTCATACCTGAGCCATTTTTTAAGAACATTATTCTACAATCTCCACGATTCCTCTCACAGCTGCAACTATGTGCCAGCTTCTAACATAAAAGCAACGTAGTCTGTCTTCATCTATATCAGAGGTCTGTAACCTATGGCTCACACACCAAATCCAGCCTACTGATTCTCTTTGTAAATAATTTTGTAAGTCCATTCTATTTGAGTACAGCCCTGTGCCTTTGTTCATGTATCACCTATGTGTTCTTTCATGCTGTGATGAGAGAGTTTAGTAGTTGGCTGCAAAGTCTAAAATAAATACTTTCTTGCCCTTTACAGGAAAAAAATTGTTAACCCATGATTTACCTATTTGGCATAGGAAACTTGTATATCTAAACCTGTTAAAACTTGGCTGATTTTACGTTTAGCTTTTCATCCAGGTGTTTCATATTGTGGCATCCACCTATATCTACATAGCCCCAGAGGTCCCTGCCTATCTAGTAGGTGATGCAGCTTCAGGAATAGGGCACAGCATGCACAGATGTGCTATTCTTTTACTGAAATACCTTTTCCTTTATATTAATTTGAGTCACAGTAATTTTTTCAATAAATTGTTTCTTTAAAGAGTCATTGAGAACCATTTTATTTCATTTGTTATGTAAATGTCATTACCTTATTCAAAGAACAAAATAATTGCTTGAGTTTTCAGCAAATCCTCACTTATTCCCAACTTCATTAAATCATATTGTAATAGGAGCTGTGATAGATGAAAATAGCTAATGGCTGAAGAGTATTAGGGCATTTTAGACACTACAATTGTAGCCATCTACTTGGAACATGCTTAAGATATTGTATTTATTTTGTTTCCATTCAGCAGGAAAAATATTTAACTTAGTGGGTTACAGCAAAATGCTTGACAGTGGTTAAGATACCTCCATGGGCTTAAACCTATTCCAGGCAAAGCTAGTCAGACCTGAAAAAAACTTTTAAAAAGTTGCCTCTTTATCTCTACCTTCTACATCTACTCAACCAAAAAGGGCTTGTTAAAATAAGATTTGTTCTTTATAAGGTATTTACAATGCACCACCTTCCTCCATTCTGGGGAATGAACTTTTTGGTGAGCTTCATGAACTGTGGTTCTAATTAACAGGAACCTAACAACAAAACAAACAAGCAAGCAAAATATAACCAAAGACACTGAAATAGAGAATGGGCTGACAATGACCAGAGGGGAGAGGGGAAGGAATTTTAGGGGTAAAGGGGAAGGGTTTACAGGAACAAGTATAAAGGACACATGGACAAAAACTAGGGGGGTGGAAATGGGAGGGAGGTGGGTAGCATTTGGGGGGTGGGCTGGGATGGGAGTAAAAGACAGAAAACTGTACTTGAAAAACAATTAAAATTAAAAAAATAAACATCAAAAAAAAATACCACCACTCAAAAAAAAAATGGAAAAAATATACCGTGTCCGCTCATACCATAAAAATGCTCTGTGGGAAGAGGTAGCACTGTTGATACAATGCCACATTTGTGTTTTCAAGTGACTAGAAAGTGCCTAAGATTGTTCTCAAGACTGTAATAGGAGTAATGAATGATAGTAATAATAATATTAATAATATTAATGTCAATTTAATAATAAAGCTTAGACCTGGCCTTGTAGCTCAGTTGGTGAAAACATTGTTCTGATATGCCATGGTTGCAGGTTTCATCTCCAGTCAGGGCACAAACAAGAATAAACCAATGAATGTGTAAATAAATAGAAAAACAAATGGAATTATTATTACTGGGAAATACAGGACATGTCCCTAATTATACTATGGCATTTAAAAATTCTCTATGGTGTTTAAGAAGAGAAAGGCATTTAAAATATCTTCTTTTCTCCTCTCTTTGGAGTTATATAGTCAACATTTAAGCTAAGTAATTGTTTTATCAAAATCGCATCTCACAAATGGAAACAGTACATGGGAGGTTGCAGAGCTCGTTCTAATAGTGATGTGGCCAGTGACCAGTGGGCTGGAATATTGTTTTTTAGAAATGTTGGGTTCTATTGATAATCTCTTTTAAATTACTCTAAGATTGCATTTTATTTTGAAAAAAATTATAAATAAAAATGAAGCATTTTTAGAATTTTAGATTCTCCTGAGAACCATTAGAGATATCCTTGTATGTGCCAAAACTTAGTTTAGATATTACTGACTTAGATCATGGTTTTCAGCCTTCAGAACTTGGAAGGGGTTAATTTATGAAAAGAAAAACTGGGAAGATTCTGTGCTGTTTTTGGTGACACTTGCAGCTTGTGGTGCTTCTTTAACTCTGCAGGCAGTCAGGTACCCAGTTTCACATTTGAAGCCCTTTTGTGTCTTGAGGCTCCCTTAATCGCTGTTTCTAATGAAAAAGAAGAAAGAATAAAAAAATTGAGAAAAAGAAAGCATATAAATAGCTGGAAGGTTTTTTTTTGTTTGTTTGTTGTTCACCCTCTACCTAAGAGTATTATTGAACTATAAAGTTGTTGAACTCCCTGGGAAATATCATTATTGAATCTAAAGAATGCTGCAAATTCTGAGAAATACTGTTCATCTTAATAATACTTACGTTATTTATTTTTAAAAAATTTTATTCATTTTTAGAATGGAAGGGAGGGAGAAGGAGAGGGAGAGAAACATCAAGGTATGGTTGCCTCTCAGGTGCCCCACACGGGGAACCTGGCCTGCAACCCAGTTATGTGCCGTGAATGCAAATCAAACCAGTGATCCCTTGTTTTGCAGGATGGCACTCAATCCACTGAGCCACACGAGCCAGGGCATAATACTTACTTTAAAAAAAGCCAAACAATCCTTCAAATATTTCATGGGTCACTGGATAAGAGTACATTTTGCACTGCTGTCTTAAAATCAGGTGGATTGGGACTTCCTGCCAAGATGGAAGTGTAGGTAGATATGCTTTGCCTCCTCCCACAACCAAAAGAAGGACAACAAATTTAAAAACAAAAGTAACCAGAACTGCCAGAATATTGAACTTGATGGAATTTCAACAACCAAGGAATTAAAGAAGAAATATTCATCCAGACTGGTAGGAGGGGTGGAGACAGGCAGCCAGGGTGGAGAGGACTAGTGGCAAGGTGGAAGCTGGAGGACTGGGGTGGGTGAGGTGGTGGCTGGAGGAGCAGGCAGTCCCACATTTGCATGCAGATAAACTAGAACAACTGAGGAGAGAGGCAGACCCCGCAAACAGATTCCAACATGGAGAAATAAAGCCTCAAAACCTCTTACTGAAGAAACCCATGGGAGTTGAAGCTATAGGAGAAACTCCCAACCTCACAGGAGAGTTTGTTGGAGAGACCCACAGGGTCTTAGAATGTACACAAAACCACACACATGAAAATCAGCACCAGAAGGGTTCCATTTTCTTGTTTATGGTGAAGGAGGTGAGGTGAAGTTGGTCAAGAGCTGAGCAAGCCACATTATTCCCTCTCATACCCTTCTCTCACATACAGTGCCACAACGCAGAAGCATGGGTTGCCCTGCCCTGGTGAATACCTAAGGCTCCGCTCCTTACTATGAAATAGGTATGTGGAGACAAAAAAAGATGGCCCAAATGAAAGAATAGATGAAAGCTCCAGAAATAATAAAACTAAGTGATGAAGAGATAGCTCACCTATCAGATGCAGTGTTTAAAACACTGATAATCAGGATGCTAACAGAATGGTTTTGTATGGTTGCAAAATAGAGGAAAAAGTGAAGGCTATGAAAAGTGAAATAAAGGAAAAGGTACAAGGAACAAACAGTGAAGGTAAGGAAACCAGGACTCAAATCAATGCTTTGGAACAGAAGGAAGAAAGAAATATTTAACCAGAACAGAAGAAACTAGAATTCAAAAAACTGAGGAGAGGCTTAGAAACCTCCAGGACAACTTTAAATGTTCCAACATCTGAATCATAGGGGTGCCAGGAGGAGAAGAGGAAGAGCAAGAAATTGAAAATCTATTTGAAAAAAATAATGAAGGAGAATTTCCCTAATCTGGCAAAGGAAATAGACATCTAGGAAGTTCAGGAAGCTCAGAGAGACCCAAAAAAGTTAGACTCAGGGAAGCAAACACCAAAGCATGTCATAAGTACATTACCCAAGATTAAAGATGAGAGAATCTTAAAAGCTCCAAGAGAAAAGGAGAGAGTTACCTATAAAGGAGTTCCTGTAAGACTATCAGGTGATTTCTCAAAAGAAATCTTGCAGGCAAGAAGAGTCTGGAAAGAAGTATTCCAAGTCATGAAAGGCAAGGACCTATATCCAAGATGACTCTATCCAGCAAAGCTTTCATTTAGAATGGAAGGGCCGAGAAAGTGCTTCTCATATAAAGTCAAGGTAAAGGATTTCATCATCACCAAGCCCTTATTATATAAAATGTTAAAGGGACTTACCTAAGAGAAAGATCAATACTAGGAACAATCAAATGACAATAAACTCACAACTATCAATAACCAAACCTAAAAACAACAAAAACAAAAATGAACTAAGCAAGTAACTAGAACAGGGACAGATTCACAGAAATGGAGATCACATTGAGGGTTATCAGCGGGGAGGGGTGAGAATGGGAGAAAAGGTACAGGGAATAAGAAGCATAAATGGTAGGTAGAAAATAGACAGCAGGAGGTTAAGAACAGTTTAGGAAATGGAGAAGCCAAAGAACTTACATGTATGACCTATGAATATGAACTAAGGTAGGGGAATGCTGTTGGGAGGGGGATTACAGGGTGAAGGTGAGTAAAAGGGAGAAAAAATGGGACAACTGTAATGGTATAATCAATGAAATGCATTAAAAAAGTTGCGTGGGTTGGGTGGGAGAGGCAGGAGAAAGAATCATCTAGTAGAGCCTGAATTTTCTTGAACTGGTATATGTGGTAGCTAACTGTCAGTTTGGAAATCCATAAAGTTGTAGTTTGAAGTATTTATATTTAGATTATTTTTGCATTCAATTACAACTGTAGTTCTCAAGAAGGGAACTACCATACTCTTAAGGATCATGTGGAAATGTGTGCTATGATTCCTTGGTTGTTACAGGGGTTATGGGCTGCCACTACTCCAGCCCACAACCCCTGTAAATTATGAAGGGCATAAGATATTTATGCTTAAGGGAGCATTATTAGCCAAAGGAATTATTGATGAAGTACTGAGTAAATGTAAGGGAAAAACCTGTTAAAATGATCTGAGCCTCGAAATAAACAGATATAAAAATTAATTTTTGTGTTTTGTTTTTAAATTGTAGTGTAATTAACATTCCACAAAATTCACCCTATTAAAGTGATGTGGAAGTCAATGGGTTTTAGTATATTCATACAGTTGTACAACCATCACACCTATCTAAGTCCATACCATTGTAATTGACCCCAACTAGTTAATTACCAGTGACTCACTACTCCCTTTTCTGTGGAGCCCCTGTAAACTCACTCACTTTCTGTCTCTGTAGATTTGCCTATTTTAGACATTTCATATAAATGACTCACAATATGTAACCTTTTCTGTCTGGTTTCTTGCATTTGACATGATGTATTCAAATTCATCAACACTGTAGCATGTATCAATATTTCATTTCTTTATATGAGTAAAGACAGAATAACCTATTGCATGAACAAGGTACACTTTGTTTCATCCATTCATCAATTGCTGGACACTTGTGCTGGTATGGTTTCAATATATACTAATATTACTCAGGAATGCAGCTGTCATGTGATAGGGGAAAGATTGTCCTGTTTTGTTTTGTTCTAAATTTCACCAAGAATTTGTCACCATTTTAGAAAAATCACATCACCAATAGAAATATGATTGTGGATTTGAGTCAGCGGTACACTTACGTGTTTCAGTTTTTATTTACAGATGTTGCATCCTTGGTTTTTATATACATGTCTATCTTTTTACTTATTCTGTCTTCTAAAATATCATTTGACAGCAGCATTTGGGTAAATTTCACTTCTCTTACATCTAAACTTTGTCATTATAAGTATACTCAAACCTTTAAGTATATCATTGTATCTTCTGACATTGTGTGCCAGCACATTTATTTCATTTCATTTGTGAATTATGTCTATTTTTTGGAATTACACAGATAGAGAGGTTATACTGCCTATGAATTTTGTTTCAGAAGGGTAAGGTGACCTCCAAAAAGGGCATTGGACCTTTTAGAGTTGGTAACCACTGTATTAGGGGTGGTATTATCTTATGGAGCTAATGTCCCTCCAAATAGGCCACACATTTTTAGTGGTTTTTATATCTGTATAGGTACTGCTCAGATCCTTATGGTATTTAGGTCAGTGATCTGCATTTTGTTTTCAGACTTCTGATAAATTTCCTGCAACAACTAATTAATTACCAGAGAACATGGTACCTTTCAGTTGGTGCTGACTGTTCCCATTTAACAATTTTCTGCCACAGAATGAAAACAAAATTTGCAACAGAGCAAGGGGATGTTTGATGATCTTTTATTTAGACATTCCTGGAAGGTCTGTCTAAAGACTGTTGAGAAGGTGAGATTATAAGTAGCAAGTTAAAAATGAAATGTAGGAGAAGGGAAGATGGTGGCATGATAGGAGGGAGCAGATTCCACTTCCCCCTACACATGGGAGGAAACCTAGCCAATCTACGGAGGAACAGAGCAAACAGCCAACAGTACCCCAGCATAAATGAAGACAGGAGATCAAAAATTGTAGCAGACATTGAAAAACCAGAGTGTAAGGACAGTTCTTCAGGATGACAAGGACCCAGGGATCAGCGCAGGGACCAGGGAGGTTGCAGCTCCAGGCCCGGCACTCCCAGGACTACCTCAGGGCACTGGGGAGAGAGCCTGGTCAACTGCTCTCCCTGGTCAAACAAGGATTGAGCAACGCCGGGGGAGGCCTGGTTGCTTGAAGGCACTGAGAGGGGAGTGGGGACTGAGAGGCAATCACACAGGGGCTGTGAGCACCCACACATACTCCTGGGAAGAATGTGCACCCCAGCCTGTGCAAACAAGAGTGGCCTGGCCACGTGCCTGTGCCCGCAAACCAGAGAGAGTGAAGTTTTGTGGAATACCCAGAGCCCACAGCTGTGAACACGGAAAAGGCATGGGCGCTCTGCAGGATCCTCATAGCACACAGCTGTGAGCTCAGGAAAGCGTGCTTAGGAGGACCCAGATCCCACACCCAGGGCCCTGAGGAGAGGGACCAGACTGGCTCTGGGGAGAGTGCACAAGAGGCTGTCTGAGTGCTGAACAGGAAGGGAGAAAAGCCAAACCAATCGTCCCTCAGCCTGCTGAAGACAGCAAGACCAGAAAAAACAGTTTGGCCAGTTTAAAACCAACAAAAGGTTTTTTTGTTTGATTGTTTGATTTTGTCTTTTTTTAAAGCAACTTTTTAGTTTTTAATTCTTGTTATTTTTATATCTCTCAATTCCTTATACTTCTCTTTCTTTCTTTCTTTCTAGTGTTATTCCTTCCTCCCTTCTTTCCAAATTTATCTCTTCTTTCTTGATCTTCTGCTTTTTTCTTTTTTTTTGAACAAGTTATTGCGTATTTGTATTATCATTTTTTCATTATTCTTACACTTTTTATTTTAATAGTGTTTTGGTATTCCTCTTCTTTCTGTATAGTCTTCTTTGCTTGACTGGTTACATTGTATTGTTTGATAGGTTTCCCCTGTTATCTCATTCATAGTGTATTGCTACTTTGCGGTCCTTCATTTGTGTTCCATTAGTACACTTCTCAAGGCTCTATACTCCCTATTCTTGTTATCTAGATCTCACAGAACCTGTCATCAGATAGACGTCATGATGTTTTAATATTACTGTAAATAATAGCTATTCCATACAATTGTAAATACTACACAACGCCCCTCCCAGATCTTAGCCCACTTCACGGTTTCCTGAACTCTATTACTGTAATGGTTAACACACACTACACCTATTTACTATTCTTTACTCTCACCCTACCTCAGAATTTGACCTCCCACAACCTCACTGCTTTCTAAATCCAACTCACAATCCTTCCCTCCCCAACAATAGTCTTATCTTCTTTCCAACCTTTCTTGAAAGTGGCTAGTGGGGTGGAAGATCGCTGTTAACACTATACATAGTCAAAGAATCTCATGTTTCTTCTCTACCAGCTGCTACTGTATATATCATAGAATACTCTCCTGCTATCTTAAACCATTTTGCATTACCCTTCCAACTGATCACAAAAAACAGTAGGTGGAAGCTCTGAACACCAGGATATCAGAAGGAGACTGCACCACTGAGTCTCACAGGAATTTTACCACAGAAATTCACACCATAAACACAGGGAACCGGAACAAATTAATTTAAGAAACAGAGGCTAACAAGAAGAGTCTCACGAACAATGAGAAGATAAAAAAACAATTCCCAAATGCAGGGAAAGGAGGAAGCCTCAGAAAGAATGCTAAATGAAATAAAGGTAACTCAACTACCAAATATTGAGTTCAAAGAAATGATTATCAGGAAGCTCCACAAGCTCACAATGAGCTACCAGAAACTACAGGGAAACTACAATGAACTCATTGCAAACTATATCAACATGAAAAAGGAAAAAAAAACTATCAACAAGGGCCAAGAGGAAATGAAGAATATAATTTCTGAACTGAAGAACACAGTAGAAGGAATCAAAAACAGGATGGATGAAGCAGAAGATTGCATCAGCAAATTGGAGGACAAAGTAGAAAAAAGC
>CM052544.1:55739772-55767158 GCA_028533065.1 Trachops cirrhosus | reverse complement strand
AAGAAAAACATCCCATTCGATATAGGAAAAAGAAAAATAAAATACCTAGGAATAAACCTAACCAAAGAGGTAAAAGACCTGTATTCAGAAAACTACTTAATACTGAAGAAGGAAATCAAGGAAGGTACAAACAAATGGAAACAATTTCTGTGTTCATGGATTAGAAGAATTAACATCATCAAAATGTCCATACTACCCAAAGCAATCTACAAATTTAATGCAATACCTATTAAAGTATCAATTGCATATTTCACAGACATAGAACAAACACTTCAAAAATTTATATACAACCATAAATGACCCCAAATAGCTGCTGCAATTTTGAGAAAGAAGGGTAAAGTAGGAGGGATCACGGTACCTGATACTAAACTGTAATACAAGGCCACTGTAATCAAAACAGCCTGGTACTGGTATAAAAATAGGCACATGGACCTGCAGAACAAAACAGAGAGCCCAGAAATAAACCCAATTCTCTATGGTCAACTCATATTTGAAAAAGGGGGAAGCAACATAAAATGGAGTAACAATATCCTCTTCAACAAATGGTGTTGCAAGAACTGGACAGCTATGTGCACAAAAATGAAACTCGAGCGCCAGCTTAAACCATTCACAAAAATAAAGGTGGATAAAAGATTTAAATATGAACTGTGACACCATTAAAGTCCTAGAGGAGAATATAAGTGGGAAAATCTCAGATATTTCATGCAGCAACATTTTACTGACAGGTCCCCTAGAGCAAGGGACATAAAGGAAAGAATAAACAAATGGGATTGCATCAAAATAAAAAGCTTCTGCATGGCTAAAGAAAATGGTATTAAAATAAAAACAGAATCAACTGTATGGGAAAACATATTTGCCAATGATACCTTAGACAATGGTTTCATCTCCAAAATATTTAAAGAACTTACAGGACTCCACTTGAAGAACACAAGCAACCCAATTAAACAATGGACAAAGGACTTGAAGAGACACTTCTCCAAGGACAACACACAGAAGATCCAGAGACACATGAAAAGATGCTCAGTATTGCAAGCTATCAGAGAGATGCAAATTAAAACCACAATGAGGTACCACTTCACACCAGTCAGAATGGCCATAATAAACAAAACAACAAACAGCAAATGTTGGAGAGGTTGTGGAGAAAAGGGAACCCAAGTGCGCTGTTGATGGGATTGCAGACCGGTACAACCACTATGGAAAACTGTATGGAACTTCCTCAGAAAACTAAAAATGGACCTGCCCTTTGATCCAGCAATTCCACTGCTGGGACTATATCCTAAGAACCTTGAAACACCAAACCAAAAGAACCTATGCACCCCAATGTTCATAGCAGCACAATTTACAATAGCTAAGTGCTGGAAGCAACCTAGGTGCCCATCAGTAAATGAATGGATCAAAAAACTATGGTACATTTACACAATGGAATTCTATGCAGCAGAAAGAAAGAAGGAGCTCACACCCTTTGCAACAGCATGGATGGAGCTGGAAAGCATTATGCTAAGTGAAATAAGTCAGGCAGTGAAAGACAAATACCATATGATCTCACCTTTAACATGAACCTAAACAACAGAACAAACAAAGAAGCAACATATAGCCAAAGATACTGAAATAGATAACAGGCTGACAGTGAGCAGAGGGGAGAGGAGAGGGAATATCAGGGGAGAATGGGAAGGGTTTACAGGAACAAATATAAAGGACATATGGAGAAAAACTAAGGGTGTTGGAAATGGGAGGGAGGAGGGGAGGGATGGGTTGGTTGGCTGGTATGGGAGTAAAGGGCAGAAAATTGTACTTGACCACTGATTAAAATAAAATTTAAAAAAATGAAATGTAAAATATAGTTGAGAATTTTTTTCTGTAGATGAATTTTCATTTATTGACTATCTCACTACCCATACGTGTTATTGTCTTTTAAAATCTAGTATATAAATATATGGCATCTATGATAGGATAAAGCATTGTAAATGTTGTGGAGACATCCTGGCTAAAATACTCAGTGGCTTCCCTCTATGTTACAATTAGAACCAATTCCTGCCCTCAGACCTATTTGTTTTGTATTTCTTTGTTAGCAAACTTCTAACCAGTTTATTCTTGTAGTTATAGTTATTCCTACCTGGACATCCTAAAGTCTTTTGGCCAGTCTCCATGGGGAAATGTTCATGTTTATTCTAAAATTCCTGAGGCCAAGTCATTTCCATCTGCGTGCCAGTGTTGCTGAACCTGACTAATTAGCAATGGTGCTGGCTTGCTCCAGGTGTGGCAAAAATTTTATACTTTGCAGATACAGATGCTGCTGAAATTGGGAAAGAAGACCTATCTTTGCTGGTGAAAAATGCTTCTGGAGCATTTAAGGAACATCTGTATGTTTGATCTGGATATAGGCAGTTTAAATTGCTCTTCAGAATTTAAGAATTTTCCACATCTTAGAATTTTACATTTCAGAGTATCTCTAATGATCTGTTCTCTCTATACTGATAAGAAATTAGGATCAGATAATCACAAATTCTGAGAAGTAGAAGATTCCTTAGGCATGAATCCTTCTACTAAGAGTTCTTCTGTTCTATCTTTGAGTACCATTTGTAGGGACCGTGGAGTCAGTCAGGCTCTCTCACCAGGATATCTGGGCAATACCATGACTGTTCATATAACCTTGAGCAAGGGTCTGCATGCATAGAATCAAGCTTTGTTATGTAACCAATGTTGGTACCCAGTCAGCTTTGTGTTCACTTAGTATATGAGGGAATCGGGACTCTCCACCTCCTCGGATAGCCCCACCTGAAATAAAGGCATGTCAGACATCCAGGTATATTTTCTTCCAGCTGCCAAAATCCCGAGTTAACCTGCCTGGCCTGGAACACTTGTAGGACACCATTCATAGCAAGAAACTCACTAATGTGAAAGTCTATTGGGTAAATTGTTCTTATATTAAACTGAAATATGTTTAGTTATAAACTCTATGCATTATTCAGAAGCTAATTTAATCCCTCTTCTAAATGAAAGAACTTCAATATTTAAATTATGCTTTTCATTCTTGATCCATTTATTCTTTTTCTATGAATTTGAATATGGAGTCCTTCAAATGTCTGACTGCCATATTGATACCCTCTTTCACACAGTTGATTATAAAACAATTCAGAGGACGTGACTGGGACAGAATTTGGGTTTCTGCTATTAGAAATCTTTCTCCAGAATACAATTATTCCACAAACTAGAAACATTTGAATTTGATTATTCATTATGATTATGGTTCCAAACAACTCACAAGTTTTAAATATCATTCAGCCTTCTGCATAATGGACCAGAGATTGGCAAACTGTATAAAGGGAAAGAAGAAATAATTTAGGCTTTCTGAGTCATTAGATTTCTGTTGCAGCTATTGAACTGTTGTAGTGCAAAAGCAACTGTGGCCCACATGTAAACAAGTGACTGAGTTATAATCAAACTTTATTCATTTACAAAAACAAGCTACTGATCAGATTTAGTGTAAGGGCCATAGTTTGCTAATCTTTGGCCTGGACTCCCACATTGCTAATGTCTAGACATGTTCAACATCTTTTTAAAATCCTTCAGACTAGTTAAAGAAAATAGTGAGGCTAATGAGAAAAGGTATCTAAGTACGATTTTTTTTTCTCAGTGAAACCAAGTTGGTTCCTGGTGACTACTGTTTCCTTAAATGTTCACAAAAATTTCTTAGACCATTCTGGAATCTTATCCTGGGCTGACTTCAAGGTCACCAGTATAGACTTTAGACTCCCTGTTTTTTTAACAACTGCAACTAAGTCACATTACCAGTGAGTTGGGTGTAAAACCAGGCATGAAAGGTCACAACTCTGCAGTAATCAGGTTACCTGTGAGTTTCCTTGGATGATTAGCCTGGATGACAAGAGGGCTGGGTGTGGGGAAAGTGTGGCCTGGTGATGACATTGTGTGTAGCTGCTGAAAATTTTCTTGCATACCTTATGGCTCAGGTGATTAGCAATTCAAGTTATAAATAAACATTCTGGACATCAGCAAGGTATCTACTCCAGCATGCAATTACTTGCTTGTGTCAATGGCATTGCTCAAGTGTGGATTATATTGGCATTTTGCGGTGGTTTAAAAACATTAGCAATGGCAAATGGGGACTTCTACAGAGTTGAGAAAATATTTGTCTAGTCTTTGAGCTTTCCAGAAAGAGACTATAAAGTGATATATATTTTTTTTTAGTTTAGTTTTTGTTTGCCTTAAGTGCAGCTAGCACAGACACATGGAGCTTTTAGGAGTAATGGTAGGAGTCCTACCATGTGGTAGGACACATGGTAGGAGTAATCTGAAAATACAATAATAACAATAGTTTACCTACTGCTTTATATTTAAAAACATTTTCATTTTGTTTTCTATTTTCCTAGTTCTCCCATCACCTTTAAGCTTTGTATAACAATCTTCATTTTACAGACATGAAAACTCAGAGGGAGAGGTTACAAGTGAAGAGCAAGACTTGAATTTTATGGGGGAACTCTTTTGGATTATAACTGTAAAGCTCTGTTCAGTATATACGGGGCTTTTTATTCCTGAAATGTGAAAAGAAAAGGGGGAAATGTGACAGTGGTGAGGTAAATGGCAAGAGTGAAAGGGGTGAAAAACTATGGGAACTTCTCAGTCTGGCTATCTTGAGGAGGATACAGGTCAAGAGACAATTTAAGAATTCACAATGTGGAAGGGTGGGTGTGGAAGGTGGGAGAAGAGGCCATTTTTGATTGTGCACCCAGTACCCAGAATTCTTTTAACTAAATGTACAAGCTTCTCACATCTTTTAGTATCGGCTGTGGTACTAAAAATTTAGTCCCTAAAGTTTTCTCCCACACTAGATTATTGACCCCAAAGTTGGAATCTATGGAAGTTTAATCCATTTACTCTACTGTAATACAGTTGTTGACACCTTATTGCACCCTTGCATGCCCTCAATCAAGGATAACTGATGTCTATTTCTGTACCTATAGTACTCTCAGCAGCAAAAGTAAGATAGGCTGCAGATTATGTGCAATGAACTGCAAACTGACTTTATCTCCACCACTTTTTCTACTACAGAGGAAGCATGTGAGAATGAAGTTCATGAGAATAATGTAACTTTAGGGTCAGGTTTCAAACTGGTGTCTTGTAAACAGAAGAGAGTCTTCATAGTTTTTAACAAAAGTTCAAAGGGTTGTAAGTACAAAATTTGGAGATTTATGAATTTCTGGTTTTCCTAAAAAAGGAAAGATAGAATACTTGGGCCAAACAGGCTCCCTAATGCTACATGGCAACAATAAACTAGGACCAAATAATGGTGGCTAGAACCCTGCAGGAAGCTAGGTCTCTACCCTCATCACTGTGTCACTGTGTGCTTAGGCACTGACAGGTGATTCTAGTTAACTAACTTGTATTACCCACTTAGCTCCTATAGGCATATATGCTTTTTAGGCTTTGTTGGAGAACTACCTTTAACCAATTAAGATTCCTTCAAAATTGAAGTTGTGGAATTTATTAATAGTAAGAAGCCACTTCCAACCCACTGCATGAGGCATGGTCACATATCCATGTGGCCTAGCCAAACTGTCGAGAATGACTGTCTTCAGGTAAGCCTGCCTCAGGTTTTTCTCGTAGCATTCTTGTGACTCTTGAGTTGCAGCCCCTCTGAGCAGGTGGGAATTAGGACTGAATAAACATCACCTGGTCTATAAATATAGTGAGTTATGGTAGGGATACCTGGCTTTCATATTTAGTAATCATTTATTATATTTTAGTAATGTAACTAGCTGCCAATATAAAAACATGAGAGCTTGACATTTATTGAAATGAAACAAAAGTATCTAAATAAATGAAATAAATAAGAGCCACTGGTGGGTCAATGATGTGAGCATACCACAACATCTAATGCTATGTCCCTGAGATCTTTTAAGAAGAAAAAATCCTGGCTCATTCAGCCTAAAATCTTTATTTATTTATTTATTATTTTTAAAATATGTTATTGTTTATACTATTACAGATGCCCTAGTTTTTACCCCTTTATCCCCTCCACCCAGCCTGCTCCTCACTCCCAAACCTATTCCCCACACCATTGTCCATGTCCATAGGTCTTTCATATATGTTCTTTGACTAATCACTTCACTTTCTTTCAGTCAGTTGCCCCCTCCCTTTTTATAACTTTTTGTTCCATGATTCTGTGCTTCTGATTCCGTTTTGCTCATTAGTTTATTTTGTTCATTAGATTCCTCTTTTAAGTGAGATCATATGGTATTTGTCTTTCACTGACTGGCTTATTTCACTTAGCATTATAGTCTCCAGTTCCATCCATGCTATTACAAAAGGTAGAAATTCTTTCTTTCTTTCTGTTGTGATTATTCCATTGTGTAAAATGTACTGTAGTTGTTTTATCCACACAACTACTGATGAGCAATTAGGCTGTTTCCAGATCTTGGCTATTGTAAATAGCACTGCTATAAATATAGAAGCACATAAATTCTTTTTAATTAGGGTTTCAGGATTCTTAGGGTACATTCCAGCAGCAGAATCACTAGGTCAAAAGGCAATTTGGATTTTTGTTTTGAGGAACTAACATACTGTTTTCCACAGTGGCTGCACCAATCTGCATTCCCACCAATAGTACACCAGGGTTCCCTTTTTTCCCCACATACTTTCCAGCACTTGTTATTTGTGGATTTATTAATGAAGGCCATTTGGCAGGTGTGAGGTGATACCTCATTGTGGTTTTAATTTATATCTCTCTGATGGCTAATGATGTTGAGCACTTTTTCATATGTCTATGGGCTATCTGTATATTCTCCTTGGAGAAGCACCTATTCAGTTCCTTTGATCATTTTTAAATTGGATTGTTTGCTTTTTTGGTGTTGAGTCATACATGTTCTTTATATATTTTGGAGATTAAACCCTTGTCCAATATATCATTGGCAAATATGTTCTCCCATACACTGGGTTCCCTTTTCATTTTGATGATGGTTCCTTTAGCCATGCAGAAGCTTTTTAATTTGATGTAGTCCTTTTTGTTTATTCTTTCCTTTATATCCCTTTCCCTAGGAGATATATTGGCAAAAATATTGCTACGTGGGGTACCTGAAATTTTACAACTATGTTTTCCTCTAGAATATTTATGATATCATGACTTATATTTAAGACATTTATCCATTTTGAGTTTATTCTGGTGTACAGTATAAGATTGTGGCCTAGTTTCATTTTTTTTTTGCATATACCCGTCCAGTTCTACCAACACCATTTATTAGACTGTCTTTATCCTATTGTATGCTTGTGCCTTCTTTGTCAAATATTAATAGACCATAAAGATGTAGGTTTATTTCTGGGATCTCTATTCTGTGCCATTGATCTATGTGCCTGTTATTATGCCAGTACCAGACTGTTTTGATTACAGTGGCCTGGTAGTATAATTTGATACCATGTATTGCGATCCCTTCACCTTTGTTATTAAGATTGCTGAGGATATTAGGGGTCTTTTTATGTTCCATATAAATTTTTGGAATATTTGTTCTAGTTCTGTGAAACATGCCATTGATATTTTCATAGGAATTGCATTGAATCTATAGATTGCTTTGGGTATTATGAGCATTTTAATGTTAATTCTCCCAATCCATTAACATGCCATATGTTTCCACATATTTTCATCTTCCTCAATTTCTTTGTTTAGATGACTAAAGTTTTCTGAGTACAGGTCTTTCACCTCCTTGATTAAATTTATTCCTAGGTACTTTATTTTTAATTTCTTTGTTGCAATAGTAAATGGGATTTTTTTCTAGTTTCTTTTTCTGATAGTTCATTATTGGTGTATAAAAATGCCATCAATTTCTGAATATCAACCTCGTGTCCTGCTATTGAGTTGTCTATGTACAATTTCATGTTGTCTGTGAATAATGACAGTTTTACTTCATCCTTCCCAATTTGGATGACTTTTGTTTCTTCTTCTTATCTGGTAACTGTGGCTAGGACTTCTGAAACTATGGTGAATAAGAGTAGTGAAAGCGTTCACCCCTGTCTTGTTCCTGATATTAAGGGAAATGATTTAGTTTTTGCCCATTGAATATGATGTTGGCAGTAGGTTTCTTGTATATGGCCTTTATCACATTGAGGTATGCTCCCTCTAATCCCACTTTGCTGAGAGTTTTTTTTATCATAGGTGAGTGCTGGATTTTGTCAAATGATTTTTTTGCATTTATTAATATGATCATGTGATTTTTATCTTTCATTTTTCTTATGTGATGTATCACAATTATTGATTTGTGAATATTATACTGTCCTTATATACTTGGAATAAATCCCACTTGATCATGGTGTATGATCTTTTTGATATATTGGTGGATTCAGTTTGCTAATATTCTGTTGAAGTTTTTAGCATCTCTGTTCTTCAGAGATATTGGCCTGTAATTTTCTTTCTTTTTTTGTGTTTTTAGTTGGTTTTATAATTAGGATAGTACTGGCCTTGTAAAAAGAGTCTGGAAGTCTTCCCTTTTCTTGAATTTTATGGAATAGTTTGATAGGGGTAGGTGTTAGTTTGAGAAGGATAGGATGTGGTCTATCTTTGAGAATGATCCATGCACATTTGAAAAGAATGTATATTTTGTTTGAGTTGGTATGCTGGTAAATATCAATTAAATCCATTTTGTCTAGTGTAATGTTTAATGATGCTGTATCTTTGTTGATTTTTGTCTGGAATATCTGTCTGCTGTTGACAGTGTGGTATTGAAACCCCCTACTATGACTATATTGCTGTAGATACCTTTCTTGAAATTCTCCAGGATGTTTTTTATATATTTTGGTGATCCTATATTGGGTGAATAATGTTTACAAGCATTTATATTCTCTTGGGCTGAACCTTTAAGAATTTTGTAGTGATTTTTTTGTCTCTTATTATGGCCTTTGTTTAGAAATCTGTTGTCAGACAGTATTGCCATCCTAGCTTTTTTTGGTCTTCATTTGCATGGAATATTTTTTTTCCCATCCTTTCACTTTCACGACATGTATATCTTTTTTTCTGAGGTGAGTCTTTTGTAGATAGCGTATATTCTGGTCATGTTTTCCTATCCATTCAGCCACCCTATGTCTTTTGATTGGAGCACTTAATCCATTTACATTTAAGGTTATTATTGATAGGTTCTGATTCATTGTCCTCTTTTTCCTTTGTACTCATATTCTTCTCTCTATTTCTTCTTCTTAAAACACTTCCTTTATCATCCCTTGCAATGATGGTTTGGTGGAAATGTACTCATTCAGCTTTTCATTTTTGTCTGGGAAGCTCTTTATTTTGTCATCCTATTTAAATGAGAGCCTTGCTGGATAGAGTAATATTGGTTTCAGGTCTTTGCTTTTTATTACTTGCAATACTATCTGCCAGTCCCTTCTGACCTATAGTGCTTCTACTGAGAAATCAACTGACAGCTTTATCAGAGCTCCCTTGTAACTTTTTCTCTTGCTGCCTTTTAAGATGCTCTTTCTCTTTAAAATTCGCCATTTTGACTGTGATGTGCCTTGGTGTAGACCTCTTTGGATTCATCTTATTTGGAACTCTCTGTGCTTCCTAAACTTGTGTGACTTTTTCCTTCACCAAGTTAGGGAAGTATGCTTTCTTTATTTTTTCAAACAGATTTTCTATCCCTTGCTCTCTTTCTTCTCATTCCGGTATTACTATAATATGTATATTGTTACATTTCATGTTGTCCCAAAGCTCCCTTAATCTATTACCATTCTTTTTAAATCTTTTTTTTTCATTTTGTTGCTCTGAGTGGGTATTTTTTCTGCCTTGTCTTCCAAATTGCTGATTTGATCTGCTTTGTCTAGCCTGCCTTTAATATCTTGCAGTGTATTCTTCCTGACAGATATTCATTCTTCATTGCCATCTCGATCTTATTTACAGTTTTTTTTAAAGAGGACTGTTTTTACTTTTTAAAGATTATATTTATTTATTTATTTTAGAGAGAGGATAAGGAAAGGAGAAAGACAGGGAAAGGAACATCAATGTGTGGTTGCCTCTCATGCACTCCCTTCTGGGAACCTGGCATGCAACCCAGGCATGTGCCCTGACCAGAAATCAAACTGGTGACCCTTTAGTTCGCAGGCCCATACTCGTGATCCACTGATTTATGCCAGCCAAGGCTTATTTATAGTTTTTATATCCTTCTTTATGTTGGTGTAGTTCTCTTTAAGTTCTTTGAACATTCTTACAACAATTACTTTGAACTGTATTTTTAATAATATGCTTGTCTCAATTTCATTTAGTTCTTCATCTGGAGAGTCCTCCTGTTCTTTCATCTGGAGGTTGTTTCTTTGTTTCTCCATTTTACAATAGCTGTCTCTTTTTTTGTTAGTTTCTATGTATTAGATAGATCTACTTTTTCTTCTTGTCTTGTAGGGTAGCCTTATGTGGTTGGAGTACTGTGGTACTCAGTGGTGCAGTCTTCTTTCTCTCTTCATGTGAATGAGCTCATGGACTCTCCTGTTATATTTGGGCCTTGATTCTTGTTGACCCATTTGTTGGTTGTATCTCCCCTCTGGTTGTCTGTGTGTGAAGGTCTATTCCTATCATATCTTTTATGCTGTTGTGCAGGTACCAACAAAACAAAGCAAAGCAATACAAAAAACAAAACTCAAACAAGCACCACCCCCCAACCACAACAGCAATATCAATGACAAAAGAGCCAAGAAGAATAAAAGCAAGAAGAGCAGTGAAATAGTAGGGGAATGGCACAAAAAAAGAAAATAAATAAATAAATAAAATAAAAGAAGACCAAAGGAAAGAAAAGTGATTATGTGAAGAGAAAAGGGATGAGAACTAATACAACTAATAAATTGAAAGTGGAAAATGGGGGAAAAGTGACAAAGAAAGACAAAGAATAACAAAAATAAGGAAAGGAAAGTAGAAGGGAACAATGAGTTAATCAAAGGTAAAGGTAAAATAAAGATTTGAAAGAAAACATAGAAAACCAAAAATAGAAGAAAAAGAAAATAACAAGACTATAAAAAAGGAAAAATAATGAAAGTAATTACAAGAATAATGTGAGATCCATCTCAGCAGAGTTCAGTTCATGCATGCTAGGTTCTCCCTCTGGATATGGCTCTGATGTGTCTGAGGTCTGTGTAAGCCAGTGTCACAGGCTGTCTTCATTTAGCCCTTAGCAGCCTATTCAGAGCTGTCAGTTATCTACAGTTTGTGGCTGATTCCTCCAGGCTTGACTGCACCCAGGATGGGCCAAGCTACTCTGCACAGCTGGGTTTTAACAGCAATGGGTCCAGGGGTATGTCAGCAAATGACCCAAGTCACTGCTTGATCTACCTCTGTCAGCCTTAGCCTAGTTGTGGACCTGACTCTTTTTGATAGGGCTTCTGGTAGGGTTAGGAGACTCCTGGATCTCCCATGTCAAGTGCCTTTCAGACTTCGGGGAAGATGGTGGGTGTGATCCCCAACCCCCATACTACTAGTCTGAGTCTGTTCAGGATTATTTCCCTATACTTGGCAGGGTGGGGCTCCAAGTAGGCTAATGGATGGAGCTTCCAGAGTCCAGGTTTTGGGTCTGCCAGGAACCAAGGATGTTTCTATGGATTTTCTTTGAGGGGAAGCACCCATCTGTATACCAGCAGAGTGTATGGTATGGCTGTGCCCTACAGCCACTCTCTGATACACCCCTGAGTTTATATATGTTGTTGTCTCCTCAGCAGGGGTTCAAATGCAGGATGGGGAAAAAAGGAGTAAAAGAAAAAATCCCACACAAAACAGAACAAAATCCTGAACAAACCAAATAAAAGGAAAAAAATATTCAGGCTATGGTGAACAGGATTCCATAGGATGGGTGGAGCAAGTGATATCTTGCAGGGTCTGGTAATTGCTTTCCCCCTGAGAGGGTCTTGCTCTTCTCAAGGAAGATGGCCCTGTGAAATCCAGGCATACCCTGTCAATGAAAGCCTCACAGTTGCTCCTCCATGTCTCTCCCCAGCATCTCCCACATTAGACTCTCCTTGCCAGACTGCAAATCATACTGCCTTTCCTTCACTGGGGCCCAAGGTGAGTGGCTGTGAATGCAAGACCTGTGCTTTGGCCCCTTTAAAGGTTAAAGAAATAAAATAGTGGCTTGGTCTCCAACAGGTTTCATCTTTCCCCAGCAGAGGAAAACCCTGCAGCCTTTCATTGTTGGATGCTGCTGTGGTGAGTTGATCACAGCAATGGCACGCTCTGTGCTTGGTGGCCCCATTTGTAGATCCAGCTTCTTTCCTCTCAAGGGGAAGCTCCCACAGCCTTGGTCCACTGCCTTTGTGAAAATGAGCTCATAATTGACCCCACACTTCCTACCCATCTCAAGGTGATTAAAAGTCTCTTTTTTAGATGGTATTTGGTTTATTTTGGGTGACTGTTCTCCTCTTTAGTTTTATTTCCGATTTGGTTCTGGGAGGAAGTCTTCTACCTATCCTCCTACTTTGCCGCCATCTTGACCCTTTAAAATCTCTAACTCTTCAATAGCAGAAGATTTGGGGATATGTGTGTATGCACAGCAAATTGCTTCTTTTACTTTGACAAATGAATACAGTTCATTTTGTCACTTTTTTGTTGCATCCATGGGTACTAGGATCATATTCTTGTCCCAAGTCCCTGCATTCCTCAGACAGTGATTTTTATCTTATTT
Organism: Trachops cirrhosus; assembly: GCA_028533065.1. Lineage (NCBI taxonomy): Eukaryota > Metazoa > Chordata > Mammalia > Chiroptera > Phyllostomidae > Trachops > Trachops cirrhosus. The sequence goes on along the minus strand of CM052544.1, from coordinate 55,754,505 downwards.
CCTGATATTTATAAACTAGATGGATGTGATCTGAGCCCTAGAATTTGCTAGACACTGAATCTTTCATTTACAAAGTAGATAGCTCATGCAAGGAGATATAACACACTTCTCTGTCAGTCAAGTCCTAATAGATTTCTAAAATGGGGCTGTCAAGCATAATTAGAAGAGAAGCTCATGTTTTGACATGACATTTAACCTTCCAGGAGGGAGTGCACATGCCACAAAGGTGAGAAATGTGTGGATCTCCTCATATAAACATATTTATACCTGTCAAAACTTATCATATCAGTGACAGCAGCAAGATGGCACAATATACTGCACAATAAAATCACTATCTTGCTTTGTGAAAATTACACTGCTTTTGACCAGAAAAAAAATGCTGAATTGTGTATTGGTGAAACATTCTTCATCATTCTATCATGGAAGAAAGCCAAATAGTGAAACTTCTCAATGTACTGGCTAAGTCCATTAATACATAAACCTAATCACACACACACACGAATAAGCTTTATCTTACTAAAAATATTTGTTTTATGGAACAAATTATTTTCCTTTTTACCAAGAGAAAGGCTCTGGATGAAATGCTTTGTATTTGCTATAATTTTGGTATAGCATTATACTTGATGCACAAGCCCAAAACCAACATTAGTTATACCACACTGGGTTCTTTATTATCACAAATACATAGTCTTAAAACCATAAATGTTCAGATTCAATAGGCAGATGGTAGCTACTGAATATCTTAAACTGGCACAAGTTAAGTGTAAACAGAAGTTGATAGTTCACACATTTGTGTAAAAAACTTGGATAAATCTAAATTGAATTTGATGACATTAAAAATATTTGAAGAGTTTTATGAGATAATTGCCTGATTCCAATGTGTTCTTTTTTTCTGCTCCTCTCTTCTTCCAGGTCTCTCCAAGGGAGTCTGTTGCATTAAGTGACCAATAAGAAATGAACTAACAGATCTGGACTTCTAGACTAGCTTTCTCACTGACTTATAGGCTCTGGTTACAGAGTAGAAAAAGCTGCACCTCCACATATTTCAAATTATGAAAAGGATCTGTATGTATGAGGCCATAGAATAGAGAATATTCTATTTATTCTTATTGGCTTTTTTCATTCAAGACCAGAACTTTTAAAAGTGTATTCCCAAAAACACTAATCTCATAGTAAAGTCCATGTGATCAGGGAATTTGGAGCAATAATAATGTTGCAGAACTTTTTAATGGAAATAATCTCATTTTAGTTATCATATTTAAGAACATTATCAGGTTTTATGTAAAATTTCACATTTGTGGTTCCCTTGAAAAATTAAAGATATGTTAATACAGTTACTATATATTCACACAGAAATAATTTTTTGTAGCTTCAAATTAGGCCAAAAATGAGCTCTCCATTAGTCAAATGACTATGCAACATGCCTGGATTCTGGCAGATTTTTACTTGGCTCCCACTGTTTTAGTCTTTCTAGAAGATACACAGTATCTTTTGGTGTATTAAAGGCTCCAGAAATTCCCTCAGTAAATATTTATATTTTATTTTGTTTAAAAGTTGTTACCAAGTATATTTTGGAATGTACTGTTCTAGATAAGTCTTTGAGTTTTTAATTACAATTTTTACTCAAAAGTGTACACATGAAAGGGCATTTCTAATATATTATTTAGTTGTTGGCTATGGACCATGAATTCAAGTAATTTTTATTTTCTGGTATAAATTCTATGTTACTTTCTTAGAAATAACTGTGAAAATATTTAGGAAGCCTAAATTTTCCAAAGAGGATTTTATTTCCAATGGTTTTGTAACCATTCAAGATGTAGAATCTATCTATCTAGCTGGAGTGTTCACACATTCAATGAGACCTTAATCTACGAAGTAGAGATGAAGAAGCTTTTGGATTTTACCTGAGGCTTAACATTAAAATATCCAGACTAGGGACTCACTGTGATGCTCATCTAATAAGAAGCCCTAACAACATGCATTTCAGAAAAAGGCTTTAGAGAAAAAAATAGATAAAATTGCATATGATAAGTAATTGGAGCATATAGTACTATTATTCTATCTCCAGTTAAACTAGAACTTAAGTAGGTATTTCCCTCATATAAGTATCAGCTTAGTAACTCTCAAAAAGAGAAGATGGGCAATAAGTACTTCTTGGGAGGTGTACCCTACATGTATCATCCAAGTGCTCACTGTGAAAGCCCTAAAATGATATTTGACTTTCATCTTGCTTGTTTGAGTACCCTGCAGTTATAATAATGGTTTTCTGAGTTTCCTAATATCAGGGTTGGAGAGTGTGGCTGTAATGGCAACAAAGATTTCATTAAAAACTCTGACTGACTTCAAATCTTTAAGTGGGTGTTCTCTTGATTTAGCTAAAATGGACTCAGGAAAAATAAATGGCAAACAAAGAGGACAAGTAAGTTTAGAAAGAAGTTATTTACTACTTTAATAGAGCCATCCAACATTTGGTCACATAGATTATTCTGAAACCCAATTGCTTTAATGGTCTCCCTACTTCACCAGAAAAGATGTGAATACTCTTAGAAAAAGCAAATCAAAATAGAAAAAGATGCTATGATAAGACTTGCTGCTACAGTACTAAGTACTTAATGATGCCAGACTTTGGGCTTAATCAGAGGGCATTTCTGCAGTCTAGGACAGTTATACAAAGCCTCAAGACATTGTATTTACAGGACTTATTAATACAGGGATCCATATTCTACCACAACTCTGCCAGAGTCTTAACAGCATGGTGGAACAGCTCCCTTCAACATCCTCTCTTTCTTTTTGTGTAGAAGCTAGTAGTTCTAAAAATATTTTCCTGGAAGAGGTTAAAACAGTTATTATATATCAATTGACTATAAAGTATGGTTGTGTAAGCCAAGCTTGCATGCTAATATTGCACAGGGCAGAAAGCAATAAAACAGGTCACTTGCTTCCTTGGGCATCTGGTAGAAACAGAAGGAAGCTCTTGATTCAGTATTAGGATGCCTCAGATTCCAGGAGTCCACCTGTAGCTGGCTTTCCAGTGCAAGCGCCCCGCTGAACTCTCAAAGGGACACATCTTCCTTGCCAATAGAAAAAAAATGATGACAAGAAAGAAACAAAACAAAGCATCCAAAATTCAAAGAGATACACCAGGTGCCTCAAACTGTGGTAGTTCATATCTTGAAGAGAATATATAATATTTCAAAATATTATATATACATATATTTCAAATAGTACAAAGTAACTATAGATCCAGATTAGAAGACAGTTGATCATTCTTCATAATCCCCAAAATTTTCATTGAGAAAATTCTGTTTTAAAAACCCAATTTCCATGATGTTGGTCAAAAACTCTGGTCTTCCCACTATAGGATATTTCATGACACAGTTAAAGTACTGTGGTTATCTGGTAACGAGTCAAAGTGCAAATAAATCCATTTGGCTTGTAATGTGTTAGATGTTTTAAATTCTTAAAATGTATTTTCCGCAGAGTTGATTTTCCTGTATTACTACAACAAATGCTTCTGTTAGGTTCTTGGGTGGATCTGTAACCAAAGAAAGAAAGAAATTTCAGGGAAAAAAAGAAAAAAATGAAGGCACAAAGAAAGGTGATCAGGCAGAAAATTGAGAACATCTTGAATTTTTAGGATGTTGCTTTTTTTAAGTGATCTGAAGTAAAAAAAAATGTTAATGTCTAGAACAACAGTTCTCAAATGGTGATCAAAGTACATTTACAGACTACTATATATTTTGTCAACTTATTAAATTAATTTTGTCACATTAAGGAGACAGAATTTTAGAGCCAGGTATGACCAGAACTGATTTCATAGGGTGAGATCTATGCAGCTACACAAAGCCCTGTGCTGAAAAGGTCCCACACTTGGCTTAATAACTTCTTGCTGCCATCTTGAAATTATTAGTAATTTTTGAAAAAGGGCCCCCATGTTTTTACTTTGGGCTGGGTTCTGCATATTACACTGTCAGTCATGTGTCTGATAAGAACTTGAACTGACTAGGTCTTTCCATGTTTTCATCATGTTGGCCTGTGGTAAGGTGTAGAGGCATGGCATAACGTGAAGTAATTGCCAAGGTATTTAGGGCATAAGGCATTTTTCTTATAAATTCAGTGTCTGAGTCCAGGGAGTATATTTAGGAGTATACTTGAAGTTTTCAAGGCCAGGTAAAAACAATAATAAAAATCTACATTTAAAAGTTGATTGGGCCAAGAGTAGAATGTGTGAGAAATCTTCACACACTTTTTTCATCCTCTCTGTATATAAATAATAAATGCTGCCAAACCTTTGTTTCCTACATTCCAGTGGCATTTATAACCTTCTGTTTTCATTGTCTTCTTTTTCACCAAAGGAGGGAGAAAGTGACATTCACAAAAATTGCCATTCCTTTATTTCTAGCATCACACCACTCATCCTTGGGACCTGTCCTCCATGGAAGACCAGGAACTCTGTCATGTCTACCATCACATCCCCAAGACCTTTACACATTAACTTTACAGAGTAGAGGCTTAAATATATTTATTGGCTAAATAAATGAATGAGTTCACTTGGAGCCAGGGGCAATTGTGATATTGTGCTATCATAAGCTGGTTCATTCTTTCTTTCTGCAATCTCCAAATACCCATCCATCTCTTTCTTTCTTCCTGCCTCTCTCTTGCCACACCTCCGACTCCTCTGTTTTAAAGATGGTTCATGCAAAATGGAATAGAGATCATGATTGTGAAGTCTCTCAGAGCACTTCAGACCTGGTGGGAAATTGATTGAAAAACTAAAGTATGTCAAAACTAGTACTTTACCTTCAGTACTAAAAATATATATATCATGGAGATAAGCAAATTCAGAATTGTCATTAGTGGGATGGGACCAAGAGACTAATAAATAAATGATTGTAGTGGGTTTGTGTTGAGTTGATCACAGAAAACGCGGAATTGGCCAGATGGCATTAGTGGTTACATGTGCAATATGAGTTCTGTCCATTCACCCTGTTAGGGGATGAAATTGGATTCTGCATTGTGCACTAACTTTATTTTCTCACTGTCTGAAAGACATTAACATACTGGGCTGTAGGAAACCCAAAGTTGCATAATACTTTTCCGGGTACTACATCAGATTGTGTTCTGCTATTTTAATCTGCTTATTTTTCTAAGTGACTTTGATTTTCTCCTCATTTCATTTCCTTCTTCTTCTTATCCCCAAACAACAAATATTCACTTTTTACCTGTGAATTATTGCAGCTTTGTCAAACAACTTATTTCCTTTATGGAGAGGTCTGTCTTTCTAAAGAAAGCCATTGTTACTGAATACACAGTATATAGATTTGTTCCTGGATGCATGAGCTATTGCCTTTCGACTTTCAAACTTATATTTTTATATGACTTTAAAGAAAAGAAATAAATAAACCAGTAGGTATCTAAAACCATAGGAAAAATTCTCTAGTTAATATTTAAGTAGATTAGTCTTGCTGTAAACTACCAATGAAGTAATTTTAATAAAACAATTAAAGCAACAATCAAGCATGAACAGGGTTAAAATTTAGCCATGGCACTTCATCCAGGAAACCAAGCATCTCTTCAGGAGGGTGTCTGTCATCAGCTTTATTCTATGGGAGGCTCTCTATAGGTGGCATTCATTCAGGAAGCTTCCTTTTTCCCTAAGATTTATTTTTTCAAGTCTCATGAAAGGAAAGCCTTTGTCTAATTCTACTTAACCTTCTTTCTTTGTGTTATATTGTCACTGAGATCAAATTTCCTAACGTTTATCATTTACCATTAGATTGTGACCTCTTACCTCGGTTACTTCTCAATCTGTGATGTCTGCATGTCTAAAAGAAACAATGAATTTCTACTCTCTACCCTTTTCAAAAAAAGAAACAACTCAAGAATATGAATTTAATTATACTTTGAGGCATCTTTCATCTACATTTCAAAGACTGCTGAGAATTTTGGTTCAGGATGATTATTTGGGAAGTAATCCCTCTAACAGGAAAGTTCTTAAAAACCTACATAGGTAAAAACAATGCTGTACCAGGAATCTTTCTTGCAAATGTCTTTACATTGGAGTTACTTTTTAAAATAATATATAAAGGAAACTCTTAGTTTGTCATTAACAATCTGGGTATGTTTCTTCATTTTTTTCCAAAGAGCATTCTCTTTGAAAATTTGAATCAATCTTATGCATAGGAACAAAAAAGGTGATTTTTGTTTATTTTCCTTTTCATTTTGATAGGAATTTGAAGAATTTCTTTATCCTAATGATCACCTCTTAGGTAAAAACAAAAATAAAAACATGTTATTCAAATTGAAGTACATTTGTGAATTAAACTTTTTCAAAATTTAAATTGCTAGAGTCAGTGTTTGAAGTGTGTAGACACAACATTCTCTAATAGGGAAAAATACATAGGGCATACTAGAAAAAATTGATATAAAACCTATTCTCAGAGCATATGATCTAAAGACTGTTTTTGGTATGTCATTTAGAGAGAGTGGAAAGCTCCTGTATGTATCATCTGGACTTAATTGGTGCCTTTGTATTTAAAAGCGTTTATTTTACTATGCATTTTTCGATAAAAGGAGGGGAGAAACTGTAAGTCAGTAGAAATGTCTAAGCCCTCTAAAGGTTTAAAAGTACAGCTTTTTCTAGTGTCTTCTTTTCCCTTCTCTAAAGAAAGATTTGAGAATTCTTAGTTGACTGATGTGCCCCTCAAAAGCTGTAAAACAGTGTCTCATTTCCTTGCTTGGATTGGATGCACACATCAGGACTGGTACATCTTTGCTTTCAAACCCATGGCAAGGGAGATTTATTTCTCTTCTATACTCAACTGGCTGGGCTCCATTCAGCCCACCTAGGGCACTAGCGGGTGCTCCATCCTCTATTACCATGATCAGATTCTGCACTGCACTTCTGTGATGTTAGAAAATATCTAGTATGTATTTACTACATGCTTTATGCTTTTAAAATATACTCTACAGAGGCTGAATTGAAGAAAGTCACATAGGTCACATAAAGATAGCATTAACAATTTCTGTGTTTTGTTTTTGTTTATGTTCTAGCTTCCAAAGAGTCTCCTCATTGGTACTATTGGAATTTCACTATTTAAATCCTGAGATAACTTGACTTGCATGTTGCTCTTTATGGAGTTTCAAGTCTGGAGGTACCATGAGAGCAGGGATTACCATCAATAAAGGCTAATCAGTTATCATTTGGAATAGAAAACAGCGATTTAGCAGAAAATACAGGGGTGGGCAGAAGTAGGTTTTTAGTTGTAACACAAGTAAATAATATAATAATCAATAAATAATAATGCAAAAATAAACTCTGTTTCATGTACTCACAACTGTAAACTACTTTTGCCCACCCTGTAAATCAGCAACATGTTTAAAATAATGTTGATCAGATTTCAGTCATACTTCTGTAATTATGCTGGCCATATAATTCAGGGTAGCTTAAAAGTAATTTGTAAGAGCATCTTCAAATTACTTGGTAAAATCATTTTCAGGCAAATTGCAACCAAAGGAAAACCTGAAACCCAAATGGTACCAGGTAATTAAATAGATTATTTCTGTGGATAATTTGCAGAAACTGGGCTTATTTCTATAGGTGTTTCTTTGGTAGGTGTTTCATTAATATGAAATAAAATAATCCAAGCTGAGCTTCTTGGATACTTAAAAATGTATGTAAAACTAGAATGATTCAGAAATCTCTTGGCTGCAAGCCAGGGAGGTATGGCCATTTACTAGCTAAAATGATTAATATAGGAAACTAAATTTGACATCCAAACATCTCAACCCATTTTATATATGAAAAATTAAGCATTTAATATGATATTATGAAACATTACTTTCGTTTTCTGCATCACAAAGCTGCAAGAACCAATTTTAATGATAGTACCGAGAAGAAAGATCGTTATGATTCATAATATAGGAATTGGAATCAGAATTGCTTTTTTTAATTTTGAGTCACTCTTTTGAAAGATCAACATATTTACAAGGTCAACATATTGAGATGTATAATTAGTAGAGCTTCCTTTAAAAAATATACAATATATTAAACACACACAACAGGGCTGATATTCACATGATGCACATATATGTGGTCATACTGATTGTTAAAATAGTAACATAACTTTGTACTAGTAAAGAAATATTGCCTTAAGTGTCGTGAGCACCCCACCCTCCCCGACCCCCTTCAGGACTCCCAGACTTTCTTATGGTCCAGTGTACAGAAGGTCAGTGGCTGGCCTAGCTGGGCTTCTTCATCCTGCTCTAGCATTATGACACAAATCTTGATGAGTTGGTAGTCTCACAATACAGGTTGGTATACATTTTGAACACAACTTCTGATTTAACTAGAGTAATCAAGGAATGATTATTCACATCACAAAAAATCTTTCATTTCCCTATAAGATCATGAGAGATTCCTTTAAAGGATCTGTACTTAAATCCAGACTATTTCAACAAACTTCGTGGACAAATTACACAACATCCTCATTTTATTATCTATTCTGAGCACCATAGATGTTGGATGAATTATCCAAGTAATTGCCTCACTGAAATGTAGCTTTATTTATGAGTCAGTAGCAGAAACACCAAACTGCTCAGTGTAGAAAAGTTAACTTCAATCTCTAAGTTCTTGTTGGTGGATGGACACTGATCAGGATGGTTAAGAATGCTTTCTATAAGGGAAAAGCCTTTTTTTTTTCTTGTTCAAAGCTTCCCTGGGTGATCTTTGGACAACACAAAGGGTAACAGTACAGGAGTAACATTCACAAGACATTAGAAATAAGTGAACTTACTCTTGTGGTCTTAATTTTATTGCCTGTAGCACACATCCATCCGGAATTATCAGGAAGTGTCTTACATTCTTCTCCTTCAAGACAAGGTTCCATCTCACACCACCATTTTCCAATCACAATGGAGGCTGTACAGAAGCAGAAAATAAGTGTTCAGACAACCTGGGCACTGCTGCTGTGTCCCTCTACAGGTGCGATTTCTCATTGAAGTCTTCTTTAACCATCCATAACTGGCTAAGAATACCCTATTTAGAAGAACTAGATTTTAATTTATGCATTTTACAATGCAAATGTTGTCTAGTTTCATCAAACAGCATTTTGTCAAAAATCCCCCTGTATAATAGAATCATATGGACTGGAAAGACTTGCTTATTGGAAGATTTTTTATTTTGTTATTTTTTGTAAACCAGAATTGTTTACTATTTCTTTCCAGTGAAGAGGACAAATTTCTAAATGCTGTTCAGAATGACTGAGCTATTCTTTTCAGAAAGACCAGCTTATCCAACCCAGCATTAGGGTTTATCCTTCAGCCTACGGCCTTTGAGAATTTTAAAGGCCCACCAAAAGAAAAAAATGAGTTGATTAAAAGTGCAAAAGGAAAACTGCAAAATAAAAAAGTAATAATAAATGCAAATATTTGTTTATGGTCAAAATATATTTGATACAGGTTGTGGTTTCTTTTTAATATGTTAGATGTCACATGGTTGAGACTTTGAAAAATTGAGTCCCTGATAAAATAGCCCTGTATTCCAGGGTGATATCAAGGTTGACCACAATAGGAAGCTGGCAATGGATTTAGGGGATGTATTTACAGCACACTGTTTTTGATAATGAGATTTTATAAAACCAATGATTAGATTCACTCAGTTCAAATCAAGATGCTCACATTTCTCTTGATGCCCTGGGTGAAAAATTATTTCTGTACATGCATCAGTTATTTCTGAAGCTCCTCAAGGCATTAGTTTTACACAAATGTTCCTTGGCTTTTTCAATAAAGGCTTTTATCGTGATACTTTCTGACTGGCTGTTTTTGCACTAGGCTGGAAATCTAGTCCTTTACATCACCACCATTCAACTCCTGACATGGCAAAGATGAGTCTCCGCTATGATGCTTCATTCTCACATCAACAAGGAAACCAAAGGACATCTGTTAACATCACAGAAAAGTAATAAGAAAATGGGATGGATCCCCAGCCAGTGTGGCTCAGTTTGTTGGGCTTCATCCCACAAACTGAAAGGTCACCAGTTTGATACTCAGTTAGGGCACATGTCTAGGTTGCAGATTCAGTCCCTTTTGGGGGCACGTACAGAAGGCAGCCAATTGATGTTTCTCTCTCACATTACTGTTTCTCTCCCTCTCTTCCTCCCTCCTTTCCTCTATTTCTAAAATAAAAATAAAAGTAAAAAAAGAAAAGAGTGGAGAAAACCCCACAAGGATGCAGGAGCACATTAAAATTCTCTCTCCATATTGCCTTCATTAGAGGATTAGCTTGCTAATGTAGAAGCAGAGTGGTTCAAACACCCAGATATCTGTCTGTGTTCAGATTTTCCTCCTATAGTTTTCCTACTTTCGTCTTTCCCTTCTTCAGAGTCCTGTCTTCCTCAATCTTTGAGTAAAAATTTCTATGCAGGGTTATATATGGAAAATGATGTCTACTCTAGTGTATGGGAAGTTAAGGCTTTTTTTATTGGTAATTTTGTTTATATTTGATTGAAACTTTAGTTGTGGATCAGACTAAATCATGTAAAATGTAAATTCATCAGATATGCAAGAAAGTATAGGATGTAAAATCTTTTAAATAGTTTTATCCATATGCAAGTCAGTGTGATATTTTTGTAAAACACAGTAATAACAGAAAACACAAATCCTCCACAAGGTACAAAATTATTGTAAGAGTTCTGAATGTTTTCATTTTTAACAGCAGTGTTGTGCACCTGGACAGGGCATAGGGAAAGATTCTGGTCATGGGTAAAACAGTACTTATTTATGTGAATTGATAGATGACAATATTAAATAAGAGAGGCATATATTTTGGCAACAAGAAAAACATACATAGTGCTGAAAGGGAACAACAGTAAATCACACAGCTTTGGGTCACATAAGATAAAAGTCAGTGTTGGCAGTGTTATTGAAAGTCTGCAATTTGAAGCTCCCTTTTGCTAGTGCTCAACCTGCCATATTAGCCATGCTGGCCCCTTAAATCCTGACTAATGTTTCAGTATTAATGCCCTGAATCTACACCTTTGAGAATGGAAACCCTCTGTCTGATCTTAGCTCTGAGGGGTAACTCTCTTTACCAACAGTCTCCAATTGAGCATTTCATCACCCTTTCCTCATTTTTCTGAATGGGAAAAATGAATGACAACCAGCCATGGCTCAGCCTACTCACAGAGGACATTTTTCCTTTTTTTAGGGTTCCCTCTGCCCTCTCCAAAGTGACCTACTTCATTGCAGGCTAATAAAACAGTTCCTCTCTCTCTCTGAAGTATGATTATCTTCTAAATGACAATGCAGATAGAAAAAGAATACATCTCAAAACCCATGTATCCCCTTTACTTCAAGTTTGTAAAGATCTGCTGATTCATAGGAAAAAATAACAGGCTTTCTAAGAATAAAAATGTCTTCAGCCTTGCCTTTACACTCTAAAAATTCCCATTGTACCTGCCTATCTAAGTAGAGTTTGTTGACTTGGCACTGCCTCTGGCTTATCAGAACCCAGTTCATTCTTATTTTTTGAAAGATACCATTGCATTTATTTTGTTTCTGATTTGTGCACTGCAGGGTCATCTTCATATATATCTTCATATATCTTTGTGCTTGAGATAAAACATTAATCTTCAATCCTAATCATTTTCATAAACTTGTATTTGCAGAAATATCTTTAAAAAATCATAAAGAGAGGATTTAAAAATTGCCTCCTCTTCTCCCAAACTGGAAGCTACCTAAAACCTACAGATTAATAAAAGGAAATAATATTAATGTTATTTAACTATTTTTGTAATATTTTTATTGTGGATATATTTATAATAAAAAATTAAGTACTGAATTTTTTAGATGTCTTAAATTATAATGGTCAGTACAATAATAAAAATGATAATTGACTTTTTGTATGCTTTTTATATGTTTCTGTACTTGGTACTTTGAGAATATTATATCACAAAACCCAAGTTTTCCATCATTATAATGTCAACTCATTCTTCTTTTGTGTTCAGGATTCAAAGAACTGCAACAAAGCATTTATTGATTTCTGAGTGAATGAATAAATTCTTGCTGCTATATTAATATAGAAATAAATTCCATGTCAATATACTTATGGAAACATAATATTGAGGGTACATTTGGTCTCTTGTAAAATTAAATTTACTTAAAAATAATTTGGGTACTCCTTTCTCCACAACCTCACCAGCACTTGTTTTTTGTTGATTTGTTTATGATGGCTATTCTGACTGGTGTGAAGTGGTATCTCCTCGTGGTTTTATTTTGCATCTTTCTGATAGCTAATGATGCTGAACATCCTTTCATATGACTGTTGGTTGGCCTTCAGTATGTCCTCCTTAAAGAAGTGTCTGTTCAAATCCTTTGACCATTTTTAAATTGGATTGTTTGTCATCCTAGAGTGAGTCATGTGAGTTCTTTATATATTTATATAGTGCACTGTTGGTGGACATGCAGACTGGTACAGCTATTGTGGAAAGTACTATGGGATTTACTCAGAAAACTCAAAATAGAACTGCTTTTTGACCTAGCAATACTACTGCTGGGATTATATCCTAAGAGCCCTGAAACACCAATCCAAAAGAACCTATGCACCTTGATGTTCATAGCAGCACAATTACAATAGCCAAGTACTGGAAGCAACATAAATGTCCACCAGTAAATGAGTGGATAAAAAAACTATGGTACGTTTATTCAATGGAATACTATGCAGCAGAAAGGAAGAAGGAGCTCCTACCCTTCAGTGCAGCATGGATGGAATGGGAGAGCATCATGGCAAGTGAAATAAGCCAGGAGGTGAAAGAAAAATACCATATCATCTTACCTATAAGTGGAACTTAATTAACAAAACAAACAAGCAAGCAAAATATAACCAGAAATATTGAAATTAAGAACAAACTGAAAGTAACCAGAAGGGAGGAGGGAGAAGGATAATGGGGGGAAATAGGGGAAGGTCCATCAAGGAACATGTATAAAGGACACATGGACAAAAACAAAGAGGGTAGGTTCAAGGGTGGGAGGTGGGGATGTGTGCAGGAGGGTGCATGGTGGGGTGAAAATGGAGACAACTGAACTTGAACAACAATAAAAAAAAATAATAATTTGGGCAAGAAGGCAGTTTATATTACATTTAGTTCTTCCTAATTTGAGCTACACATATCTGAGTTTCATAAAATTCCCACTAGTGAAAAGTTTTGAAGACATGAGAAACTTGTGAGGTAGATGTATAATTCTGTAACAACTTTTCTCCCCTAAAAGAATGAGTTAATTAAATATCAGCTGCAAAACAGATTCTCTGTTATCTGTGATGATTACAAAAGAGGGTCTTAAAGTCACTTTTAACCCTGGGGTTGTGGGATTCACTCAACAACTGTGCCATGTTCAGGAAAATACCTGATCTTCAACTTTTTCAAGAATGTTCACCTTCCCTTGAGAGATTCTTAAAATCACTAAAGCCACTTTAATCATGTATCTTGATTTCGCCTTTATACCAGGTAACACTGTTGTAAAGAAAAAAGAGAGACTGGAAAGGAGAATCTATCCATCTTTCAAGGATAAATCATAAATAGGACAGAAATCTCTTATTTTATTGTTGTCTGTAACTTTGAGGCATTTTCCTGTGGGAACAGATTAAGGTACTAATATATAATGACATTAATAAATACAGCAAATATACATTATATTGTCTAAGAATTGTAGTCCATTTGTATAAATTCAATAAAAAATGATTAAGTCTCAATTCAGCACATTCTATACTCAAAGCACTGTCCGATTTGCAAAGACTATAAAATAATGAACATGACACAGCCCTGCCCTCAAAACTTACACTTTAGCTCAATGTGTCTCAACATGGGCTCTGTTGGCACTGAGGAATGAATTATGGTCAGGGGGTATAAGTGAGTGGAGTACTACTTCAGCTGCAAACCCCTCATTGGGCCTGAAGAGCAGGCTCACAGTAGAGAGTAGGAAGAGAAAACCTTAATAAAGTTTGGAAAGCAAGGTGATTGGGCTTTTATCTTTTCACTTAATTTTTATTTTTTTAAAGAGTGGTAAGTCACTAAAGAAATGATTCAGATTTGGTGAGCAAAGGGAAGATCTGATTATAGCAGTGGATGGGGAAGATGAGGAAGATGAACTTTGCAATGATGTATAAAATGGAAGAAATAAGCAAACAGATGAAATGCCAGTAGGTATCATATCATTCAAATAGAGATGGGATAAGGTCTTGATTTCAGATGCATACTATACAATTGTGAAAAAGGGGTGTTGCAACTGACAAACATTATGGCCAGAAACTCAACTATATTAACTGTAACCTTAACCACATTGGACTCAGTTATTAGCTTACTCACCAAGCAGTGAAGTACTTCCTCAAGGACAGGGATCACACTGCATCCATCTTTGAATGACACAGAGTAACTCAAGACTTGTTTGAAATTTAAAAATGAATAAATTAATAAAAATAAAATAAAAAGAGAAAAATAGTGCCTATATAAAAGGATAGTAAGGATTACATGATAAATGGTCGAAGCACTGAGTGGTTTCTGGCTTTAGTAAATGTACAATAAATATTAACTATCATTATCATCATTATCATTTTTATTACTCTAAGGAATAAAATCACTCCAAAACAGAAAAGGCAATTCTTCACAAAGTTTTTTTTAATAATTTTTTTTATTTTAGATTATTCAGTACAGTTTCTATCTTTTAATCCCATTCCAGCCC
>CM052544.1:55696616-55739272 GCA_028533065.1 Trachops cirrhosus | reverse complement strand
GCTTTTTTCTACTTTGTCCTCCAATTTGCTGATGCAATCTTCTGCTTCATCCATCCTGTTTTTGATTCCTTCTACTGTGTTCTTCAGTTCAGAAATTATATTCTTCATTTCCTCTTGGCCCTTGTTGATAGTTTTTTTTTCCTTTTTCATGTTGATATAGTTTGCAATGAGTTCATTGTAGTTTCCCTGTAGTTTCTGGAAACTCATTGAGAGTACGTGGAAATTCCTGGTAATCATTGCTTTGAACTCAGAATCTGATAGTTGAGTTGCCTCTATTTCATTTAGCATTATTTCTGAGGCTTCCTCCTTTCCCTTCATTTGGGGATTGTTCCTTTGTCTTCTCATTGTTCATGAGACTCTTCTTGCTAGCCTCAGCTTTTTAAATTGATCTGTTCTGGCTCCCTAGGTTTATGGTGTGAACTTCTGTGGAAGAATACCTGTGAGATTCTGTGGTACAGTCTCTTTTGGGTATCCAGGCGTTCACAGTTTCCACCTACTTTTTGTGATCAGTTGGAGGGGTACGGCAAAATGTTTTAAGACAGCAAGAGAGTATTCTATGATATTTATGGTAGCAGTCAGTATAGAGGAGATAGGAGATCCTTTTTCTATGTGTAGTGTTAATTGTGATCTTCCACCCCACTAGCCACTTTTTAGAGAGGATGTAAAGATGATAAGATTCTTGTTAGGAAGGGAAGGATTGTGAGTTGACTCTAGAAAGTAATGAGGATGTAGGAAGTCAGAATCTGAGGTAGGTTGAGAGTAAAGAGTAGTAAATATGTGAAGTGTGTGAGAGAATAGAGTTAAGCACTACAGTAATAGAGCTCAGGACACTGTGAAGTGGGCTAAGAACTGGAATGGATGATGTGAATTATTAACAATTGTATGTAATAGCTATTATTTACTGTAATATTAGAGCAACAATCCTATGACAGAATCTGTGAAATCTAAATAACAAGAATAGAGATTATTGAGCCTTGTACTCAGGAATAGAGAGTAGTGTACTAATGGAATACAATTGAAGGACAGTATATTAGCAATACACTATAAATGAGACAACAGGGGAAACCTATCAAATGATACAATATAATCAGCCAAGCAAAGAAGTCTATACAAAAAGAAGAGGAATACCAAGATACTATATAACTAAAAGGTGTAGGAATAATGAAATAATGATTATACTATTATGCAATTACTTGCAGGTTCAAAAAAAAAAAAACAAAAAGAGGAATGAACCAAGCAGAAGATGGAAGGAAGAATGGATAAATTTGGAAAGCAAGGGAGAAGGGTCAACACTAAGGTGACAGAAGCATAAAGAATCGTTAGATCACAACATAATACAAGTTGAAATATAAAATTTACTTAAAGATAATTAAAAGGAAACACACAAAAAGCCAACAAACAGCAAAAAAAAGAAAACACACACACAAATACACATACACCTATTATTGATTTCAGACTGGCCCAACCGGATTTTCCAGCTGGCTTTCGCCCACTGAGGGGTTACTGGAGACAGGTTTTCTCTGTTCCCCTTTCAGGACTCATTCAGTCTCTGACGTACTGTTCTTAGTGCAGGCGTGTGCCTTCTCCCCCAGCTGGTCTGATGTCTCCTGGAAGGGACCCATGTGTGGGGGCTGGGTACAACTATGTGCGAGCTTGGGAGTTCACCGCAGTGTGCTCCGATGTCCCATGGAGTGCCCGCCCCTCTTCCGGGTTCCTGCTTTCTGGATCCCAAAGGGCACCCACTTGCCCCCAATTCACAGCTTGGGTATTGTAGGTCCTGGGAAGCACCCGTGCCTTTTTATTTTTCAATGCTGTGGTTTCTGAGATTTTCACCAAATCACACTCTCTCTCCTGCTTGGGGGTGCAGGCGTAGAGGCGGTGCCTTTGAATGCAGGGGGTGAGGTGCGCTCCTTCCCCAGGGCTTTGCGTAGGTGCTTACAGACCCTGTGTTGGTGCCTCTTTGTCCTCACTCCTCTCTCTGTGCCATCTGGTAAACTGGCCTCCCCGGGTGCTGCTCAGTCTTTGTCTGGCCAGGGAGGGAGCGGATGACCCAGCTCTCTCCTGGGAGCCCCGTGGGCCGACCCAGGCGTGCTGCCGGGTCTGGAGCTGCAACCCCCCCCACCCCTCCCACCCCGGTCCCCTTGCTGATCCATGCAGTCTCCTTACCCTCGGGTTTTTCAATGTCCGCTGCAATTTTTGATCTCCGATTGGCAATTATTTTTCCCTCCCTGGGTGTGGGAGATGCAAAATCTGCTCCTTCCTACCACGCCGCCATCTTCCCAGCCCCCTTTGACGCAATTCTTCACAAAGTTAGAGAGTAAATCATTGTTTTTCAATATTATGCCGAACTCTGAGCTCATTTCTATGACTTATGAGAGTTTGAGCATAAATTAAATGGTTCAACATATCATTTCATTCATGTTCCCAGAAGTAGTTTATAAGTACATCAATAAAGACAAATTTTCAGGCTCATCTTTTTTGCAACCTGTCATGCAATTTAAAGTATTGGAACTCCAGTAATGGACTGGGACAGCTCTCTAGCCTCCTTTTTGCACAGGTTGTTGGAATAGGTGTTACAATGCTCTTTGTCAAAAAACCTTCAGTGGCTCTCTGTGCTACTATCTTTATCAAAGCAAACAGAAAATTAAATGCATTGAATACCATTGCCCACAGTCATTTCAAACTCCCTCTTTCCTGTGAGCTCACATTTAAGGATAGGATTTAGTGTAGAGCACAGGTGGCAAACACAAGGCCCATGGGCTGAATCCAGCCCTCCACCTTGTTTTATCTGGCCTGGCACCTTGTTTCTACCTGGCTGCAGCCCTGAGCTCTCACTTAACTCTTAAGGAGTAGTTACATTTATACAGTCCTAATATCAGATTTGGCCCTTTGAAGGCAACCATGAGGCTAATGTGGCCCATGGTGAAAATGAGTTTGACACACCTGGTGTAGAGGCATGTACAATGATTAAGACTCTAAGCTCTTGGGTATGTAATAGAAGAAACTGGGTTTGGATTTATACACTACCATCTCCTGGTAGTATATCTTGGGAAAGTTCCTCGGTTCTGATCTCAGGATCCAGAGTTATAAATAGAATTAAAACCACAACTGGTTATAATGAATTTTAGATGACATAAAGTACTTAACATAATACCTAATAAACTTTTTACTCAATACATGGCAGTGTTACTATTATTTATTTATATATCTTCTATCCAGCTATGTTTGCATCCATCCAATTACTGTTTTAAAGAGTTAATGCCTTATCTTTAATGGAAGCTTATACTAATTCTGGGATGCATATATTCATTTTTTGACTGATTAAACTGCATTTCTTTATGAGATGTACAAGATATTTCAAAGTCATAACAACTGATGATGGAATTATTAGCATTGCTCTCTGTGGGAAACCATTCTGCATGCCGTGGAAATGTAGTCAGCCCTCACGTGGAAAACCAGTGGGGTGCATGTCGGCACACAGGACCACACCCACAGATAGGTTTTTCCATGGGGAATCAGGCCTGAATTGTACCTAGGCCGCTATGAGGCTTGCTTTTGCTAAAACTCCCTCACCCTGAATTGAGGCAGCAAGGGCTTACTTCAGCTTCCTAAAATCTGAGCTAAACCTCCTAAATAAGGAGAGTTAACAATCCAACTGCTTTTCCCTTTACATTTGCAAATATCCTTCTTCTATGATGTGATTAGCAACATCCTCTTCTTTGTTGTCTGTAAAAGGTAACCACCTAATGTGAACCTGTGCAAGGACTACCCTCCTTGTAATGTATCCAGGAAAACAATAAAAGCCTGCCCAGGCGGGGGTTGGGGCCCTCTCTCTCTGACTTAGAGAGCAGCTATACCATCCTTTTTTTCCAGAGGATTCCTGTAGTCCATGTGTATTTGTTCATGAGCAGCCACAACATACATGGATCCTGCTGGCCAGGATCTGCCATAGCTCTCCTGTACAAATACTATTCAGTGCTTTTCAAACTGGGGCAATTTTATGTTGGTGAGAGTGCAGGTGACGGTGTGGATTGTGAACTGGGCAGTATTTAAAACCAGTATGATACAATTTCCTCGAATGGTGGGTTTTCTTGAAGGTATTAAAATAAAAAAAGTTGTCCTTAATTCATTCAAAAGCTATTTGTTAACTGCTGTGCTGAGCATAAAATAGGCACAGTTCCTATTCTTATGGGAGATATAAACTAAATGTAATGATGCAATAATATATACTAACAAATTGTGATGTGCAAAAAATATACAATGTGCTGTGCTATAAAGGTAACTAAAATGTGGATATGATTTAGGTTGTCAGGGTGATGGTGGTAAGAATTCTCATTGATATAATAATTTAACAACTAAGAAATCAACAAAATAGCCCTGGCTGGTGTGGCTCAGTGGACTGAGTGCTAGCCTGTGAATCAAAGGGTTGCCAGTTCAATCCCCATCTAGGGAACATGCCTGGGTTGTGGCCCAGGTCCCTGGTAGGGGGTGTGTGAAAGACAACCACACAGTGATGTTTCTCTCCCTCTCTTTCCTTCCCTTTCTCCCTCCTTTCCCCTCTCTAAAATAAATAAAAAATATCTTAAAAAAGAAATCAATGAAATAATTTTATATTATTACATTAAATATAATCTTATATACTATATTGTGTGATATATGTATGTTGTGATATAGTCTGTCCAAGATGTATCATTTATTGAAGAAGATACAAGTAACATTGTACATAGAACAATGACACCTTAGTCCCCTTCATAGCAGGCATCTTGGGACTTCACACAATTCTCCCAATTGCTATCCGCTGCCTCATGGTGTTCTCCTGAATCTCATCAGTGGTTTGAAATCTCTTCCCTTTGAAAAGTGATTTTGATTTTGGGAAAAGACTGAAGTCACAAGGGCACCAAATCTTGAGTGTAGGGGGGCTGAGTCACCTGGATGATTTGATGTTTCACCAAAAAACTTCATGAGATATGATACATGAGCAGGTATGTTGTTGTGTTGAAGCTGTCAATCACCAGTTGCCCATAGCTGCAGCCTTCTGAATTATCTGAATAGTTTCTGCAGAGGAATGTTTAAACTTAATGAAAATTTTGATGCAGATTTTTTGCTCTGCTTGCTCAGTCATTTTATTTTTGTTTTTTTCTCAGTCATTTTGAATGTGATAGTCATACAGTACACATGCTCACTCAATGGCATCTACTGCCCCAATTGACTAGTACAGTGAAGTCATCTAGTACCTGTGCATTCCAGTCCACTCTCCTTGGCTGCCAGGTTACATTGATGTCGTACAAACTGTTATTATATTAACAATGGCTGGACTTTTTCTGGACAGACCTAATCTCATTCATATATAAACATACATGTGTAAATATATGGCTAACCTCACAGAAATTTGAATATACAATACATAAATCTTTTACTTGTCCAACCTGTCTTATCAGAAGGCAAGGGTACAGGTCCTTCTTTGACAAACATCATCTGCTCTAGTGAGAGGAAATTTTTAGAGACTTTTTGCTAACTCAGGGATATGCTCTTAATTCCTGCCAATAATAATATTGTTCTTCTTAAGCTGGACACATTGGCTGGAGCCCCTGGCTTATTCTGAGTTTCAATATGGTTGTCCCTACATATCCATGGTTTTGCTTTCTGCAATTTTAGTCACTTGCAGTCAACTGTGGTTGAAAATACATTAACAGCATTTATTGAAAAAATCTGTAGGTAAGTGGAACTGCACAGATCAAACTGCCATTGTTCAATGGTCAAATGTGTATTGTTATAATTGTATTTCATTATTAGTTATTTTTGTTAATCTCTTATAGTGTTTAATTTATAAGTTAAACTTTAGCATAAGTATATATGTACAGGAAAAAGTACATATAGGGTTTGGTACTATTAGTGATTTCAGGAATCCACTGGTGGTCTTGGAATGTATCTGTCTTAGATAAGGGGAGACAACCGTATGTTATATCACTATCATCCTGTCCACTTATGTCACACACTGGATGTTGGTCTTATTTTCACTAAATTGATGGTTTTATTTTGGATTTAAATTCAGCATATTTTTGCATTAGTATAGGTACATAATTTTTATATATGGTTAAAAAACTATGCTTATTAAATAAGTCCCCTGCATTACATTCTCTATGTTCTTTTTTTACAAATTTAATCTTTATTGTATTTTTACATTACTTTTCAGTCCCCTTACATCTCCCTTCCCTCAGCAATCACTACACTGTTGTCCATGTCCGTGAGTCCTTTTTTCTATTTCTTCAATCCCTCTAGTCTCTAAACTAAGCCCCCACTAGCTGTCATCCTGCTCTCCATCTTTGAGTCTGTCTCCATTTTTCTTGTTAATTCAGTTTGTTCATTAGATTCCACATATGGGTGAAATAATATGGTATTTGTCTTTCTATGACTGTCTTATTTCACTTATCATAATGTTCTCCAGGTCCATCCATACAATTGAAGAGGGTAAAATTTTCTTCTTCTTTTTTTTGCAGCCAAGTAGTATTCCATTGCGTAAATATCCCATAGTTGTTTTATCCACTCATCTATTGATGGACATTTGGGCTGCTGATTCCATACCTTGGCAATTGTAAATAACACTGCAATGAACATAGGGGTGCTTTGTTCTTTCGAATTAGTTTTTTTGGTTTCTTTTGGATATATTCCCAGAAGTGGGATTGATGGGTCAAAAGGAAGATCCATTTTTAATTTATTGAATTATCTGTATACCACTTTCCACAGTGGCTGCACCAGTCTGCATTCCCATCAACAGTGCAAAAGAGTTCCTCTTTCTCCACATCCTCACCAGCATTTGGTGTTTGTTGATTTATTGATGGTAGCCATTCTGACAGGTGTGAGATGATATTTCATTGAGGTTTTAATTTGTATTTTCCTGATGATTAGTGACATTGAATATCTTTTCATATGTCTATTGGTCATCTGTCCTTTTTGGAGAAGTGTCCATGCAGGTCCTTTGCCCTTTTTTAAATTGGCTGTTTTTTTTGGTGTTGAGTTTTGTAAGTACTCGTAAATTGTGGATATTAACCCCTTATCAGATGTATCAGCAAAAATATTCTCCCACTTTGTGGGTTGTCTTTTTATTCCTCTAATGATTTCCTTTGCTGTGCAAAAACTTTTTAATTTGATACATGCTTACCTTACCTGGTGAGATATATCAGAAAAAATATTGCCACAAGCAATGTTCAAGATTTTGCCGCCTATGTTTTCTTCTAGGATTTTTATGGTTTTGGGTCTAACATTTAAGTCTTGATACATTTTTAACTTGTTCTTGTTCATGGTGTAAGAAGGTAGTCTACATTTATTTTTCTGCACATATCTATCCAATTTTCCTAACACCATTTATTGAATAAACTATCTCTAACCTATTGTATGTGCTATAAAAGGAACATATCTAAACATAATAAAGCCATATATGACAAACTCACTGCCAATGTCATACTCAATGGGAAAAAGCTATAAATTTTCCATTATGATCAGGAATAAGACAGCGATGTCTACTTTCACCTCTCTTACTCAACACTTTACTGGAAGTCCTAACCAGCAATCAGACAAGAAGAAATAAAAAGCATCTAAATTGGAAAGGAAGTAGTAAAACTTCCTTATTCTCAGATTGACATGATTCTGTACATAGAGAACCCCAAAGATTCCACCAAGAAACTACTAGAACTGATAAATGATTTCAGCAAAGTAGCAGGATACAGAATTAATATCCAGAAATTGGTGGCATTTTTTATATGCCAATAACAAACTAATAGAAATTGGAATCAAGAAAGCAATCCCATTAACAATTGCTTCAAAAAAGAACAAAATACATAGGAATAAGCCTAACCAAACATGTAAGAGACCTGTACTCAGAAAATTAAGACATCGAAGAAAGAAATTGAGGAAGGTACAAGTAAGTGGGAGTACATACCATGTTCATGGATAGGAAGAATTTACATCATCAAAAATGTCCATACTATCCAAAGCAACCTATAGATTCAGCACAATTCCTATCAAGATTCCAATGACATATTTCACAGAATTAGAACAAAGATTTCAAAAATTTATATGGAGCCACAAAAGGTCATGCATAACAACAGTGTTCCTGAGAAACAAGAACAAAGTTGGAGGAGTCGTGCTACCTAATATCAAACTGTACTATATGTACACTGTAATCAAAACAGCATGGTTCTGGCATAGAAACAGACACAGAGATCAATGGAACAGAATAGAGAGCCCAGAAATAAATCCATACCTTTGTAGTCAATTCAACAGATGAAGCAAATACACACAATGGCCTATATTCTCATATTTAACATTCTCTCTTTAACATACTTGTGTGACCCTGAAGTTAATAATAGATAGTAATTTGTAATTTTATTGAGATGCAAACATTTTGATGTTCTTATTTTTGTCAACCTCAAAAATCTTTACATTTTCCCACTAATTCTGAATGTAATATATATTCTCTTCTAAAATTGAAAACATGCAGATGATTGTCTAAAGGATCATATGCATCACTCATACTCTCATTAAATAGATGTAGACTGTTATATTTGGGTATTTTTTTTCAGACTTTCTCTTTGAGTTTTTTTGAGACAGCATCCAGAGTGATCTTTTAAAATGCAAATAATTTCACACCACTCCTCTGCTTAAAGCTGTCCAATGGTTTCCATTACATAGAATAAATTGTAAACATCTTACTGTGTAGCCTACAAAGATCCATGTCATTTGATACCTCCACCTGTCCAATTATATTTTCTACCATCCCCACTCTATTTCACATTTTGTTGCAATCATTCAAACCTGTAGCTCTTCAGCGAGCTTGTCAACTTTATTTTTGATTTGGCTCATCCTCTGTCTCAGGCATGTTCTCCCAGAATTGACACTGATCTGGCCCAAATTCAGTTATTTCTGCTCAGAGTGGCCCATTCTTGATTATTTATCTAAAATAATCTACACCTACCTGACCTACTACTTTCTCCTTCTAGCCTGCTTTCACTTTCTTCATTATAGTAATACTACCTGAATTCACACGTTTTTAGTTTATCTGGGTGTTTGTCTTTCCCTCCCACTTGATTGTAAGCTTCATGAGGTTTGAACTCTATATTACCAAGTGACTAGAACATGCTGGCACATAGCAAGTGATCAATATTTATTTTTTAAATGGTTGAATAAATACATACACCAACACAATTTGTAATATAAATTTTTCATAAGAGTAAAATTTATCACATATACTGTTTTGTACTCTAATTTAAAACCTAACCACTGAACATACACATTTTTCCTTGTCTGTAAATAAATTAAATGCATCATGATTTTAATACCTACATAATATCCATAGCAAGGCTGTATCTTTATTTACTAGTCCCATCTTATTGAAAATTTAAGTTTGTGTGTGTGTGTGTGTGTGTGTGTGTGGTCGCTGGTTTGCTATTAGAAAAAATGTTTACATGAACATCCTTGTGTGGATGGTGAAACAGCACCAGCTGTTAGAACCCTATTCACCAACATCACTACTTGAGTTCTCGCTAAGAAAGAATTCAGAGTCGAGACTCAAAACTATAAGTGAAAGTTTATTTAGAAAGTCATAGAGGTAAGAAAAATTAGCCCTAGAAGAAATGGGCTCAGGAAACTAGTTACAGAGGCAAAAGAAGAGCCCTTGGAACTTAGGAGACAGAGGCAAAGACACAGGTGTGCTCTGGGGGCCTGAGAGTGAGGGGGTGGGGGGAAAGAGAGAGAGAGAGAGAGCACATGCAGGCCTCTTGTCTTAGGGCTTTTATTTGGAGCTCACAGGGGACAGCTGACATAAAATATTCAACAGTTTTCCAGGTGTGCCTCCTCGGGGTTGTGGTCTCCACTGATCCGTCAGCACCAAGGCAGAGGGTCATTAGTCATTGCAGCTGGTCCTGATGTCAGCCATGGCATTTCTCCATCTGGTTTTGCTGCTTTTCTGGGCCCTGAGCTGAAGCACAGCTAAAGCCTAGATATCATATCTAGGGGTTAGTGCTTAAGGGAGTGGTTGTGCAAGGGCTTGCAATTTTGCCCATCACTAGACACCTGGGGCCCTTCACTCTGGTGACCCTCTGCACCCAATCTATAGTGCCTATTCTACTCATACCTATCCAATCATCTTGTACACTTACACATAGTTCTTTCAAGTTTATTTAATTTAATTTCATCAGGATGAATTCTAAGGAATGAAATTTCTTAGTTAAAGGATGAAAAGGACCTTAGTACTTGTGATATATATATTGTCATACTGTCATCCAGAAAAAAATATACAAACTGCTATTTCTATCACAAGTACCCATGTCTCTATATAGCTTCCCCAATGCTAAATTTGTAATGATGTTAGCGTGGCATGGATTTTGCTTTTCTTTGGGGAGGTTTCAGAAACATAATGCTTAGCTAGCTAGTTAACCCAGACAACTGCCAACCTTCATATTCCACTTCAACTGTCTATAGAGTTGAATTAATATAGCAATAAAACCTCAATTACTTTGTTAATAATTTCTCCTCAAAGAAACTTAACTGAGAGGGCTGTCACAAAAATGAAGAGAGAATGAAGAGGTCAAGACTAGCGGAGGCTCGAAGTCAAAATCAACCAACCAACCAAACATGCCACATGTGATGTCTTTATGTAAATGGATATTTCTTATTAGTCCCAACTGAATGGGATGCACTTATAGCATATGTATCTTTTAAGTTTAGCTAACTCATTGTTAAGAATCTTGATCTTTAAAAACAGAAGAGACATTTATGTTTTAATTCCACTAGAATTTCATATCCTTGTGTTTGTCACTTCTATTTGATCCATTTATATCCATGGTAACAAAATGGAGTGGGGATACCTGGGTGGAGAAGAACCCTAAAATTGTTCTGCATTTTAAATCAAAAGGAAGATCAGATTTAAAAAATGATATTTACAAACAATGGTTAAGCTACATATATATCCGTATATCTTTTGGTGCTAAGATCTCTGTGTTATTATGACTTTAGAGGAAGTATATTCATATATAAGTATTTTCCCAGTTTGAAAGAAGTACTTTATAAGGTTATTATTAGATTGTATAATATGATTTTTGCTAGAATTTCTATAGATTTATTATAATCAAATAATGCCAGTAAAGTACCCCTTCCACTTTTCAAATATAAAGTAATGACTTTTATAGTTATTGATATGTTGAAATATCACTTTTGGTTGTTCCACTTTGCAACTGATCCCAAATTAAATTATTCCCAGAAAATTCTTGGCATCAGGTTTCTTTGCAAAATGAGTGCTTGCTGTCTTGGCAGTAATGGGAAAGTTGTACAGTGATTATAGGGTCTTTCATTTAATCTCACTCCCACTAGAGAAGATCAACGGAGATAAAATTTAAATAGAAAACACATTTCAGATGCCAGCAGTGAAAAAACTTTTTTCAGCCTAATGAAAAGGTATCAATTTTCTCTACTTTATTCAATAATTTGTAAGTCATTTTCTAAATGGATTAGATTACAGGAAGTTCAGACTCCCAGTGAGATGCTCTTGGCATTGATGGAGACTTTAGACAAGGGAGAAGAAGAGGGCATGTGAAACCTCTTAGGCCTTTTCAGATCTGCACAAATTATTAGCAAGTAGGAGAGAAGTGTCTCTTACCCTGAAGTTATCTATTGTCTGAGAAACCAGATCCTAGGGAATTGAACAAGACCCATGTTTTCTCTTATTTTATTAGGATGTGAAAAGTGGTTGAGTGAGTTACAACTGAGAACAGAGAAATCTCAGGAGGAATGAGTCCTGGATGAGAAGCTTGTGGCTCCAAGTGTTCTCTTTCACAGTTGTTTGATAAAATAAGAGAACAACCTGCTCTAAAGCCATTAAACTCATGCAATCTTTGAGGAGACTTCAATGCCTTTAGGTTTATTATAATAATTGAACTTCATAAAACATAACCTTTCATGTGAGGATGAAATGCATAAATCTTGAACATAGAGCATGCTTGGATCTAGTTTTAATTGTGTTTGAAATGGCAAAATAATTTGATTATTTGTTATTTTTTGTAATTTGGCAAGAACAGTAATTTGGCAATATTCCCTTGGCATATGACTTTGCATGTAGTAGGCAGTTCTGTGTGGCATGGGCCCAGCTCCCACTGGGAGATGCACAGGACCCATGCCCATGGAGAGGTTCTCCCTTGGGGAATCAGGCCTGCAATGTACTTAGGCCACTATGAGTCTTGCTTTTTGCTAAAACTCCCTCACCCCGAATTGAGAACAATTACTGCAAACCAACCTCCTAAAATCCATGCTAAACCTTCTGGGGATGAGTGTAATCATTTTAACCACTTTTGCCTTTTCATTTGCAAATATCCCTCTTCTGTGATGTGATTAGCAGCATTGACTCCTTTGTTTTCTGTGAAAGGTAACCACCTAAAGCGAACTCATGCTTAGCAAATGAGGACCATCATGTAATGGGTGGGAAAACTCAATAAAGGCCTGTCATGGTGGAGGTTGAGGCTTTTGCTCCCCTTGAGAGAAAAGCCATGCCATCCCTTTTCCTCCACTGGTGGTAGTCCATGTGAATGTCTCATTTTCATCTATAATGATGTGGACCCCATGAGCCAGGGTCTGCACCATTTGCCTATTTTGAGAAATGGAAAATAAAAACCAACCATTTCTTTTATTTTCCCCTACAGAATGGCACACAACTAGCATGGTTATTTTTGTGGAATCGTCTAGATGGATTATAAGACTTTAGCTTTACTTATCAGAAAATATTTATAGACTATCTGCTCTGTGGTTACCACCACTTAATATAGGCCATATGAGATACATAAAAATATGCCAGACTTTTACATATGTTTCCAAGTAGATGAAGAACTAAGAAATAATATGAGGTCCTTATTTTTAAATACTTCACTTACATTCAGAATGTAAAGAACAAAAATGAACAAACAAAACAGATAGATTCAGAGAATAGACTGATGATATCCAGGTTGAAGGGAGCTTGGAGAGGTGGGTGAACAAGTGAAAGGATTGAGAAGGAAAAATTAATAGTTACAAAATAGTCACAGGATGTAAAGTACAGCATAAGGAATATAGTCAGAAGTAAGAACTATGTATGATGTAAGGTGGGTACTAGATTTATTGGGTGGATTACTTTGTAAGTTATGCAAATGTCTAACCACTATGTTGTACACCAGAAATTACTGTAAAATACCAAATATCAACTGTGATTGAAATATAAAAAATAAAAAAAAGATTAAAATAAAAATCAGAGCAAACTGATTGCCAACGCACATTGGAAAAGAAAACTCATAATATTGGCACTTTGAAAGTTATTTTATTTATGTCAATAATAACATCAGGAAAGTTAGAGAACCAAAGGAGACAAGGAATATAAATACGGAAATGTTTCAGATACATCCATTTGCAAAAAAAATCTAAATCATAGCTCTACTGACTCAAGCCACATATCCACTACTTTTGTGGCTGAATTGAAAAACTGTAAGTTTAGCTAAATTGGAAGCAGGCTGCAGTTCATTGCCAAAGTTCAACATCAAAACCCAGATCTAGAATTGCAATTATTTTTTTTTATTTTAGTGTTGTTGAAGTACAGTTGCCTGCATTCACCCCACATCACTCCCCTCACACCCCAGCCATCCCCACCTCCATCCTCTGATTCCATTCTACCTTGGTTTTCTCAATGTGTCCTTTATAGTTGTTCCTGAAAACCCTTCCCCCATTCCTCCCACTATCCCTTCCCACCTTTCCTCTTGTTACTGTCAGATTATTCTTAATTTCAATGTCTGGTTATACTCTGCTTGCTTATTAGTTTTGTTGATTAGGTTCCACTTAAAGGTGGAACATATGATATTTGTCTTTCATCGCCTGGCTTATTTCACTTAGCATAATCTTCTCCAGTTCCATCCATGTTGTTGCAAAGGGTAGGAGCTCCTTTCTTTCTGCTGCATAGTATTCAATTGTGTAAATGTACCATAGTATTTTGAACCATTCATTTATTCCTAGGCACTTAGGTTGCTTCCAGCACTTGGCTATTGTAAATTGTGCTGCTGTAAACATTGAGGTACATAGGTTCTAATGGATTGGGTTTCAGGGTTCTTAGGATATAAACCCAGGAGTGGAATTGCCAGGTCCGAAGGCAGTCCCATTTTTAATTTTCTGAGGAAATTCCATACTGTTTTCCACAGTGGGTACACAAGTCTGCATTTCCACCTACAGTGCACTAGGGTTCCATTTTCTCCACATCCACTCCAACACTTGTTTGTTGATTTATTTATGATGGCCATTCTCACCAGTGTGCAGTGATATCTCATTGTGGTTTTAATTTACCTCTCTCTGATGGCTTGTGATGCTATGCATCTTTTCATATGTCTCTGGGCCATCTGTATGTCCTCCTCAGAGAAGTGTCTGTTCAAGTCTTTTGTCCATTTTTTAATAGGGTTGTTTGTCTTCTTGGAGTGGAGTCTTGTGAGTTTTTTCTATATTTTGAAGACAAAACCATTGTCTGAGGTATCATTGGCAAATATATTTTCCCATATAGTTGCTTATCTTATCATTTTAAGGCTGCTTTCTTTAGCTATGCAGAAGCTTTTTACTTTGATGAGATCCTATTTTCTTATTCTTTCCTTTATGTCCCTTGCTGTAGGGAGCATATCAGTGAAAATATTGCTGCATGGAATATCTAAGATTTTCCTGCCTATGTTATCCTCTAGGACTTGTATGGTGTCGTGACTTATATCTAAGTCTTTTATCCACCTTGAATTTATATTTGTGTATGGTGTAAGTTGGTCATCCAGTTTCATTTTTTTTTTGCATGTAGCTGTCCAGTTCTCCCAACACCATTTGTTGAAGAGGCTATTTTTACTCCATTTTATGTTACTGCTCCCTTTGTCAACTATTAATTGACCATAAACACTTGGGTTTATTATTGGGATATCTATTCTGTTCCATTGGTCTACATGTTTCTCCTTAAGCCAGTACCTGGCTGTTTTGATTAAATTGGCCTTGTAATACAGTTAGATATCAGGCATTGAAAGTCCCCCTACTTTGTTCTTTCTCAAAATTGCTACAGCTATTCAGAGGCATTTATGATTCCATATAAATTTTTGAAATGTTTGTTATCTCTGAAATATGTAATTCGTACTTTACTAGGGATTGCATTGAATCTGTTAATTGCTTTGGACAGTATGGGCATTTTGATGATGTTAATTCTTCCAATCTGGGAATGTGATGCATGCTTCCACTTGTTTGTATCTTTCTTAATTTCTTTCTACAGTTTTGTGCAGTTTTCTGAGTACAGGCCTTTTACCTCCTTGGTTAGGTTTATTCCTAGGTACCTTATTTTTCTTGTTGTTATAGTAAATGGGATTTTTTCCTCTGATTTCTGATTCTGATAGTTCATTGTGGGTGTACAAAAATGCCTTCAAATTCTGAATATTGACTTTGTATCCCACTGTTTTGCCAAATTCACTTATTAGGTTGAGAAGTTGTTTTTGGTGGATTCTATAGGATTTTCTATGCACACTATCATGTCATCTGCAAACAGTGACAGATTTGTGTCCTGCTTTCCAATTTAGATGCCTCTTACTTCTTTTTCTTGTCTGACTGCTGTGGCTGGAATGTCCAGTACTATGTTGAATAGAAGTGGTGAAAGCAGACATTCTTCTCTTGTTCCTGATCTTAGAGGGATAGCTTTTAGTTTTTGCCCATTGAGTATGATGTTGACTGTAGGTCTCTTGTATATATTCTTTATTATGTTGAGGAATGCTCCCTCTATTCCCACTTTGCTGAGTGCTTTTATCATAAATGGGTGCTATGCCTTATCAAATGCTTTTTCCACATTGATTGATATGATCATGTGATTTTTTTCTTTCCTTTTGTTTTTGTGATGTATTACATTTATTAATTTGCAAATATTGTCCCATCCTTGCATCCCTGGGATGAATCCCACTAGATCATGGTGTATGGTCTTCATAATGCATTGCTGGATGCAGTTTGCCAATAATTTGTTGAGGATTTTAGTGTCTATGTTCATCAGCAGTATTGACCTGAAGTTTTCTTTCTTTGTATGTCTTTATCTGGTTTTGGAATTAGGTTGATGTTGGCTTCATAAAAAGAGTTTGGGAGTCTTCCATTTTCTTGGATTTTTTTGAAATAGTCTGTGAAGGGTAGGGGTTAGCTCTTCCGTACATGCTTTGTAAAATTCTAGAAACCTTCTGGGCCATGGCATTGTGTGTTGGGTGTTTTTTTGATTATTGCTTCAATTTTGTTAGCTGTTATTGGTCTGTTCAGGCTTTCTGCTTCTTCTTCATTCAGTTTTGGGAGATTATATTTTTCTAGAAATTTGTCCATTACACCTCATTTTTGTCAATTTTCTTGGCATATAATTTTTCATAGTAATTTCTTACAATCCTATGTATTTCTGTGGTATCAGTTGTAATTTCTCGTCTTTCATTTCTGAGTGTGTTCATTTGGATCAGTCCTGTTTTTTTCTTGATGAGTTTGCTTAAATGTTTGTCAATTTTGTTTATCTTTTCAAAGAATCAGCTCCTGGATTTATTGATCCTTGGAATTGTGCTTTTAGTGTCTCTGTTATTTAATTCTGCTCTGATCTTGGTTATTTCTTTCTTTCTGCTTGCTCTGGGCTCTGTTTGTTGTTGTCCTTCCAGTTCTTGTAGGTGTAGTGTTAGGTTGTTTGAAATATTTCTATCTTTTTTATGTAGGCCTGTATTGCTATGAACTTCCTTCTTAGGACTGCCTTTTTTGTTTCTCATAAGTTTTGGGTTGTTGTAAGTTCATTTTCATTTGTTTCCAGAAACTTTTTGATTTCTTCTTTGATCTTACTCTTGACACATTCATTGTTTAATAGCACGCTATTCAATCTCCATGAGTATGTGTATTTTTGAGTTCTTTCCTTGAGTTTGGTTTCAAGTTTCAGTCTCTTGTGGTCAGAGAAAATGCTTGATATTATTTCAATTTCCTTGAATTTATTGAGGCTTGTTTTGTTTCCTATCATGTGGTCTATCTTTGAAAATGTTCCATGTGCATTTGAAAAGAATGTGTATTTTGCTTCCTTGGGATGAAAGGCTGTATATATCAGTTAAGTGCAGTTCATCTAGGGTATTGTTCAATGTCACAATATCTTTGGTGATATTTTGCTTGGAATACTATGCTTTTTTGACAGTGGTGTGTTAAAACTTCCTATTATAATAGTGTTGCTAACAATATCTTTGTTGAAGTCCTCCACGATTTTCTTTATGTGTTTGGATGCTCCTATGTTGGGTACAATGTTTATGTCGTCTTGATGGATTCTTCCCTTGAGTATTGTGAAATATCTTTCTGGGTGTCTTTTTATGGTCTTTGTTTGGAAGTTTATTTTGTCTGGTATGAGTATTGTTACAATGGCTTTTTTTCCTGTCCATATGCTTGGAATATTTGTTTCCAGCTCTTCACTTTCAGTCTGTGTAGGGCTTTTGTTCTGAGGTGTCTCTTGTAGGCAGCATAAGTTTTGTCATGTTTTCTTATCCATTCAGTTATTTTATGTCTTTTGATTAGAGCACTTAATCCATTTACATTTAAGGTTATTCTTGATAGTTTCTTCTTCATTGCCATTTTGCTTCCTTTTTTACTGTGTTCTTCTCTCTGTCACTCTTTTTTTTCCTTTTCTTAAAACAGAAACTTTAGCATGTCTTGCAGTGCTAGTTTGAAGAATGTGCATTACTTGAGGCTTCCTTTGTCTTGAAAACTCCTTTTTTCACCTTTCATTTTAATTGAGAGCCTTGCTGGCTAGAGTAGTCTTGTTTGCAGGGCTTTGGTTTTCATTACTTGGAATATTCCTTGCCATTCCCTTCTGGCTTGCAGCATTTCCATTGAGAAGTCAGCTGCTAGTCTTATTGGGGCTCCATTGTATGTTACTTCCTATTTCTCCCTTGTTGCCTTTAAGATTCTCTCTTTGTCTTGGAATTTTGCCATTTTAATTATGATGTGTCATGAAATGGGCCTCTTTGGTTTCCTCTTGTTTGGAATTCTCTGTTTCCTGGATTTGCATGACTTTTTCTCTCATCACATTAGGGAAGTTTTCCGTCATTACTTTTTCAAACAGGTTTTCTATCATTTGTTCTTCTTATTTTCCTTATGTTGTCCCTATTATACGAATATTGTGTTTCATGTTGTCCTGCAGTTCCATCAACACTCCTTCTTCTTTCTGACTCTTTTTTCCTTTTTCTGCTCTTTCTGGGTGTTTTTTCTACCTTGTCCTCCAGCTCGCTGATTTGATCTTCTGCTTCATCTAGCTTGCTTTTGATGTCTTCTACTGTGTTCTTCAATTCAGAAATTGTATTCTTCATTTCCTCTTGGCCCTTGTTGATAGCTTCTATTTCCTTTTTTATGTTGATTTAATTTGCAGTGAGTTAATGTAGTTTCCCTGTAGTTTTTGGTAATTCTCTGTGAGCTCAATGAGCTTCCTTATAACCATTGCTTTGAACTCAGTATCTGATAGTTGACTTGCCTCTGTTTCATTCAGCATTCTTTCTGAGGTCTCCTACTTTTCTTTCATTTGGGTTTGCTTCTTTGTCTTCCCATTGTTTGTGAGACTCTTCTTGTTAGCCTCTGCTTCTTAAATTGATCTGTTATGACTTCCTGGGTTTATGGTATGAACTTCTATATGGTAGAAGGCCTGTGAGATTCAGTGGTGTAGTCTCCTTGATCCCCTGAACTTGCTCCTCTTGTGTTGTCATTTATGTTGGCTCTCTGTATGTCTTGGGGTTTTGATTGTTTTGGGGCCTTTCTTTGATGGGTCCTTCCCTCCAGCTGGTTAACTTAGCATTACTCTGCCCACCATGTCTTGTATGCTGTTGTGCAGGTGCAGACAGGTTGTGTTGAAGCTGGTTCTTCTGTCTGTCCAAGGTTTTGTGGCTTCTCTCTTTGTATTGTTCAGTTGTTTATTCTGGGTAATGTCTACTGTTTTGTTGTATTTCTGGGTTGGTCCTGAGTGGAGGTTAGTGTGGCTTCAACCCTCTCCTTCACCATCTTCCTTTATTGTCTGTTGGTGTTTCCTTTTTGGTGGGTTTCCTCTTCCAGCATGAATAGTGGTGTTCATAGCTCCCACATACTCTTTTATGTTATCAGTTTGAGGTGGAAAGCAAAATGGATTAAGGCAGGTGGAGAGTATTCTCTGGGATTTAAAGTACCAACCCGTAGGGAAGAGGTAGGAGATCCTTTAGATAAGTACAGTGTTAACCAGGATATTTCTCCTGACTAGCCACTTTTAGAACAGGTAGAAAAAAGATAAGACCCTTGTTAGAGTGAGGAAGGATTGTTAGTTCAATTCTGAAAACAGTGAGCTTGTGGAAGGTCAGATTATGAGATATAATGAGAGTAAAGGGTAGAAAATAGGTGTTGTGTAGAAGAGAATAGAGTTAACTACAACAGTAATAAATTTCTGAAAGATAGTGAAATGGGCTAAGATCTGGGAGGGGTACTGTGTAGTATTTACAATTGTATGGAACAACAATTATTTACAGTAGTACTGGAACAACAATAATATGACAGAATCTATATGGTCTGAATAACAAGAATTAGAAGTATATGACCTGGAGTAGTGTGCTATTGGAACACAAGTGAAGTGAAAGTAGGAAAATGAAAAATACACTATGAAAGAGAGAACAAGGAAAACTGGTCAAACAATGCAATTAAACAAACAAATAAAATGAAGAAAACTAAACAGAAAGGAGAGAAATAAAAAAATACTAATAGAATGAAAGAAGTAAAAATAATGAAAAATAATAATAATACAAATAAACAATAACATGCAAGTTCTCTGGAATAGCAAAGTGAAATTTGTGTCAGTTTCTCAATTTTGGGGATTAGCCTTGTGATCCCTCTTTGGTTCTGACTCTGGTTCTTTCACAGCTCCAGCTGTTATTGTCTCTCTTGGGAAAAAATATAAAATTTATAGAAAGAAAAGTCTTCTGATGACTTTAAATCAGCCAAGTGAGTTCTGCTGGTCTTCTTGGCTGCAGCTGGCTTAAGGGGGCTGGATTTTGCTTTTCTTCCTTGCTATGGTTTTGTGAGGACAGGGCCACTCTTCACAGTTGCCCAGCTTCCAGCCCAGTTCCTCAGTTCACTGCTGGGCCCCCAGTGCCCTAGTATGACAGGCTAGCACCTTCAATCCACCAGTCGTGTTGTCCTTGAGGTGCACCAATTAGGGGCAACTCACATGCCACCTTCTCACTCTTTGCTGTCCTAGGTGCTGGGCACTCTCAAAATATCTTTAGGGTAGTTTAGCTCCCTCACTGAGTTAAGTGTTTCTGAGAACTAGTGACCTGCTGCTCTCCTCTATACAGGAGAGTACGTCTTTCAATGTCCTCTACAATTTTGGCCTCCAACCTTCATATATGCTGGGATACTGTTGACTGTTCACTCTGTTTTTCAGAAGGTCAGCGTGTGCACAAGGGGAAGTGGGCTCTGCTCCCACCTATCTTGGACCTATCTTCCAAAGGCCATCTTCCAAAGTCTCTAGAATTGTAATCCTCAATTTGAGGGTTGAAGATCCCTGAACAAGGTAAGGATGGTTGTAGTTGTTGTGGTGGTTTGAAAAGCTTACTGTAATAGCAATAGTGACTTAGTTGTGCAGATTCATTTTAGTTTTTGTATTTACCATCTCTTTATTCCAGGTGATACTAATTTTCCATTTTCTATTATAGAAATGGCCACAGATTCTTCCTTGCCCTCTTTTATCCATACCTTTTCTCCCATCAGTAAGTGAAGTCTATCTCTTTCACACTTTTATCTAGGTTTGACCATGTGATTTGCTTTGCCAGTCAGACATTAGCAAACATGTGCTTGGTAATTTTTGGAACCCTGGACTGACCATAATGAAAGGTCACATGGAGCAGAGAGTAGCTCGCCATCTGAGGTTCTCCTGGGCTAATTAGCTTGCAAAACATCAGACACGTAACCAAGGCTATACAAGGCTCCAGCTGTACAACATCGCTGCTGGCCTGATCCTCAATCCTACTTCCTCTCTTAAACACTGAAATGACTGTTGCACTCTCAGTGATTATCATAAAAGAACATTCAGGATAATTATTGCAATGCTGGCATTTATGCCATTCAACCAATAGCAACAATCAATACCTTTGTACTTCTTATATCAAAGAAAAATCAATTACTATTATTCAAGCTACTTCAGTTAGCCTAACTTGCTGCCTAACATATTCCGAAGTAATAAGTGATACCAGAGGTAATTTATCTATCTATACTACATATATACATACATATACACACACATATATACATATATACATATATGTATAATTTGTGGATTAACTAAATGAATGAATAAATCCAGATATTTGACTACACCAAGGCCAGATTACTCCAATTTCTATCCACTTAGTATAAATATTCACAATAACCAAAGACTAATTTTTTTGCATTAAAATTTAGAAATTCAGATAGTCTATATGTCATCCTGAAAGTGGCTTTCTGCTCACATTATGTGTTTCTCTATTCTGCATTCACAACCACACAATCCTTCACAACACACCATGCAGAAGATGTGAATCTGGTATAGTTCTATGTAAATCAGGCATTTCCCAGAGTTCTTCAGCGCCAGAGGTAATGTTGAGTTTTCTTGATTATAATCCAGATATACTCACAATGGAGTGATACTAACTGTTATGGTCTAGAGAAGCTAAATTCAATTTTACCAAATTATTAAGATTCATTTGGGTGTCTCTGGTGCTATTTGGACAAGATGATGAGAGTATGTAGAAATTGCTGTCATGGTGAAGTGTTTTCTGAGGTGTGCTGTAGCTCAGGAAAGAAAATTGGGAGAAAATCATCCATTAAAATTAAAAGAAAAATATAACAACTAAAGAAAAGGCTTTTAATATTTATTTATTATTGATTTACTACTATTTTCTGTCTTATGTGAAGAAGGCAGAAATTTCTCTGATCCTGAATATGAACCTTGGAGAAAGAGTCTGAAAATCTTCTTGAACTGATAATATTTAATGAGAAGACAGATTTACAGTAGTTTTTTCCTTATGTTCTGAGTTTTTAAGTTGGCTCTAACCCAAGTGCCAAGTTTAAAAATGATTTCATTTCACTTTATGAGATGACAACTTTTCTTAAAGAAAAACCAGTCACCAGTGCAACATGACTTAACATGAAATTCTGAGTAAAGGCATACTGCTTTGTATTATAGAATTTTGTTTTGTATTATAGGATCTTGTTCTACAAAAATAAATACACCAAAATTACTCCCTTTCAATTATGAACCTTATTATGCACTGTTTACTGAGCCATGTCCCTCTCTAAAGTGGAAGGGTAAATCATATACAGTCTGCAAGTGCCTGATACACATCTCCTAGTATTGACTCATTCCTGAAATGCATGATGCCCTGCCAAGTAGTTGCATGGAAAAATGAAGCAATCATCAATTACCCTTCCTAGACTGTAGTTTAGACCAAGATTCATTATTTGGGAGTAGAAGAATTGATACTCAATTTTTTAGTCCTATATCAATATTCATTCCTAAGGTTGTCATATAAAGCTCCACGAAGCAGGCTTTATGGACAAGTAAAAAATAATCTGAAACCAGTGTGCTTTTATCTGTTATTTGACCTCCATCACAATAATTCTACTTTTTTCCCCCCGATAGTGATATTTGGGTTTACCTTCTGGGAAACAACCTTCCCTCAGGTTCCAACCTTCTTGGGTTTTCCTTCCCCTTTGCCTCAGTAATTGGTTCAAGGTGTGAATGAAACTAGCAAATGAGTTAGTTGTGGAAATTTGATTGGCTCTTTTGGGAAAAGGAGGCTGACTTACCTTGAGACTGCTGAACTTTTATGTCAAATTTCAAGTGTCTAGGACTCTCACATGGAATGGTCCTGCTTGAGAATAAGGACAACATGCACAAAATCATAGCAAAGAGATGGTGACCAAGAGACCAAGTCTTGATCTCTTTTTGATAGCCTGAATCCAGGTATAATAGCAGCTAACTTGACATTTGAACTTTTCAGTAGGAGGCCACTCAATTTTCTGTCTTGCTTAAATCAGTTTAAAAGGTGCTTCTATAACAAATAAATGGAAAGAATCCAAATTAACATAATTTATACATGGTTTTGAAGAAAACATGGATATGATTATGAGCTTTATTTAAAAGCTTATTATCTGAAATAAACTGACAACAATCTATTATACATACCCACACAGACACATACCTATTATATGAATTTCTTGAGCAGTGAGTCATTAAAGTATAGTTGTTAAGAGTGAGAAATCTCTGGAGTCAGATTCCCTTTTTGAATCCATACAGTCAGATACTATGAGGTCTTGGAAAAAGCATTAACATCTTTCTGCCCCAGTTTTCTAATCTCTAAGATGGAAATAGTAATAGGACCTAGATTAAAGGATTGTACAATTGAAGGACTTAACAGACATAAAGCCCCAGACCAGTGCTCAGTACAAAGTAAGGTCTCAGAAACCTTAACTTTTGTTATTATTATGCAAGTGAGCATCAGCTCACCTCATCCTGATGTAATTCAATTAAACATAAATATAATGCCTCCTGGTACTGTGCTGGGACTAGGGACAAACTGAATAAATTTTAGTCCATGCCCTTAAGGAGCTCTTAGGATAATTAAAAAAAAAACATATAATTTAATTGCAATCAATGTGGTCAGTGCAGTGATAAAATAAATACTTTGAAATCATAACATTTATGGAGTATATACTGTGAGCCAGGCACTATGCTCATTGAATAACATTGATTCTATAATTTAATCCCATAATGGTCCTGGGATGTGAACATTATCTCATTTTAGAGAGGAGGAAATTAAAACAAAGGAAGACAATATAATTTGCCCATGTTCACCCAGCTGGTAAGGGGCAGCATTATGAATCAACAAAGCAACTGTTTCCAGAATTTACTAGAGGTTGAAAAGTGATGTCTGAGATAAGTGCTGAAGGGTGAATAGCATTTGCAAAGTAAGCAAAGTAGAGTTAAGTAATCTCCATGGAGGTAAAGCTATGCATATGAGATATGAGCTAGAATGGTGCATTTTGGGAACTATTCGTGGTTCAGCATTTCTGGAGCAAAACTGGTTTGTTTGTGAATGAGTGAAGGTAGATGAGGCTGGGGGTATTTTAGGTACTGTGAAAATTTGATCACAGTCTTCTTCATTAAATAGGCTTTATACAAATGCAATTGCTGTGGCCAATCAAAGATTTGATAAAGATAATGGAAATGATAATTTGTGAGGGGAGTAAGTTGTTTTTCATCTCAGGCCATACTGTTTCTCCATCAGGTGAATTTCCCCTCCTGGGTCATGGTTCCGTATTTGAAAAATGCAATTTGGTTCTCTGATGGTTCTGGGAATGAATGAATCCATATGGCAGAAGTAGTGTGTCCTCCTCAGATATTTCCTTCAGTTTCTGTTTCCATCAGAGGCAGTTGGAAGATGTTGGCTCAGCTTTTGCATCCCTCTTCCAATAGCAGATGCAGACCACTTGACTATAGGCTTCTACAGCTTTCCCTGCACACAGGCTACACAAGAGACTGGGGATCCTTGTTCATACACAGGAGCCAGGGCAAGAGAAACTGCAAAAGCCCATGTTCTACATAAAGGGTTCCCCTGAGTTTTAATATATAGGGTGTCACTTCTAGGAATTGATTCTTTCACTTACATGAAATTATGTAAGAAGGAAACTTCACTTCCTTGCTATAAGTGGCAAAGTGACATCATTTGCTTTAAGGTCAGTATAAAAAATGCAACATGAAAACAAGGTTACTTTATTTAGATACTGTCATCTTCCAAAGGTGAAGTCCTCAGCATGTTTTAAAAATTAGTGATGAGTAAAAATTTTAGAAACATATTAAAGACATAATAGTACCAAACTGGGAATTTTCCTTAAAGATATCAGACCAACTGAAGGAAACTGAAGAAGGAACATTTATTTACTCTGTACTTCAGTGTTATTTAGTGCCATATCTGTAATCACCACAAACAATCTTGTTTATCATCACTGGTGTGACCCCTACATACTGAACATGATGAAGTAATTTCATTTGCTCTCTCTTTCACTTCCTCTCCATCTCTTTTATTGTCTCTTCTAGTAGCAGGGAGAAAGAACTAGTGATGTCCTCAGAAGCTGCACAGTATCTTGATTGCTTTCAATCTAAGAACACGTTTACTTAGGTTTAATAACTAGACATATTAATTGATGAGACAAAGAATTAGAAGCATCAATTAAATATATAAATAAATGAAATTGTAAAATATTAATAAGCTGCAACATGAGTATCTTACATTTTTCAGTTGGCATTCAAATCATTAAATGTATAAACCAAGGCCAACATTACTTGAAGGACAGCTCAGTTTCAGCCATGTCTCCATGATGAAAAGCACTAGATGGAGAAGTCATCTTTCTGCTATTTTAAGACACATTTTATCACTGAATTTGGAAGATAGCTTCCAGTATCTAAATGTCCAGGAAAAAATATTAAGCGATCAAGTTTTATCAGTGATGACCAATAAAAGAGGAAAACTAACTTCAGCCCTAACTTTCATTATTAAGATGGGTTGGGTGACCTTCAATATTCTTCAAAAGACTGATGGCCCTGAATGCTTAGGATTCTGAGATAAATGAATTCTGAAGTTGAAATAGGGAATAGTATGTCACTGTGAAGATGCACAAAAATACTTTCACATGAACAGGGACCAAAGTGTATCTGCTTTTATTTATCAAAGTGAATAATGTGAATTACATTTTGAAAACTAATGGCTAATGTAGCCTGTAAACAATATTTGGTTTTAACACATTTGAAACTCTCTAGGTTACTACATTCCATGCCACTCTCAGAGAGGGTGCTACTTTCAAGTGTAGCTCATGTTTACAGTTTAAGAGGTTTCACAAGGAAAAAAAGAGAAGTGGATAATATTCATTGAACAAAACCTAATGTTTCATCTAATGCCTGTATCAACCCTGGGAAGGTTATTATTATCCACATTTCATAGATAAAGAAGGTAATCTCTAATCTCAGGTAATTAGCCCAAGTAAATGATTGGCAGAGTTAGGATATAAACTAAGGCTTTTATAAGCCCCCAATTTTGATGTATTTTTATTCTATAATGTCTATTTGCATCAACAGTTGGTGATAGCATCAGTTTGTAACATGGCTATTGTTTATGGCTATTGTTTCTACATACGTGGTATCTCTTTGCTTCCTTGTCTTCTGGCAATAACTCCTTAATTTTCTTTTGGGGAACTAGGGGTCTCACAATGTTAATCAGATACTTCAGATGGAGTTGACCACCACCCCTTGCAACATGTAGACTAAAGACTACTACAAAAAGTTAGCTATTCCTCCCCTTGTGAAGTTAAGTCTCACTTTCTTCTTGTTGAGACTAGGATGGCCCTAGTCATCTGTTCAATGAACAGAATGCAGCAGAAGTGACATTCTAGATTTCTTAGGACAGGTCATAAAAAGCCTTGCAGTTTCCACCCAAGCCCCTTGGACTTCTCTCTGGGAGTCCTGAGCCATCTTGTTAGAATACCACTACATGGCTTTCAGTTGATACATATGGAAGATGGTTATGAGAATGAAGCTGTACTTCTGATAGTGGGTAAAGAAAATTGAAGAGAGCTAAGATGCTAGTATCTAATTTTTTAAAGGACATTTTCTTAAGCTGGCTACTCCTTATTCTTCATGTTGATAAAGTAGTCTCTACTTTTAAAAGTTAATAAGTGACTTTTGGAAGTGCTTCAATTCTATATTTTGGCAATAAATAAATAATAAAAGAGGCAGAATGAAGTTTATAATCAAATGACTGGGTCTTGTTATTGCAGCTCTGCTCTGTGGCAGCACTGGGAAGTGGGTGAGAACTTCAACTGTAAAGTGAAGTGTGGGATGGGTGAGGCCTAAGTTTATGTAGCCTTAACTAAGTTATATAACTTCTATTAATCTTGGTGCTGGTGTCCTCTCTCATTCACATGGGGCTAATCATAGTGTCCCTACTTAGGGTTGTGATGATTATATAATAAATAGGCAATACAGAAGGAATCAGAAAAAGGACTTATCATATATAAGTGCTGTGCATGCTATTGATGATGATGGTCACCATTGTCACTTATACTACTTAGAACTACTGGTATGTAACAAGTGCTCAATTAAATGCTGGATATCACTTATAGCCTCTTCTGTAATTCTTCTTCAAATATAAAATGATATATTTGATTTAAATTTGAATAAGTAAACTATATTGAGAATAATAAAACAGACAAGTGATTTCAATAAATTATCTATGGTAACTAACTAGCAGGAAAAGATTAAAAGATTATAAGTCTGGTAAATATTACCTGTATTTACAAAATAGTATTCTTTTAAAATTTAAGAGTGTATGCATATTTTACCATTCTTAATATTTAGAGTAAGAGATTCATTAGAATCATGTTATAGCATGAAAAACTAATAATATTTACCAAGCACACATTCTATTGGCTCTTTTCAATTAATTTAGGTTTTATTGTTTAGATATAGGAAAAATGTATATCTAACTGAGCTTTAGAAGGAATAGTTTGTTTCAAATTGTCTGCTAGTGAAAATATATTTGAAACCTACTAAATTTATGAAGATAATTACATTATCTTACATAACATTTAATAATTACATAACATTTATGGCAACTGCATTTGCTGAGTATTATTTTCACATACATTTTTATATCTTTTACTTCATGTTTGAAATTTAACATTTCAAGAGGCTGAAACTTATTCCATATTTATTGCTATCCAGCTATTTATACTATATGTTTATTTAAATAATAGCAATGGATATAATCTTGAATGTGGGAAGCAAATAGAACATGATTGCAAAAGATGTGATGAGTTTTTTCCCCTTTCAGAGTCAAAGAAACAGCTAGCAAAGTGGAGAGATGCATTTACATTTGTGTCTTCTTAATATCTGCTCTGGAACATCAGCACTATAGATATCTGACCTTTCTCTTGTTCTTCTAAATATGAAAGAAAAAACTGAAATCAACAGGTATAAAATCTTAAGGACTGTACTGAGCTGGTTTATATCAAGGACAAAAATTTTAACTGATATTTACTTGAAAGCCAAAGAAGAATGACTTGCCAATTTCTTCCCTTTACCATTTGGTGGAGCCCAATATATCTGACACCTTCTTGCTTTTTTATTTTTGTTTTATGTCTTTTCCCTTTTACTATGCAAAATAATACAGTAGAAAGAACATTGAATTGGGAGTCAAAATTCTCCAGCATAAGTCTGCACTCTTGTTAACTGTGTCATCTGGTTTAACTAACTCAGTTTTTTTGAGTCTCAGTTGCTTTATCCTAAGAAGTGTGTGAACTCTAAATTTTAGATGCAGTGTAAATTTTGGTAGTATTTTATGGATAGTAAGGAGCATAGATGGCTGAGGCTTATGCCTTCAGATAAGCAATTGGGAAATGTTATGTTGTGCCCAGTCAACCATGGTGATCTCTGGGTTGGCAAGGATGCAAGCACTGTTCAGGAGACCAAATGCAAGACGGGATGCAAATTATGCATCCTAAAGCTCAAGGTGGTATTACTGAGCCTGACTTTTCACTTCACAAAAGTTCACTGTCTGAGTGGAAGGAAAAATATCAAAGAAGACTATGTAGAGTGGTATGTGTATATCTGAGTATAAGTATGTGTGTACATATGCATGCTCTCTATCATTTCATC
The DNA here is from genome assembly GCA_028533065.1 of Trachops cirrhosus. Classification (NCBI taxonomy): domain Eukaryota; kingdom Metazoa; phylum Chordata; class Mammalia; order Chiroptera; family Phyllostomidae; genus Trachops; species Trachops cirrhosus. The sequence goes on along the minus strand of CM052544.1, from coordinate 55,710,522 downwards.
ACCTGAAAGCCTACTGATCTAGGCAAAGTGCTAAGCATTGGGAATACAGAGATTGCCAAAGTGCTGTCTGTTCTTTTCCCTTGAGGTGCTCAGAGTCTAGTGGGCATCACAAGGTAGTGCACATTTGTGGTTTACTGTATTAAGTCCTGTTGCAGATTGAGCAATGAAAACCACAGAGGCAGAGGTGAGAGGCAACATTCTCAACCTTGGAGAGTAATTTATGAAGATTTCTGTTTGGTGATCGTGAAGCAAAGCAGGATAGGAAAGGGCAGGGGTGGCAGAGGCCTTTGCCAATGCCTGAACATTAGAGGAAACATGGAGCAAGGATATGGGGACAGATCATTAAAGGCCATACAGGCACAAAAATGGCATTGGACTCCATTTTGAGATAATGAGGACTTAAAGTTACAAACAATATGGTCTTTCCCATTATGAGTCCAGAAAGGGCATAACTTTGTTTTAAAAGCCCTCTGGAGCCTGGTGCTTCAGTAAAATGGGTCCAGTTTCGTTCAGTCCCATTTTCTTCTCGCTTTCAATTTTATTCACTCGTTTTTGGGTATGCCTTTCATCCTCTGCCTCCCAGGTAGTGTCCACATTCTGAGGACTTGACTTTGCTTTTCCTTGAGTATTTTCTATCATTTTCTGAAAATGACTGAATCAATAAGTTACTCATGGGGTAATGGCTAGTAGTGATTACATGCATTATCTTTTCAAGGGGCTTTGGATTTTAAAAACAATTAGGATTTTAACAGTAATTTAAAAAAATGTCTCCCATTTTTTATGGCTCTACTAGCTCTTGCTCATAAATGTATCTAATTCTTACATAGTTTAAATTGAAATTCAGATAATACTGAATCTCTTTTTGTTCACATCAAACCAGGAATGCATTCCTTTTTCTTGAGAGTGGAAGGTGAATTTCAGGAGACAGGGCTGCAAGGGAGATACTGAATAGGATACTGAGGGAAACCTGGTCAGTGTCCTTCAATTAAATCCACAACTGCCTGTCCCTCTACCTTTGTGAGGGTAGAATGGACATGAAATGAATTCTGTGTATACTGATGGCATCTCACTGATTAACTTGTATCCTCTTTTTTCCCATAGGACCACACCACACAGACTTTCCTCAGGCTCCTTTGGTAACCTGTTTGTGACAGTTAAATATAAGAGTACATATAAAGCACCTTGCACTGTACCTGGCACATAGCAGGTAATAAATATTAGTTCTTCTCTTTTATACACAGAGACTTATAGTGACATATCACTACCTACAGACCTATGTGACAGTGATGAGGATGTTTGACTCTTGGGTCAGACAGACCAGAGTTAATTTTTGTCCTCACTGATGATCCTCAAACATACCCACGGAGCTCCCATATTCAAGGCCTCTGTCCTTGCCCTTGTGTTGCTTCTATCACTTTTCTCATGCATTTGCTTGGCCAACTCTCCTATCTCCTAGCATTTGTTCAACCCTCACTTGTTCCATGAGCCCTATCTGTACCATTTTATTTAATGCCATTACTTTACCCTCTTTCCACCAGCACTCTGGGCCCAACATAACCTATTTTATTTTTGCATGAACTTATAACTTCTAAATTTAATGTATGTTATTTTCAGTACTGTTTTTTGAATTTGGTCTGATTCCCCCCATTGGAATGCAAGTTCTTCAAGGGCAAAGGTCTTTTCCGTTTTATTCATGGATGTGTCTCAGGTGTTTAAGTCTGTTCCTGGCACAGAGGAACAAACATACTCTCAAATGTCATGGAAATTGAGATAATGAAGATCTTGACATCCTCAGGTGAATGTTCAAGAAATGTTATAAAAATATATTTAAAAACTCAAGATGTTTTTCTGGACAGTTGGGAGTTTTCCGTGTTTTTATGGACTGAATGTTTATGTAGCCCCAAATTTCATAGGGTGAAGCCCCAACCCTCAGTGTGGCTGTATTTTGAGTAAGTAATTAAGGCTAAATGAAATTGTGAGGCTGGGCCCTGATCTGATAGAATTAGTGTCAAAGAGCTCATTATATCTCTCAAGAAGAGGGCCATCCACAAGCTAAGAAGAGAGTCCATACCAGAAATCAGAGCCTGGTTGTGGACTTCTAATTTCTATAACTGTGGGAAAATAAATTTCTTTTGGTTAAGCTGCCCAGTCTGGGTATTTTGTTATGGAAGCATGAATTGACAAATACATACATATTTAGATATTTTTGCAAAGGAGAGCTTACTTTTGAATAAATATTACTTTGTAATAATATGACATCATGTTTCTTGTGGAGCCAGGTCACTTTCTCATGACTTAGTTTATGTACTTTCACCATCTCCCCATCCACTATTAGGGGTCACACATTACTTTATCCTTACTGCCATTTTTCACATGGGGAAATGGGCTCAGGGAGGTTAAGAAGTTCATATAAGATCACATAATGAGATGTGCTAAGAATCCAGTGTTTCATTCATAGGTGCCCTCATCATAACACAATACTTCACAAGGCCAAATCTACTCTTACTGAAAATATAACAATTTTAGAATTTAGAAATCTTGTGAGCTCCAAAATCATTTAGTAGGACAATATCTGTTCTTCATTATAGATACTGAATAATCTATACTATTATAGATTTGGTTTACCATTATAGTTCAGCCAAATGGTAAGTATAGTTAAAGGGTATGATGAAATGGAGAAGAGCTGAAAAATTGCAACTATTAACTTTCATCAAATTGTTTGCTCTGATGTGACTACTGGTAATCATAGATGATAATTTACAAAGACTACTACTGATCTCATTTTTCCATATAAATATTATTTCAACAAATGTTTTTCTTTATCTCAGTAACACCAGTAACAAGGATCTCTCCCCCTTCCCACCTCATCATTTTTCTCTATCAGCTTATGTGTTGGCTTTTGTACAGATTATCTCATTTTTAGTGAAATTTTGGGAACCAGAATTAAATCTATGAAGTTCCAGTACAGTCACTGTCTAGCACCTAGTGTTTAAGATTTCAAAGCTTGGTCTAAACCTAAGGACAACTAGTATTGTGACTGGGTATCAGTGTCTGCCATAGTTGACAAGTGTGGGATGGCAACCTCAGAGCTATGAATTTGATGTGCATGGCCTAGAACTTCAAATATCCAAGACTCTTCCTGGACCTCAGGTTTTGCATGAAGCTATAGAGAACACTGTTCCAACCCAGAAAAACAATGGAGAGTATTTACTGCCATAGGAATACATGATTCTAATTCATTTTTAGTATGGCTGCTTTTAGGAATGATTCAAATGAAATGAATAGGTATATTTTAGTCACTTCAAAAGGAAGGACATTTTCAGGAATGTTTCAGATGGCAAATTCACTGAAATGGTCATTGTTAGGTACTAAGAACACCTTGAAAAATTAACTTCCATGAAAAATGTAAAAAATATATGTAAAACGTTTTCAGAATGCAAGAACAATTATTTCACCCAGAATTATTGGACATTAATGAACAAATCAGGAACCAAAAAAGAGATGGAGGTGCTATTCCCATGATTACATTTCCTTATATAGGACTCCATCTTAGTAGACAGAGATTCTCCTGCTGGTCTTGATGAAGCAGTCACCATGCTGTGAACAGCCTACAGAGGGCCACGTGATGGGGAATTGCAAGCAGCTCCTAGGACCTGAGGGTGGCTTCTACCTAGCATCCAGTGAGAAGTTAGTGTCTTCTGCCAGACAGCTACAGGAAAATAAATCCTGCCAGTGGCCTGACTAAACATGAAAGTGAATTGTTCCTTCATTGAGCCTCCAGATGAGAACATAGAACAGCTTGCACTTTGATTGCAGCCTAGTAAGATATTTAGCTAAGTCATACCTGAACTCTGACACACAGACACATTGAGTTAATAAATGTCTGTTAAGCTGCCAGATTTGTGTAATTTGTTATACAGAAATAGAAAAATAAGGTGAGGGAAAAGAATTTAAAATGTGATCTTTGAACCTGAAGAAGGTGATTATAAGGTTATAGCCATCCTCCAAATGTCAACAAGTGTGAGAGAACCTGTTAAAGGGAAAAAGCAGATGACACTGGAAGAGGAATAAAGCTTGCATCATGTATGAGTATCCTCTGGACAGTGGTTTGTAACTTTTTGTATTTGCTAAACACCTTTAAACACCAGAAATTTTGGCTGAACACTTTAAAGGATTAAACCATTTGTATTTTTTTGCAGTTATCTCATTTTACACTCTGCATCCTTCCATACCCTGTCACTGTTTGAGCAGAACCATTTGCTCCCTGACTCTGCCCTTCTATATGTGTAGGTGTTACGGAACACAGGGGACGCCAAAGGAGGGCTGAAGGGCAATATACTATTACCAAAGGAGCCCCCCAGGTTCCTTATATCCACCACCTTATAGGAAAGACATCTCTCAATGCCAGAGATTCGTGAAAAGGAAAGGGAATGTTTATTTAATGCTATATAAACTTAAAGTAGTGACCTAATGTCTTCACCAAAATCCCAAAGTCCATTTAAGTGCCCACAAACACACACACAGTCTGTCCTTCCTTCCCCCTTATGTCCAGTCTGGGGTACCGTATCTCAGGAAAAGAAATAGAAGTCCATGGCTCAGGCAGCTCCCAGTTCTTCCCACTAATCTGTCTCGGCTGGTAGGCCTCCCTCAGTTCCCGGCACCATCAACAGTGTCACCGGGATCTCTACTAAAGCTGGGTGGTGGTTCCCCCTTCTAAAGCTGTGGGGATCTGCACTCTGCCTAAGCCCCATGGTTCTCTCCACAATGGCTGCCGCATCTCGGTTTAAATCCTCGCGCCAATCTTCCTCTGCAGCCCCATTTCCAACTCCTCCCACCATCAGCTACACTTGCCTCATGGCCCCAAGTCCTGGAGCCAGTCATTGCCAAGCTTTCACGCAGGCGCTTGAAAGGGGAACTGCCCCCTAGTTACGTCTTGGTGGGGAAGTTTCTTCCATCCCCCTGGCTCAGAGCATGGCCACAGCTATTTAACATATCTGTGTAACCAGTTAAAGGTTATAGATATGTTCAATGACCACACCAGAGTTTAGCTGGAAAGCTGTTGCTATGCAAACAACTCTCAATGGCCCTGCTCCATTTGTCCCTTCCCCCAACCCACACCTGTGGGGAGCAGTTAGGACATCCTAATATTTCCTGGACACCTCGAGTTCTGGGCCCCATTCCAAATCCCTATCTGGGGCCCCTGCTCTTGGCTACACCCTGTAACATAGGCAAAAACTCCCATACTTTTGTCTTTGTTGTCTGCTTAACAGAATGCAGTACTTCTTACCTTTTGTTCACATCCAGATACACTCTGTTTTTTATTTCACATAACCCACAAATTTTATGACTTTATAGCCTTTTCTTATAACCTTTGTTTTTGTGCAGGTATACTCAGTTTTAACAGAAATCATTTTTATTGCTTGATCATGTTTTTATCCTTTGAAGGGACTGTGATACACCTGTATAGCATAGCACAAGGTTGAAACTATTGTCCCCTGCTACCTCTGGAGAGACTTTCATTTTAAATGTCCATTGATAGTTTTGTTGATGCAGATGGGGAACATTTTAGAGCTTATTAGCTTAAATGTTAAGGGTTGGATGGTGAATTTGCAGTAGAGTGGTAAAAAAAAGGACTGATAACCACAATTCAGATTTGGTAGAGCATTTCCTTGTCTTTTTAGAGACTGAATCATATGTGAGAACACTAGAAATATAATGACATGGCAGGGAAAGCTGCAGGTCTTGTAACTGTGTTCTTGTGTGAACAAGGTGAAATTAATCAAGTCAGCTGAAAGCCTTTGTGGCAGGCACTACAGGAACCATGTGTCTGTCATGCTTGGATCCTGGTTAAAATCCTAGTTAAGATGCTCCAGAATGCACCCTGAGCCCAGGGATAGCTCATACAGTGCCACAGCAGGCAAATGAACACTGTCTGCTCTGTGAACAGATTTGTGCTCAGAGCACCTCTGGTTATCACAACAGTGAAGGGGCCCTGCCAGTGTTCTAACAAAAGCCCAGCAAGCAGTTTCTCTCTAGTTCAACCTGGTGAATACAGTGAGGGATGTGTGGTTGTACATGAAAGATCTTTATAAGAAAAATGCCTGTGGCAGACTAAAGGAATACATAAGCTCCATGGCTGGAAAGGTTCACTTTCTGCTTTTTGTTTGCTTGTACATAAATGAGGCTAAAATATAATTTTCCATCTTTTCCTTGTCTCTTCACCACAAATTTATATAAATAACCACTAAGAACAGAAAGCAGTCAATTAAGTATGCACTAAAATTCAGTTTGCTGTACATTAGATTATTTTTTTTTCTGGATTATCAAGTTCATCCAGACTGTATGATGATGATGGTATAATAATGATGATGGTGACCATAGCTATTCTTGTCATGAGGTCATCATCATCATCATCATCATCTATTTACTTAATCATGTTAGCAGTATTGAACAATTAGTTCAAATACAAAAACAAACCCATCAGTGCCACTTCACTGGCTTTCTTTCCAAACATGTATTATTAGAAAATAATGCTTCTTTCAGGGGAAATGTCATATATCATCTTTTTTGCTAGAAAGGCCTCCCTATCAGGAATGATTTTTTAAAAATTATTACAGTAAAACTCACATAATGAAAACACATCTTACCCACTTAAAGTTTATGGTTTAGAGGATTTTAGTGCATTCACAATGTACAATTATCACCGCTAACTAACGTTTTCATGATCCCTAAAGGAAACCCTATAACAATAAAGCGACACTCTCCATTCCTCTCTTGCTATAGACCCTGGCAACCAGGAGCTTCTTTCTGTCTTGAAGGATTTGCATATCCTGGATATTTTAGATAAATGGAAGAATGCTATATGTGGCCTTTTGCATTTGGCTTTTTCCCATGACATAATGTTTTCAAAGTTCATTCATGTTGTAGCATGTGTCATTCTTTTTTATGACTGAATAACCTATTGCATGGGGACATTACATTTTGTTTATTCATCCATTGATGGACATTAGGGTTATTCCTTTTAGCATAATACTATTATAGACATTGTGCAAGAACTTTGGTTTGAATACACGCTATTATAAAAATTTATGTAAAAGTTTTGTTTTGAATATGTCTTCAATTTTGGGGGATCCTGGAATAATTTTAAGATTTAATTTTCAGTGTTTGTACCTGGTGATGACAAGTTTTGACAACACCATAGCTTTTTACATGTTATAGCTCTAAGAATGTCAAGAAGGAGCTGTTTGATTTGATTGATGAAGGTAACTATGGCAGGTGGAAGTACACGTGGAGGAGTCGAGGAGAGAAGAGTGCAGAACAGGGAGTTTGTTCTTCTCTGAAATAATTATAATTCCTCATCATCTGCTATAGTGGTAGTGTTTGAGATTATATTTACTTGCCTATGATTATTGATCTGTCTATATTTTTCTGTGTTTCCAGGAATATATTCCATTTCTATCCAGTCACTCAATGTTTAATAATATGTGCTAACATTACATTTTAATGTTTAGAAATCTATCAATTGTCTGAAATATTGGACCTAATTATCATAAATCAGGATATTTGCACACAGCAGCCCAGATTCCATTAACAACTATTTTTAAAAATATATATTTTATTGATTATACGATTACAGTTGCCGCATTTTCTCCCCTTTATTCTACTCCACCCTGCACACCCCCTCCCACCTGCATTCCCCTTAGTTAATGGCCATGGGTTGTACATATAAGTTCTTTGGCTTCTACATTTCTTAACCTCTTTCTGTCTATTTTCTACCTACCATTTATGCTTCTTATTCCCTGTACCCTTTCCCCCATTCTCCCACCTCTTGCCCTACCTGCTGATAACCCTCCATGTGATCTCCATTTCTGTGATTCTGTTCCTGTTCTAGTTGTTTGCTTAGTTCGTTTTTGTTTTTGTTTTTAGGTTTGGTAGTTGATGATTGTGAGTTTATTGTCATTTTACTGTTCATATTTTAGATCTTCTTATGTTTCTTAGATAAGTCCCTTTAACATTTTATATAATAAGGGCTTGGTGATGATGAACTCCTTTAACTTGACCAAGCACTTTATCTGCCCTTCCATTCTAAATGACAGCTTTGCTGGATAGAGTAATCTTGGATGTAGATCCTTGCCCTTCATGACTTGGAATACTTCTTTCCAGCTCCTTCTTGCCTACAAGGTTTCTTTTGAGAAACCAGCTGATAGTCTTATGGGAACTCCTTTATAGATAACTGTCTCTTTTTCTCTTGCTGCTTTTAAGATTCTCTCATTATCTTTCATCTTGGGTAACTTAATGAGGATGTGCTTTGGCATGTGCTTCCTTGGGTTCAACTTCTTTGGGACCCTATGAGCTTCCTGGACTTCCTGAAAGTCTATTTCCTTTGCTAGACTAGTGAAGTTCTCTTAACATTTATTTGTTCAAATAAATTTTCCACTTATTGCTCTTTCTCTTCTCCTTTTGGCACCCCTACGATTCAGATGTTGGAATGCTTAAAGTTGTCCTGGAGGTTTCTAAGCTTCTCCTCACTTTTTTGAATTCTTGTTGCTTCATTCTATTCTGATTGAATGTTTCTTTCTTCATTCTGCTCCACACCATTGATTTGAGTTCCCTGTACATTTTCTTTTATTTCACTTTTCATAGCCTTCACTTTTCCTCTGTTTTGTGACCATACTCAACCATTTATGTGAGTATCCTGATTACCAGTGTTTTGAACTGTGCATATGATAGGTTGGCAATCTCCTCATCACTTAGTTGTATTTTTTCTGGAGATCTAATCTATTCTCTCAGTTGAGCCATTTTTGTCTTGGTGTGACTGTTACATAGTAAGGGTGGAGACTTAGGTATTCACCCAGGTAGGATAAGGCAACCCAAGTCACTGTGTTGTTGAGCTATATTTGGGGGAAGGGTTCAAGAGGGGAAAATGCCACTTGTTCAGCTCTGCCACCTTTCAGTCACTTCCACCACTGCCCATAAGCAAATTCGACCCTTCTGGTGCTGATTCCTAGGTGGTTGGTTTTATGTACATTCTAGGACCCTTTGGGTCTCTCTAATGAACTCTCCTATGAGTCTGGGAGTTTCTCCTGCCACCACAACCCCCACAGATTTTTTTTTTAGCCAGAGGTTTTGAGGATTTATTTCACCACATTGGAACCCTGGGTTGTGCAGGCTTTTTCGCTCCCTAGTTGTTCCTCCCAGTTTATATGCCTGTGAATGTAGGGCCACCTGCTCTGCCAGTGGCTGCTGTGCCTGCCTCAGTCCTCCAGCCACTGTCTTGCCACGAGTCCTCTCCACCCTAGCTGCCCATCTCTGCTCCTCCTACCAGTCCGGATGAATGTTTTTTCTTTAACACCTTGGTTGTCAGACTTCCATACAGTTCAACTTTCTGGCAGTTCTGGTTGTTTTTTGTTTTTAAATTTGTCATTGTCCTTAGTTTGGTTGTGCGAAGAGACACAGGGTATCTACCTACTCCTCCATCTTAGCCGGAAGTTTCTATTAACAACTATTTTGTGTTTAAAGATAATTTTTGTTTCTTTGTATTCTAAAGCACAAGAAGACCCAAATTTATTTTTCCTAGCAGACAATAAGAGGAATGATTATAATTCTTATTTATAAAATGGAGTTAATAATGATATTAATTGACTTATTATGCTTAAATTGCTTAAAATATTGCCTTAGATATTATTTAGTTTTTATCATTATTGCTCATTCAATGCACAGCAGCAAGAGTTGTAGTTAAATTAAATTAAATTAAAAATTTAAATTAAAAATTAAATCAAATCATGTTATCGACTTCAAAGTCTTTTCTTTTTACTGACTCAGTAAAAAATTGGCCCCTGCCTACACAATTTGCCTTTTAACTTCCTAAAAGTTTTTGGACTGTTTTTTACTTTGCCTACTCTTTCAGATTTCCTACCTTAGAATGGATCAGATTTCCTACCTTAGAATGGATCAAGATTTCCCTGTTCTAGGGACAGGGCGCTGGTTTTTCCATATGTGGGGATAAAAATTCTATACTTCCCCTGACTGGTTGCTCCTCTTCTGGTGAAACTTTGCTTCAAAATTACTTTCTGTGGATGCCTTCCTTGCTAAGGAGACTCTCCATTAATAATTTTTTACTTCTACTCCTATTTGCTAGAGTCAAATGATAGCTTAATTGTAACCTGAAGTTACTTTATTTAATTTTCTACTGACTACAATTTGTTTGTCCTTCCAAATTGATGGAAAGTACTGATATTTATCCCACTGTTTTGTTGTCATGGTATAAATTCATTAAATATTTTCTAAATAAATATAACAGTCAAATATTTTTCATTTTCATTTCTGGAAAGCTGAGTTATATGAATATTTTATAAGTATGATTGCACACTATCATGTTTGATATGCTGTTATGGTAGGTATCAATTCTCTCATTATAATAATATTTTAAAATTATTTATGCATTCCTTTGCATGTTTTACTCCTCCTTCTTTTTCAAAGCATTTGAAATAACAGTCCTATTGAGTCTTGGCTATGGTCTGAATTCACTTTAGTCATCTTGTGAGTTTGCAATGTTTATTTTAACAGTAATTCAATTTCAAGTAGAGTCAAGAAAAGAGGACATTAAGAGTAGAAAGATCTAGAATCTGTACTAGATATTTGAAAGTTCTTAGCTTCCTAAAATAATTCCCTTTTCTTTTGATAGCTGAATCTCCATTTCCTCTGAAGAATCATCCAATTCTTATTCTTTATTCATATGTTTCAGGAGTGACTATATGACTCTTTCTTGCCCAAAGATCATACTCTTTGGGTTACAGTGATTGTCTGGAGTAAAAACTGGCAAGCCTTTTTTTTTTTTGGTAAAGGGCCAGATAGTAAATATTCTTGTTTTATAGGCTACATAGTGCCTGTCCAACTACTCATCTTTGCCATTATATCACAAAAACAGCTTAGACAATATGTAAGCAAGTGAGCATTGGCTATGTTTCAATATAATTTTCCTAATAACTGGTGGTGGACCAGACTGAGTGTGCAAGCTGAAGTCTGCTGCCGATGCCTGAGAGTCCTGTTCCACTAGGTGTGAGTGCAGAAATTTAGTATAATTGTTTAGAAAATTTTATGCCACTTGGCAGTCATATAGTGTCTGTGAAATCTAATTATAATTTGGGCTTGTATTTTGTAACTGGTTCTTTTTCTTTCATTTTTATACTCATTCATTCTAATTATATTTTATAGAATTACTAGTCTATGACAGATTGGTTATTTAAAATAATAAAAAATCTTTCATAAAAGAGATTTTGAAAAGCATTGGTTTAGAAAAATAACAAGATCAGCCAAATTTGTTAAACTAAATCAAGCTGATCCCAAGAATTATACAGAGAATTATTTTCTCTCATCACACTGAAACCCAGAAAACTGTGGGCCTGGATCTGTCCAGAGCCACCTCAAAGAGCCTAGGAAGAAAGACAGAGGGAAGACTCAACCAAAAAATGGACAGAAATTGAGCACAATGACGTCAGTGGAGAGTACACCTTAATAAAACCTGCAGTTTACTCGTTATTGGTTGTTTATGTTTTGTCTGTTTCTCCAACTAAGTTCTACCACTGGACTCTACTTGTATATAAGCCATGAGTCCTTCCTACTCCTTTTTTAAAAAGTCACTTTGAATTGTTTTCTTGTCACTTGTAACCCAAATAATCCTGACAAATACATGTTTTGTTACCTTTTGCTTCCTTTATTCATATATATTCATTTCCTCAACTAAATAACTATGGGGTTTTATTAAATAATACCTTAGTTCTATTAGAACTTTAAAATGTTTTATTACAAATATTTTTATGATTACATTGAAGGTATTCATGTTTTAAATTTAAAATGTGAAGTCAAGAATTTTAGTTTGTAGTGTGTATTCTACAAAAGAAAGAACCCTTGAATAATAAAGAAAAACACAAAAAAAATGCCTCTCCTTCCTGACAATTCAAGATTTAGTTGTCATGTCATTGCCAAAATATATTAAGAATGATATGAATGCTTCAGTAAAGTGTTTTTTAAAATTAACACATAAAAAGACTCATTGGGAAATTTTGCCCCAGATACTCATTATTTCTATCAATTTGACCCTGACAAATAAAATCAGTTGCTTAGTATAAATGAAAATTATTCACTGATTTTAAAAGATATTTTAATACCCAGGGTTCTTTATGAGAGTTAGGAGAAAATGTATCTCTTTGATGATTTCATAAGTTTCCAGTTTAATGACATGAAGTTGACCACTGTGGTTTCTATCATAATAAATAAAGGGAAAAGATTGTTACAAAAGTAGGAGAGAGAAAATTTACTTGTAGATTCCAATCAGTACATGTCAAAAATCTTGTTTTCTGGAGACAGGCTTTTAAGGCTCTGCTTCTCAGTAAGTGTTAAAAAATATACCCTGAACTCATGAAAGTCCCTGAAGATTATTTCAAAGTCAATCATCCTGGCAGCCCACCCTACAGACACAAGCAATACTTCAAATGTTCACTTTTTCATGGTGGCTACTAGAAGAGTTTTCCCTGAAAAAAGCCACCAAAAAACTTTTTGGAGACATTGTTATGATTCAAAATAGACTTCTGAATATCCTGCACTGATTCCGCTTTTGAAGGAAAACTGTCTTGTGTCCTCAAGCTGTCTTGCATTTCCACTGACATACTGAGCTCTGCAACTACCATGTTTTCAGTAAGGGATAACCTTGGCCTTTTTTAAAAAATAATAAACTTCTCTGCTTTATACAGATGAAGCTACTTGGAACCCTTAGTCACAGTGTGCCATTTCTAATTTGGTGTTTGTGTTCTGCACACAAGCAAAACTGTTTGTTGTTGGCCCCAAGCAACTGTTTATCTCTCTGATGTATAATCGATCTCTTATAGATTGTAAGTATCCTTGAGAGGGGGGACATTAACGAATTTTTCTTTGAATACTAGTGCCTGGCTCAATATGTATGTGTGGAATGAGGGATTACAAAATAATAATTATCATTAAAGATTCTCTCCACTTCAGGTGTTATTATAAGTACTTTCAATACTTCTAATCCACACTGTAATCCAACCCCATGAGGTAGACACTATTCATATGCCCATTTTACAGATAAAAAATCAGAAGTGATTTTTCAAAGGTCATATGACTACCAGTAATTGATGAGCCAACATTTGAATTCTGACTGAGAATCTTTCTTTCACTGCACCAAGGACTGAACCTCAAGCCACTTGAAAGTGAAGAGTATACTAACTCCAAGTAAAGGGATTGGTGATTGGAGTCACTGATAGGTGATGCTATTTATTTATTTATTTGCTAATCCCACAACAATTATATTTTATTTTTTAAAATTTTTATTTTACTTTATTCAGTACAGTTTCTATCCTTTATTCCCATTCCAGCCCACCCACTCATCCTTCCCCTCCTCCCTCCCATTTCCAACCCCCCTAGTTTTGTCCATGTGTCCTCTATATTTGTTTCTGTAAACCCTTCCCTTCTCCCATGAAATTCCCCTGAAATTCCCTCCCCTCTCCACTCTGCTCACTGACAACTTGTCCTCAATTTCTGTGTCTTTTGTTATATTTTACTTGTTTCTTTGTTTTGTTGTTTAGGTTCCTGTTAAAGGTGAGACCATATAGTACTTCTCTTTCATTGCCTGGCTTATTTCGCTTAGCATAATGCTTTCCAGCTCCATCCATGCTGTTGCAAATGGTAGGAGCTCCTTCTTTCTTTCTGTTGCATAGAATTCCATTGTGTAAATGTACCATAGTTTTTTGATCCACTCATTTACTGATGGGTACCTGGGTTGCTTTCAGCACTTGGCTATTGTAAATTGTGCTGCTATGAACATCGGGGTGCATAGGTTCTTTGGATTGTTGTTTCAGGGTTCTTAGGATAGAGTCCCAGCAGTGGAATT
>CM052544.1:55664277-55696116 GCA_028533065.1 Trachops cirrhosus | reverse complement strand
AAGTCTATTTTGTTTGATATGAGTATTGCTACCCCAGCATGTTTTTCCTGTGCATTTGCTTGGAAAATTTGTTTCCAGCCCTTCACTTTCAGCCTGTGTAGGTCTTTCCTCCTGAGGTGGTTCTCTTGTAGGCAGCATATGTGTGGGTCATGCTTTCTTATCCATTCAGCTATTCTATGTCTTTTGATTGGGGCATTTCATCCATTTACATTTAAGATTATTATTGATAGGTACTTATTCATTGCCTTTTAGGTACCTGTGTTTCTCTCTCTTTTTTCCTTCCTTTCCTTAAAGCAGTCCCTTTAGCATCTCTTGCAGAGCTGGTTTGGTGGAGGTGTATTCTTTTAAACTTCTTTTGTCTGAGAAGCTTCTTATTTGGCCTTCTATCTTGATTGGGAGCCTTGCTGGGTAAAGTAACCTTGGTTGCAGACTTCTGGTTCTCATTACTTGGAATATTTTTTGCCATTCTCTTCTGGCTTGGAGTGTTTCTGTTGAGAAGTCAGCTGCTAGCCTTATTGGGTCTCCCTTGTACATTACTTCCTGTTTCTCCCTTTCTGCCTTTAAGATTCTCTCTTTGTCTTGAAATTTTGCCATTTAAATAATGATGTGTCTTGAGGTGGGCCTCTTTGGGTTTCTCTTAATTGGGACTCTCTGTGTTTCCTGGATTTGTGTGACTTTTTCTCTCATCAAATTAGGGAAGCTTTCCATCATTACTCTTTCAAATTGGTTTTCTATCCCTTACTCTTCTTCTTCTCCTTCAGGTACCTCTATTATACGGATATTATTACTTTTCATATTGTCTTGTATTTCTCTTAATCTCTCTTCATTCTTTCTGAACCTCTTTTCCTGTTCTTGCTCTTTCTGTGTGCTTTTTTCTACTTTGTCCTCCAGCTCGCTGATCCAATCTTCTGCTTCATCGATCCTGCTTTTCATTCCTTCTACTCTGTTCTTCAGTTCAGAAATTGTATTCTTCATTTCCTCTTGGCCCTTGTTGATAGGTTCTATTTCCTTTTTCATGTTGATATAGTTTGCTGTGAGTTCATTGTAGCTTTCCTGTAGTTTCTGGTAACTCATTGAGAGTTCTTTGAACTTCCTGATAATTATTGCTTTGAACTCAGAATCTGATAGTTGAGTTGCCTCTTTTTCATTTAGCATTCTTTCTGAGGCTTCCTGCTTTCCCTTTGATTGGGGATTGTTTCTTTGTCTTCTCATTTTTTTTGAGACTGTTCTTGCTAGCCTCAGCTTCTTGAATTGATCTGTTCTGGCTTCCTAGGTTTATGGTGTGTACTTCTGTGGTAGAATACCTTTGAGATTCAGTGGTACATTCTCCTTCTGGTATCCAGGTGTTCACAGCTTCTATCTACTCTTTTTTATAATCAGTTGGAGGGGTAAGACAAAATGGCTTAAGACAGGAAGAAAGTATGCTTCTGATATTTACAGTAGCAGCAAGTAGAGAAGAGATAGGATATCTTTTGGCTATCTATAGTGTTAACTTATAGTGGGGTGATCTTCCACCCCACTATCCACTTTTTAGAAAAGGTGGAAAGAAAATATGACTGTTGTTGGGAAGGAAAGTATTGTGAGTTGGATCTAGAAAATAGTGAGGTTGTGCGAGGTCAGATTCTCAAGTAGGATGAGAGTAAAGAGTAAGAAATAGGTGTAGTGTGTGAGAGAATAGAGTTAACCACTATAGTAATAGAATTCAGGAAACTGAGAAGTGGGCTAAGGTCTGGGAGGGATGTTGCATAGTGTTTACAGTTGTATGAAATAGCTATTATTTACAGTAATATTAGAGCAACAATCATATGACAGAATCTACAAGATCTAGATAACAAGAACAGGAATTATGGAGACTTGAGAAGTGTACTAATGGAACACAAATGAAGGACAGTTAAGTAGCTATACACTATGAATGAGATAACAGGGGAAACCTATTAAATGATACATTATAACCAGCCAGGCAAAGAAAACTATACATAAAGAAGAGGAATATTAAAGTACTATTACAGTAAAAAGTGTAAGAATAATGAAATAATGATATTACAGATATGCTATTACTTGCAGGTTCAAAAAAAGAAGGGAAAAAGCAGAAGATGGAAAGAAGAGATAAATTTGGAAAGAAAGGGAGAAAGGTCAACACTAGAAAGAAGTAGAAGCATAAGGAATTGAACAATATAAAAATAATAAGAATTAAAAAATAAAAAGTTACTTAAAAAAATGAAACAAAAAAGAAAAAAAAAGGAAAGAAGAAAAAACCTTTTGTTGGTTTCAAACTGGCCAAACCAGTTTACCTTGTTTTGCTGACTGCAGCAGACTTAGGGGTGAATGCCTTGGCTTTTTTCCCTTTCTGTTCAGAGTTCAGTCAGGCTCTGGTGCACTGTCCCCAGGTCCAGCCGCGTGGGCCCAATGCCCCTGGAAGGACCCTGGGCACTGGATCTGCATGCTTCCAAGCACTCCCTCTGGAGTCCACTGCGGAGCGCCCGTGCCCCTTCCAGTTTCAGGGGTGTGAACTCTGTGGATCTCGAGGGGCACACAGTCCCCATCCCCTGATTTCAGGGCCTGGGTACTGGGGATCCCGCTGCACGCCCACGTCTTTTGCGTGCTCACGGCTGTAGGCACCAGGCCTTCCACCAAAAATCACTCTCTCTGGCTTCGGGTGCCGGCACAAGACCTGGCTGTCCCCACACCCATTGGCTGGGCTGTGATCTCCCTAAAGCTGGTCTGGGGCCTCTCACCAGGGTGTGGGATCTGGGCACTGTTCAGCACTCTCTCGGAAGCTCACTGCGGAGTGCTCACGCTTTTTCTGGGTTCAGGGGTGTGCACTCTGTGGATTCCAAGGGGCTCGTACTTCCCCTGAATTCACTTCCTGAGTACCCGGAATCCTGCCAAATGCCCGCACTTTTTCTGTGCTCACAGCTGTAGGCACCAGGCCTTCCATCAGAAATCACCCTCTCCAGGTTGGGGTGCTGGCACAAGACCTGGCCATCCTTGGACCCATTGGCTGGGCTGCGATCTCCTCAAAGCTGGTCAGGCGCCTCTCACCCAGGTGTGGTGTCTGAGGTGATGCTCTTTAGAGTGGCATCAGACCCAAGTAGATTCATTGGAAAGTTCAATTAGTTGGCTAATAATCGAGGATCATTAGCCACTGGCAGGTGACTCCTGAATATTTCTCTTTAGCCATGCAATGTGCCCTAATCCAAGTTATTATCCTCTTTCTCCTGGGCTATAGCTATTTCTTCTCACACACATATCCCTCCAGTACCTTCTATATACAGTAGCCAGAGTCATCTAAACAACCTAACATGAAAACACACCATTCTATGTCACTTCCCTACTTTAAAACCTTCACTGTATACCCTCAGATAAGAATTTGAAAATGTCAACATTCTCATCCGAGTGTGGAAAGTCCTTTGTGAGTGGCCCTGCTACTTTCCCAGGCTCCTCCCAAGCTCTTTCCCTATATTCAGCAACAGTCTCTTTACTTTCGATTCCTGGAGGAACCATACTGTTTCCTAGCCCAGGATATTTTCTTAGGCTGAGTCTTCTGCCAGGCACACTACCAGCCCATGCTTCTACCTACTCAAAGGTGTCACTTTGACTGCAGACACACTTTTGTTCATCCTTCCTTTTGGTTTCAGCTTAATGCTAAAGGACTTTCTGGATACATTCCAATTTCAGACCATATGCTTTTAATTTCTACAGCATAACTTTGTCTTGCTTTTCTCTTTTTTCAACTCTCATTGTACCCATACAATTACTTGTTGAATATCTGCCAGCCTTCCCCATATTCCCAGTATCTACCAAGGGGTCTGTCACATTGTTGACACTCCATAGTTGTCAAATGAATTAATGAATATATGTTAAATAACTAAAATTGTATTACTTCTAGGAACCATTACTTTAGAGGTGATAGTTTCTACAACATATCTTGAAAATTTAAATTTTTGGTAGCTCACTAGAATATTGTACCTAAGAACATAGATCCAAGCATATATTATGTAAAAGGCACTGTTCAAAGCACTGTACAAGGTGGCCATTTTTTATTTTGGTTTTTATTGGCTTTTTCATGATGACCAAATCAGAGACCTTTCTCTTTCTTCTCCTAAAAGCTGGTAAGAAACAAGATCAATATGTTGCTGGTAATCATGTTGTGTGATCATGTTGCTGGTAATAGTAAAGATGATGATGGTGATGAGAGTGGTATTGTTGTTGTGGGTTACTATATGTTATGTTTTTTATATACAGTATAATCACATGTGGTTCTAAGGACTACATGAGATAGGAAGAAACTATAAGACAGGAGGGTTAAGCAACTGCTTACATTTATGCAGATAATAAGGGTGGAGTCAGGACTGACATCAATCTACTCTTTATTTTTTTTTATTTTTCAATTACAGTTG
The DNA here is from genome assembly GCA_028533065.1 of Trachops cirrhosus. Taxonomy (NCBI): domain Eukaryota; kingdom Metazoa; phylum Chordata; class Mammalia; order Chiroptera; family Phyllostomidae; genus Trachops; species Trachops cirrhosus. The sequence continues at coordinate 55,691,716 of CM052544.1, read as the reverse complement.
ACATTCAATATTAGTTTCAGGTGAATAGCACAGTGGTTAGACAGTTATATAATTTACAAAGTGATTCCCTGGTTAGTCTAGTGCCCACCTGACACCACCACCACATCAATCTATTCTTTTTTAATTTTTTTTAAGATTAATCATTGGTTTTCAAATTTTTTAAAAGATTTTATTTATTTATTTTTAGAGAGAGGGGAAGGGAAGGAGAAGAGGGAGAGGAACATCAGTGTGTGGTTGCCTCTAGTGTGCCTCCCACTGGGGACCCAGCCCACAACCCAGGCATGTGCCCTGACTGGAAATTGATCTGGTGGCCCTTTGGTTCTCAGGCTGGCACTCAATCCACTGAGCCACACCAGCCAGGGCATAATTTTTTTAAATTAATTATCACCTAAGGATATGTTTGTTGAGTTTTTAGAGAGAGGAAAAAAGAGAGAAAGAGAGATACATTGATTGGTTACTTTCTGTACACTCCCCAACTGTGGATTGAACCTTCAACCTAGCTATGTGCACTGACAGGGAATCAAGCCCACAAACTTTGGATGTGTGGGACTATGCTCCAACCAACTGAACCACCTGGCCAGGATCATATCGATCTGTTCTTGACATTCAGAATATACACTCTTAACCACTGTGCTTGACAATATCTGTTCCAGTTTTCTACTGTTCAAAATTTGGTAGCTGAAAACAACACAATATCTCAATTTTGTGTGTTCAGCTGTGTGGCTCTCCCTCGGGGTCTCCCATTGGACTGCAGTCAGTTTGGGTCTTTAGTTATCTAAAGCCTCGGCCAGTCTGGATATCTGAGATGACTTACTCACAAGGGCTGCAGCCAACATTACTGTTGTCTTGGAGCTCTTTGAAATCACTGACTGGAGGATCAACACAATTTCTCCATGTGGCTTGTGGGTCTAATAGCACTGAAGCTGGATTAGGATATGGGTTATTTCAACAAGAGCATTCTCTGACACCAATGTAAGCCACAGAGCTTCTTATGACCTGGTCTTGGAAGTTCTGAATGTGTCTTCTCTTGCATTCTATTGGTCAAGCAAACACTAAGGATATCCCAGGATGAAGGGGAGAGGAATTAAACTCAACACAAAGGACAGTGTATTTGCACAGAAAGGGAAGGAATTGATTAAGGCTATCTTGGCAACTACCGCCACATGCTTTTTCCTAATTTATTCACACTTGGTACTGATAATCTTTAATGCTGATTGTGCCAGGTATGAAGGTAGGCCTTGCTTTCCTCTTTCTAGGTCTCAAGGGAAAACAACTTCAGGCATCTTTTAGACAAACCACAAACACAGTGATATTTGATTTGAGATCTATTGTTTGTCCTTTTTTTTTTTTTTTTGCTTGAGGGGAAGAAGGTTCACTCTTATTCTGTTTCAAGAGGCAAGTAGGAAAATCCTGCAGAACAAACAGGAACACTTCAAAGGATGCCACTTAAATCACTATCTGCAGAGATCACTCTTCCCTTTGCCTGTGCAGGAAGCTGGCATTGCCTAACCTGTTTTGATATAAATTTCTTCCTTGGTTTCCTTTCTTTCTGGATCTGCATAAGAGGCAGGGGGCCATGTGTCTTTCTGCACCCCCACAATCAACCCTGAGCTTCTTTATGTATCTGTCCTTGAGCTATGCTTCCAGCAGTGCAGAACTTGAATGTGACTGAGAATGCACCCCCTAATATAAAATGATTGAGAATAGTAGTTGGTAAGTTGAAAAGTTCAGTGAAAACAATAAATGTCAAGTTGATACATATACCTTATATACATTTCATTGAATCTTAAAACAACTAAATGTAGATAGAGTATTTGGTAATTTTAAAATGTAAGGCCAAGGACTTTTCCAGCATTTAGAGTCCAGATTTTGAGGTTCCAATTAGTCAATCTTGCATGACTCACATTTACTATGTATCATTCTTGATGCCCAGTTTTGTTTAACATAAAATGAGAATTTAAGGCAAATCATAGACTACTTCTAAGTTTTTAAATAATTTTCCCAACATGCCAAAAGGTAATGTTTCTTTTTTTTAGCCTTTCCAAATATGAAATGATGCATTTTATATAAAAGTTAAATTGTATATTTCAATAATGTATTCAACATGCATCAATAGGTTTGGATACAATCTTGCTAAGTATATACCAATTCAATTAGTGATAACAGAAGTACTCAGATGGATTAAAAGTTGGCTTACTTGTCAGAAGTTTCACTGTGTGGTTGGTCTCTATAGGGATTTTATGGAGGGAATGGAGAGTATCTGTTCACCTGTATGTGGGTTAGAGATAAATTAACAGAGTTTCTGTTGTGTTCCTTTGTTTTCCACTCTAGCTGTCACTTAACCTCATTGAAAATCACATTGTACATAGTCCAGAGGAGAATCAGCATGATCCTTTTGTAAAGTCCTATGGAATCCAAGCTCAGTTTAAATAAAAATTATCATTTGTAAAGCATACTCTATGTGCCAAGCAGTGTTCTGGGTGTTTGACATGCTTGATCAAATTATGTCATATAAAACCCCATACGAGGCAGTGCATCAGTTAGGAACTGAATGAAGCTGCCAGTGCAGAACTAAAGGAGTTTAAAAAGGCATTTAGCTTTCTTCTAAGGAGTTGACAAAATCAAACAGCCCAGGGTTTGGATGGTGTCATCAGGAATTCATTCACATGGGACATCCATTTGCAAAAGTATTGCATGATCCAAGAAGACTACTGGTGTCTTCATACCTGTTTTCTGGCAGAAAATGGTAGAAGGGAGGAAAGTTTTCTAAAAGACTATCTAAACTCTAGAATATATGCTGCAAAGACCACACACTTCTGTGAGGGAGGTTACTATGTATTTTTATCTGTGTAATTTGATACTTGGCATAAAAGCTGGGATCTTCCACAAAGGAGGAAAAGAATGGATATTGGGGACCAGCTACCAGAGTAGGACCCGGATAGTTCTTGTTACTATCTCTTTTTTATAGAGCAGGGAACTGAGCTTTGTCAAATTTAAGGTCTTAATCACCTGAATAGTGACAAATCTGAAATTTAGATCAAGTGTGGTGTTATATTTAACCCTTACCACTAACCCAGCAGGGCTGATAGTATCTGCCTTAATTTTTAGGAAACTCAAGTTCAGAGAAGTTAAGCCCACAAACAATTACATGTCAACTTACATCAGAGACTGACATGGAATCCTGGTTTATCAGACCTTAAAGTGGGAGCTCCAGACCATGATACTATACTTATTCCATTAGGTGGTTTTGAGAAAAATGGACACAAATTCCAGATAGAACCTCATCCTTCTGTGCATGAAGCTCCCAGGGAATGTTGCTCAGTAGAAGGAAATATTATGAATTTAAAATATGCAATTAGCAATATGGTTCATTACCCTTAAAACTTTCCTCTGACTAAGTATCCAAATTTTCCTCATCATGAAAATCTCCTGAAGTATTTGTTAAAGAAAATAAATTCCCAGTTTTTCCCCCCTGGAAATTATAGTCAGGAGATGTGGTGTAGAGCCAAGATATTTGTGTTTAAAAAATGTCCCAACTTATCCTTACGATCAGGGTAACTTGGGAAATACCTTTACATGGAAATCCTTTCTTTATTTTTTTATTGTATTCTTTCTTCATTAGTGTTGAGTTCACAGGGAGCTTGAAGGGTTTTCTATTTTATTTTGTTTTGTTGTTTTGCTTTCCTTCCTTTCAACAACAAAAACTGTTATGAGAAATAAAGCTGGCTCTTTGTCCCAGGCCCCAGATAACTTCCACATTCTGCTTCTGTATCTTTAGCTTCCGCATTCCACCTCTGTGCCCCTTGCTTGCGCCACATAGCCCCTCCTTGCCTTTTCCTGCCTTGCTACAACAGTATTTAGAGAGTATTTAACCACCTACCTGACCCCTCCTCCATGCCCAGAATTAGGAGACTGCCTCCTCTGGGACTGTGCACATGAATAAAAAGGCTTACTCTGCCACCCTGAATCCTGTAAGAGTCCATTTTTCCGCAACATTTGGTTCCCTGACTGGGAAACGCCTCACAGGAGCAGGCCATTTGCCTCTGGTGAAGGCGGCTGGGGTCGGTGAGGTGAGCCCGGAGACTGAAGGGAAGCACGTGCCCTGGTGATTTCGGGTCCCGAGAAGCTGGGTTCCCCTTAGCCCAGACCTCGGGCTGCTCTTGGACCTGGGCACTCAGGGAAGCGGACTAAGGCCACCTGGGAAGTCCCCGGATTGGTAAGTGCCCCGGGGACCAGGCCCGAGAACACCTAAGGGTGGAAGGAGAGACTGATCACCTCTCAGGCCGCTGGCCTCAGGTTCAAGTAGGATTTCCCTGCTCTGGAGGGAAAAGTATTAATCTTGGTGTGACTGTGTGTGCGTGTTGGAATGAATGTGTCTGTGGCCCCACCTGCATTGTGCCTACGGAGTCTGTGTGAGCCCCAACCTGTGAGTCCTCGGTCTGTCATAAGGCATAACGGCTGGGAGTTTAACCTGAATTCTACCCGGGCAGCCTTAGCTAAAACGGACCCAAGTCCTTTGCGAGAGGAGAGGCCAGGCGGTTGAAAGTGAAAACCCCTATTCCTTTGTCTATCTGCACCGCGCTGGGCGGAAAACATGGGTGGAGGGCAGTCTACCGTCCTAGACTGTATGCTCTGGAACTTTAACTGTATGTCTGGTTCAGAGGATAGGACCCCGGTATGACACCTGATCAGTTGGAAACATTTTGTTCTTCGGAATGGCCCACATGGAGTAGGCTGGCCCCCTGAGGGAACCCTTAATTTGACCACTATTAGGACAGTCCACTTGATAGTGACAGGGAAGCCCAGACACCCGGACCAGTATGTATATATAGATAGCAGCAGGAGCTAGCGCAGGATATGCTGAAGGGGCTCCAGCAGTGTGCTGGGCAGGAGTCCTGGTTACAAGGTGCATCTGGGGCCTGCCGGAAGGCTGTCTGAGCCTGTTGCCCATGACCAAGAAATCAGCCCCGAATCTTGGTTGCCAAGGCCCAGTGACCCCCGATTTTCAAGGGAGAAGTGGAGGAAGATGAGCCACCCGCCTTCCTGCCTCCATATCTAATGAATAATCCAAGGTCCCAGCTGCTGGCCCTGGACACCCTGCTGAGCTCCGTCTTGCCTCCTCCCCCAGAAGCGTCAGCCCCACCGGAATCACCCATAGTGTCCTGCCTAAGGGAATGGCTGCCCCTCCAGATGTTCCTCAGGGAGGCCCGGGGACCACCCCAGCTAGGCCTGGATGGAACACCTCAGCCTGGAGCGGTGGTTTTTTACTATCAGCCATTTACCACCACTGACCTGAATTGGAAGCACCACACCCCCTCATACTCAGAGAAAACCCAGGCCCTCATTGACCTGATGGAATCGATTATGCACTCACTGACCCACTTGGTATGATTGCCGCCAGCTCCTCCTTACCCTGTTCAATACTGAGGAAAGGTGAAGGATCATGGAGGAGGCCCACCGGTACCTAGAAACCACAGCACCGGTCGGAACTCTAGACCCAGCCCAGTATGCCCGAACTGCGGCGCCAGAGATGCAGCCGGACTGGGACCATAACAGTGATCAAGGGAGAGCAGCCCTTGACAGATATCACGAAGCTCTGCTCAGGTGAATCAGGGCAAGGGTCTGGAAGCCCACCAATATGTCAAAAGTAGCCACGGTGGTACAGCAGCCTGATGCATGTCCAGGCGATTTCCTGGAAAGGTTGTGCGAGGCCTATAGCATATGCACTCCATTTGATCCTGAAAGTCCAGACAATCAGTGGATGGTCAACATCACCTTTGTTTCCCAGTCTGTACCGGACATCCATAAGAAGCTCCAAAAATTAGAAGGGTTTGCTGGAGTGAACATTAGTCAGCTAATTGAAATTGCTAACAAGGTCTTCAACAGTGGGGAGGAAGTGGCGGAAAGAGAGGCCTGGAAGAAGTTAGAAAGAGAGGCGACCCTGCTGGCAGCGGCCCTGGGCCACCCCCGCCAAGGGGACAAATAAGGAAAAAAAGGAAGGGAAAGGGCACCATAAGGTAGAGTAAGACCGGTGTGCGTATTGTAAAGAAAGAAGACTCTGGAAGAGAGAATGTCCAAACCGTAGGAAGAAAGCCAACCAGCCTACTGTTGAGCCGGCCCCCACCATCCTCAGCCTGGCCGGCTTAGACTCAGACTGAAGGGGACCGGGCTCCTTGAATCTCGGCCCCCCTTGAGCCCATGGTCCATGCCACTGTTGGGGACCAGACTTTTTCCTTCATGGCAGACACCGGGGAGGAACACTTGGTTGTCACCACCCTGGTTGCACCTCCCTCAGGGCGAGAGGTCGCTATCACAGGGGCCACTGGTCGGCCTAGCATCTTTAAGAGTTTCTGTCAAGCCTGCACTGTGGAGTTGGGAGGGCACAGAATCAGGCACGAGTTCCTGTACCTGCCAGAATGCCCCGTACTGTGAATGGGACGGGACCTCCTTACCAAACTTAGGGCCTGGCTAACCTTCCAGCCCACGGGTGAGGCCTTCCTACAAGTAGGTGGCTGAAGTTTGATAGAGGTTGTCTTGCCATGGGAGTCGCGAATAGGGATCTCAGAAATCATCCGCAAGCATTTACAAGAAGGCATCTTAGTCCCCTGCCAGTCACCATGGAACACCCCGTTCCTACCGGTCAGGAAGCCCGACGGGATGGAATACTGGGTGGTCCAGGACCTCAGGGCAGTGAATGAAGCCGCCGTAACCCTGCATCTGGTAGTACCTGACCCGTACGCCCTCCTGAGCCAGCTCCCACCGACCGCTGCCTGGTTCACCTGCCTTGACCTAAAGGACGCTTTCTTCTGCATCCTGGTAGCCCTGGTCAGCCAGCCCGTCTTTGCCTTTGAGTGGGAGGACCCTCACACAGCAGTTAAAACGCAGCTAACCTGGACTTGACTGCCCCAAGAATTCAAAAACTCCCCCACTCTGTTCGGAGAGGCACTGACTCGAGACCTGCAGCCTTTCTCGGACAGAGAGAAGGACCTGACCCTCCTCCAATATGTAGATGACCTGCTCCTAGCAGCCCCCACCCAAGGCTGATGCCTAGAAGGGACAAGGATACTTTTAGGACTACTAACCCAGCAAGGATATCGGGTCTCGCAGAGGAAGGCCCAGATTTGTCCGCAGGAAGTCAAGTACTTAAGATTCCTGATTTCACAAGGGAAAAGATCTCTAGGAATTGAGAGAAAAGCTGTTATTACCCAGTTCCCAACCCTGGGGAGCCAGTGGCAACTCCGGGAATTCCTGGGGGCAGCTGGGTTTTGCCGGATGTGGATTCCTGGGTTTGCGTCAATGGCTAAACCATTGTATCAGGCCTTACGAGGTCCAGATACTACCCCACTAAACTGGGATGAAGAACAACAGGAAGCCTTTACAAAGATAAAGGGTCACCTCGGCAGGGCCCCTGCCCTCGGCCTGCCAGACCCAGGGAGACCCTTTGACTCGCATGTCCATGAAAAGAACAAAGTTGCTCTAGGGGTCCTGACTCAGCCAGCAGGACCCTGGCAGCACCCTGTGGCATACCTATCCAAGCAGCTGGACAATGTAGCGTCAGGATGGCCACTCTGCCTGAGGGCAGTCGTGGCCACAGTAACCCTGCTACAGGAGGTGGATAAGCTGACTCTAGGGCAAGAGGTCAGCCTATATGTGCCCCATGCCATCCACAGCCTCCTGGCAAGTCAAGGACACCGGTGGTTGTCAAACCCAATGCTGACAAAATACCAAGGCATCCTCCAAGAAAACCCCTGGGTCTAGGTCAAGATGGTAAGACGGGTGAATCCTATCACCTTCCTGCCTACTGAGCAGGGGGACCCGGACCACGGCTGCTTAGAAGTCACAGAGGAAATTTATGCCAGCTGGCCGGACTTGTGTGATCAGCCATTGCTGGGAGCAGACCTAACCTACTACACAGATGGCAGTAGCTATCTGGTGAAAGGTGATAGAATAGCAGGATATGCAGTAACTACGCTTGACCAGGTAATAGAAGTGAAAGCCCTGCCCCCTGGGTGGTCAGCACAGAGGGCTGAACTCTGGGCCCTGATTTGCACATTAGAACTAGCTAAAGGAAAGAAAGTTAACATATATACTGATTCCAGATATGCCTTTGCCACCCTTCATATCCATGGGGCTATCTACTGAGAACGGGGGCTGCTAACAGCAGGGGGAAAAGAAATTAATAAGACAGAGATCCTGCACCTCCTAGAGGCAGTCTGGGCTTCAGCTGCAGTAGCCCATCATCCACTGCAAGGAACACTCGAAACCAGACACCACAATAGCCCAAGGAAACCAGAGAGCAGATCAAGCAGCCAAAGCCGCTGCAGTTGGCGATGAAAAGGCAGAGGTGACTCCTCCTCTGCTTGGCCCACTGCTAGGAGCCCCCATCGGCAGCCAAGATTATGTACCAACTAAAGTGGAATGGGCCTGGTGGGCAGGAGGCCAGGAAACTTCAGAAGAGACCTGGAGGCTGCCAGATGGGCATATATACATACCCCAAGGCCAGATGAGCAACTTAAGAAACTGTCACTACTTAACTCACCTAGGGAAAACCTCTCTAGAGAAGTTGCTCAATATATATTTTTACCTCCCCAACTTGTCAGCACTGTGTTCCTCCACCACCTCTCAGTGTATTACCTGTGCCAAGAATAACACGGCTGCCCACCCAGGGGCATCCAGCATAAGGGGACCCAGCCCTTCAAAGACCTCCAGGTTGACTTCATGGAAATCAAGCCCAGTTGAGGACTTAAATACCTACTGGTCCTAGTCTGCACCTTCTCCGGGTAGGTAGAGGCCTACCCCACAAGGACAGAGAAAGCAGAGAGGTGACCCAAGCCCTCCTGAGAAAAGTCATCCCCAGATACAGACTCCGGCTCACGATCGGCAGTGGCAACGGACTAGCATTTGTTTCTCAGGTACAAGACATTGCCCGCTCCTGCATGTGAAGTGGAAGCTACAGACCCCAGAGTTCAGGCAAGGTAGAGAGGATGAATCAGAGTCTTAAAGAAACTCTGGCCAAGTTCCACCAAGAAACGGGGTTGCCTTGGACTGATTTGCTGCCACTAGCCTTGCTGAGGGTCAGAAACACCCCGAACTCCTCGGGGTATACTCCCTACGAATTAGTATTTGGAAGGCCTACTCCTATAGTAAAGTTAGGAAAAGTGCAGGGTCTGAGGCTAAGGGGGGAGCTAGACCAGACTCAGTATCTAGAGTGATTGGGGCAGGCCTTAGATGTCATAAGTAAGATCAGACTAGGCCAGGAGCCCCAGCCCCGAGGGAGGCCAGCGCACTCCTTTCAGCCAGGACAATATGTATGGGTAAAAGATTGCAAGAGGGAACCCCTCCAGCTGACCTGGACAGGTCCCCACTTGGTATTATTAACCACCCCAACCACCCTTAAAGTTGCAGGTGTCACTCCTTGGATCCACTACAGCTGAGCCAAGGCAGCGCTGGACCCTGATGTGAAAGGAACCAGGCCCGCCATGCGACTGCTGGCCCTAAAAGTCCGGAGGTCGCCGGCTGAGGGAGAAAACTTCCAAGAATGGACAGTCATTCCATCGGGTACCTGCTCTTGATTGGCACCGGCGCTGGAATTCTGGGGGTCAGACTGGTGACCTTAACACCACCGGAATGGAGCGTTGCTGAACGAGCTGCCTTGGGAATAGTGTATCTGTGTTTAGTCCTAACTTTCGCCTGTTTAATCTGCTCTGCCTAAACAGCCACCATGAAGATACTCTCACTCCGGAGATGCCACACCAGAGGCTCCAGCCCGAACCTGGTGATGCTATGACTGAAGAAGACTCAGTCTAGCATCAAAGGGGGGAATGTTATGAGAAATAAAGCTGGCTCTTTGTCCCAGGCCCCAGATAACTTCCGCATTCTGCTTCTGTATCTTTAGCTTCCGCATTCCACCTCTGTGCCCCTTGCTTGCGGCCATGTAGCCCCTCCTTGCCTTTTCCTGCCTTGCTAAGAGAGTATTTAACCACCTACCCGACCCCTCCTCCATGCCCAGAATTTGGAGACTGCCTCCTCTGGGACCCTGCGCATGAATGAATAAAAAGGCTTACTCTGCCACCCTGAATCCTGTAAGAGTCCATTTTTCCGCAACAAAACAACAACCCAAAAAATGTTCTTTATTCTTGATCTATTCTCCCTGCAAAATGTGGAAACATCACAAGCAAGCTATCATTCAAATTCCAAAGTTACTTACCTTGAAACTTCAGGATTAAAAAGTCATCCATGAATAAAGTAAAAATGAAAGCCTGCAGTGAAACAACAGAGAACTTGAGCAAACCTCTTTTCTGATTCATTTATTGTTTTCTTCTTTCATTCATGGAGAAATCAGATGAACTCAAGAAAAAAAAAAAAAAAACAAGGGAATGCAGACTTTTAGAGAAGCAGTTCACTCAGAAATTCTCTCTGTAGTCTGGCTTCCCTGGGCTCTCTGACTTCACTTTATGAAAGTCTCAGTGACAAAGACACCTGCTCTGAGTATTTTGGAAAAGGCTTGGTGCAAAAGGCTTGAAGACCCACATTCAGAGATTCTGATTTGCAGGTCTAGGGTGAGACCCACAAAATTACATTTTTAACAATTGCCGAGGAGTTCTGTCATAGCTCATCCATAAACAACACTTTGAATAGCACTATTCTAGAGCAGGGCTTCTCATAAGTTTTTTTCTCAGGATCCTTTTTATATTTTTAAAATGAGTTGAAGATCCCCAAAACTTTATCTATTGAGATCTACTGATACTTACTGAATTAGAAATTAAACTGATAAATTTAAAAATATATTTGTTTGTTAATTCACTTAAACATTACAATAATAAACTCCACATGTTAACATCAATAGCATACTTTAATGAAAAATAACAATATTTTCCAAAACAAAATAATTAGCAAGAAGAGTGGCTTGTTGTATGGTTTATAAATCTTTTTAATGTCTCTGGGTGATAGAAGAAAGTTGTAGTTTCATATCTGCTTTCATAGTCATATGTTGTGATATGTTGTTTAGCTTGAAGTATAGAAAGAAAATCTGACTTCCCATACATAGTAGGAAAAGGAGGAAATATTATACTATATGATAATATTATAGTATCATAGGGCCTTTTAAGGTAATTATATATGTTCTTTGATACTCAAAGCTCAAAAGATAGTCTTTTCTTAAAATTTAATTGTGATGTAGCTCTGAAACCATATCAGCGAGCATGAGAATTTGTTGGTCAATGTCCTGCTTTGAATGATCTCATCTCCATGAAAGGTTCTGTGATATCATGACTCATTTACTGGAAAATATTGGTTCACTGAGTTAAGCAGATTTTCTAAGTGTTGACATATTATGCTATGTAAAAAAAGATCACAATTGTCTAGGCTGGTGTGGCTCAGTGGATTGGGTACAGGCCTGTGAACCAAAGGGTTGCTGGTTCAATTCCCAGTCAGGGCACATGCCTGGGTTCTGGGTCAGGTACCCAGTAGGGGGTACATAAGAGGCAACCACACAGTGATGTTTCTCTCTCTCTCTTCCTCTTTCCCTTCCCCTTTCTCTAAAAAATAAATAAAATTAAGTCTTTTAAAAAAATCACAGTTGTTACTATAACTATAATCACAGCATAAAATCTTTTAAGTATTGGGAATCTGTCAAGCTTAAGTTTTCCAAAATTTTATATTTTCACTTGAAATTTGAGCTTTATCATTGATGAAGAGCATTATAAGTTGTTTTCTTTGGATGTGATAAGCTCACTTTTTTCTCGAGAAAATGTCTGCCTAATACCAAATCTGAATAACCATAAAAATGTGCTACTTCAGCTTACCATTTGATCAATTAGTTTAGCCCTTCTCCTAGAGAAATGAACTTTATATAAATGTACCATTTTATCACATTTAAAAGATGTGTGATCAAAGGTTTAGATTAAATAAATGGATGATTTTAACTGCTTTATTAATAGCATTCTTAAGTAAAACTGGCATTATTTTATTTTACTGTGAGAGTATAATAATAAGTAAAACAATGGTTACTGATACATTTTGGAAAAACTGCCTTAATTCTACTAAGGAAACAGCAATTTTACCCAATATTGCTTTTTCACCATTAGTGCAAATATCAACACAATGGGAAAAACATTTAATGTGAAAATAGTATTGAACATGTAGTCACTCTGAAAGGGTCTTGGGGGACCATCATGTTTCTACAGATCACCCTTTGAGAAACACTGATCTGGAGAAATAGAGTTGACATTGTAACTTGAACTTAACCTGCAGACATTTCCTTTATTTTTACAGAATGTAAAAATAAACTGAATTATCTATAAACATTTGATAATCAGGAGGTTTCTATTAAAATCTGGGTTCTAGACTTCTCTTCATAGATGACACACCTGATAACATTAGATCATTTTTCCTTCATGGTGACCATGAGTGTTATCGACCCCTTTACATGAAGCAGGCTCTTCCTAGTTGCCATGGTTTCCACTCATCTTACTTCATTCATTACATTTACCTCCCCAGATACAAAGCAATCTGAGTCTGTAAATCCTGCTATTATGATAAGTGGTGGAAAGCAAAGGCTTTGAAGTTGGATATGAAAGAGTTAAAATCCCAACTTTTCTATATACTAGCTATGTGACTTGTGACTCAGTCTTTCTTAGTCTCAGTTTTCTTAACTTCTAAATGGGGATAATAATATTATAATATGAAAGTTGTGAAGATTAAATGTGATTAGGAAAGTAAAGAATTTTTCTCAGTGTCTGTCAAATCTGTAAGTGTATAATGCATATTAGTTCTGTTGGTAATGCCACCTTTTTGGTAGACAAAACAGTTTGACATTAACAAAAGTTTCAACATATTTAGGAATAAACACACACTTCCATCTTCACAAATATAGCACAATTTGTGAATCATTTATAATGAAGCATAATTAACTGGCTGTAAAAAATTAAAAGTATGGGCATGATTATTTTTTCTTTTGTCAAATCTAGAGGTTTTAAATAATAAAAAAATCACAGTATGTTGAACATGATCTTGCTGGCTTCTGATAATAATTAGAATCACCTGAACTTGCTGTAGAGCACTATCATGTATCCCAAAACCTTTCCTGATATTATAATATTTTGGAGTTAGGTCACATTTCTGGGCAACTGACAATCTCTCTTATTTGCAATTGAATTCTGAAGTTTTCACCCTTTGAGTCACCATAATATTTCCATGTTTTTTTTAGTTTAAGAATGACCTTGTCTAGGTTAATTGCATTCCAAGGACTGTGATTTTTGATATTGTATTTCATTTTGTCTTTGGTTTATTGTCAAAACTTACTGGAAATAAAACATCACAATAAGCTCATATTTATTTTTAAATGGCTTCAAAAATAAGCATACCATGAACACACAGGGTGATGTCAAGAAACCTTTGGCAAGCTGTGTAGAGCACAGGTTATAATGCCAACTCAGCTGTCAGATGAAACACAGGTAACGCACTTGTCTGAATGACTAGCTGTCAAGACATCTGGATAATTAATGTAATGCTTACCTTTTATAAAGATTATAGCTATGTTGACAACATTAAACAAGGCTTCATTGCAGAGACTTAAGAGGTCACCACTAAGTGCTTTGTTATATGCCATGTATTGGGTAAGTATAATGCAACATTCCTTACAACAACTATGGTGCAAATACCCTATGACAAAGGGATTTATTATTCTCATTTGATATATGAGAAAACTGAGGCTTAGAAAGATTAAGAGTTTCTGCAAATCACTTAGCTAGTAAATGGCAAGGCTGAGTTTTGAGCCTATGTCTATTCAATTTCAAAGTCCAGGCTATGGTATGGCTTATGGGCCACAAATGGAAACACTCCCAGGGCCCAGGCAGATGACTTACATTGGGAACAGTGTTCTTCTTCAAACCGTAGAGAGTACCCAGGCATATAAGGAACTAGAGATTGCATACTTTAGCTGACAGCTTTCAAATCCAAAATTCTAAAAATCATTGTGTATGCAAAACAAAACATGATCTCTGTTCTTCCCAGTTCTTTACTTTGCTGCTCTGATGTAGATAGAAACAAAGCAAAAACAGTCCCATAAATACAAGTTTCTTTTTTCATTAGCAACTAGTTGTTTAGGCAGTTGAAATCTGTTTTAATAAGAACTTAGCAAAGAATGGAAGGTTTCCATGTTACTAAATTTTAATGAAATATAGGCTCAACTTTTTAAAGCAGGGCCTGGGTGGGAGTCAGTGATTCTAACTCTCACCTTAAATTCTTACACTAGCTTTTTATTGTATTGAGATACACAGTTCAGCATTTAAATTTTCCTAGAAATTATAGTTCAAGGTGCAAATTAGTGGTGAACTGCCCTCCGGCAAGCAGCAAATGTGGAGGTCTGAATCATCTAATGAATGAACAAGAGTGAATTAATTTTAATTTACTTAATATAAAATTCTTTATGAGTCATACCCAAAAGGCTTTCACAATAACTGTCATTTGCCTACATTTATTGGTGTGTCCAGAGACAGAAGATTTTAGATATTAAATGGTGAATGTGGTGAGTACAGACTGGTTTTGATATTACACCAAGAGTAGCCCAGGAAATTTACATAATTTTATGATTTAGTCTATTATTATGGAAATTATTTATTTCCATCATTTTATTATTTAAGTCCTGACTTTGTCAGTAGGAGAAAAAATGAATTGATTGACTTTTCCTAATTCTCTAAGGAAGCCAGTGGCAAAGTAGAAAAAACATTCAAAGTTACTGAAGCCACCATTGCATATGTAGTGTGGTTTGGGGTAGAGCAACTTAATTCAGACAAGTGGTTATTTTGAAGAAAAAAAAAGAGCTGGAATTAAGTTAAACATCTAGTAAAGCCAACTGGTGAATTGACATTTACTTTCTTCCTCAGCTGGCTTGTGTGTGATAAGGTACTGGAGCTGACTATCAAGAGACCTTTAGTATCCTGTGGAAATTGTTAAGAAGAGAGAAGGGGGTTAGTGGTTCTCTGTGGGTCAGAAGCCCTAGAGGCTGGGAATGCAACCAATTGGCCTTTCAGAGCTTCTTCAGTGTATAGATACAGCCACCTCTATCTCCGGGAAATTTCCATCACCCCACCTTTGCAAGAACATGTGTTTTCATAGGAGATAATAAAAGGATGGGTTAAAATTTTCCTGGTTATAATTCTTGCCTTGAAATTAAACCCTGGCAAACAAATTGTTTCTTTTTTCCCTGAGAAGGTTTTAAATCCAATTTATTTGAGGTTCCTATTTAAATTGAAAATACTGTAGCATCTCTTGCAAAGTAAAATCAATCTCTTTAGAAATAGGAGGAGGAGAAGGGAAAAGGGAGAATGGAACCAAGTATATGTAGATTAAAACTTCCTTTTTCAAAGATTTTCAAATATGGGAAAATATCTTTGCCTCTAAGATTAATGGTGGTTCCTTGAGACAGAACCACACTGTTTAATGGCTTTCCTGGGTGCTTAATAGGCGTCTCAAACTTAATATATCTAAACTCAAACTTCTCCTTCTGTGTCTGCCCAGCTTCATTCTCTCTTCACCTTGGCTCACTCAGGAAATGAAACCAATGACCTTGTTGTTTATACCAAATCCTGTCCAATTCATTAGACCTTATCTTGACAACACATCCTAAACCAACCTCTGCTACTATGGCCCTGGTCCACGCCCTTTCATCTAGACCCATGCAGTGACCTCCTAACAGGACCCCTTGCTTCCATTCTTACTCTTGACAGTCCATTCCCTACACAGCAGTCAGAGATTCTCTCTAAAACTGCACTAAACAAGCAGCTATCAAGCTATGGGTATGTGGCTAGTTCGAAATGAGAAGTGCATAATTATAAAATACATACTGTGTGTAAGAGACTTACTACAAGGAAAATAATGTGAAATATCTCATTAGTAATTTTATACATATTTACATATTGAAATTACAATATTATGTATGAATTTGGGTTAAACATGTATTATTAAAGTCAATTTTACCTATTTATTTTTATTCATTTCCCTGGCTACTAAAATTGAAAATCTTGGTTGTGGCTCACATATTTCTGCTGGACAGCATTGTTATAAAATATGTCATATCATGTTCTTTTAAAAACCTTGAGTGAATTTCTTGTCAAGATGGTGGCATAGGTAAACACAATACTTATATTCTCCTATGAACACATCAAAATTACAACTAAAACACAGAACAACCATCTTCAGAACCATCAGAAAGAGAGCTCAATGGAAATCCTACAACTATGGAATTAAGAAACCACATTGAGTCTGGTAGGAGGGGAGGACATGCAGAAAAGGCTGGTCCCACACCCATGTGAGGCAGATAAAAATTGGAAGGAATATCTCGGTTTTGGACCACCCTTCTAAAGAGCATGAAATTCTAGCCCCACACAAGGACCCCTTGTTCAGGGGTCTAGTGCCAGAAAAGGGAATCCCCATAACTTCTGGCTATAATAATCAGTGGGGATTGAGGCTGAGGAATATGGAAACTTCTGGAGTCCTATGCAGTTCCTCTTAAAAGGTCCACACATGAGCCTTACTTGAACTCACTCCCCCTGAGCTCCGGGACTGGGACAGCAGCTTGAAAGGCACTAGAGACATATGGGGAAAAATAATTATCTGGCATCAGAGGAAGTGCTGGAGGGGCAGCTTTCTCCCAGACAGAAGTGCTGGCAGAAGCCATTGTTATTTTGCTGAGCCCTCCTTTCACAGAGCTAGCAGGCAAGTGCCATCTCTGAGACTCCATCAACCTCAGTCACATAGTTTGCTCTACCCTAGTGATTCCTGCAGGCCCTACCCCACCCAACTTTTTGGCCCACTCAAGCTCTTTCCACTGGCTTTTCCATTGGAATGGCTTGTCTTGACTCATGCTTCATATTTTCCTAAATTTTCTTAAACAAGGAGCATCTGGCTTCAGGGAGCCCCATACCTTCCCCCTCATTAAGTGGCTCCAGGCCCAGCGCAAGCAGCTGGCTTTGGTTTACAGCTTGGCCTAGCCTGGGCAACTCTAAGCCCAGCACAAGTAGCATCCATTTACAGATTGGTTTGTAGGTTATACCAGGTGGCCATACAAGGGACACAGGTGGTTGCTGATCTTAGTTTGCACCTCCCAGCAAGCCCTAGGGCCAATGTACCCAGTGGACAGCTATAGAGCACACCAGAGCACCACCACCCAACCACTTCCATAAATGACACACTCAAGGGGTGGATTCACCATGCACCAGAATCTTGCTAACAAACGTCCTGCTCTGTAGAATGAGCCCTTTCACAGTTTATCTTCCAAAATGGTTGGAGGTTAATGGTCAATAAATGGTCCTTGTAAATCCCTACAAGGACTGGCTGGGTAAATCTCTCCCACTGATGTGCCAAAGCAATAAAGGCTCAACTACAAGAGGAGGGTGTACACAGAAGTTGGCACACTTCAAGTATCCACCTTGGGTGATAGAGGAAGCTATGCCATTGGATCCTACAGGACACCTACTACGTTAAGCCACTCTACCTAACACATAGAAGCTCTACCTAATATATAGAAACAAATACAGGGAGTTGGCCAAAATAAAGAGACAAAGAAACATGGTCCAAGTGAAAGAACATAACAAATCTCCAGAAAAGAAAGTAAACAAAATGGATACAAACAATCTAGTAGATACAGAGTTAAATTATAATCTTTAGCATTTTAAATGTGGTCACTGTTTGGTTACCAGGTAGCTGCTGCAATGCCAGTTATTCCAGTACTACTCAAAGCTTAGAGAGGAGATAGACCTCCTGCTATCTCTATTTTTATTTTTATGACTGCTCTCTGCTCCTCTCCCCTCCCACCCCACACTACAAGAAATCTTCTACAGTATATGGAATAAAGTCACATGCCCCCCTCTCAGCCAGTCATCAGCAAAGGGGACTGGAATTATTGTGGCTTAGGACATCATGATTCATCTCCCAGATCTGGGGAATGATTTGGCCTTCCTTGAGCAGAATGCTGCACAAATAAAATCACTCTCCTATAAATGACAGAAGTAGGACGACTGCCTGCCTAAGCAGTTAAAGAATCACTTTAATTTCACTTCAGTTTTGACATTTAGCAAGTCACAATTAATATAAATACAGTAAATCCTCAATGTCATTGATAAGTTCTTTTTTATTTTTTTAATATATTTTATTGATTATGCTATTACAGTTGTCCCATTTCCCCCCTTCACTCCCCTCTACCCTGCACACCCTCTCCCACCCACATTCCCCCCTTTAGTTCTTATCCATGTGTCATACTTATAAGTTCTTTAGTTTCTACATTTCCCATACTATTCTTACCCTCCCCCTGTCTATTTTCTACCTACCATCTATGCTGCTTATTCTCTGTACCTTTTCCCCCTCTCTCCCTCCCACTCCCCTGTTGATAACCCTCCATGTGATCTCCATTTCTGTGGTTCTGTTCCTGTTCTAGTTGTTTGCTTAGTTTCTTCTTGTTTTTGTTTTAGGTGTGGTTGTTAATAATTGTGAGTTTGCTGTCATCTTACTGTACATGTTCTTGAAATGGGTGAAATGATGTATAGCAAAACCAATTTTTCCATAGGCTAATTGACATAAACAAAAGTTCCTGTGACATCTCAACACTATAATGAGAGGACTTGGAACAAATCTACTTTGAGGATCTTTTGTACATAGAACTACAACATGAGAAAATAGAGAGAAAGGATACTTCATAACTGTTCTGCCAGGATGTTGTGTTGTCTATTTTCTTTACCCACATAGCTCCAGCAAATAGACCAGTACCTGGTACCTAATAGGTGTTCAACAAGTGAACAAAAATTTGGGTGATGGTAGTGGTTCGCAGATCATCCCTATCTGGCTAAAGGAAATGGCATAAAATCAAGTTTCCTTTGGTAACAAAAATAAAATGACATCCTACCTCATCAAGAGTGTGCTGATTCAAATCTATAAAGAGTTGGGTAAAGCAGAGTTGTTATTTTTCTTCTGTTTATTAGTATTTAGTATATATGTTGCCAAAGTGAGCTGTTATTTTTTAAATAAAGTAAAAACCATAAGCCTATCTATTCACTTAATGAATAACACTGTTTTTAATCAATGTAGTTCACTGAATTTGTCTTAAACTCAATATTCATTTTTTGTAACAATATGTATCTTACTCATAATGGTTTTCCAGAGGCTATGACATTGCCAGTTAAACTATGGTCCATAATTCAGCAGATGTAGCTCAGGGAAAAGAAAATTGAATGTCCAAATACAGTGTAGTTAAACAACAATTAAAAAATATAAAAATAAAACACTATGGGACATCCATAACAAAAAGTGCATGAAACTTGAAAAAAAGGAAAAACTGAATGTTAATTCATAAACAAAAAAATGTCATCAAATTTTACTTCATTCAGTGTGATACCCAACATCAACTGGCAATCTTCCTCTTGGGTATATGATGCTTGTGCTTTCTATTGACCTGCTCCTTCTGTGTAATCTGCAACACAGGACACAGATTCAAACATGGAGAGAGTTTAGAAGTGACAAAGATGTAGAAGATAAGCTATACAATTCAATAAAATGGGCAGGGCTAGGTGGGAACAAATCCGGGGAGAAACCCAACTAATTATACAACTAAAAACCCCATTTGATTGTCAAGAAAAAGTGCTAATCAAAAAAAAAATAAAATGAAACCTTTGAGAGAAATATTGTAAATGATTGCATTTGAAAATGCAAGTTGTTTGCATCGACTCCTGGATGAAACAGTGTTTTTTCCATCATGCTACAGGAAATAGATGTTTGCTAAATAACTTCTTTGAATTTTCTCTGGCATATATTGATTATATCCATAGAAACAAAGAGAAGGCAATTAAGTTTAAAATTTGATGGTGTTCTGCTTCTGTGAATTTAGTGGCTAACTCAATCAATGCGTCACCCTGGTTGGAAATCTATGTTTCCTTCCATGCCATAAAGGCTCTATGATGCCCTTTCATCTAAAATTATAATAATCACAAGAAACCAAAGAACTAAGAAGCAGGTACAAAAGAGTTGACAGAGTGACTACAGTTGCCTGCAACAGTTTAATCTATATGTTAAAGAGGCCACAAAAATTGAAAATTAAAAAACTTTTGTTGTTTTGTTTATCATAGCATTTACCAGTTTTGGAATTAACTAAATGGTACATAAGCCCCACTAAATTTTTCAAACCAATGAAAGCTAAAATATGTATGTGCCACAGAATTTCAATTTGCTTGTCAGACAATTAATGGAAGTTTTGGGTATATGAGAATGTCATGATTTAATCTGAAAAATGCATGGTGACTCTAAAAGGAGATTATTTCATTTACCATAAGATACTAGTATCTTAGTTAAGCCCAAAGCTTCAACAGTTCACTCTGTGGCAATGAACTTTCCTCATGATATAATTTAAAACAAAACTAATGGCATTTAGATATAAGTAGCTACAATATATTTTAACAGAATATATGTGGAATCTGTTATCTATTAAGTGTATCTAACTTTTATTTCTTTTTAATTATATTTCACTAAAAATTAAGCTTATTTATTTATTTATTTAAAATACCCCAAAATATAAAAAACTAATAAAGCAAAACAAACACGCAAGCAAAATATGACCAGAGACGTTGAAATTAAGAACAAATGGACAGTAACCAGAGGGGAGGTGCAAGGGGATAATGGGGGGAAAAGTGGCAAGGGTTTTCAGGAACATGTCAAAGGACACATGGACAAAACCAAAGGGGGGTTGGATCAAGGGTGGGAAGTGGGGATGTCTGGGGTGGGGGGAGTGGTGGTCAGGAAATGGAGACGACTGTACTTGAACAACAATAAAAAAGTTACAAAATCTATTCTTTTAAGTTTTTTTAATCTACCATTGTGTTGAGTTTTTCCCAAATCTTCAAGTATATACCTTTTCACAATCAAAATATATTCTGTTATTAATGCTTTACAATCATTAACTTTCTTCATTGCACAGTGTGATTTTCCCACTTTTGCCTCCATGAACTTCCTTTTTGCTACTTAGGAAACAGCTCTAGGAGTGATACTTTCTTTGCTCCCAAGGTATTAGCCCATTATGCATTAAGAACCATTAGTGTCCCCTGAACTATGGTTGTCATAATAACCAAAAAACAAGCAGAAATGAATGCATTTGCCCTGCCTGAGTCACAGGACAAAATCCTGGACTTACCCACCATGATTCTAGTGAAAGAGAGGCAAATAGGACCACAGGGACGACTGTCTAGTGCTTGAGAACAGATGAGTATAAAAGTGAGATAGGCTTTCATTCTTAATAACATTGTGATGATATGCTGTGGTGGATTTGTAAGTTTCCACAAAACCACAGAAGCCATTGTTGTGAAAGGGGAGTGGAAATAAGATGACAAAGATGTTGGGATCAACACTTCAATACCTCTCCATGCTGCCACCTTGACCAAGACTCAGGATTCACTATGAAAAGCTAGAAAAACTGAGAGTAGGTTTATTTAATGATGATAGGAACAAAAATTGAGTCGCATAGCTAGGTCCAACTAATTATCAATCTTCACATGAGTGTCTACATACATGCAACATAACTAGTGAGAGCTACTTCAGGATATTCTGGCCAGGTTAATTTTCCTCTTACTTTTCTCTGTCTTGGACCCTGAGAACAACTCATCTATGTTTGTTTTATACATTGGGTTTTGGAGAAAGATTTTATCTCAAGATATCTCCCTTTTTGAAAATATATATCTTAAGTTTTTAAGTTTCCAATACAGTGGTTCTCAAGGTGCAGTCCCTAGAGCAGTAGCATCAACATCACCTGAGAACTTGGAAATGCAAGTTCTCAGGCTCAGCCCAACTCTAAAGAATCAGAAACTCAAGCAGTGGCCTCAGTACCATGTGTGTTCACAGTCACTCAAAGTGCTGCCTCCTCTTTCCTTGACACCTGTGTGCGTGACTATTCATTCTCTGTGTTTCTGGGCTCCAAACTTGGGGAAGAATAGGCTTTGAGCCTAGAAAATGAAGAAGAGGTAGACATTCTTATAGAGATCTTGCCTCTGAAAGTAATATCTAACAATATAGGTTGACCATGTTTTCTGGGATACTTATGATCTTACTGGCATTCACCTTGTACCTTATTATGCTAAAATTCTCTCTCTTCCCTAGACCTGAGTGACAGTATTGAAAAATAAAAGTCCTTTATTCATGAAGAAATTAGACCCTAGAAAGAGAGTGGTAAGAGAGGAAATAAAATCATCCTGCCATCCTCACACTGATTTCTTTCACAGGGTAAGAGGGGAGAATCTTGATGTGTCAGGTGATCTAGAACATGGCAGGATGACTCTGATGTTCCTTCCAAATCTAGAATACTGAGATCTGAAAATATATACTTGTTGCTTCCCTTTGTTAACTTCACTCCTGCTACCACTAACCAATTTTCAGCTAAAATTATTTTGCTGTAGGAGACATTAAAAAAACAGCCTTTTCCCTGTCTTTCTGAGACATAAAAAAATCCTTTCTGATTTGAGGCTAGATGGTGGAGGTGTGAATGGAAGCCACACTAACCTCCTCCTAGGACCAATCTAGAATTACAACTAAATTGTACAGATATCACCCAGAACAAAGAATTGAACAATAACGAGAGAGAGAGAGAGAGAGAGAAGCCTTAAAACCTTGGACAGATGGAAGAATAATCTTTAACACTAACTGGTAAGGAGTTCAGTGAAGACATGAGAGGACTGGTTGGGTGTCCACAGGTGGCAGTGCAGCAGGGTTAATTAAGTGGTGGGTTGGATCTCCCTGAGAAGAATGGGGTCTAAACCCTAAGCTGGGATTCCCAGCCTTGAGTACCAAAGCCCAAAAAGTACACAGAAAACAACCAGCAGATAAAAGAGGCAGGGTTGCTATCCACCAGAGATGGATGGCTAGAGATAAAAAGAGCCTTTTAAAGGGCCAAAGCACAAGTTTTCCTTTGCAGCCACTTACCTGGGGCTTTGGCAAAGGTGGGGGCAGAGTGAGCTAGAGATGCCTGCAGAGAGACTGGGGACAGAAGGTTTGGGGAGAGAACTGACAGAATAGCTGCAGGGATCCTGGTGCTGACTCATCACCAATACAGAAGCAACCAGCCTGCTCAGGCAGATTACACCCTTCCAAGCGCCAGCAGCCTGAGGAGAAACAATAGCTTCAACACTTGGAGGGATTCTGTCCCACCCTATGAGTCTTAACCTTGAATGCTGAGTACAGAGTGACTAGATTAAACACTGAAAGAGAAAGCCACAGACAGTAGATCCCTGGCAGTCTCAGAGCAGGCTGCCTAAGGTCAGATGGGGTCAACATCTGACATCACCAGAGATGGATCCAGAAATAAAAAAAAACAATGGTATATAATAAAGGCTACCAAGATGAAATCTACTGTGGACGTCTCCATGATTTGATGTATTTTCCTTTCTGCATAGATTTTTAATATTAATTTCTTGTCCAGCAAGTTTGTACATATAAATTCACTACTGTACTTTATACTGTACTTTATTTCTCTTTTTTCTTACAATTGTCTTACATGTTTATACCCTTATTAATACCGGTGTATTTGCTCTTGATAGCGGGATTGCAGGGGGTATATTTTTGCTGAATGTGCGTTTGTTCTCTGGGCTTTGTGGTTTTGTTCTGGCAGCACCTGCACAACAGCATACAAGATGTGGTGGGCCAAGTGAACCTCATTCAACCAGCTGGAAAGTAGGATGCACCAAAGACCAACCCAACAACAATCAAAACCCAATTGCATCCAGTGAGGCAACATAAAGGGCATCTCAAAAGTATCAAGTTCAAGAGATCAAGGAGAATGCACCACTGAATCTCACATATCTCCTAACACAGAAGTTCACACCACACTGAGGGAGTCTAACAGACCAATTTAAGAAGCAGGATAAACAAGAAAAGTCTCATAAATAATGAGAAGAAAAAGAAACAAATGAACAGAAGAAAAAAAATGAAATAAAAGGAAAGGGGCAATCCTCAGAAAGAATACTAAATGAAATAAAAGTCAACTATCAGATATTGAGTTCAAAACAATGGTTATAAGAAAGGTCAATAAACACACTGAGGATTACCAAAAACTGGAAGGAAGCTACAAGGAACTTACTGCAAATTACACCAGCATGAAAAAGGACATAGAAAATATCAACAAGAGGCAAAAGGAAATGAAGAATATAATTTCTGAATTGAAGGACAAAGAAGAAATAAAAAGCAGCCTAGATGAAAAAGAAGATAGAACCAGTGAGCTGGAGGACAAAGTAGAAAAAAAAAAAACTCCCAGAAAGAACAAGAAAAGAAAAAAAAAAGATTCAGAAAGAATGAAGAGAGATTAAGGGAAATGCAGGAAAACATGAAATGCAATAATATCCACATAGTAGGGATACCAAAAGGAGAGAAGAAGAGCAAGGGATAGAAAACCTGTTTGAAAAAGTAATGGTGGAAAACTTTCCTAATCTAATGAGAGAAAAAATCGCACAAATCCAAGAAGCAGAGAGGGTCCCAAATGAGAGGAATCCAAACAAACTGACTCTAAGATGCATCATAATTAAAATGACAAAATTCAAAGACAAACAGAGAATCTTAAAGGCAGGGAAGGAAAAACATGAATTAACATACAAAAGAGCATCGATAAGGCTAATAGCTGACTTCTCAAAAGAAACATTGCAAGGCAGAAGGGAATGGCAAGAAATATTTCAAGTAATGAAAAACAAAGGCCTGCAAGCAAGACTACTCTATCCAGTAAGACTCCCAATTAAAGTGGAAGGTGAAATAAGGAGTTTCCCAGACAAAGAATGATCAAAGAATACATCTCCCCAAACCAGCACTGCAAGATATGCTAAAGGGAATGTTTTAAGAAAAAGAAGAAAAAGAGTGAGAAAGAGACAAAAACAGGTATAAAAGAAGTGAAATGGCAATGAATAAGTACCTATCAATAACACTCTTAAATGTAAATAGATTAAATGCTCCAATCAAAAGACATAAGGTAGCTGAATGGATAAGAAAATATGACGTGCGTGCACATATGCTGCTTACAAGAGACACACCTCAGAACAAAAGACCTACAAAGACTGAAAGTGAAGAGATATAAACAAATATTTCAAGCAAATGGACAGGAAAAAAAAAGCCAGGGTAACAATACTTAACTCAGAGAAAATAGACTTCAAAACAAAGACCATAAAAAGAGACCCAGAAAGACACTTCATAATACTCAAGGGAAGAATCCATCAACAAGACATGAACATTGTAATATATATGCACTCAACGTAGGAGCATCTGAAAAAATAAAGAAAATCTTGGAGGACTTCAGGTAAAATATTGTTAGAAACACAATTATAATAGGGGATTTTTATACCCTACTGTCAAAAAAAGGATAGATCTTCCAAGCAAAATATCAAGAAACTAGAAACCAACCTCAAGAAAAAAACTTCAAAATACTCCAATACATGGAAATTGAATAGCATGCTATTAAACAATGAATGAGTAAAGAAGGAGATGAAGGAGGAAATTAAAAAGTTTCTGGAAACAAATGGAAATGAACTCACAACAATCCAAAACTTATGGGACACAGTGAAGGTAGTTGATAGGGGGAAGTTCATAGCGAAGTTCATAGCAATACAGTCCTACCTAAAAAAAGATAGAAACATTTCAAATAAACAACCTAACTCCACATCTATAAGAACTGAAGGAACAACAACAAAGGCAGCCCAGATCAAGTAGAAGGAAGGAAATAACCAAGATCACAGCAGAATTAATTGACATAGACACTAAAAAACAATGCAAAGGATCAATAAATCCAGGATCTGGTTCTTTGAAAAGATAAAAAAAATTGACATCCTTTAAGCAGACTCATTATGAAAAAAAAAGCAGATCCAAATAAACACAATCAGAAATGAAAAATAAAAGAGGAGAAATTAACTGTTATCACAGAAATAAAAGGATTATAAGAAATTACTATGAAGATCTATATGCCAAAAAAATTGAAAACCTGGGTGAATTGGACAAATTTCTAGAGATACATAATATTCCAATAGTGAATGAAGAAGAAGCAGAAAGCCTGAACAGACCAACAACAGCTGACAAAATCAAAGCAGTAAAAAAAAAATTATCCTGCACATAAAACCCCTGGACCAGATGGTTTCACAGGACAATTTACAAAACTTTTAAGGAAGAACTAATCCCTATCCTTCACAGAGTATTCCAAAAAATCCAAGAAAACAGAGAACTCCCAAACTCTAAGAAGTTAAAATTATCCTAAACCCAACATGAGATAAAGACAAAACAAAGAAAGAAAACTACAGGCCAATATCACTGATGAACATAGATATTACAATCCTCAACAAAATATTGGCAAAGTGCATCCAGCAATACATTAAAAAGATCACACACCATGATCAAGTGGGACTCACCCCAGGGATGCAAGGATGGTAAAATATTTGTATGTCAATAAATGAAATACATCACATAAGCAAAAGGAAAGAAAAAAATCCCATGATCATATCAATAGTTGTGGAAAAAGCATTTGATAAGTTGCAGTATCCATGTATGGTAAAGACTCTCAGCAAAGGGGAAATAGAGAGAGCATTCCTCAAAATAATAAAGCCATATACAAGAGACCTACAGCCAACATCATGGGCAAAAACTAAAAGTTTTAGTTTTGCCCAACTCAATGGGAAAAACTAAAAGCTTTTCCCACTAAGATCAGGAACAAGATAAGGATGTTTCCTTTACCACTTCTATTCAACATAGTATTGAAAGGCCAGGCCACTACAATAAGAGAAGAAAAAGAAAAAAAGGCATCTAAATTGGAAAAGAAGAAGCAAAACAGTCACTGTTTGCAGATGACACAATAGTGTTCATAGAAAATCCTATAGTCTCCACCAAAAAACTACTCATCCTAATAAGTGAATTTGGCAAAACAGTGGGACACAAAGTAAATATTCAGAAATCAAAGGCATTTTTGTACATGCAAAATTAAATATAAGAAACATTTATCAGGAAAAATCCCATTTGTTATACCAACAACAAAAAAAATAAAGTACTTAGGAATAAGTCTAACCAAGGAGGTAACAGACCTGTATTCATAAAAATACACAACACTGAAGAAAAAAATTAAGGAAGATGAAAACAATAGGATGTATGTACTATTATCATGGATTGGAAGAATTAACATCATCAAAATGTCCATAATACACTAAGGAATTTATAGATTCAATTCAATCCTGATAAAAGTACCAATGACATATTTTACAGAATTAGAACAAACATTTGAAAAATTGATGTGGAACCATACACAACCCTAAATAACAGCAGCAATTTTGAGAAAGAAGAACAAAGTAGGAGGGATCACAATACCTGACATAAAACCACATTACAAGGCCACAGTAATCAAAACAGTCTGGTACTGGCATAAGAACAGACACATAGACCAATGGAACACAATAGA
>CM052544.1:55631810-55663777 GCA_028533065.1 Trachops cirrhosus | reverse complement strand
TCTATTGTGTTCCATTGGTCTATGTGTCTGTTCTTATGCCAGTACCAGACTGTTTTGATTACTGTGGCCTTGTAATGTGGTTTTATGTCAGGTATTGTGATCCCTCCTACTTTGTTCTTCTTTCTCAAAATTGCTGCTGTTATTTAGGGTTGTGTATGGTTCCACATCAATTTTTCAAATGTTTGTTCTGTATCTGTGAAATGTGTATCACAGCCTGGTTCTTCTTTCTGCCCACCTTGGCCACCTATCCCATAGGTGTTGATTCTGAGGTCATCACCCACTATATCTCATGAAAGCACACTGCCTCAGAGTATGCTTTCTACAGAACTCACTCAAGATATTGCTAAGTATAACATGATTTAGCCTTTCCTTTAGGAGTTGTGAGACAGTTTCTACAAAATAATAATACTTTTCAAAAATGTCTACTCCATCCACATAACATTCTTACTGAAATAGCTCAAAGTAACCTACATATGGAGGGTTGGCACATAATATATCTGGAAATGTTATAATAACTGTTGCTGTTACATTATGGATTCCCAGGTGAAAATCTAGATCCTCTTATGAAGACTAGGATGAATGATAATCTTAGAATCAAAATCCTTAGTTCTAATGTTGTATTTTGAGTAAATGACTTTGTACAGACCACTTAAGCTCCCTGAGTCCTCTTGGAAATGAAAGCACAATGAACAGGAGAGTGAATCCTTGTGAAAAACCAAGCTATAACTCTGGTTTACCAGCTATCTATTGACTATTTCATACAATGTACTATTGTCATAGGATAAAACCAGCTGATTAAATGCTTCATGAATTCATCTCCTTAACGAAAGAATGATAGGGTAAATTATATCAAAGCATGGTCTATGGGAAAATACCATCCAGTATATTTGTTAAAAAACATACAGACACTTGTGTGGTGATTGCCAGGTGGAAGGGAACTGGGGAGGTGTGGAGGAGGGTATAGGGGGGATAAATGGTGATGGAAGGAGACTTGATTTGGGATGGTGAACACACAATATAGTGTACAGATGATATGTTGTAGAATTTTGCTCCTGAAACCTGTATAATTTTGTTAACCAGTGTTGCCCCAATAAATTCAATAAAAATTTTAAAAAATGCTGATTCTTGAACCCCTATCCCCAGCCTCCTGAATCAGATCTCTGGAAGGTGGCATTAGGGATCCAGTATGTTCAGTAAACATTTTTTGGTAATCCTCATAAAACCTATACTGAAGAAGTTCAGAGAAGGCTGAATGTGGGGGCTCAAGGAGGGAAAAGAATGTCGGGAACAACAGCTGCTATGGATTACTAACAATGACAAAGAATTGCCACTCAGAGCTTTGCTGAGGAGGGATCAAATTGTTTTACACAGCATGGGAACAGCCAAAGATTTCCAGTTCTTAAGAAATTCAGGAACAGTATTGGAGGTAATGAAGTCCTCTATTAATTCAGTGCTGGGCCTGCATAAAATAGGATATACAGTGAAAAAATGTAGATATGCTGCTAAGTTCATATTAATGAAACAGCTGACATTGCGATCTAAGACTGGGGAGGAAGGACACAGAGACCAGTTGGAAGCTGATAAACTAGGAAAAAAAAGAAAGACCAAAGGGGTCATGGTAGTGGCAAAATCAAGTTCAGTGGAAGTGACAAAATAGATGAAAAGAGAAAAAGTTTAAAAACAGACAAGATCATATGGTATTTGTCCCTCACCACTTGGCTTATTTCACTTAGCATAATGCTCTCCAGTTCCATCCATTCTGTTGCAAAGGGTAGAAGCTCCTTCTTTCTCTCTTCTACATGAAATTCCATTGTGTAAATGTACCATAGTTTTTTGATCCATTCATTTCCTGATGGGCACTTAGGTTGCTTCCAGCACTTGGCTATTGTAAATTGTGCTGCTATGAACATTGGAACATAATCAACAGAAGAAAAAGGCAAACAAAATATAACCAGAGACACTGAAATTGAGAACAATCTAACAATAGCTAGAGGGGAGAGGGGAGGGGACAGTGGGGAGAAGGAGTTTCAGGAACTACTATAAAGGATGCATGGACAAAACCAAGGGAGAGGGTGGAACCAAGGGAGGGAGGTGAGCTTGGCTGGGGCAGGGAGGGGTGGGAAAAATGCAGACAACTGTAACTGAACAACAATAAAGTAATTAAAATAAAAAAGATCAAAATGAACATGGAAAAAAGACAGACAAGAATTTTTAAGAGACAAAATACATATGGTAACCCTATTTCTTGCCAAGATAATGCTAGAAGCCTGGAAAAGTTGCACCTATTCTTTTGCAATTCATGGGTCAACTACAGTAGATCTCACATTTGGAAGCTGCAGAATGTTCACTTAACCACACAACGGCAATCACTGCTATAAATGTACAAGTTGCTATCAGTGCCACATTGGTACCAAACATCTGTTAACCTTCCTGTACTTCCAAGAGATGTGCAAAGAATTAATTTTTCATTTCAGTACTGCTCCTAAAGCTTTATATACTCAGAGGCTGCAGGAAGTGAACTTCATATTTCCAGCAGAGTGCCAAGGTAAGAAGCCATAAAGTTAGTGTATCCTTATCAATAAAGAATATGCACTCAAAGGATTATGTGGAATGTGAATACCTTGAATGCAATGTAAAGCTTGTAACTAGTTGTCATTTAAATCATGGGGTTGATGAATAACATCCCAGGAATAATGAATATTCAGCTTGACAAATAGTTCCTTAAAAATATTTATCTAACATAAATTTGGCATGTTCTTGTTTGTCAAATTATTACTATGCCAGATGCTTACTCAAAATCTGTTGCCCATTGCTAAATGGGCTGACTACATTACCTCATTAGTTAGCACTGACAGTCTGTGCAGAGAATGTATTAAATATAATTGAGGACGGAGATTTGTTTTTTTTTTCTTTTATGCCTACAATGCCTGTTGCCACTCCACACTTCCATTCACCTGTTTATCCAAGCCAGCCTACACATACCCCATCCTCTTGTCTGAGGAATCCAGAATGCACAAGTTACTGCATATAGAACTATAGCTTGCATTTTAATCAGAACAGGAATGAAAAGTGGCTTGAGGAAGAGTTGTGTGTATAATGTGCATCATTTCTGTCATTTTTGAAACATTATTTTCTGACTGGAGACATTTTCACATCATAATATAGGATCTGTCACTTCCCAGCACAAATTATGTGATGGTGAGAGCAGTGTTCAATGCCTTTCTCATCAAGACGGAGGGTTTGGGTCATCACCTCTGACCCACTCAAACCCCAGGATTCTTAAAAACAATTTGAATATCTTGAGTATAGTAACTCTCAAGGTTAGCAAGTGCTTATGTCTCTAGAGATTAATGCAATTTTTCAGTCTCAGACCAAAAAAGCATTGCCATAGCAGTGAAGGGGGAAAAATGAGTATCTGGCTACATGTAGTGTTTCAGATGAATTTATATTATCATTCAAAAAGACAAGTAGATGATTCCATGATTGACAACTACAGTATTTGATATTTACTATTCTCTCTTCAGGGCTATTCAGAATCGATTGAAAAAGAGTGCAGTGTGTAGGAACTTCTCAGGGCTGTTTTCACTAAAACACTTTAAATAATGGTTGTCCAAAGCTTGCTAGACACTTTGTAAATGTCAGAACCACATTGAATATGTTAAATGAACATGTTCAATATCTACAAAACAACATAAGTGATTTACAATCAATTGCACACATGGGAAGACTGTCTCCTTGATGATAGACAAAAAATGTTTTCTCTGACTGAGGCACAGCAATCTGAAGTCTTCCTTTTGGTCCAGTATTTAAACTCACATGGCTGCTCAACACACAATGTGGGGCATTACCTAGATTTTAAGATATATGCTTTGGAGCTGAATACAAGTTCAGTGTTGAGTATGCCTTCTATGCTGAGTGAAGATAGTAGTAGACACAGTCCACTACAAATGGGGGAGGGAGAAAGAAACTTGGCTTCTAGAATTTAAATTCCTAATCTCTGACCACAGCCTCTTGTCTTTCAGGTTTTCTCAGGCACTTTCTTTCACATCCTTACTCTTCACCATCATCAAATCATGCAGGCACTCTGTCCCTTCATTTTTCCCAGCCCTTCATTCCTCCCCTGGCTTCTCATTGGTTCTTGGTTGGCCATCTGAAATACTTTTTCATAAGCCATCTGGGATTCCTTCACAGTTCTATTTGCCATCACACACAACCAGAAAACAACATTAAATGCAGAAACAAATTAAACTTATGTTTTCACCATAAAATTTCTGTTCTACCTCATTCAAGCCATCAGAACTGACCTTTCTTTTATTATCACCTTCTATCTTATTTTGGAGTGGTCACTGACTATTCCATACCTCAACCTCCATCCTTTAGCCCCAGGAACTCTATTGACAGATGACGCTGACCTCTGTGTCACTGAAAAAGTGTAAATCATCAGTATGGTCTTTCTCAACTTTTCATTCAGTGTCTTCATACACATGTACATCCACACCTCAATTTTTCCCTTTTCAGAGGTTGAGTTTTGCTCTTTTTTTTCAAAGCTTACCTCTCTGTACTTAGAACATTATGTTAAGATATATATAATATATTTTAAAATAAAAATATATATTTTAAAATATTCATTATGGCTACTATTAGATTCACTGATGAATCTTGTTATGTACTTCATTAATAATGGAACATACATATTACTCTTACTAATTTACTAGTAAAATACTTTAACACCGCATTTCAATATATCTGACTTGCTAGTTAGCCCATGTCTTTTGTTTTATGCATGTATAACATTGCCCTGAGAAAGGGTTTGTGGGTGTTATAAGACTGGTCAGGCTCCACTGCACAAAATAGGCTCTGACACCATAAGACTTCCTTGTTGTGTTGCTCCTTCACTGTGAGGGGTCCCTAGGGATGCAGAGGAACACCCTGCTCTCAGAGAAATGATCATTCTCTCCACATACTGTGCAGCAGACTACCTGGGCTCATATCCTAGCTCACCTACCTAACAATACTAAATGTATTGATTGGTCAAATCATTTAACCTTATTGCTTTAATTCCCTCATTTGTGGAATCCTTTTTGGATTGTTGCAGTATTAACCAAACTTAGTTCTGTACCTGGCAAGTCATGCTGCATGTGTTGATTCTTCTGATTACTATTTGTAACATTCTTTCCTTCCATGGCAGAAAAATGTTTTAGAATCCTTCTCAGTATAGCACTATAACATCTACTAGCAATTGATCAGAGGTTACTGGAGGGAGGAAATTATTGTCAGTCTTGGAATTATTCCATATATGGACCTGAGCATGCCTCTTCATGTTTTGAGTTACTCTACTCTATGCAAATATACACATTCTTAAAAAATTGAATTTATTGGGGTGATATTGGTTCCCCAAACCATACAGGTTTCAATTAAAATTCAATAAAACCAAACATACAAGTTTTTATTCTCAACTACCATCAACTTTGAGATGAACTTTTGTCCTGTTGATACTCAGATCAGAACATAGAGTTTAGGAGCACTGGTCACAGGGATCTGGGACAAGGATATTTTCTGTAGAGTAAACAAGAGGCTCACCTGGGAACAAGTGGAACCAGAACATATGTATTATGAATCAATCTGATCATCATACCTAGAAAATTTAGAGGAGGGGATTTGCAATGGGCAGAGTGAAGTAGCCACCAGTTTGGTTGCTGGTCCGTGGTTCAATCCTGACTTTGGCTTTTATGACTGGGTGAATTTGAGCAACTACTTTTAGCTCTCAAGAGCACAGTTTTCTTTTGTATAGAATAAAATAAGGTCATTGTTACTGTCACAAGGCTGCCATGATGTGTGCTGGAGATAATAAGCATAAATATAAGAACAGTGTATTGGCACATTTAGGAATATCCAACGAGTGCTGGTTTCCTTTTCTTTACCTCACTTTTAAACTGTGGGACAGCATTCCAATACCACATAAATTCTTTTAAAATTTCTCATTCCAATGTTGACAGCAAATGACCCAACACTACCAAAGAGAATCTAATCTGATTCCTCACCTTTACGTTTGGACAAACTTAGAAATGTAATATACTGATATTTGATGCTCCTAAGTAAAGTGCAGTGATCAAAGCCAAGAAATCTCCAGAATGATACCGATCTCTCCCTCCTGCCTACTTCACTCCACTGAAGTGGACCTCCTGAAGCAGTGATTGTATTCTGACATTTGGTTCTGTCCAATGGACCCATTATTTCCCTTCTCAAGCTTCCACAGCAAATGAGTGGTATATCTAATTAACTGGACATGGCAATGAACAAGTCATTACACTGATGGAGCCCCTTTGTCATTGCAGAAGGGAAAGCTAACCACTGTGTCTTTTCCAGGAGCAAAAGGTTTGAAATGAAAACTGACCTTGTGGTTATTTTAAAATCTAAGTCTAAATTCATCTATCCATTTATACTAGATGCATGTCCATCTAGTATAAATTGGGTACTGAAATGAGCAATTCAATTTCCTTTCATTTTAATTCTTTAATGACAGGCATATATAACATATTTTTCCTTATAATTGATTGTGTGGTGTGAGCTCAAAGCTAACCTTTAACTCAAGGCAATAAAGGGAACTGATAAGAGCAACAGGTGGAAGGGGAGGGGCTAGGTTTCTCTCAATCTATTTCACACTCAGTTGCCTATTCTTTAAACAAGGGTCAGCAAACTTTTTTTCTGAAAGGAACAGATATTAAATATTTTTGTCTTTGCAGGACATATGACCTCTGTTGGGATGATTCATCTCTGCTACTATGGTGTGAAATCAGCCATATACAATGAATAAACAAATGAGAGTGGCAGTGTTCCAGTAAAAATTTATTTACAAAAACAGAAGGTGGGTCAGATTGGGGCTGCAAGATGTAGTTTGCCAACCTCTGCTTTAGGCTAGTGGTTCTTGGAGTGGGATCTCAAGAGCAGCCACAGCAACATCACTTGGAGACTTTTTTAGAAATGCACAATTTTTAAGCCTAGATGTGCAGAATCAGAATCCTTAAAGAGGAGATCCAGTAATCTATGTTCTAAGAAGCCCTCAAGGTGATTCAGAGACATGAGAACCACTGTTTAGCCTAAAGGGCCATATTTCTAATACAAATAGAACTCTCTCCAACCCAGTTTATAGCTAGAACTCATTTCAAAAAATTTTCATGCTGAATGCTGATTTTAATGTGTGCAACTTCACCAGCATTTATATATTTGTTCAATATAAATTATCTATGGGTAATTCCTTAGAGAAAATTAGTTTGCATATACTTCATTACATAGATCATTTGTTCATTCAGTGACTAATTTAAACAATAATCTTGTAAAGCAGATAATCTTTCAGTGCTAAATTACACAAAGGTGCACATAAATTTAGATCAAATGATGCACCGTTTGGTGCACAGTCAGATTTTCTTCCAAATAGATTGAAGTGGTTGATATTACTTTCACAAAATGCAAAATTAAAAATGGCAGGAATAGATGATGTATTATACATAATTACCTGAGCAGATATGTTAGTAAATCATCTACTTTTTCAGTAAAGGAAACAAAACACTCAAATGCAAAGTTCATAAAGTATAAAATGCCTTACAGATATAAATATCAGCATGCCCGAGTCTTGTCTAATTGTCATTGGATTACTACAAAAAACTGGACACAAATAGTGGCTACAATTATCTAGACAATCTTTCACTCTTGTTTTAAATTACTGGACAGTTATTGGTTAAATAAATACATTATTTTTAAAATTATTCATTTATTTTTAGAGAGAGGGGAAGGGAGGGATAAAGAGAAGGAGAGAAGCATCAATGTGTGATTGCCTCTTGCCTGCCCCCTACTGGAGACCTGGCCTGCAACCTGGCATGTGCCCTGACTGGGAATCGAACCAGTGACCTTGTGGTTCACAGGCTGACACTCCATCTGCTGAACCACAATATGCCATTCCATATTACAATTTGTAAAATGGATGCTCTGTCAATAAATAACAAATTGTGGTATCAAGAAGAGATAGAGTAATGTTTGAGATTATAGGGGCTACAAATTATAAAGGTGGAATCCGATTTATTAAAGATAAAGATTTAATCTTAATTAAAGATTCATCTTAATTAAAAAGAAGAGCTGAAGCAATAGCATTTATATTACACACACATAGTAAAATATTCATGCTCTTCCAAATATTCTCAGGGAAATAGCATTCAATGGTCAGATCTTCACTAAGGATTGGTACTCCCTACCATGGTGTAGCAGTTACTGGAAATCTTCAATGACCTCTCTGTGTGTTTACATCCCTATGGGCCTCTTTTTTGTCTCTCCTTCTCATTTCCCCTTTACCCACTTATTTTATGTCTATAGAATATTTTATCTTTCCCTGTAGTATGGGTTACATCTACATAAGTTATCTTTGATCTTTTCTGGAATATTTAAAAATGAAAAATGAAAAGAACACAAATAATTCTCAGCACTATTTAGTTTCCCAGTGAAGTGTGTGGAATCTGGACAACAGAAGTTGTCTTGGTTCTACATGTGAAATAGCTTTGGTGCCACAAAGATGAGCACCTGTCTCTCTGAGAACCAGAGACTATTAACACCTGGTGATTTGTTGTTCATTGTTGAAGCTCTATGATTATTTAATTTTAATGTTTCAAAGACACATGTGTTTGTTCTACATCTGTGTTAAATTTAAATCAGAGCCAAAGTTTTAGAATCGACTCTCAGCAATCTTGTAATTTATTCTATTTTGTATAATATACACCTGTTTGCTTCAATTTGGGACCTACCTTATTAGATGATCAGTTAATGAACACTTGGCTCAAATTTAAACATTAATCTAGAATGCAAGAAAGCAATTTGGCCCCATCTTGTTTTACTAAATGTTTTTTTCCTATTATTCTCTGAGGCACCAGGCAAACTAGTTGGTGCCCTTGAAACGTGCATTGTGATTTTCATCTCTCTATGCTTGTGTCTCCTATTAACTGCACCTGGGTTAAGAACACGAGCTTACATTTATGGAGTAGTTATCTGCCAGGTATTTGTAAATCCCTTCACTTGCACTGACCCTATCAGCTAGATTATTTTTACTCATTTACAGATGAGGCAACTTAGGGCAGGTAAGAGCTAAATTCCTTTTATGTTTATATTACATTTTTTATATTTTTACTTTTTATTATATTTTTCCATTGCCATTTATTGCCCTTACACCATATGGTATTTGTCTTTCTATGACTGGCTTATTTCACTTAGTATAATGTCCTCCAGGTCCATCCATACTGTGGCAAAGCATAAAATTTACTTCTTTTTTATGGTTGAGTAATATTCCATTGTGTGAATGTTCCATAGTTGTTTTATCAGCTTATCTAATGAAAGACATTTGGGCTGCTTCCATATCTTGGCAATTGTAGATAATGCTGCAATGATTATAGGGGTTCTTAAGTTATTTTGAATTATCACTTTGGGTTCCTTTGGATATATTCCCAGAAGTGGGATCCCTGGGTGAAAAGGTAGATCCATTTTTAATTTTTTGAGGTATCTCTGTACTGCTTTCCACAGTGGCTGCACCAGTCTGCATTCCCACCAATAGTGCAAAAATGTTCCCCTTTCTCCGCATCCTCGTCAGCACTTGTTGTTTGTTGATTTATTGATGATAGCCATTCTGACAGGTTTAAAATGATATCTCATTGCGGATTAAATTTGCATTTCTTTGGTGATTAGTGACCATGAACATCTTTTCACATGTCTATTATAATTTATCTTTATTTTGTTGTGTTGGATGTATCCAGATAGGCCAGCATTTATGGAATGTTTACAAATGGGAAATTAAAAGACAAAAAATAATTCAATTTCCAGAAAGAGCTGTAGTTCCAACTTACAGGGCTTTGCTCTTGGGCACCACATCTTTGGTTCTAAAATCTGGTTACACTTTAGTATTTCTTGTGGAGTTCTAAAAAATGAAAATGCCAGGCCCACCCTTGACCAATTAAATAAAAATACCTAGGGGCATGTTCAACATCTTGATATTTTTAAGAATATCCCTGAGTGATGCTGCTGTGCATCTGGGTGAAGATTCATTGTACTCTTTAATCTTCCCAGCAGGAAGTGACTCTTCTCTCCACGGTTAAAATATCTTCATTCCAGCCATTCTCACTTTTTCTCTTTTAGAGGAGTCTACTCTCCCCTTGCCATAGTGATCCTGGTACATTACCAACAGTTTCCTTATAGAACCTTAAAACGGCTTCCTATACCTTCTGAATATACACAATGCAGGGCTTGCTTTCCAATCATATAGCTAATTAGATGCTAGGATTTCTTCTGGGAGGTATTAAGGTATTTTCTCTTGCATAATCTTCACTCTGAGTCATTGCCAACAAAACTGTAATATACTTTTGCTGTCTGGGCACTGACCTAAATATCAGAATTGACCTAAATCCTTTCTGGCATTTCTTGGACTTATTCTCTCTATTCGTTAGGATTATGGTTCAAAATACAGTGAACAGCAGTTATAACAGAAACAGGGTTTTAAAAATATCTTAGCGAGGCAGTGGTATACTCTAGGGTAAATTAAACCATGTTATTTATTGACACCAAACCCCATTCCATTGCAATGCCCCATTCCATTGCTCCCAGACAGAGTCCCAGCACCTCCCAATGGTTACTGGAGTGCTGCATGAGCTCACCCACATGATCATTTCAGTCTCATCTTTTTCTAAAACTACCCCAGCTCTTTTCCATACAAGCACACTGAATGGCTGTCAGTTCCTTCTTAACCCTGGATGTTTGCACATACTGTTCCCTTCTGTCTCAAACATTCTATTATCTTATTTTTGTTGTTGGTTATATAGGCTTTCAGTGTGGATGCTAACTCTGCTGGGGAAGCCACCGGAACTCTCCATACCATGGGCCATCCTCACCTCTGTTCTCAGAGAACCCTACACTGTTCCTCTCACAGCACAAATTCCACCACATTTCTGGAATCACTCATTTTCTTATCATCTCCCCTGGACCTCATAATCATTAAAGTGGGGACCATGTACTCTTGGCTACTCTGTATCTAATACTCAGCATTAAATAGGATGGGTCAGTATTTCGGGAATGAATTTTCTGATTTGGGCATTTTTTAGGCCATTTTATGTACCATTTTCAGTTTAGATAGGAAGTAGCATTACACGTATCTCTCTGAACTCTACAGCTTCTGCAAGATAAAAGTCTCAAAAATGACAGGTTTTAGACAAAAGGTGTTAGCTCTGAAAGATATACCAAAATTCTGTTAGTCAGTTTGTAGGCTGGTGAGGCCATTTGTAGGATTTCCCATCTGAAAAGTCATTGAGCATATTGAATCATTCCACTTTTGACCAGAAGTTCCATATAAACTCATCCTTATATATTTTGTCTCCACTGAAAACCTAAGTAACAGGCAGGATGTGACACACTTCTATGTGAGGTCTCCTTTTATGTTTGCATTAAAATGGAATAAAAATTTTAGCATGTGAACACAAGAAAATGGAAAGTAATAGTAACCTCCCTAACATACTTTACACTTTAAGTGCAGAATCTGATGGATTTCTATGGTTGGATTCTTTATGCTTCATTTCTTATAAGTAACAGCTGAGAATATTATGTTATCTTCTAATGAGTCTTGCTTGTAATAAGGTCATAGCTAGAAGAAGATACAGAGTATTTTAATTGCTATAAACCTAACTTAGTCCATATCAGCTACAAGTTACCACAGCACACAGCACCCTCAACTCAAAAGTGATAAACATAAAAATTTAAGTTTATTTATTTCATGTAATATAGATGTTTAAAAGAATTAATCACCAATTTAGTTTTATTGATAGTGATTATTATTCCCTATATAAAGTTAAAAAGTACTTGTTTTTTTATGGCTTCCACCCAATAAAAAGATATCATCTTTCCTCTGCTTTCACCACAGGAAAATTAGAGTGTGATATTTCATTGAACTTGTAGTATATACTTAAGCCACAAGAATGCCCTGTTAGCTTAAATAACACATGCTCATGTGTAAGTTTGGGAGCTGTTACTGTGTTGTCTTTTTTTTTCTCCATGTGACATGTAGAGAGCCTCTGAGATGGTCCACCAAATTTTAATCTCATACAAGTCCTCTCAACTATTAGAGCTAATATTTATTAAGAACTAATTCTGTGTTGTATTCCATATGCATTTCCTCAAATTGTCTTCATGATCACACTATGAAGTTGTTTTCTTATAATCTGTTTTTCAGAAGTGGATACTGAAGGTTAGGATCATACTAAAGCTGAGACTGGAACACAAATTTGTTTAATCTCACCACTTAGGTGCAAAAGGTATGAAATATTTGAGCATCTGTGCTTCGTGTTGTGTTGGGTACTGAGGCAAGATCTTCATGTACCATCTGTTGTACAGCAGTGAAAATACTATCATGATGTAATTGAAAGTGATAATTATGTTGCAAGAAAGGAAGAACAAAACACACTAGTAGCATACAGAGAGAGGACTTACATTAGTTTCTGGAGGACACATATGATGAAGACTTCAGGCAATAAGATGGGAGATTTTTCAGAATAAACACAAGGGATTACAATGGCTTGAGCTTGGTTGTTGGAGGTAGGGATAGAAAAAGTCGAAAAGATTAGAAAGAGGTTTGGGCTGCAGAATCAAAAAAGTCTATTGATAGAACAGATGTGGGCCACCAGGAAGTGATAAGAGGCAAAGATGTTTCCCAAGAGGCTGGCTGGAATGAAAAGTCTTAGCTCTTTCAGGTCACCATAACAAATCATCATAGACTGGGTATATTATAAAGGGCCAAATTTTATTTCTCACAGTTCTGGACACTGAAACCATCCAGGTTCTGGTCAAGGTTCTCTTACCGGTTATAGACTGCTGACTTGCCATTGTATCCTCAAATGGCAGAGGGGTGAGGGAGTTCTCTGGGGTCTCTTTCACAAGGGCACTAATCCCACTCATGAAAGTTCCATCCTCATGACCTCATAAGTTCCCAAATGACCCTCCTCATACTGTCACCTAGGGGTTAGAATCTCATCATATAGATTTTAAGGAAACACAAACATACAGTTCATTGCCATGCAAGTGCCATTCACTGATGTGGGAACCGTGCCTGAGTGGCAAGCCTGGTAAAAATGTGTGCTCCATTTAGAGAATACTGAATTATGTGTTCTTTGAGAAATCAAAAATGAGATGCCCAACACTTACCTGAATCAAAGGCATGGAGTTTGGAGGTACAGATTAAATTCAATAGGAGCTGTTTGAGTCTCTTAAACCATGAGAATAAATGAGTGAAGTTACCTCCAGAGAGTGTCTAAAGTAAGAAGAGAAATGGCAGCCCTCATGGGCAGCCCTCGTGTAAAGGCTGAGAGAAGACCAAAGCCAGAGGCAAGCCATTTTGTACCTAATCTTCAATAAAATTCACCCTCCTTGTTTCTTTCTAAAACCCATCATCCATATGAGATCTTTGTCTCAGAGATGCTTGTGAGTGTGCCAATAGGCACTTGAAAAATGAGTGCTTTCCCTTACTTGGACTGGCATTAGAAGATGATGTTTGTTCTCAATATCTTCACTTTTGAATAGAAAACAAACACATCTCATTGAGAGTGTGAGATGTTCAGGAGGCAGCAACCATGTGATTAATGGCATGTATGGAAGCGATAATATCAAAAAGGCAATTTGATTTGCTTTGCTTTGGCATCATCTGAAACATTAACATAAGGCTTTCAAATCTATTTTGAGACACCAGACAGGGAGTTTTTTCTTAGTAGAGGACTCTCAATACTGTCTCCTCACTCATAAAATTCCAAGTTAACTTACCATCCAATTTTTCACAGTGGATCCCTACATCGCTGCCTTTTCAAAGTACTTTTAGCATATCTCATCCATTTTAAAAACTATTAGAAACTGGAGATACACAGCTCAATCACAACACTATTGCTTGGCTCCAGAATCTTTTAAGCCTACTCTTACATATGATCTTATTGTTCTTTGGGTTTGAGCCACAGTGGCTTTCTCTCAAATTCTCAATCAAAGCCTAAGGCTTTCCCCCAAAAATGTTCTTCCTGAAAGGTTCTTCACCAGCTAGCTTGAGTCATGCCTCACATCTCAGACCCCTGTCACTTCTTCGCAGAAGTTGCAACTCCCAGCCTCCTTCAGATTTTGCTATTATATCCTTTCCAATGATTGAGTTCTTTTCCTTTTGAAGTGTAGTTTCTACTTCTACATCTTTATGTCTAATTAGATTAATGTCCATCCTGCTGAATTGTAGGCTCCATGGGTGCAAGAGACTATCTTTGCTCATTATCATGTGATCAAGTGTTTGGCATAATTTCTGGCACACAGTCAGTTCCCTGAAAATAATTGTTGAATAAATGAATAAATGGGTGAGACTCCTTGGCAAAAAAAGATTACAAGTCAACAAAATATTATAGTACTTTTGGCAAGTTATGATAAATGCTGTTAGGGGTATTGCTGAGATGCAGAGGGGGGCATATATTAGCTTTAAGCATGGTAGGTTGAGGGAGGACCTGTGGAGTTAGTGATACAAGTTGGGAAATAAAGTCAGAGTCAGATGGGGTGCTGAGAACACATTTTAATTAGATATGTGTCTAGATTATTGAAGTATTATAATTAGGAGACAGTGAGAGATTGAATGGTTTGAGCTATATGGGACATGGATGATGATGGTGTGTGTGCTGAAGGGGATGCTTAAGTAAGAGTCTAGCATACCTGAATGGTGTTGTCCTTCTGCAAAGAAGGGAATACAAAAAGTGAAAAGCTTCTCTGAACCTTTCCTACACATGCTTCTGATGCTATCTTCTATCCTTCATGTCTAGAAGTTCCTCATTTGGCGTCCCAGATATACTATCACCACATCCTGGAAGAAATAAACTCTCTAAGGCATCAGATTCCTCCTCAAAATAATGGGGTATTAATAGTACCTGTCTTATAAGGCTGCTGTTGGAAAAAATGACCTAAAGTAATAATACACATAATACACAAAGTCAGCACATAGTAAAGGCTTAGTAAGTATAAACCAGCATAATTAGCAGTTTTAACATAGTATTTTAACCAGTGTCCCATTAAGTTGGGAAGACCATTGCCAGCTGATATGGACAGACTTAATCCTCTCAGTTTGCAGAGAAAAGAGGGTGAGACAGACATCTAGAGAGAACCCAAAATGAAAGGTGGCATTGTGTGTGAGACAGAGCCATAGTGAGCACACATGGTCTGGCCCGGTTTCAGCTGCCTAGAGTCCTGCTCTGAGAAATCACTGCTCCTGGATTTTGTGACCCTAATATATTCTCACAATAACTTCTCTTCTAACTTGAGCCACTATTGAGAAAATTTAGGTTTCTTGCATCCTGAAGAATGTTGATGAGAAGAGCATTAATCTTAAAACAAAATTATTTTATAGTAACAAAGGAGATCATGAATGACAACTTTTAAATTGGCATGTTTAGGCAATTCTAAATTTG
The DNA here is from genome assembly GCA_028533065.1 of Trachops cirrhosus. NCBI lineage: Eukaryota > Metazoa > Chordata > Mammalia > Chiroptera > Phyllostomidae > Trachops > Trachops cirrhosus. The sequence continues at coordinate 55,648,289 of CM052544.1, read as the reverse complement.
AAGGAATGTGACCTTCCTTTGAGTGAGTAGCTGTTTAACCACTCAGTCATTTTACCAGCCTAAGTAATATTAGTTGACATTAAAATTTAGTCTATTGAATCTTATCATTAAAATTTTAAAATACTGCAATAATGAAAATGTCAAATAACATTAGGGATTATAAGACAGGTGGGTTAGGGAAAGTGAGAATATTCCACCAATGTCTTAGGTCAGTTGGAGATATTAACTCGATCTGTTCTTGTGTAATTGGTACATGAAATTTTCTTTCTATGCTCATCCCACCCATTAAGGAGTCCAGGGCTCTCCTCTTGCTTCCTGAGTTTCACAAGTATTTAGGGTCATCTATTCAGGATGGAGTGCTAAGGAGGCCTCAAGACAATGGTGGTTATGATTTCTGTTGGACAATCAGTGAGCCATATGCTAGATGCTGTTCATAGATGGTCTATTTGGAAGGCAACAAAAATAACATGAAGAGGGTGTGTTGGGCTATAATATATAGTGCTCTCTTGGCTGGGAGATGGAGAGGTGGGCCTATAAGAGTTGACACATCTCTTTGATAATGGTGGAAGATAGCCTTTGCTCCAGTGGACCACACTTCTTCTACTCACAAGGTCCTTTCTTTCTCATTCTCCCTCAGCTTGCAGCATCAACATGGATGCTGTGACTAATATGATTCTGCAGGTAGGAAAAAGAAATTCTTCAATTTTATGTCTAAGTCTTTAAATGGCTTTAGAACTTAAGCACCAAATATTTGGAACTGTGTTTTTTAGTTAGTGAGTGATTCATGTTTTGTTGCTTTGGCTTGAAATAGATCCTCAAAAATTCAAGGATCTTGAGAGGGTGAAGAAACACACCATTAGTTATTCAAAATAATATTCAACCTCATAACTTTCTACATAGGCCTCAAAAGGGGACATAGTTTCATCACTTCCTTTGATGAATTATCCGAATCTTCCACATAGAAATGTACTGATATCCTCAGCAGTTTCCAGTGCTATTGCAGAAGGACAGGGTTATAGATTTTTCTAGAAGTGTGAAATAATTCAGAAGCCTTATTCTTTATTCATAGGGACAGCACATTAATAACACAGAATCCTGAAATCTTTTCTCATCTAGGGTGGAGTCCAGATAGAAGGATGGGGATCTGAATCCTTAGATTTAGAATAACATTTACCCCCTTTCTAAATAAAAAAAGAATTGAATAAAAGTGTTCTCCGATCAAACGAGAACAGGTTTTTGAAAACACTTGAGCTCCTTGGAAATAAATGGTAACTAATGACTTTGGAGCTACCTTAGGGACGTTTTTTGTTGACAAGTTTAGAATTATTGTAACCAAGTACATTCCAGCTAGATAAGTGACAAGGTTTGTATGTGCTGTGGCATGATCATACACACACACACGAAAAACACACTGTGACAAACATTTGTGCAGAGAATTTTGTACCTCCCAAGTGGCTACACAGATGGGCTATGGTGGAACTTACTGTATTTAGTTAGGCCCAAGTAGGTGCACTAAATATGCTTTAATATATAGTTTTCTCACTGAAATGACACAAAAATCCTTGGAATTCTTAAATGATATTGAGATTAATTAAACTGAAACTGTTGAGGAAATGTAAGAAATTGTATGTCCAAAAACTGGTGCTAAATAAAGTCATTGCAAGTAGATATAATGCATGTAATTTATATTATGTTCCCCAAATATCCAGTCTCATTAAAAAATTTGTATTTATCTTCTTTTTCAGCGAACCAAGTAAAGAAAAGTGGCTAAATAATTGTTTGTAAGCCATTTATCACTAACTATGACTTACATGTAATTTTTATCCTCTCCTTAATACTGGGGATTACCAAACTTCTTATCTCTGCCTATTAGATTGATGAAACACTGCATTTTAGTGTTTAATTTACATTTCTTCAATTGAGTGGTGTTGAGCCTTTCCTCCATGTTTACCAACCATTCACTGAATGAGGGAACTATTTAAGATATTTCCTTATACTAAAAACAAGCAAAAAACAAAACAAGTTCAGACCATTTTATATAAAATGACACCAATTTAATTTATCAAGTTTATGTGTGGGCATCTATATGCCTGCATGTGTATAGGTATTTTGTGTAAGATACACAGAAATATGGTAATGGTTGTTCCTTCTGGTAATTAAGATATGAGAGTATTGGTGGGGGTCTTGGAAGACCTAAAAAAAGTTCTGAGAGACAAAAACAAAAATGTAGTTCATGTAATCTATGCCAGCATGGCCCAAAAGTCTAATTCACAGAACCCTGGGTCTACAGGATGTGAATAAGTATTACACAGAAAAAAGTTTCCATCATCAAAAATGTGTACCTGAAATATCAGGGGGATCACTTTATAAAACATCTGATTGTCTAACAACTAGGCTGCACAACTGAAATGAACACAAACTAATTCTGAGTGTAAACTGTAATTAAAAAATAAAATTTTAGAAATGGAAACAAAAAATGTCTTGGAGATACTGGGTAAAAATTTAACAAGTTTCTTGTCTGTAGAACTTCTCTGAACCTTGAATATACTACCATGTTTTGGAAGGCTAAGAAAGGGCTATAATATGTCATATTTGTCATATATATTTTGTGACTGAGAACTGTTGCTGAATTTTAAGTTTCCTCCAACTCTCAGAACTTTTTCTCTAACATACTATACCTCTCTGAGGAATATGATGGTATGTGGTCCAGATAATTTTATCATGTATTTTCCAAGAGAGCAATCTCCAGAAACAATTTTTGCAGATTCTGCTTCTGGAATCTATATAATGCAACATGAAAAAAAGTTAAAGTCTTAATCTACTAAATAAACATATTTAGTTAAATTTAGTTGTAAACTGTGAGACTGAATACAAACAGTAGTTTGGTAAAATGAATGAAGCAGTTCTGTGGATTGATGTTTTAGTATTCCTTCTAAGTGTGTATTCTCTTATCTCTCTATTGTTACTTTTCTTTCTGAGCTCTCCCTCCCATATCCCTCTATGGCACTGTCTGTCTGTCTCCTTCCCTGTAAGTCTATTTGTCTTCCTGGGTTGAGTCTTATGTATCTTTTTTTCTGCTGTTTTTGCTCTAATCTTGGAGGCTAAGTATGATGAGCATGGAGCAAAGTGTTTTGATATGTTGTGTTTTTTTTTCACAGAAATAGCCAATGTGTTTTTTTCATTATGTTATCTGTACCCTAATAGTTAAAAACAAAAATCTGAGGTTTCCATACCTGTAAAAATTAGAAAGTTCAGTGCTATAAGCTGGCATCTTTTGGCTGTTTACTCTGGTTGGTAACCCAGTATAAAAACAGGAACACCAAGTAAAGTTTGCTAACAATCAGAGTCATTAAAATGGTCATATTTTACACTGAATGGTAAAGAAAGGCCTATGAATTTATCTGGGGAGATTTCTCTTCATCAGATTGATACTAAAATCTACCATGCACACACACACAAAAAAACCTCCTTTAATGAACAGTAGTTGTAATAACTTTTTTTTACAAATTTCTCTTAGTTAAGAATAGACATGAATTACATGAGAATAAACCCTAGAGAAAAATTGAATGAAAATTTCCCCAGGAAAGTCATTTATCCCCCATGCCTTACATAATGAAGCTTCAACTATTCTATAAAACTGAAACCATTATTTACAAAATAATTCTAATTACTCAATGACAAAGACCTTAGGAAAAAAATCAATAAAGCATCTTTTAAAAAAGATTTTATTTACTTATTTTTAGAGAGAGGAGAAGGGAGAGAAAATGAGGAGAGAAGCATTGACATGAGAGAGCAACATCAATTGATTGCCTCTTGCATGCACCCTGACTGGGAACCAAACCTGCAACCTAGACATATTCCCTGACAGGGAATCGAACTAGAGACTTCTCCTGGCTGGACATTGTCCAACCTACTGAACCACACAAATCAGAGCCCATAAATCATGTTTAAGACACAAAAAGGGAAGGGGCAGGTGTTGCTCAAAGTATGGATATTTTCTTAAGTATCCACATGGATAAACTTTCTTCCTTTTCTCAAAGCCTTTGGAATATAACATCTGATTATGTTAGATCCTGGTTTGCCTGTGATTGATAATGGGAGGCCCTGGAGTCAGTTAGCCCAGCAGTCTCTGCCACTACTGGCTGAGTGATTTTGATCAAGTTTCCAAATCTCTGTGCCTTAGTTTCTTAATGGGTAAAATGGAATAATGGGAGCATATACCTTATGCTGTTGGAGTTAGAATTAAATAAATGCACAGACTTATAGGACTTGGAAAAGTGGTACATGGGAAGTTTCAAGAAAATGTTAGTTGTCCTGACTGGTGTGGCTCAGTGGACTGAGTGTCAGCTTGCAATCTGAAAGCTCACTGGCTCAATTCTCCCACACATTGATCCTTCTCTCCCTCTCTTTCTCCTTCTCTTCCCTTCTCTCTAAAAATAAATAAATAAAACCTTTTTAAAAAGTTAGCCATTATTTTTATTATTGGTATCATTATTGTTATTAATTATATTCCATTATCTGTTTGGAAAAATTCTTCCCTTAAGTAAATAATTATGTTTTGAATCACCATCTTTTATTTATGAACCTTTATTTTATTTTAAACTTAGTCCCTGGAAAGTACAATTGACCTGTGAACAGCACTGGTTGGAACTGTGTCAATCCACTTATACAGTTTTATAGTCAGCCTTCATATCTATGGGTTTTGCATCTGTGGGTTCAATCAACCACAGATCAAAAAGAATGTTTTTGCATTCCCAACCATGGCTTCCAACTGAGAATCAAAAACACTGTTTTTGATACTCGGTTGGTCAAATCCACAGAAGTGAAGGGCAGAATGTAGAATTAAAAATTATATGTGGGCTTTCAACTACATAGGGTTGGGGTTGGTGTGGTGGTGCCCTAACCCCACCATTGTTCAAGGGTCAACTGTAATTGGATATTACTAAAAGGCTGTGGATTATATTTTTCATTGGGCTCAACCAAAGATATTGAGTAAGGTGTTTCCCCACCCCCAGTTTGGGTTATAGAATAATTACTAAAACACAACGGGGTGTGAATTAAAGCATAATGATATATTCCTTCTTAATAGTGCTAGACACAACTCCAAGGGTATAATGCTTTTTTAAATATCTATAATGAATATCTTCAAATTTAAGTTATTAAGTATGCATTTTGATATTTTCAGTTATCAAGCAACATTATTTTAAAAATAAAATCCACTAGTTAAAAATATCTCCAAATATCACATGTCATACTTTTAAATAAGTTGCTAAGACTGTACTGCAGAATGTATGTCCCATTTTAAATAATATGATCTCTTTATGAATCATAAAACAATCCAATATATGCTTATTTTAAAATCATGGCTGTTTCTCTGCTTTTAAAAACACTGTAGAAATTGCCACTGACTGGTAATTTTAGAGGAAAGTAAATAAGAGCCATTGGGACACTTACTATGAGAAATGCAATATGTATGACAGAATATGTTTAGGACAAATGTGGTTCATGGGTTATCAACTGCTGTCAAGGACAGATGCTGGTTTCTATCCATGCTGAGCTGAGAAGGGGAAATGCACAAAACATTGTGTATGTGCCAAAGTGAAGGGGATAGTTAGATAAATGGTGATGTATCCACCTGTGAAATCCTATGTGGTTATTAGCAATAATGTTCAAAGATTATGTATTAAGTTTAGAAATGCTCATCATATAATAAGTGAAACAGGCTGTTGATAGGACAGTACTGTAATATTTTAGTTCAATAAAATACTAAGTATGTGAACTTCTCTTTAAAGAGAGGTTAAGCCTGGAAAGATGTGTGCATGTTAGCTTACAAAGCAATTCATTGTTTGAGCAACAATGTCATGGGCGATTTTAATGTCTAGATGCGTTTCTTTAGTTTTCAAGATTCCTATAATGAACATGTATTCCTGAATATGTCATTAGCTACGTCTAAGATAAATAGTTAGAAGCATTTCCAAGAAAAGATGGTGACTAAAATTCTAGTGTGTTGAATTAATATAAAACAGAACTTCATAAAACAATGTCTCTTTCTAAGCATTACCGACATGTTTTAGTAAAATAGGAAATGTATATCATCATTTAGCGAGCACTTGATGGGAACCAGACATTATGCAAAACACATTATACACGTGATTTCTTTAATCCTCACCACAATCTCATGAAATAGAAACAATTATTATCTCAATTTTTAGATGAAGAAACAGGTTAAAAACAAATGTAACTTGCCCAGGGTCATGGCTGTCTAATTTATAGTTCATGATATTAGTAACTGTGCTAGAAATATTAATTTATATATACTTCATATTTAATTTTCATGTAGAGATTGCAGCCATTAAATCAATTGATCATAACAATATGCATGCCAGTGAATTCAAGGAAACTGTATACAATCAGGTTGAGATTATAGAACACTCTATACTTTACTGACTTTTACTTGGAAGATAGAGACTAATAGTTCTATTTCCTGAACCTACACACTAAAGGGTTCAGAGTTTCTAAAGTCAAACTAAACTGTTCTGAGAGATAAGATATTACTATTATGTGACTTAGCTTCTCACAGAACTTAGGGCCAGTTGCCATTTCTCCTCTGTCAGCAAGGAAATTGCATTGCTCTTTTTGTCTTGCTTCCAAATCCTTATGATAATTCTATTTCTAGATCATTAGAGATAAAAATGAACTGGAAACAAAATGGAGATTTATAGTTAACAGACTCAGTGCTTTCTTTGGCGATGAACATGAGAGAACATCATAGTTTCATAACGTTTGTTGGTTTCCAGGCCAAGAGTTCTATAGGAGGGTGAAATGGCTTTTCTGGCCTAGCTGTCTGCCTTCCCTACACTGGAGGTGTCTCATCGTGTTGACTGGGATGCTCACCAAACCTAAGCATGACTCACTTCTCTGAGTCCTGATTTTCTTACTGAAGAGTTTGAAGATCAATTCACACCTGGCTCTAAAATTATAAAATATAAAAATGGGAAGAGAAATTTATGGTCCCTTTGAACTTTAGCCTCACTGTTTGATAGAGGATATATAATTATTTTAAAGTTGGTGTTCAAGACAGTATTCCTAGAGCCAGTGACTCTGGAATCAAGAGTTAGTTGAGCTATGCCTTACCAACCATGGTACCAATGAAACATTACTTAGCCCTTCTAAGCTTCAATTTCTTCATGTTTAAAATCGAGGGCAAGTGTTTCTGGCCCAATGACCTCTGTTTCCTGGTTTTCAAGCCCTATAGTCCACTCCCATACTGAACAGTTAGGACTGACTTGTATAACCAATAGGGTATCATGAAAACAGTGAAGTGTAAATTTTAAGCTTAAATTGCAAAGGAAAAAGTTATTGTGTTCTTTTGCATCACTCTCTTTGGGGGAAGCTAGATACCATGCTGTTAGAACACCAAGCTTCTATGGAGAAGTCCCTGTAGCAAGGACCTGAGGCCACCTGCTAACAGTTATGTGAGTGAACCATGTTAAAACCATATTCCAGCACCAGTCAAATCTTGACTGCAACCACATGAGAGACCTGAGCCAGAAACATTCAGAGAAGTTGGATTATTGACCCACAGAAACTGAGATAATGTTTGCTGTTTAAAGCTGCTAAATAGAGAGGAGGGTCATAATTTGTTACATAGCAATTTGTTACATAAACTAATGTGTGGGAAGTATTTAGGACAGTGCTTGGAGCACTTCTATTATGAATATATGTGAAACATCTCATCAGTGGCTGGAATATAGTAAGTGTTCATTAAATTAAATGTGCTAAATGAATGCCAGGTGTCTTTTTTTTTCTTTAACTACCATTCAACATCATCATTATATATAGCCTCAATCCAAAATCACTTCCCACATGAGCTAGACCCTCATATTTCTTCTCTAAAAAACATTAAAATAGAACTATTTAAAAATCCAAAAGTCAGAGAAACAAGAATTCAAAATCTATTCTGAGGGCTGGCCTTTGTATAACTTTTCAGCACTTTGGATATGCCTCGTTCATTATCCTGAACCATATTTACATGAAACAAAAATATATATTACGCATGATGAACACCTAGAGAGAGATGTAAAACCACCTACTTACCATCGACACAAGAAGGCCGGTTTCTGGTTGTTCCCGCCACTTTCCCAGGTAAACAGGAACACTTGACTGTTTGCGACCGCTCCTCAATGCGGTTTTTATTACAACATCTGTGCGCTGCTATCACTTCACATGTCCCTCCTTCTGGCAAGAAAGAAAGAATAGGGTATCTGTTTAGAGATAATTCAGCAGCCATTTAGGTCTGTGGAGATGTGTGTGGAAGGGTTGGGGAAAGTGAAAGAAATGACAGAAATAGCTTCCATGAGGTCTAATTCCTATGGGATTTTCTCCCATCCTCTGTCTATAATGTGTATGTATAACATGTATTATACACCAGGTCTGTGTGATCTTAGCAAAGACAATGGGCATCATAGCACTATGCTCCTTATGCAACAAAGGCACCTGTGAGAAGCCCTCAAGAGAGATGATTTGGGGCTGATACAGTGGCCCCATCCATGCCTGGAACTGCCACAAAATAAAGACACTGCTTGATTTAAGTGCATTATATTTTGGGAGCTCACTCCCATGTTAACTTTGACTTACAATTCTCTGATCTCCCATTAATGACAAGCACCTGACCCTCCAGTAATGTAGTCCTGCAGAGGCAGGACAATTGCCCAGGATTTAGCTCTCCCTCCCACTGTCTGTCCACTTTCAAGTAGGGCTAAATAGAAAATCTAACTGGGAGTCATTTCCCAAATTCTGATCCCCTCCATAAATGATAGAAATAATCACTGAAGCAAATAAGTATATGCTTTAAATGGCACCTCAAACTAGAGACCAAGGCCTATGGCTTCACTTAATTGTTACAGGTCAGCCATGCGTTCATCATCATTTATTGGCAACCTAATGATGTATGCCACTCTCTACTGAGTTCTTCATAGGTGCACTGCTGCGTTTGTCTAGGGGTTTGGTGAGCAGTCAGGTGGGTCTTTCCAGCTTGCAGGACATCTGCTGAGGCAGTTCTCCAGGGACACAAAAGATATCCCAAGGGACCAGCAACCAGAAATGAACTTTCCCAACATAAATTTTTTCATTCAGGGAAACTTTTTTATTTGACAAGAATCAGCCCATAACATTTATGATTCTTGGCATTTAGGATTCAGTTGGCAGAAATACAGCAAGCATTTGCTAAGTAACCACAACATACAAGTTACTGTGTTATATACTATAAAGAATGTATATCCAGCCCATACATGGGAGCACTTGGAAACATTGATAAAAAGGAGAGGAGGGAGGGGAGAAGGCAGAAGGGAGACTGAAGGCAGCTCCACCCTGTCCTGAGAACTTCAGAGTAATGTGGTGTTTCTCAGAGCAGGGTGAGGCCTTGGATGATCTGGTTATTCATCCTCCCCACTAATATTTGGCAAAATCTGGAGACATCTTTAATCCTCATTACTGGTAACGGGTGGGTGCTACTAGCATCTAATGGGCAGAGGCCAAGATGCTGTTAAACTTCTCACAATGCACAAGACAGCCTCCCACAACAAATAATTACCTGTCCCAAATGTCAATAGCACTGAGTTTGAGAAACCCTGGTTTAATATAATAGAAACACACAAGAATTTCTGACTTAAGGTAGATTAATCCTGCCTCCCTCAATGGTGGAAGGGGTTGGGGGCAGAATTTGGGCTTTTGAACCAGCTTGGTTTATTCTGAATCTCAGCTCTGTCACTTATATTCTGGGTACCTCAGTTTCCTCATCTGTAAATAAGAACAATAATAAACCTGCTTAATAGTGTAGTGTGATTATAAACCAAGATAACACATGAATAGGGATTAGCACTGAGACTGGCATAGAGTAAAGTAACCATATATGCTACCTACGGTAATAATACCCAGTCACATTGATGTATTTCTTTGGAGATGCCACCCTTCTTTCTGCCTCAGAAACTTTGCGAATACAATTTTTCCTGAAATACTCTCTCCTCCCTCTCATCCCTCCACACTCCACCCTCAGCTCAAATACATTCACCCAGTTAACTCTCCTTTGAACTAAATACAAAGATCAGTTCCTTAGAAAACAAACCCTCACTAGCACCACTTCTCATTCTCTGAAATTTCCTTGCACAATTTTAAGGCCTGGGTGTAGAGGGAACCACTTCACAAGGTGTGAAAATGTAGCTCAGCACCCACACAGAAAACCAGTGGGGAGTGAGACGGCATGCAGGACCATGCCTATGAAGAAGTTCTCCCATGGGAAATCAGGCCTGCATTATAACTAGGTTGCTTTGTGACTTGTTCTTGCTAAAACTCTCTCATCCTGAGTTCAGGCAGCAAATGCTTATTACATATCTTTAAAGTAACTTCCCGAGGTCTGTGCTAATTCTCCCAAGGACTGAAGTGTAACTACACCTGTTACTCTTATGGTCCCCTTGCATTTGCAACATTTTTTCCTTGCTAGTCTGTAAGAAGTAATCAGTAACATCCCTTCCGTCACTATCTGTAAAAATTACCTAAAGCAAACCTGAGCATAATGAATGAGAACCTTCTTTGATGTATGCTATTACAATGCCAGTAAAAGCTTTTCAAGGCAAGGGTTGAGGCGCTCTCCCTTTGAAAGAGTAACCATGCCATCCCTTTTTCTTCATGGGACTTCAGTAGTCCGTGTGAATTTGTTCATCTCATCCACAACACCACAGACACTGCAGGCCAGAGTCTGCATTGGTATATAATTTATTTATTAATTATACTTATTGCCTGTGTGTTTTACCTCTGGAATATAATCTCCTCAAGGACAGGGGTTACTATTGTTTTCTTTATTTAACATTGTCTGGCATATTATTATTAGGGCTTAAAAAGTGACTCTAATACATAGTTCATTTAATCTGCAAAATAGTTCAAAGATAGAAAAAAGATTCTTGTTATCCCCATTTTCTAGTAAGGCTGTAGACTTGAAACTGCCAAACGACACAGCCAAATAACTAATGGTGAAAATAATATTACAGGAGCTAACCATGTACTGAATATTTACTACATGTCTGATACCATGGCAGACACATTACAAACCTTCAATGTATTTTTTGCTCAATGAGGTTATGATTACCCTCATTTTATAGAGGAAGTAACTGAGATTCAGAGGGGCTTAAACACTTGTCCACATTTTATTTAGTAAGCAGCTGGCAGCATCTGGACCAGAACCCAGATCCACTGACCTCATATAGAGTGCTTTTTCCCAATGCTACCCTCGCACTGAGAAATGCTGCCATTTCTCTGAAAAGGGGAGGAGAACTCGGTGATTGGGAGTTGACAAGTGCTCCATTTTCATTAAAACCTTGTATATAAAGTAAATGATGCCAGACCACATTTTCCTCAGGCTCACAAATGATGGATTTGCCCACTTGAGGCCAGAAACATTGCTCTAAATAACAAGCTCATGTGGTCATGCCAAGTTGAACTATGATTTCAATAATACCTACTTCTCAGGTATGCCAATGTGGAGACTAGACCAGGTCTGGAGGCCCACAGGACCCAAACATTTAGAAAGTGTATGTGGTGCCATCATACCCAGATCTCCTGATTCCCAAGGTTTACATTTGTGAATGACCTAGCCATAGTTAATTGTAGAAATTTAATCTTTCAATCTATCCTGATCATGAAATCTTTGTCTACAGAATGGTATTGATAGAACAAAAATACTGGATCTTTGACAAAACAAGACACATTTGAAGCCCTTTGATTGGAAATTTTCAAGTTATGCTTTGTGAGGCTCTATAGATTATTTGATAGGGCTCAGTTATGTCCACTGGAGGAAAGTACAAAACAAATCTAGTTATTTAATTGTTAACATTCTGTATAATAATCTATTCTTTGTGGATTCCTCTGCAAAGGAAAAAGTGAAAACAACACTACTCAGCTGATGATCAGCTCCCTAAAATACCAAAAAGTATTTGTTGAATGGATGATGGATAGATGAATGCATGGATTATTGAACAAGATGAAAAATAAACAAAAAATCTGTCATGGATTTTTGTACAATCAAACAATGTGGAACTGTTTCTTGAGAAGGTTGAATGAATTTGGTATTGCAGTATACAGTAACTTTGTAAGATACATCCCTCCTCCAAATTCTACCTATTTTTTACTCCTTGAGTATATCAGGAGCCCATGATGACTATGTCTACCCAAGAAACAATGAGAAGCTGTTTGAATTCTGTGAGAAGAAATAAAATTTTGGACCTGTATTATAATCACAGGGACAGAATTTTTCAAAACCCTATGGAAAAGACTTTAAGTCTTACTTATCTATTGTCCTCATTTTCTGGCTGTTTCAAAGGTGACTGGAAACCAAAACATTTTCCAGCTTTTTCCCCAATAAAAGCAAAGTAAACTTAGATTTCTCATAACTCTTTCTGGGAACTGGACAATTATCCCTTTAATTTTATCTGCATTTTAAAGACTACCTAGTGAACTATTCTCTGAAACCTGTCAAGAGTACTGCAAAATCAAAATGATAATATATGCCGTGAAATGCCTTTTAGAATTTTCTTTGATTCCAATGCCAATCCATTCCTAAATTTTATCTCAATCCAAGTCAAAATAATTTCAAGATGATCTATAGTCTCTCAAAGTGTTTCCATTTTTTTATGAATTATCTGTAAAATGGCTTCTTTTCTGGATTTCACCCAGCATCTGCAGAGCTAGCAAACAAGACAAGTGAGGTAACCTACTAGTTAATGGCAGAGAATGTGGCACAAGGAACAAGCCACTATGAAGGTTGTCTGTACTACTCAGATTTTTCATATTAATGTCTCTATCCTCACTTTTCTTTGTCTGTGGAAAACACACCTCAGTAAAATATAAGAAATTACCTTTAAACCCTAACTCTAGCCTTCTAAGAGATTCTATTGTTCTTTCAGATTATAAGGGAAATGCAGTAATTAACTGGCTAATGCAGGCTATCTGAAAAAAATAAGTGTGTTAAATGAACATCAATTAACAAGTTCTCCCACCACCACATTTTGAGAATGACTGTCTTGCTTCTCACCCACATTGCCCATGCCTCACAGGTGGTGATGGGAAGGCGCCTTGCAGGGAAGCTTCTCTGGGCAGCTCTCTACCTCCCCTTCTGTTCTTTCTCTTTGGTTTGTCAGAGCTCTGAGTACATTATCAAAACCTATTTTTAACAGGAAGAGAAAGTTTCTAATATCCAAAGAGAAAGAAAAACCCACAACCTTTCAAGATTATTTCTGGCAGCATCAACTCTGTTGGAGCTGGAGAAGTTAAAAAAATGCCAAGCCCAATATGCTCCTAGCACTGATCCTTCCTTCCCAGATCAATGTATCATTGTCTGGCTCTATTCAAGTGAGGAAACACAAAAAAGATGAATTGATAACGATAACATTTTTTTAAAAAAGAGTCCTCAGTGATGACAATTATATGTGATAATGGAAAGGAAAGATGAGGTTAGATATGACTGCCAGGCAGATGGCTAAAAACCTGAAGGTTGGCTTCATAAAATAGTTTGCCTCCAGAATACACATTTAATAGAAATAGCTTATACCCACTGACTGGACTACTCTGAGCTACAATCTGGGTCAGCCATTTAAGAATGGGCTGAGAATTTGCTAATGTCTAACCTTTTCATCCGCCAGGGAATTTGACATTCAGTAGTATATTTTGTTGTTGATGGTTCCATGTCCATGACTAAGTATAGTCAAGCAATTAGAAATTATCACAACACCAGCTTTTCTGGGAAAGAAGGTGCTAGGGGAAATTGTAAAGTTGGAATTGAAGGAAATAATCTTTTTTTTAAAGAAGTAAGTCTTAACCTGTACATTTTTTGGGCCTTGTATTCACTATTTAGTTCTTTCCTGTTAGAGACCCCTGTTATATGATCCTACTACCTCTCATAATTATCTCACAATAATATCCTCATTGCATTATTTTGAACTTTTAAATAATGTTTTACTTTATTATGGAGGGTAAGGGTAGCAATTTTTCTGTTTCACCACTTTGTCCTCTGTACTGGGCTCAGGTCTGGTCTGTAAATATTTGTTGAATTAACCCATTTCTTGGAGACTATCTCTTGACCCCCATTGTGTGCTTTTGTAGTATGTCGCCTGGAAAAACTGGTTCACTGCCTGCCTGTCCTGTTGGGCTGGATTCTCAACCATGGCAGGGGCCACATCCTGTTTATTTATTTATCCCCAGTGTCTGGCATAATAGTAGGGAGGCACACATTTGTAAATGACTGAATGATTAAATGACTGATTGATATGAAGAAAGAAAGAGAGAGAGAGAGAAAGAAAGGGAAGAGGCAGAGGAAGAAAGAAGGAGGGGAAGCAGTGAGAGGGGAAAAAGAAAAAAGAAAATAAGAGAAGGGAAAAGAAAAGAAGAAAGATTGAATATCAATTGATTTTTTTTAGTGGAACTTTCCCTGAGTATCCATATGTAGTCTTCTCAGAAACAAACTTGAATGATAAATGTAACCTTTGCAAAGAAATGATCTTCTATATCTTCAAGAAAAAGCATCTTAAACACTGGTTTGGAGTAGAGCCAAAATACACAAGTAAAAGCTTTTTACTCTAAATCAAATGACTTGAAAATCAAGTAACAATTAAGAGAAACCATAAGGGAACTTCAGTCCTAATTAATAGTTAAGCCAGGATATATCTGCTTCTCTACCAACTTTTTGAGAAAATGAATACAATGTGACCACAGAATGTAAGACTGACAGTGCTTATTCCGACCCTTGCATTTTCACTTTATTGCAAATGGTTCTTTTCTTTAAAAACTATTATGTGTGAGACAAAGCACAGATTTTTTGAGATTCACTTTTACAGGACTTCTTGATCAAGGCCTTATAAATAGCTCTCTTGGAATCTATTGTTGTGGACATCAGAAATGAATATTTAGCATTGTGTTAAAAGTGCTTTATTGACCCAATGGACTGGAAGGCAGCTCCAAGTGTCTTTGTAAATCATTGACAAAAGAGAGACTAATGAATCTTTAAGCATGATTTGGTTGAGGAGGGCAAAATGGCTGCTTGATTTGTTTATGCTCTTGTTTAAACAAATTACCATCTTCTCCTTCCTAGGACTCTGGGGTGCGTAAAAGAGAGACAAATGTAAAAAAAAATGGGAAAAATTCTGCCATGCAGTCATGTTTGAGGCTGAATAGCATAATGAATATGATCACAGATTCTAGGACAAGGCCATCAAGATACAAGTCCTATTGTTTTCCATTCTATGTCTCAGGGGGGTTTTTTTGGTTAAATATGGGTGATGATAGCATTGATTTCATAGGGTTGTTCTGAGGACTAAATGGGGATGAAAATTAAATAAGTATAAGGAAAGTGGTTAAAATAATAGCTGTTTTAGAGTAAGCACTAAAAGATATTCTGCTGTTATTAATACTACTGGAAACATCATCTTTGATCAGATCATGATTATTAGTGGAAAAAATGGACTTATTTTCTTTTCTTCTTTTCATCAACATACACTTTTCCTCATACTCAAATGCCTACTCTCACCCCAGGCCAATGATTTGGGAACTATATTTAGGCTTCATTATTCCCCTAAAATAAGATTGCTTAAAGTAATGTATACCACAATAAACTCAACACCTATCCCTGAGATTTCTCTTTATATTTTTTAAAGAAGAAAATGACTTAAACATTGGATATATTGAAACTTACTGCAGAAATAATTTTAATAACTGCACTAACAACATGGGAATACATTTTACTCAAGGATGCCCTAATGAGGTCACAACAATATCCTTGATTCTTTTCTGGTCTTTAAATACTTTAAAACTTTTCCTCTTTTCCAGTAAGGACAGTATTAGGGAAAGGAACCTGAGTAATGGTTTGGATATCAGACTGCTTTTGTGTTATTTTCAGCTCTTCCTAATACTTTTGCTAAAATAAAATAAGGACATAACATCTCCATCAGTCTTTTCTCTGTATCCAAATTTGCTTGGCTGATCTGGACTTGCTGTCAATAAACTACAAATTAGTGCAACCACAGAAATGACTTATTACCCAGGGAAGAAAGTCACTCAAAGGCTGAATGACTTGCAAAATAATATAAAGGGAAGCTTCTACCTCAAAGTGGGACATTTACTCTGGATTTGAGTTTCTAGAAACTAAATCACAGCATCAAGTCCCCTCAGCTTCCTTGGGCCATGGTCTAAAACAAACAAGCAAACAAACAAACAAATAAATAAATATTCTATTATTTTGATTTGGAAAGAGTTGGGATAAAATAAGACTTAGAAAAATATCCCAAAGAAGTGAAACACACATTCTTCTCAAATGCGCATGGAACATTTTCAAAGATAGACCACATGATAGGACACAAAAGAAGCCTCAACAAATTCAAGAAAATTGAAATCATACCGAGCATATTCTCGGATCACAAGGGTCTGAAGCTAGAAGCCAAC
>CM052544.1:55613099-55631310 GCA_028533065.1 Trachops cirrhosus | reverse complement strand
AGGGAACTGCAGGACAATGTGAAATATAATAATATCCATATAATAGGGATACTAGAAGGAGAAGAAGAAGAGCAAGGGCTAGAACACCTGTTTGAAAAAGTAATGATGAAAAACTTCCCTAATTTGATGAGAGAAAAAGTCACACAAATCAAGGAAACAGAGAGAGTCCAAATCAAGAGGAACGCAAAAAGGCATACTTCAAGAAACATCATAATTAAAATGGAAAAATTCCAAGACAAAGCAAGAATATCAAAAGCAGCAAGGGAGAAACAGAAAGTAACATACAAGGGAGCACAGAAAAGACTGCAGCTTACTTCTCCAAGGAAATACTCCAAGCCAGAGGGAATGGCAAGAAATATTTCAAGTAATAAAAACCAGAGGCTTGCAACACAGACTACTCTATCCAGCAAGGCTCTCAATTGAAATGGAAGGCCAAATAAGGAGCTTCCCAGACAAAAGAAGCCTCAAAGAATATACCTCCTCCAAACCAGCTCTGCAAGAGATGCTAAAGTGTCTGCTTTAAGAACAGGAAGAAAAACAATGAGAGAGAGAGGAACACAGGTACGAAAAAATGGCAATGAATAAGTACTTATCAAAACTAATCTTAAAAGTAAATGGCTTAAAGGCCCCAATCAAAAGACATAGAATAGATGAATGGATAAGAAAGCATGAACCACACATATCTGCCTACAAGAGACCCACCTCAGGACAAAAAGACCTACGCAGACTGAAAGTGAAGGGATAGAAACAAATATTCCAAGCAAATGGACAGGAAAAAAAAGTCTGGAGTAGCAATACTCATACAAGACAAAATAGACTTTAAAGCAATGTCCATAAAAAGAGACCCAGAAGATCACTTCATAATAGTCAAAGGAAAAATCAATCAAGAAGACATAAACACTGTAAATGTATATGCACCTAACATAGGAGTACCCAAATATATAAAGGATATCCTGGAGGACTTTAAGAAAGATATGGACAGCACCACAGTTATCATAGGGGATTTTAACACCCCATTGTCAAAAATGGACAGATCTTCCAAACATAATGTCAACAAAAATATTGTGGCATTGAACATTGTCCTAGGCAAAAGGGACTTAACTTATGTATATAAAGCCTTTCATCCCAAAGAAGCAAAGCACACATTCTTTTCAAATGCACATGGAACATTTTCAAAGATAGACCACATGATAGGACACAAAACAGGCCTCAAGAAATTCAAGAAAATTGGAATCATATCAAGCATTTTCTTTGACCACAAGAGACTGAAACTGGAAACAACCTCAAGGAAAAAACTCAAAAACACTCAAATTCATTGAGATTGAATAGCATGCTATTAAAGAATGAGGGGTTAAGAATGAGACCAAGGAAGAAGTCAAAAAGTTTCTGGAAATAAATGAAAATGAAATCAGGACAATCCAAAACTTATGGGACACAGAAAAGGCAGTCCTGAGTGAGAAGTTCATAGCAATGCAGACCTGCCTAAAAATGAGAGAAACATTTCAAAAAGACCACCTAACCCTATGCCTACAAGAACTTGAGAAACAACAACAAAGACAGTCCACAGCAAGTAGAAAGAAAGAAATAACCAAGATCAGAACAGAATTAAATGACATAGAGACTAAAAGTACATTCTAAGGATTAATAAATCCAGGAGCTGGTGGTTTGAAAAGATAAACAAAATTGACAAGCCTTTAAGCAGGGTCATCAAGAAAAAAAGACAAAGGACCCAAGTAAACACAATCAGAAATGAAAGAGGAGAGATTACAACTGATACCATAGAAACACAAAGGATTGTAAGAAATTACTATGAAGAAATGTATGCCAAAAAATTTGAAAACCTAGGTGAAATGGACAAATTTCTAGAAAAACATAATCTTCCAAAACTCAATGAAGAAGAAGCAGAAAGCTTGAACAGACCAATAACAGCTAATGAAATTGGAGCAGTAATCAAAAAAGTCCTGACACACAAAAGCCCTGGACCAAAGGGATTTACAGGAGAATTTTACAAAGCATTTAAGGAAGAGCTAACCTCTATCCTTCACAGATTATTCCAAAAAATTTGAGAAGATGGAAAACTCCCAAACTCTTTTTATGAAGTCAGCATAATCCTAACCCCAAAACTAGATAAAGACATAACAAAGAAAGAAAATTTCAGACCAAAATCACTGATGAATATAGATGCAGAAATCCTCAACAAAATATTGGCAAATGGCATCCAGCAATACGTTAAAATGATCATACACCATGGTCAAGTAGGATCATCCCAGGAAAGAAAGGATGATATGATATTTGCAAATCAATAAACATAATTCATCACATAAATAAAACAAAAGACAGAAATTACATGATCATATCAACACATTCAGAAAAAGCATTTGGTAAGGAATAGCACCCTTTTATGATAAAAACACTTAGCAAGGTGGGAATAGGGGGAGCATTCCTCAACATAATAATGGTCATATATGAGAGACATACAGCCAGCATCATACTCAATGATGTTAGAGTTTTCTCACTAAGATCAGGAACAAGACAAGGATGCCTGCTCTCACCACTCCTATTCAACATAGTACTGGAAGTTCTAGCCACAACAATCAGACAAGAAAAAGAAATAAAAGGCATCCAAATTGGAAAGGAGAAAGCAAAACTGTCTATGCTTGCAGACAATATAATAGTATACAAAGAAAATTCTATAGAATCCACCAAAAAACTACTCAACCTAATAAATGAATTTGGCAAAACAGTAGGATACAAAGTCAATATTCAGAAATCAAAGGCATTTTTGTACATCCATGATGAAATATCAGAAATAGAAATCAGGAAAAGAAACCCATTCGATATAGCAACAAGAAAAATAAAATACATAGGGAATTACCTAACCAAGGAGGTAAAATACCTATATTCAGTAAAGTATACAATACTGAAGAAAGGAAGACACAAACAAATGGAAGCATGGTCCATGCTCATAGATTGGAAAGATTAAGATAATCAAAATGTCCATACCACCCAAAGCAATTTATAGATTCAATGCACTCCCTATTAAAGTACCAATGACATATTTCACTGACATAGAACAAACACTTCAAAAATTTGTATGGAACCACAAAGGACCCCAAATAGCTGCATCAATTTTGAGAAAGAAGAACAAAGCGGGAAGCATCACAATACCTGATATCAAACAGTATTACAAGGACACTGTAATCAAAACAAGCTGGTACTGGTAGAAGAACAGACACACAGACCAATGGAACAGCACAGAGAGCCCAGAAATAAACCCAATTCTCTATGGTCAATTAATATTTGACAAAGCAGGGAGAAGCATACAACTGAGTAAAAACAGCCTCTTCAACAAATGGTGTTGGGAGATCTGGACAGCTACATGAAAAAAAAATGAAGCTCGATCACCAAATTACACCATACACAAAAATAAATTCAAGGTGGAAAAAAGACTAAATATAAGTTGTGACACCATAAAAGTCCTAGAGGCAAACTTCGCCAGGAAAACCTCATATATTCTATGTAGCAACATCTTCACTGATATGTGCCCTAAAACAAGGGACATAAAGGAGATAATAAACAAATGGGACCTCATCAAGTTAAAAAGCTGCATGGCTAAAGAAAACAGCACTAAAATGAAAAGAGAACCAACTATATGAGAAAGCATATTTGCCAATGATACCTCAGACAAGGGTTTGATCTCCAAAATATGTAAAGAACTAATATAACTTCACACCAGGAAGACAAAAAATCCCAATTAAAAATGGGCAAAATATTTGAACAGACACTTCCCCAAAGAGGACATTGAGAGGGCCCTGAGACATGTCAAAAGATACTCAGCATCACTATCCATCAGAGAGATGCAAATTAAAACCACAATGAGATTTCAGTTCACACCGTTGAATGGCCATTATAAATAAATCAACAAACAAGTGTGGGAGAGGATGTGGAAAAAAGTGAACCCTAATGCACTGTTGGTGGGAATGCAGACTGGTGCAGCTGCATTCTGCATACTGTGGGTAACACTATAGAATTTCCTCAGAAAACTAAAAATGGAACTGCCTTTTGTCCTAGTCATTCCACTGCTGAGACTATATCCTAAAAGCCCTGAAACACCAATTCAAAAGAACCTATGCACCCCAGTCTTCATAGCAGCACAATTTACAATAGCCAAGCGCTGGAAGCAACCTAAATGCCCATCAGTAAATGAATGGATCAAAAAACTACGCTACATTTACACAATGGAATACTACCTAGCAGAGAGAAAGAAGGAGCTCCTACCTTTTGTGACAGCATGGATGGAACTGGAGAGCATTATGCTAAGTGAAGTAAGCCTGGTGGTGATGGACAAATACCATATGATCTCACCTTTAACTGGAACATAATCAACACAATAAAAAAAACAAGCAAAATATAGCCAAAGACATTGAAATTAAGAAGGATCTAACAACAGACAGAGGGCAAGGGGAAGAGACAGTGAGGGGAAAGGTTTTCAAGAACTACTATAAAGGACACATGGACAAAACCAAGGGGGAGGGTGGAAGCAAGGGAGCGAGGTGGGTTTGGCTGGAATTGGGGGGGAGTATTGGGGCTTAAAATGCAGACAATTGTAATTGGACAATGATAAAATATTAAAAAATATGTAAACAAATGAGTGTGCCTGTATGCAATAAAATTTATTTATTGGAAACTGAAACTTGAATTTCATGTAGTAATTATGTATCACACAATATTCTGTTTTTGTTTTTTTCCAGCTGTTGAAAAGGGTGAAGACCATTCTTAGCTCACAAGCCATGCAAAGCAAATGGTGAGCAAATTTGGTCAGCAGGCCCTAATTTGCTTCCCTTATTTTAAGAGTATCTGCTCCCTATTAAGGGTAGAAGCTCTAGTCTGAGTATCTCCAATAAACACAACCCCACTGTTGAACCAAAATGGGCATGTTGCACATTCAAAAACCTTGGTTGTTTTAAGCCTATTAGATTTGGGGGTGG
Organism: Trachops cirrhosus; assembly: GCA_028533065.1. NCBI lineage: Eukaryota > Metazoa > Chordata > Mammalia > Chiroptera > Phyllostomidae > Trachops > Trachops cirrhosus. The sequence continues at coordinate 55,626,322 of CM052544.1, read as the reverse complement.
TTTTTTTTTATTCCAGCCTAATACAGTCTAATCTGACTGATATATTATTCTTTAAGATGATGAGAACAAAAGTGGTACATTACCTCCCTAAGTGTACTTAAATAACTTCTACAGGTATGTTTAATGATTGAGGCTATAAAATACAGTCCTTCAAATCTATGCCCTCCATGAAGAACTAGGATGAAATAAAGCTGCTTAACTTTCTCCTTGTGCATATACCTCACTGAAGCTCTTGTCATCTTGGCATTTGATTGGTTTAGCAGAGAGGTAATAATAAAAGTATGTATTTATTTATATAATGAGATTTTGCCTCATACCCATAGCTAGGAAGATCAAAAAACACACACTTAAGGGAAAAGAACACAAACAGAAACTGACTTGTATTACACATTGTGGAAATCATTAACTATGACTCAGAAAAATGTATTACTTCTCTTTCTGACAGTGATGACAGTTTAATAGTATTTGACTCTACCAAGTTACATAAAGCATCCAGAGGCACTGAAAAGGACTGTTTAGCAAAATGATAAACAAGGTTTAGTTTTCTCCCTAGCTGCCTGGATGTGATCAGAAGTCTAAAGACACCCAAAATCACTCAGTCTGGCCACCAAAGAGACATTGAGGTTCTCAGGACCATCTGTGCTCAATATGAGCTTCATTTAAAGGACAGTATTTGTGCAAGGCAGTGTGAGTGGAGGTATGTCTCCATGAGTGCATGAACACTGGGGCATTCTGTCAGGACTTGGTGGCTGAGGAAATGGTATTAGTCCTTCTAGACACCCTGCTCTCTGGAAATCTATACTCACTAATTTCAAACCAAAGTGCTATTCTACCTTCTGAATTGGGTAAAGCAGGCTGCATAAATTCTCAACATACCTGTAATGGGAATTAGAATCTGTAAGCATAATAAGATACACTTGTAAGTGTGAGCTCTTACTATAGTTACTATTATTGTTGTTGACTGTGGCAGTCATTAATGCCATCAATGATTTCTACTGTATATTAGGCCCCTGTTCTTTCTGCTCACCTAGCCAACATTCCTACTTCTATTGGTGACTGTTTTATGGTTTTCTGTGGAGAACCAATGGCCTTCTTCCTCACTCTCAGCTCATGGAGTTTTGATGACACAGGACTTAAGACTAGCTAAGTGGATCATGCATTCTCTAGTGACCACATGATTGCTATAGGGGCTGGTATCTTGCCCAAGTGATACACAGTGAAATCTCATTGTAAAACATTTATTATTGAGAAAATATAATTCTGTATGTGTTTTTAATGAAAACATGTAAATCTGAAGCTTGCCACTATCATAGTACCACAATAGCAAATCCTACAGATGAATAGAGTCAGCAAACAAGGAAGTCAAGTAAAAAAGTGAAGCACTTTCTGATATTAGTAGTGCTACTTGATATAGCTGTGCCTGAAGGTGGGACTGAAGTTTAGCCAGTATATATTTTTTTTAATTGAGTTTGATTTAGATTTTCTGCCTGTTGCAATAAAAAGAATCATGAAATGCAGTTATACTATGGATGACAAGAAAGTTCTCTGCAATGATCTTTTCTATAACACTTTTTTATGTGCAGGACCATATGGTGGGTGCCAAATTTAAAACAGATATGCTTATCTACATGCCACATGTAGAGCTTTATGGGAAGCTCTACATGCCAGCCTTTATGGGAAGCCTTTCTTAAATTAACTCCACTGATTAGGTCATTCACATTTCCTCCTTCCCATTCTAGACTCTCCCAACACTGTGACTTTTTCCATTTCAGAAATTAACAACAGTAATTTTACATATGTTTGTCAAATACTTTTTATTATTGTTTTTTTCTAATAATTTAAAATCTCTAGGAGTCCAAGACCATATTTGTTTTTATTGACCATGTTATCCTGACTGCCCAGCACATTTTTCAACTTGGGAAATTACTTTTGCCAACTCAATATTCATTTTCTCCTTTTTCATAGATCTAGAATAATTTTGATCAAAGGACTATATGTTCACACATTCAAAATATATTTCTGTCCCCTTACAGCTGCATGTGGACACATGACACTTATCAATGGAACATAAAGGAAAGTCTGCTGAGGGTATTTAGGAGAACTTTGTTTTCCTTACAAAATTACTGCCCTTTCCTATTTACCATTTCCTGCTGCTTGATGCCTGCCATGCAGGCTTGAAAGCTGGAACTATGGCAGCCATCTTGTGCCAGTGAGAGGAAAGAAGGTCAAAGGAAAAGCCCAAGAGAATCATAGCAACTTTTACCTAGAAAGTGTTGGGCTACTGAGCCAAAGTCACCAAACTTTGTATTGCATGAGAAAAAATAAACTGCCTGACAAATTGTTTAACTCACCATTCATTTGGAATTTCTATTACTTGCAGTCCTGACACACTGATACATGATTTTGATAATACTTAAAAATGTATTAATAAATAAAAAGGAGAAAGGGTCCTTGGCTTCAAAGATATAGTCAGAGAGTTAAGACAGAAAAAATCAATACTTCAAAGTAGAAAGTAATAAATGTATTGAGAATGAAGATTCTCTCCATTATTGGAGGTTTTGAGAAACTGGAAAATACTACATCCATCCTAATGGATTAACTAAGACTTCTCGGATTAGAAGAACTTTATTCATATCTTTGGTCCTTCAAGGTTGATTTGTTTTTTGTGGTGATGAGGCAAGGGCATTTTAAGTAGAGGAAACACATTGAGTTAATGCCCAAAGATGAGGACTATGACAGACAGACATTAGAGTGCCCGCCTATTTCATGCTTTAATCCCTTGCCTCTTTAGTGAGGATGGGTCTTTGGAACAGAATACAGCAAAGGTGATAGAATGTTACTTCTGTGATTACATTACATTATGTGGCAAGGATGCTGTGATGTCACTACCATAATTATATCTCTTTCTCTATTTATATAAAATCTTGTTAGTATGCATTAGAGAGACTGTCTCTTAACTGCTGGCTTTAAAGGAATAAACTGTGAGAAGATCTATGGAGAAGCCCACATGGCTAGGAATTGTGAGTGAACTCTAAGAGCTGAAAGTGGCCCCTGACCAAGAGGGTGACAAGGCATGAAGGTTGCCAACAATCTGAACTTGGAAGTGGATATTTCTCAGTGAATTCTCTGATAAGGGTCTACGTGTCTTCCATCTCATATCCAACTAGAACATTTTCTCTAAAAAATTTAGAGATTAATTAGGTAATATCAGGTAAAAATCTCCACTGCATTTCATATTTGATTCCAAGGACATCTTCCAAGAATCAATAATGTTTATAAGATTTTTATAAATATGAAAATATAGATTTTACTCTTTAAATACCTGATTGTTTAAGGAAGAAAATAATTTAATAATTTTACCTTACTAAATCTAAATATAATTTTTTTGGTTTTTTTAGAGTTGTGTGGATAAGATAATGGAATGTCACATTACTGGGGCTCAAATGCTGTTGATACCTTATCAGTGTTGGAATAAGAAGCAGAGGGAACAATGTTGTCTTGAAAATCTTTTTGTATAGACTTAGTTTCTAGAGATGTGCAATAGTATTGTGATTATCCTGAGAGTCCTTGGCTGGAATGTTGGCTGTATGACTTACTAACTGGCACATTTTGACACATCAGTTAAACTTCCTGACCCTTAATTTATTTGTCTGTAAAATGGGGATAATGGTGACTACCCCCATTCATGAACAGTTGAAATTCACTGTTTTTGCTTGTGTATGTCTCATCTCTTCTTCCAATAACAGCATGCCAGGTTTCCTGTGAGTAAGTACCACCCCAAGCATATTGTCAGTCCATTTAGTGCAGGTAAATAAAGGCTTTAGTGGTGGGATTGTGACCTACACCTGGTCAAACAGCATAGGCATTTTCCAGCCACAAAGATTGGCTTGAGGATGAGCTTGTGACCTAAGTTGGTTCAATCAGTCCCACTTGGAGACTATGTGAAACTACTGGAAAAAAGCTTTCTTTCCTGCTGGACTTGAGGATGGGAGCTGACCTTTGGAGAAATGATGAGTGAGATTGAGCTGACCTAGAAAATAGTGAAGAGTAGTGATAGAGAAGGACCAAGCCCTTTTGACATTTTTGACACAGATCTAACACTGCTAGCTGTACCTCTGAATTTCTTATGTAAGGGTGTCAATACATTCTATTGCTTTTACTATATTTGCTTTAGTCATTTAGAATGTGGCTCTTTTCTCATGCCATTCTCCATCTCTCTGACACCAACTGATATCCAACAACTCAACACAATTCTGATACTAACAACCTGGAGTAAGTGCAGACACACAGGTTTTAGGCTCAGTCCCACAACACTGACCTCACTTTAGACACTAGTTGCAAATGGAGTGCCCAAACCACCCACACTTCTGTCTGGAGTGGTGATAAATTCCAGAGTTCTCAAGACCTCTCCTTAGGTTCTATAACTTGCCAGAATGGCTCACAGAACTCAGGAAGAAAGTTTATGTGTGCTTACTGGTTGATTATAAAGTATACAACTTAGGAGTAGCTAAATGGAAGGGTAAGGCATAGTGGTTGGGGTGCCAGTTAAGGTAACTTCCATAGCCTCTGCAGGTGATACCACCCTTTGAGTGTGTTCACCAACCTGGAAGCTCTCCAAATCCTGTCATTTTATGGAGGTTTCATTAAGCATGGCTAATTAAATCATTAGTGATTAAATCAATCTCCAACCCCACCCTTCTCCAGAGGGGGTGGAATGAGTTTGATGGTTCCAGGCCTCTGATTATACCTTGGTCATTCTCCATCTCCTTGGTTACCATCTCCTATCCTGAAGCTATCTAAGGGCCTCTGGCCACCATTCACCTCATTAGCTTAGAAAAAATACTTATTTCAGAGACTCCAAAGGTTTAACAGCTTTGCACCAAGAACTAGTGACAAAGACCAAATATTTTTCTATGATACCACAAGCATTAAAATTTAGGGTTCTAACATTGACTAGTAGGCCCACCTTATCTCTGGAGGATATGTTCCCAGACCCTCTGTAGATGCCTAAAACCATGGATAGTATTGAACCTTATATATACTTTATTTTTCCTACATATACATACCTATGATAAAGTTTAATTTATAAAGAGGCACAGTGAAAGATTACTGATAGTAACTAATAAAAAATAAAATAATTATAACAACTTACTATAATAAAATTTCTATGAATGTGGTCTCTCAAAATATCTTACTATATGCACTGTATATATAGTGTGGATACATAGAACAAAGGGATGATTCACATCCCACCAAGGATGGAAGAAGATAGGGCAAGATTTCATCATGTTATTCAGAATGGAGTACAATTGAAAACTTTTTGTTTATTGCTGCAATTTCCCATTTAATATTTTTAGACTGCAGTTGACTAGTAGTAACCAAAATCTTGGAGTACAAAACTTGGGATAAAGGGGGACTAATGTACTTCATCATCATTTTGGGGTTTGACTAAAACATCACAGAGATCATTTCACATAATACCTAGAATATAATAAGCACTCAAACTTGTTAGTCATTTTTGTTACCATTATTACTATAATTAGTCATCATTACTCATATCCTTCATTATGAAGTGAAAGGGATTTTATTACGTGACTATTCATGTGGGTCTGCAAGAATTGTTGAATATATCTAAATTTACTGACAGTAATTGGGAGACAGAATCAGTTAGATCCTGATTTGCTGAGACACTTTAGGCAAAGTCCAAATAACTCACCATATTGATTTCTAGCAATTGATAGTTAAATAATCAGTTGAACTTATTCATACTCAACTGGATGTTTGTGCCTTTATTGTTAAGAAATCCCAAACAGCAGAGCCATGGACAGACTGACAAAATACTTTGGTCTCCTGGGCTCAGTAATCTGACAAACATGGGTTCAAATCCCAATTTCACTGCTTGTAAGTCCTGTAAAGTGTGTGCATTTCCTAAACTTGCTGAGCTTTATAAAACAGAGAACACCTTCTTCATAAGAAAACCATAAAGAATAAAAAGGGGCTAAATATAAACAGCTCAATAAAGCCTGACTCACATTGTAAGACTTTGTAGTCATGATTACTTTCTATATTTTAATTAGATTAACTGACATGAATAAATTCTTCCAACTCTAAAGTGATGTAAATTAGACTTTAACATTTTTATGGCCAAAGAATATTGATTAACTGTATCTTTTGAACAATATGGAAGCAACATGTCGAAATAAATTAATTTAGATTTTGAAGTTGTTTAAACTGAGAAATTTTCCTGCCTAAGGTAAAAGAATTTAGTCCTTATAATACATATTAAACATATCCCTTGAGACAAATCACACATAATGGGTAACACAACACTTGAGAAACCTGTAAGAAAAAAAAAAAGATGACTTCGGTCAAGATGGAGGTGTAGGTAGACACACTGTGCCTCCTCACACAACTGAAAGAAGCACAACAACAAATTTAAAAACAAAAAACAACCAGAACTGCCAGAGTACTGAACTGTATGGAAGTCTGTCAACCAAGGAGTTAAAGAAGAAATATTCACCCCGACTCGTAGGAGGGTTGAAGACAGGCAGTTGGGCAGAGAGGACTTGCAATGAAGTGGTGGCTGGCAGACCCAGTGAGGCAGCGGATTGTGGACTGGGCAGTCCCACATTCAAATACTGATAAACTGGGAGGAAAAACTTCCATCTACAACCAACTATTCATGGTAGTGAAGTGGAACAAAATTATTGTCCCCTTTGGGCTAAAATTTTAGCACTTATTTTACACATGGGATGTTTTTGGTTTTAGTGGGAATAAGTTTGGGAGTTACAGAGCATAGTTAGCAAGCCATGTTGATACAAATAGACCTGGACAGACATGGCTAGTGCTGGGAGTGCAAGTGGGAGCTGAGGAGGGTCAAGAGAAGAAACTGCCCTGAGGCAGGGGCAACATTGTGTTGACATGATGACAGATTCCCCACCCCCAGGCAAATATGTGGCAGGAGGAAGACTTGCACTGACCCGGTGCAAGGGGGGCTAAGGAAAAAGGCCTCCTACACCCTTTGGGTCCCTGGGTGAAGGTGAGACCAGAGGATGAAGCCACATATAATCAGAGGTCAACATGGAAGCAGGGGGTGCTCCTGTCCTGTCTGTGTAGCCTTGGAAAACAACAGGATTGGCTGGGGCAGTGGATGGACCTTCCTGGATCATGTGGAAGTTTGGGCTAGCAGATTTAAACCAAGGAAAGGGAAAAACAGCATTCTCTTGCTATTGGATCCACAGTGTGGTTGTACAGGCTGATGTTTTGTGGCATCTTTGACCATGAAAGCCACGTGGCTGAAGGCAGTTCTAGCCCCACATGTGGACTCCAAAGCCTGACTGCAACCATGAACAAGCTAAGCCACCTGGGTAATCATGCAGCAGCCTCCTGCTATTGAAGAGGGATGTATTTTTTAAAATGAGATAAGAAACTCTGGGTGCAACCTTGAACTGATCTGGCAGAGATTAGCAAGATTTTCTCTGGGTGTTCTGGAGGGGATGGGCTTTGAGTCAGGAGCCTGCTATCATCCCACATTGTTCAACTCTTGACCACAAGACCTCTTTCCTTTTTTCACGAAACCTCTGCCTCTGAAAGTTGCCTATAAGTAGTGGTGGGCAGCTGTACCTCATTTTTGTTTGGTAGACATGTTGGAATGAAGAATAAGATAGAAGTGAATATATAGAAAGAGATATGCTGTGTGTAAGTTTCTAGAATCTCAAACAGAAGAATTGAGATTTTATAGGTCCTTATTTTAGCCAGCAGTTCTAGGTACTGAGACATCTGTGTGGCTTTCATTTGTGTTTTAAACATTCCTTCATATCAAATATAGTTTGATGACCTACTGTTTGCAATCACTGAATTAGGCAGGGTGATATGACAATGTAAATATCCTCAGTTTAGAAGAAAAGACAGGCAAATAAAAAATTTTCAATACAGAGATGTAAATTCTATGATTTGAGAAGCACATGAAAGGGAAACTAACTCCAATTTAGTGGGTAAAAGGAGGCTTCCAGATGTTTTAAGACCTGAAAGATTAACAAGATTTTTCTCAGAGAGGGCAAAGGAGAGTTGAGGATTTTCCAAGGGAAGTATTCAAAGAGGTTTTGCCTGACCAAAATAGCAAGCAACTGGTATGGTTGGAAATTAGACGCTGAGCTCAGTGTGGAAGTAGGTGACATTAGGGATGAGAATAAAGGAAGGAGTGAAAAGATAACCTGGTTTTATACCAGGTTATAATTCTATATCACTAGAATTTATGTTAAAATGTCCTCAGTTTATTCTAAGGACATTGAATAAAATGAGATGATGGGAGCAATGTTTTAACAGAATTCCTTAGACTTCTGTGGAAAATTGGGGAAATGTTAACAGACATTTTTGAAAAGAGTATAATTTGGCAGTATTTACAAATATTTAAAAGGACATATCCTTTGACCCAGAACTATGAACTCTAAAAGTCTCTTCTATCAATATCCTTGTAGAAGTTTACAAAGCTCTGTGTACAAAGATCTGTGTCAAAGCAGCCTTATTTATAATAGAAAAAGATACGGATGCTCATTAAAGATGATATAAAAATGAATAAAATATTTTAGTTACAAAGAAGCCATCCTGAAGAAAGTGTTTTACATGTGTCCTCTTGCAAAAAAATATGTGTGTGTGTATTCATACTTTAAAAACCCTGTCAAATACCTATTAAGTTTAGACAGCTAGAGTAACAGAAAAATCAAGGCAAATCACATTATAGACATAATTATATATGAGTTCTCCTTGATTCAAGAAAGAGCTTCTCCAGCCCTGGCTGGTGTGGCTCCATGGATTGGGTGCTGGCCTATGAATCAAAGGGTCGCAGGTTAGATTCCCAGTCAGGGCACATGCCTGGGTTTCAGGTCAGGTCTCCAGTAGGGGGCAAGTGAGAGGCAACCACACATTGATGTTTCTCCCTCTCCCTATCTCCATTGTCCCTCTAAAAATACATACATACATACATACATACATACATAAAATCTTTATTAAAAAAAGAAAGAAAGTGCTTATCCAGGCAGGGTTTTCAGGATAGCTACCTACAAGTATGAATTTTGAAAATACAGAATTTTTCTTATCAACATGTACTGTATGCTAATTGGCAGGCCAACAATTCTACTTTTAATTAAAACCTTACATGTATACTTACCTATGGTCAAAAATAGTTTTCTTATTTTCACTGTAGAAATAAGTTATCTCAAAATTTACAAATAAAGTGACCTGCATCATGGGTTATTAAGTTCACAATAATAAAACCCTTTTCCAAACCACCAGCATGCAATGACATTCTTGGGCTGGATTCCCAGATAAGTATCACTTAACAATGCAAAAAATTATAATCTCATTTTCTACAAAACAGGTGTTCAAAGTGAAGCTAAAGCAGTGATGGCTAATCACATGAAGATGTACACTGTTTTGTTAGAATTGTTGGCTCTTAAGGTTTACAAAGACTATTTGAAAAGCCACCTTTGCCCGTTAAGTTTATATTTCCTCCACATGCAAAACATCAGATTGCCATAAACTGATTTTTTTAAAAAAGAAGCACATCTTTACTAAGAGTGATTTGGCCTGGTAGGGTTGTTTGCTAGTTTCCTGTATTTTGAAATATAGGTGCAAAGGAATTAGAAGGAGTTGGCACAATGAAAATCCAGTTGGCATTCTATCTAATTCTGAAGATGATAGAGATTTATTAGGGAGAGCAAATACATTGGATGCTGGTAGATACAATCTACAAAGAAGTTTGTAGTTAAGATAATGAGCTGAATCCAGCAAGAAGTCAGTAATAGAGATAAATAGATATGGCATGTTAGAAAAAAGTACATGGGTACAGATAGAAAAGAGGCTTAGCTACAGCAACAGTTAAAAAAAACAAGAGACTTAAATTGACTGTGAACTCAGAATGAGGCCTCTCTGTGATATATTTATTAGAATTGTTAATGTGCAGTTGGGCTTGATTAATAAAAGTTTGGTACCAAGTTTAGTGATTTCAACCATTTTTTCTTTATATGCATACTACTTTTTATAAACAGAAGGTTTAAATCTAGTGAACCAAAGGGTCTAGTGATTATAATATGGATTCAACTAGTGGATATCCCCTTTCAAACCTCTGATAAACACCATTATTTCCCTGCATATCTCTTCCAGCCAAGATTTCTTTCAACTTAACTTTCTGTAATGTGAATTAGGATATCAGGAGTTTTATTTGCTTCCTAACAATAATATTATATTAAAATGCTAAATATGCCTTTTTAAACTGTATAGAATATGCACATTATATGTTTAATGATTGATGTCCATCATAAAATAACACGTTTCTTTAGTAGAATGAGACATTGTTAGTTTGACTCTCAATAATTAGTTATAACAATATAGTCAGAAAGCGTTTAGACACTTTAATGAATACAATGGTAATTGTCTTAGACCTGAACAGAGTCTATATTTTAAATAACCCTCCAAGGCTGCTGTGGTCTGAAAGCAATCATGAGCTTCTCCAGAAAAAAAAGGAAGAAGAAGAAGAAGGAGAAGGGAGAAAAAGAAGAAAAAATAAAAATAAATAAGTTTTTATTTCACTGCCAGAGACTGCATGTACTACCATGATCCCTTATGGGAATCCTTAACTGTGGCAGAGAACTTGCAAATGATATTCTGAGTGAGAGGAGGAGGAAGATTCTCTAAAAAAAAAAACACAGAAAATCTGGGAAAATAGGTCAACCTAATGTACCTTCATGATTTTGTCACCCCAGTACCCATTAAAATGCCAAGCAGAGTCATTTTGAAGTAAACATTTGTTGATGGTTCAACACAGGGTAAAATCATACCATGACTCTCCATTGAGACATAAAATTTCTGAGATACACTGGCACACATTTTGCACAGAAGTTGCCCAGATGGCACTATTTAATATAAGAAATCATATATAAATATATATAAATACAAATGAAGCCTTATAACATTTTATTTAAGAAATAACCATGAAGAAATGCTTTTATGTGACTAGAAAACCCCAAACCCACTTGAAAATCTAATAATGTCTTTCTATTTAGTCTAGCACAGAGGATATCAGATCTGAAAGAAGCCAAATTATCATTGAAAGTGCAATGTCTAGATTTATAGCCACCAGAATTTTTAGTTGTGCTTTCAGCCAACAACAAGAAAGATTTTGGAAGTTGTAGATTTGAGATTCATTCCATCATGCTTATCTTGTGCTTAATGGCCTTATCCTTAAGAAAATGTATGCAGTCTATAGGCAGACACCAAAAAAGAAACATTGGAGCACAGTTTATGGACTTAATTTCTGATTTTGCAAAGAAAATTCTGAACACACTAGCAATCTAGATGTAGGACAAGTGTATGTATTTTTATATCAAACCAAAATACACTCTGGAGAATGATCTCTCTTTCTAAAGTAAAAGATCTTGCAAATTGATCTCATGGGAAGTTTTTCCTACAACATAGTTCTTATGCTTATAAGATATTTCAAAAGTACATCAAAGAGATATGGTACCTTTTCAGGCCAAATGAACTTCTGCAGTGAGTTTCATACACTTGGCTTTTCAACTGGCTCTACAGCTTCAAGCTACAAAGAAGACATCTAAGAGGCCAATATATAAGAAGAAAGAAAGCCACAGTCTCCAACATTAGTCCATCAGCTACATAGCTGGCCTTCTTCAGGCAATACTATTGATGAAGGTGAACAGTTCCTATCTGGGAAGGAAAGGATGGTTGCCAATAAAGATGAGGCTATGAAAACTTACCTGTAGCCAGGACAGCCAAACCCAGGCTTGTCTGGCTAAGTCAAGTGCATAGCATCCTGTATGAGTTCTTAACGTAGGCAAAATGGAATTGATTGGCCTGAATATGGACCTTTCAAATATGTACTTTTTGTACCATCTACATATAATATTAGAGACAAAATCCAGTAGTAACTGGTAACCACCACAGTTACTACACATCATCAAAGAACTACCTAACCTAAGCTGAGAAATATGATTAGAAATGTGTGTTTGGAGTCAAATAAAAGTGGTTTGGGTTCAACTTTGTTATTTTGTGTGACTTTGAAATTTTACATAATAACTCGAGTCTTTGTTTCTTCTTTTGTAAAGTAGGGGTAACCATAGTGACTAACTAGTATTATTGACAAAAATATTTTCATGTTGTGGGGATTAAATTTAGCACAAGGCATTGCTTATAGCAGAGGTCAGCAAAATTTTTCTGTAATTGGCCAGCCACACAGTAAGTATTTTAGCTAAACTTCAGCAGCCATGTGTTCCCCTCACCACCACTCCAGCTATCCTTGTAGCATAAAAGCAGCTAGAGAAAATATGCAAAGTAATAAGTGTGCCTGTGCTCCAATAGAACTTAATTTATAAAATCAGGAGGTGAACTGGGTTTGGCTCAGAGGCATAATATATAATGGTTTATAGACATGCTTAATAATAATATATGAATGAACCAATATTTTAATTTGCTTACAATATGACACATACTATGCTAAATGCTTCATATGGATTAATGTATTCAGTTGTCATAAGGTAGAAACTGTAACTATCTCTATTTTGACAAGATGAAATGGACCCAGAAACATTAGGCAACCTACTCACTGTTACACAACTAAAAAGTCAAAAAGTCAGGATTTGAATCCAGGTTCTCAGGCTTTGGAGTCTGTCCTCCTACCCACTGGCTATGACACTGACTATTATCTATTAACTTCTCTATTAGAATGCAACTAAATGCCAGGTAAATAGCAGTTTGTAATTATAGTTCAAATAAAACATGAATTTATTTCAATTTTAAAAAGATAATACCATCTAAAATCATGATCAAGATTAGGCAGGTAGCAGATTTAAAAGATTTTCCATTAGCTTTATCTTTGATTTCTAGCATCAACATATAGTTTTATTGGAATGTGTTCTGTTGACGGAAGCCAACCCATCCCTGCTGTATGACACAGTCGCAGAGGGAGCCGCACGTCCGCACAGCAGACTCGGCAGGGAAAGCACCTGAATCTCCCTTGTGTTGTTTCTCTTTTGCTTGCCTGTGCTTGGGATCATTTTTATTGCTATACATACTGGAGCAGATGGTGAGAATGAGAATTGCTTGAGAATTATAGGGATAACGTAAGTGATGACTACATTACCACTCCAAATTTCCCTTGTACCCCAGACTTGATCAGGAGTTTCCTGGAAAGGGAGTTATTTCATGATAGG
>CM052544.1:55422996-55604087 GCA_028533065.1 Trachops cirrhosus | reverse complement strand
AGGGAACTGCAGGACAATGTGAAATATAATAATATCCATATAATAGGGATACTAGAAGGAGAAGAAGAAGAGCAAGGGCTAGAACACCTGTTTGAAAAAGTAATGATGAAAAACTTCCCTAATTTGATGAGAGAAAAAGTCAAACAAATCCAGGAAACACAGAATCCCAATCAAGAGGAACCAAAAAGGCTCACTTTAAGACACTTCATAATTAAGAGGACAAAATTACAAGACAAAGAGAGAATCTTAAAGGCAGCAAGGGAGAAATGGGAAGTAACATACAAGGGAGCCCCAATAAGTCTAGCAGCTGACTTCTCAATGGAAACACTCCAAGCAAGAAGGGAATGGAAAGAAGTATTCCAAGTAATGAAAACCAAGGGCCTGCAACAGAGATAACTCTGTCCAGAAAGGCTCTCATTTAAAATGGGAGGTCAAATTAGGAGCTCCACAGACAAAAGAAGCCTCAAAGAATATACCTCCTCCAAACCAGCTGTGCAAGAGATGCTAAAGTGTCTGCTTTAAGAACAGGAAGAAAAACAGTGAGAGAAAGAAACACAGGTATGAAAAATGGCAATAAATAAGGACCTATCAAAAAATAATCTTAAATGTAAATGGCTTAAAGGCCCCAATCAAAAGACACAGAATAGCTAAATGGATAAGAAAACATGACCCACACATATGGTGCCTACAAGACACCCACCTCAGAACAAAAGACCTGCACAGACCAAATGTGTAGGGCTAGAAAGAAATATTCCAAGCAAATGGATAGAAAAAAAAAGCCAGGGTAGCAATACTCATACCAGATAAAATAGACTTCAAAAAAGAGCCACAAAAAAAAAAAAAGACCCAGAAGGTCATTTCATAATGCTGAAGGGAAGAATCCATCAAGAAAACATAAACATAGTAAACATATATGTGCCCAACATAGTAGTAGCCAAATACATAAAGAATAGTTTGGAGGACTTCAGGAAAGATTGACAGCAACACAGTTATCATGGGGGATTTTAATACCTGACTGTCAAAAATGGACAGATCTTCCAAGCAAAATATCAACAAAGATATTGTGGCAATATCCTAGATCAAAGGGACTTCTGATATTTATAGAGAGCCTTTCATCCCAAAGAACCATGATACACATTCTTTTCTAATGCACATGGAACATTTTAAAAAATAGACCACATGATAGGACGCAAAACAAGCTTCAACAAATTCAAAAAAATTAAAATTATATCAAGCATTTTCTCTGCTCACAAGGGACTGAAACTAGAAACTGAACTCAAGGAAAAAAACTCAAAACAGTTAAACTCACGGAGATTAAATGGTATGATATTAAAAAATAAATGGGTCAAGAATGAGATCAAGGAAGAAATCAAAAAGTTTCTGGAAACAAATGAAAATGAAATCACACAAACCAAAACTTATGGGACAGAGCAAAGGCAGTCCTGAGAGGGAAGTTCATAGTGATATAGGCCTATCTAAAAAAGATAGAAACATTTAAAATAATCTAAACCTATGCAACAAGAACTTGAGGAAAAACAACAAAGATCATGCAGAGCAAGTAGAAGGAAGGAAATAACAACAATTAGAGCAGAATTAAACAACATAGAGATTAAAAGCACAATTGCCCATCAATAAGTAAGTGGATCAAAATCTTATAGACTCCACTAGTAAATCTAGGAGCTGGCTGTTTGAAAAGATAAGCAAAATCGACAAGTCTTTAAGTAAGCTCATCAAGAAAAAAAGAGAGAGGACCCAAATAAACACAATCAGAAATGAAAGAGGAGAGATTACAACTGATACAACAGAAATACAAAGGATTACAAGAAATTACTATGAAGTATGCCAAGAAATTTGAAAACCTAGGTGAAATGGACAAATTTCTAGAAGAACATAATTTTCCAAAACTCAATGAAGAAGAAGCAGAAAGCCTGAAAAGACCAATAACAGCTAATGAAATTGGAGCAGTAATAAAAAAACTCCCGACACACAAAAGCCCTGCAACAGGTGGATTTACAGGAGAATTCTACAAAGTATTTAAGGAAGTGCTAACCTCCATCCTTCACAGATTATTCCAAAAAATTCAAGAAGATGGAAAACTCCCAATCTCTTTTTAGGAAGCCAACATCATCTGAATCCCAAAACCAGATAAAGATACAACAAAGAAAGAAAATTTTAGGCCAATATCGCAAATGAACATATATGCTAAAACACTCAACAAAATATTGGCTAACCACATCCAGCAATAGGTTTAAAAGATCATATACCATGACCAAGTGAAATTCATCCCAGGGAAGCAAGGATGGTACAATATTCACACATCAATAAATGTAACAAATGACATAAGCAAAAGCAAAGACAAATCGTATAACATCAATACATGCAAAAAGAGTTTTTGATAAGGTACAGCACCCATTTATGTATAAAACACTCAGAAAAGTGGGAATAGAGGGAGCATTCCTCAACATAATAAAGGCCATATACAAGAGACCTACAGCCAACATCATACTAAATGGGCTACACTAAAAACTTTCCCACTAAGGTCAGGAAAAACACAAGATTGTCCACTTTCACCACTTCTATTCAATATAGTACTGGAAGTTTTAGCCACAGCAATCAGACAAGAAAAGGAAATAAAAGGCATCCAAACTGGAAAGGAGGAAGCAAAACTGTCATCATTTGCAGATGACATGATAGTGTACATAGAAAATCCTATAGACTCCACCAAAAAACTCTTTGACCCAATAAATGAACTTGGCAAAATTCTGCATTTTGTACACCTACAATGAAATATCAGAATCAGAAATCAGGAAAAAAATCCAATTTGATATAGTAACAAGAAATATAAAGTACCTAGGAATAATCCTCACCAAGGAGGTAAAAGTCCTGTACTGAATAAAGCACATAACACTGAATAAGAAATTAAAGAAGGCACAAACAAATGGAAGCATGTACCATGCTCATTGATTGGAATAATTAACATCATCAAAATGTCCATACTACCCAAAGTGATTTATAGATTCAGTGCAATACTTATTAATGTACCAATGGCATATTTCACAGATATAGAGCAAACATTTCAGAAATTTATATAGAACCATAAATGACCCTGAATAGCTGCAATTATTTTTAGAAAGAAGAACAAAGTAGGATGTATCACAATACCTGCTATCAAACAAGGCCACTGTAATCAAAACAGGCTGGTATTGGTAGAAGAACAGACACATGGACCAATGGAACAGCACAGAGAGCCCAGAAATAAACTCAATTCTCTGTGGTCAATTAATATTTGACAAAAGAGGAAGAAGTATAAAATGTAGTAAAAATAGCCTCTTCACCAAATGGTGCTGGGAGATCTGGACAACTATGTGCAAAAAAAATGAAACCTGATCACCAACACATACCACACACAAAAGTAAATTCAAGGTGGATAAAAGACTTAAATATAAGTTGTGACACAATAAAAGTCCTAGAGGAGAACATAGGCAGGCAAATCTCAGACATTCCATGCAACATATTCACTGATATGTCTGTCCCCTAGAGCAAGGGACATAAAAGAAAGAATAAAGAAATGGGACCTCATCAAATTGAAAAGGTTCTGCATAGCTAAATAAAACATCATTGAATTGAAAAGTGAACTAATTATATGGGAGAACATATTTGCCAATCATATCTTGGACAAAGGTTTGTTCTTCAAAGTATATAAAGAACTCCCACAACTCCACTCCAGAAAGACAAAAAAAAATTAAAAAATGAGCAAAGGACTTGAATAGATACCTCTCCAAGGAGGACATACAGAGGGCCCAGAGACATATGAAAGGATGCTCAGCATCACTAGCCATCAGAGAGATGCAAATTGAAACCACAATGAGATCCCAGTTCACATGGGTGAGAATGGTCATCATAAACAAATTAACACGTATTGGAGAGGATGTGTAGAAAAGGGAACCCTAGTGCACTGCTGGTGGGAATGCAGACTGTGCAGCCACTGTGGAAAACAGTATGGAATTTACTCAGAAAACTAAAAATGGGACTGCTTTTTGACTCAGCAATTCCACTGCTGGAACTATATTCTAAGAACCATGAATCACCAATCCAAAAGAACCTATGCACTCCAATATTTATAGCAGCACAACTTACAATTGCCAAGTGCTGCAAGCAACCTAAGTGTCCATCAGTAAATGAGTGGATCAAAGCACTGTGGTACATTCATACAATGAAATACTACACAGCAGAAAGAAAGAAGGAGCTCCTACCATTTGTGACAGCATGCATGGAACTGGAGAGCATTATGCTAAGTGCAATAAGCCAGGCAGTGAGGGACAAATACCATATGATCTCACCTTTAAGTGGAACTTAATCAACAAAAGAAAAAGCCAAGCAAAGTGTAACCAGAGACATTGAAATTAAGAGCAATCTGACAATAACCAGATGGGAGGTTGGAGGGTATAATGGGGGAATGGTTTTCAGGAGCTACTGTAAAGGACACATGGACAAAACCTAGGGGGAAGGTGAAAGCAAGGGAGGCAGGTGGGTTTGGCTGGGGTGGGGGGAAAATGCAGACACCTATAATTGAAGAACAGTAAAATAATTTTTAAAAAAGAGCATAAAATATTGTGGAAGTGAACTTTAACTTTTTGCAGAATCTACTTACTTTTACTCATGAAAGAGAAGCCTAACAAAATGAACATTTGCTATGTAGAGTGACCCAAGTTTTTAGTTGGAATACTGATAAGCATTTCCTTCACATTGTAGTTAGATTTAAAAGTCTGATATCAAATTCAGATTGACATATACAGTCTCCCAGATGGCAATTTGAGTCTTGATGTTACATGAAATGAATTATATCTGTTGTGGTAGTTCTGACATCAACATTTATTACACAGCCAGAGTGTGCTGGTAGATGCTGTGTAAAATTTGCTATAAAGGTATTGTTTGCCAGAGTTTCAAGGAGAAAAACAAAATCAGGTATGATGGTTGTAGTATAAGAGCAGACAAGTTAGAATAGATTACCTGGATTTAAGGCTTCTGTTTTTTTTAAAAAGCTTGAGCTACTCTCTCTAAGCTTATTTTCATGAAACTAAATAGGATGGTGTTTTAAAACAAATCAAGATGTATGCTTTTAGAGTGAACTAGTTACTGGTTCAAATATTACTGCTATGTGAATTTAATATTCACATATTAATATTAATATTACACTAGTCTATTCACAAATATTACTAGTTATAGGAATTTAATTCCATTTCTCATACTTTCTGAACCTCACTTTCCTCATCTGTAAAATGAAAATCATACTATTTTCTTCCCTTATAAAATAAAATTATTTTAAGTAATATTATAAGAGCTGTATAACTACTGAGAACACAGTTGTTACTGTTTGTTATTATGCAGGTCAAACTGCTGGATTTAATCCATTTTTAAATGCATTTACTTATTCATTCATTCCACAGATATGGTTTTCTGTGTTAAGGACTAAAATTGCATGAGTGAACAAAAGTGACATGTCCTTTTGGTGCTTAAAATCCAGTGGGTATTAGAAACATTAAAGACACAATGTAGGATAAAACTTCTTGGTCTTCTGAGACCTTATAAGATAGGCATTCCCTACAAGGTCCAGTTGGAGCACTCAGTGGCAACTGTTTGCCATCATTTTAAATGCAATGCATATATACGTTTTTTTTTTTTTGTTCTCATGTTCATTCTTCAACCGTCTATGTGAGGGTTTAACCATTTGGGACATTTTTGTCTTGGCCACAATTTGTAAGGCTTTCATTTATATCTTCTTTATAGGCAGCATCACGGTACTCAATAAATGATAATGGAAGTTGCAATTTAAAACTGGAAAGATATATTAACAATGAACTTAGATGCTGAGGGAGGAATTATTTTCCCACTGAGATTGCAGCCAAAGGAAAGCATTTCCATATCTAGTGGGTTATTTGTGCCAGGATAGATTAGGGGCTTTGCAGACTGGCTTTCTTTATAAACCTGGACAGTTTTTCAAATAAGTTTTATGTTTTTTAACAGATTCCTGGGTTTAGTGGCTTGTCTGGGCTATTCCTTTGTGCCTTTCTTTTTTTAAATCACCAGTTACTTCAGTGCTGACTTTATTTTTTGATTGGTTGTGCTATTTCATGTTTTTCATTCAACCTTTGCTGTATGAAGATCTTCACAATTTATTCCCAAGTTGTGTTTCTTCAGTTCAGTTTTTATTTGCCTATTTTTGACAACAAGGTTATATCATATTATGCCCTGAAATTTCTTTACCTCATAATTTTGTATTACTTGCTGGTTCTGTACTAGGGCATTTGTCATGTGATTAGCAATTAGTAAAAATGTCATGTTGAGCTCATGCCTAGGGAAACACCAAAGATTAGTAGTCCATCTCCAAACCAACCTGGCTTTCTTCATCAAAGTGCTCATTAATTCAGTGTCTGGGCTTCCATACTATCAGCTTCTGGGATTGACTATTTCCTATTAAAGTGGGTCCAGCATCCATGACAGTCTTGCTCTCTACTTGCACATACATTTTCAGCTGTCCCTGACAATCACATGGCCACCAGATATATATTGCAAAGTTATGTTCTTCTGAGGTTTTTCTGACCAAAAGGTATCAACACTGTCCTTATTGTATTTCAAAAGCTAACAGATGCCACCTAACTTTTGTGTTTCTTTGATGGCTTATCTTTAACCTATGGGGCATCTTAACCTAAATATTTACCCTATATTTAGATAAAAGTGAGAGAAATAAGGTGGTACTTTTATCAAAATACCTTCTATATGTTAGACTACAGATTTCAAACTGTCTACAAAGCATTAGCCCATCAGATATTGGCCTGCTTTAGGATTTTAAAAATTTTGAATCAGCCACAACCCAGAATATATTCTATATTCACATTAGAATATAAATTTCTAGTTTCTGTGAATAATATCAGAACTATAGGCATTGTTGGGTCCCCTTGCTCCAAGAAGATAATTAGGTGGTACTGAGGTTGACTAGTAACACCATCTTAAATAAAAACTTGGTCCTTTGGTTATTTATTAATTTTTGCATCCTGTATGCATTTGAGTTTGCAGCATCTAGATTAGGTGATTTTAAGCATTTTAGCTGCATAAAAGCCCTGAAAAGTAAGTATTATTTGAAGTTTACCATTGAAAAAACAAAGATTCAAGGAGGTTTTGTTTGTAATAAGAAGGAACTTGTGCTTAATCTTCTCTTAACGGAATAGTGAATAAGAAAAATAAATTTTTTCTAGATCACTTGGCCTGCTAATGTCTTTTCTTCACTGATTTCTAGGTTATTGCATTGTTTTAGTGTTCTAGTTAGAGGAAAAAATGACCAAAAGCTAAATGAGGAAAAGGAAAAGTGTTCTGGAAATTATATCCCTCAATATCTTCTTTCATTAACCCAGAACATTCAACTACACCATGATGCCAATTAAGTTAATAGATATTTTTTTCTCTCTGCAGGACCAGGCTAGACTGTTTGCTGTTTCATTGGCTGGAAATTTTAACCGACTGGCAGGTATCTTAGCACCTAAGTAAGAAGAACAGTGTAAGAAGAATGGAATTCTAAGTGCTCCCAGCCATCTCCCTGGCACTGCACAATTTGCTTATTGGTTATGGAGTCTAGACAATTAAAACAAACAAAAA
The DNA here is from genome assembly GCA_028533065.1 of Trachops cirrhosus. NCBI lineage: Eukaryota > Metazoa > Chordata > Mammalia > Chiroptera > Phyllostomidae > Trachops > Trachops cirrhosus. The sequence continues at coordinate 55,596,437 of CM052544.1, read as the reverse complement.
AAAACACAGGAAAGGAAGGAGGTTTAACAAAGAGAACAGTCATTCACCAGTTTTCTAATAGTTTTTTTTTGTAGCTTGTGCATGTGGTTTCATGGAGACAACATATAATTGTGAGGCTTTGATATCACTTTCCTTCTCTCACCCTTAAAATCACACCATCCTATTTGTAATATGTAGTTCCTTAAGTAGTCAATAATTCACTTAGATTTTTGCAAGAGAATTTAAGCTATTTCTGTAACTTTGGTTAAATTCAGGCTGCAAAACTTTTTAAATTTTTTTCAAGGTATAATGCAAAATTTGTTATATATTTATGTATTTCTTAGACATTTAATGCATGTAAAATTGGCTACTTTTTCTATTAAATTTCAACTATTTTTATTGTTGTTCAAGTACAGTTGTCTCCATTTTCCCCCCAACATTCCTCCCACCCCAGCCGTCCCCACCTCCCACCCCTGATCCCAAGCCCCCTTGATTTTGTCCATGTGTCCTATATAGATGTTCCTGTTTTAATTGATTCTCTGTAATTTAAAACAAATATTTATTTAGCCACTAAATCTCTTGAATGTTTTAAAAACATATGGGTTGTCTTATTTTATATTGTCTTAAAGGAGAATTTCTCTTGTCTTTTGAGGTATGCTACCTGCAAACATTTTTGAGAAGGAACCTGGGTTAGTTCTTAATAAGAAATCTAGAAATAGGAGCTCTTGTTTAACAAAAAGTGTATTGGAGAAACAAAGTAAGAGACAGAGTCGATTTATATTAAGATTGAAAACAATGTGAGAATGCATGATGGAAAATCCCTGAGAAACTGAGGATTTAAGTGGAACAAGAGGTGTAAAAATAGACTTGGTAAAAAGAGTAAGATTATGCAGAAAGCAAATAGGGCTATCAGCTTTGAACTATGACTGTTGTTGGGTAATAACCAATTGGATGAAGTGGATAATGCTATCAGTTTTAAAATTTAGGTCTAAAATATTCTGTAAATTTTAATCATTTGCTTAAATACATATACCATTATTGTAGGAAAGATATATTCCAAAAAAAAATCACTTTTTTTGTACAGTTTGTCGAACTTCAGCCTTATGTGCTATATAATGTAAGCCAATACATCATATTCTTTGTCATATTTACAGTAAGAGAGATTCTGTTCCAAGAATTTGTCCAAAGTTCATCTCAACTGCTACAATGATTTCTGGTCTAACAGCCTTTTATAACAAAACAATTTATATGCAAAACAACTTGTGTACTACACTTTTTAGCTCCATTTTTATTTAGTGTGTTTGTGTGTATGTGATGTGTGAATGAATACACACAAGCAAGCCTGGTGTCTCTAAATGTCTTTTCTTTGACTAGGCATGTGGCATTGGAGTTAACAAAACCCATTTTAGGAAAGTAAAGACTTTTCCATAAAAAAACTACACACTATATATTCTGATAATGCCAGGAGATCAGATCAAATAATACAGTAAATATTTATATATATTTTTGATATTTCTTACATAATAAATTATATTTTCATCCAGTGCTTTAAGTTATTTTATATCTTTCTACCACATGCTTGTCCTGAGTGCAATATAAAGTCACTCACAACAGAAATAGAGAAGAAAAGAAAATATAGAATATGTATAAACCATGAAGTCAGAATATATTCATGTGTGATGATGTTTTGTTTTTAAATAGTAGCTAACTCTATTAACTTATTTTCCCCAATTTCCTTTGTGTTTAGGTGAGGGGTTTGTTGGGGAAGATGTTGGTGGTATAGAAGGAATAGATTTTAATTTTGTGTTCCCCTTCCCTTTTTACCTGTGCAAATAAGTAAATGTAAAAATGATGCTGAGGAATTGAAAGAGCAGTAGAGAAGACAGTCTAGAATATTCATTTTCCATTACAAAGAACACTAAAAATCTCATGATAGTCTCAGGTCTCTTGTCAGATTGACATTTTAACTGTCTTTATCAGGCATTTTTGCTGATGTTCCATATAATGAGGTTTCCTTTCTTTTATTTTGACTATGACATTTTTTATAAGACACACAAATGAAAGAGCTTTAAGGCCCATCAGAAATTACTTCAAGGTCTACTTCCAGCCAAGATGGAGGCGTGGATTGATACACTTTGCCTCTTCACACAACCAAAAGAAGGACAACAGATTTAAAATAGGAAAATAACCAGAACTGTCAGAAAATCAAACTGTATGGGAGTGTGACAACCAAGGATTTAAAGACGAAACATTCATCCAGACCAGTAGGAGGAATGGAGACAGGCAGCCAGGGTGGAGAGGCTTTGCAGCAAGCTGGTGGTTGCCTGAGGACCAGGGAGGGCAAGGTGGTGTCTGGCAGACCCAGTGAGGTGGTGGCTGGCAAAGCGGGCAGTCCCACATTTGCACGTGGATAAACCAGGAGTAACAACTAGGGAGCAAGTCAGACCGAGCAACCCAGGGTTCCAGCAAGGGGAAATAAAGCCTCAAACCTCTGACTGAAAAAACTTGTGGGAATTGAGGTGGAAAGAGACACTCCCAATTTCACAGGAGAGTTCATTGGAGAGACTCACAGGGTCCTAAAACTTACACAAGCCCACCCACCCAGGAATCAGCACCAGAAGGGCCTAATTTGCTTGTGGGTAACAAAGGAAGTAACTGAATGCTGGCAGAGAGCTGAGCAAGTGACATTGTTCCCTCTCAGACCTCTCCCCCATGTGCAGTGCCACAACACAGTGACATGGATTGCCCCCACCCCACTCCCAGGTGAATACCTAATGCTCCCCCTCTTACTATGAAGCAAAGGGACAAAAAAATATGGCCTAAATGAAAGAACAGATCAAAGCTCCAGAAAAAAATACAACTAAACAATGAAGAGATAGCCAACCTATCAGACACACAGTTCAAAACACTGGTAATCAGGATGTTCACAGAAAAGGTTCAGTATGGTCACAAAATAGAAGACAAAATGAAGGCTATGGAAAGTGAAATAAAGGAAAATTACAGGGAACCAACAATGAAGGGAAGGAAGTCAGCACTCAAATCAATGATTTGGAGCAGAAGGAAGAAATAAACAGTCAAGCAGAACAGAATGAAGAAACAAGAATTCAAAATAATGAGGAGAGGCTTAGGAACCTCTGGGGCAACTTTAAATGTTCCAACATCCAAATCATAGGAGTGCCAGAAGGAGAAGAAGAAGAGCAAGAAATTGAAAATTTATTTGAAAACATAATGAAGGAAAAGTTCTCTAATCTGGCAAAGGAAATAGACGTTTAGGAAGTCCAGGAAGCTCAAAATGTCCCAAAGAAGGGACTGTCTGTGTTTGTAGCAGTGTCATAGTGCTGACTGCCCTTTCAGGAAATGAGGATTGAAGCAATTTTATTTCCCACTTACCCCTGCAACACTTCTTTGTCAGACTCAGCGTCCACTGCAAGACAGTGACTGGAAATGACATTACCATCTTTGTTTGCAGTGTCCTTCATGGCCACTCATACCCTTGATATTATGGGTCAGTGCCCCCTACTCCTTCCAATGCCATTCCCAAGGCCAAAATGTTTCCTACATTCCATTGTTTGAGCATCCAAACCAATTGCTTTGCCTTCCTCTGTAATTTGGAAGTTCTACAAATATCTTCAGATATGGACATGCCCTCAGTAGCCATGGTCTTCACATTAGAAATCTCATGAAATTCTTGGGTCTAAAATCTTCTGAGTGCTAATATTGATTCCATAATAAGCAGAAATAGAATGTCCAGAAAATGTACTTTGTAGTATGACAGACCTACATTTAAAATCAGGATCTATCATTACTATCTGTGTGATATTAAGAAAATTAAACAGAATCTTAGGAAAGAATCTCAGTTTCTCCATCTGCAAACTGGATCTTACCTATACTTCACTTGGTAATTCATAAGACAACACATTATGAAGTTATAAGCATATTGCTTGCTTAGTATATGAAAGCTTCAACAAAAACAACTGCAATTATTCAATTACTATTACTCTCCCACCTGTACCCCTCAATAAAGGAGTCCTTCAGTTTCATGACAAGGTGCTTTTATAGAAAAGCTGATTGTCATTTAATTCTGCTTAGATCTTGATTATTTCCTTTCTTCTACTTGATCTAGGCTTGTTTTGCTGTTGTTCCTCCAGTTCTTGTAGATGAACAATTGTTTATTTGAAATGTTTTCTACCTTTTTTAGGTAGGCCTGTATTGCTATGAACTGCACTCTCAGGACTGCCTTTGCAATGTCCCATGGGTTTTGGACTGTTGTGTATTCATTTTTTTTTGTTTCCTGAAATAAAATTTTTTTATTTCTTCCTTGATCTCATTATTACCCATTCATTGTTTAACAGCATGCTATTCAGTCTCCATGAATTTGAGTGTTTTTGAATTTTTTCCTTGAGGTTGGTTTCTGGTTTTAAGCCCTTGTGGTCCAAGAACATGCTTGATATTATTTCAATTTTCTTGAATTTGTTGAAGCTTATTTTTGTGTCTTATCATGTGCTCTTCAAAAATGTCCCATGTGCATTTGAAAAGAATGTGTATTTTGTTTCTTTGGGATGAAATATTCTATATTTAACAGTTAAGTCCATTTGATCTAATGAGACATTCAGTCCCACAATATTCTTGTTGATATTTTATTTGGAAGATCTATCCATTGTTGACAGTGGGGTGTTAAAATCCCCTACTATTATTGTGTTGCTGTTACATCTTTCTTGAAGTTCTCCAAGATTTTCCGTATATATTTGGATGCTCCTATGTTGGTTGCATATATATTTATGATATTTGTGTCTTCCTGATGGATTCTTCCCATGGGTATTTTGAAGTATCATTCTGTGTCTATTTTTATGGCCTGTATTTTGAAGTCTATTTTTTCCGATATAAGTATTGTTATCCTGGCTTTTATTTTTCTGTCCATTTGCTTGGAATATTTGTTTCCAGACCTTCACTTTCAGCCTGTGTAGGTCTTTTGTTCTGAGGTAGGTCTCTTATAGGCAGCATATGTGTGGGTCATGTTTTCTTATCCATTCAGGTATTCTAAGTCTTTTGATTGGAGCACTTAATCCATTTACATTTAAGGTTATTATTGATGGGTACATATTCATTGCCATTTTATCCCCTTTGTATCTGTGTTTCACTCTCTCTTCTCCATCTCACTCACTATTTTTCTTCATCTTTTTAAAGCAGCCCCTTTAGCATATCTTGCAATGCTGGTTTGGTGGAAGTGTATTCTTTCAGCCTTCTTTTGTCTAAGATGTCATTTTACATTGCATTGTAATTGAGAGCCTTGTTGTATAGAGTAGCCTTGGTTACAGGCTTTTCCTTTTCATTACTGAGAATATTTTTTGCCATTCCTTTCTGGCTTGTAGTGTTTCTGTTGAGTGCCTATATTTGTTGGGGTTCTCTTGTATGTTACTTCCTGTTTCTTCCTTGCTGCCTTTAAGATTATCTCTTACTCTTTGAATTTTGCCATTTTAATTATGATGTGTCTTGGAGTGGGTCTCTTTGGGTTCCTCTTGATTGGGACCTTGTGTGCTTCCTGGACTTGTGTGACCTTTTGTCTCAACAAATTAGGGAAGTTTTCCACCATTATTTTTTCAAACAGGTTTTCTATCCCTTGCTCCTGTTCTTCTCCATCTGGTATTCCTATTATATGAATATTATTATGTTTCATATTGTCTTGCTGTTCCCTTAACCCCTCTTCATTCTTTTTGAGTCTTTTTTTCCTTTTCTTGCTATTTTTGGGAGTTTTTTTTCTATTTTGTCCTCCAGCTCACTGATTCCATCCTCTGTTTCAACTAGCCTGCTTGATTCCTTGCCTACTAGCCTGCTGTGTTCTTGAATCAGAAATTGTATTTTTCATTTCCACTAGGCTGTTATTGATAGTTTCTATGTCCTTTATCATGCTGACCTATTAAAATCAGGAATAAGACAAGGGTGTCCACTTTAACCACTTCTATTCAACACAAGTATTGGAAGTTCTAGCCACAGTGATCAGACAAGACAAAAATAAAAGGCATCCAAATTTGAAAGGAGGAAGTAAACTGTCATTGTTTGTAGATGACTTGATAGTGTACACAGAAAATCCTATAGACTGAACCATAAAACTACTCAACCTGATAGGTGAATTTGGTAAAACAGGAGGATACAAAGTCAATATTCAGAAACTAAAGGCATTTTTGTATATCAACAATGAAAAATCAGAAACAGAAATCAGGAGCAACAAGAAAAATAAAGTACCTAGGAATAAAACTAACCAAGGAGACAAAAGACCTGTACTCAGACACAACACAACACTGAAGAAAAAAATTAAGGAGGAGACAAATAAGTGGAAGCATATACCCTATACATGGATTGGAAAAATTAACATCATAAAAATGTCCATACTAACCAAAGAAATTTATAAGTTCAATGCAATCCCTATTAAAATACCAATGACATATTTCACAGATACAGAACAAACATTTCAAAAATTTATATGGAACCATAAACAACACTGAATAGCCTTGGCAGTTTTGAGAAAGAAGAATAAAGTAGGAGGGATCACAATACCTGCTATCTGATTATATTACAAGGCCACTGTAATCAAAACAGTCTGGTACTGGCATAAGAACAAACACATGGATCAATGGAACAGAACAGAGAGCCCAGAAATAAACCCAATTCTCTATGGTCAATTAATATTTGACAAAAGGGGCAGAAGCATAAAATGAAGTATAAATAGCTTCTTCAATAAATGGTGCTAGGAGACCTAAACAACCACATGCAAAGAAATGAAGCTAGAACACCAATTTACACTGTACACAAAAATAGACTCAAGTTGGATAAAAAACTAAACATAAGTCTTGACACCATAAAAGTCCTAGTAGAAAACATACGCTGGAAAATCTCAGATATTTCATGCAGCAATATTTTCACCAATATGTCTCTTAGAGCAAGGGGAATAAAGGAAAGAATAAACAAATGGGATTTCATCAAAATAAAAACTTCTTCACGCTAAAGAAAACATCAGCAAAATGAAAAGGGAAGCAACTATATGGGAAAACATATTTGTCAAATAAACCTCAGATAAGGGTTTGTTCTGCAAAATAATATAAAGAACCTGCATGACTCCATATCAGGAAGGCAAACAATCCATTGAAAAAATGGTCAAAGGACCTGAACAGACACTTCTCCAAGGAGGACATAGAGAGGGCCCAGAGACATATGAAAGGATGCTCAATATCACTAGCCATCAGAGAGATGCAAATTAAAACCACAATGAGTTAGCTTTTCACACTGGTCAGAATCGCCATCATAACCAAATAAATAAACGACAAGTGCTAATGAGGTTGTGGAGAAAAGGGAACCCTAGTACACTGTTAGTGGGAATGTGGACTGGTGTAGCCACTATGGAAAACAGTGAAAATTTCCCCCCAAAACTAAAAATGGAAGTGCTTTTTGATCTAGTGATTCCACTGCTGGGTTTATACCCTAAGAATCCTGAAACATCAATTGAAAAGAACCTATGCACCTCAATGTTCATAGCAGCATTATTTTCAATTGCCAAGTGATGGAAACAGCCTAAGTACCCATCAGTAAGTGATTTGATCAGAAAACCGTGGACATTTACATTACGGAATACTACATAGCAGAAAGAAAGAAGGAGCCGCTACCCTTCATGACAATATGGATGGAACAGGAGAGCATTATGCTAAGTGGAGCATGCCAGGTTGTGAAAGACAAATACCATATGATCTCACATATAATTTCATCTTAATCGAGAAAACAAACAAGTGAGGAATGCGGAACCAGAGACCTGGTAATAAATAACTGACAGTGAGTCGATGGGTGGGTGGAGGTGGGTAACAGGGAAAAGATGGTGAATGGTCATCCAGGAACATCTATAAAGGTCCCACGGACATAGAAAATGGCAGGTGGTGGATTAAGGATTGAATGTAGGTGGTGAGGGTGTGTAGGGCAGAGGAAAATAATGGTGGGAGGGGAAATGGGGACAATTGTAACCGAAAAACAATAAAACAAGAAGGAAAGAAAAGAAAAGCTGATTGTCATCCAGATAGATAAAGGTTATGTGTATCTGACTGTAGACTTTGAAATGCATGTTAATTGCTGTGGAACACTATTAAAGACCTCTGCTGGGAACTGCTGAAAGTGCTTGGAAGTATTCAGATCACCTAAGGTCTTCCTAGGATATCTGAACTCAGTAAGTTGGGTTGGAGCCCAGGAATCTGGATTTTAAACAAAGTTTCCGGGACATTCTTCCTGCTGGCTCCCACCTTTGGAAACTCTGACTTGGAGATGAGGGCAGAAATTGCAACAAACTCTTCAGTTATACTACATGCTCATTTCACCTTCTGTGTTCACTCCTCCCAGCACCAAGGGTTCAATTTCTTAGCTTTTTCCTGTGGGCAATTATCATATTTTCCTGTGTATAATGTGCACTTTTTCACCTAAATTTTTTAGGAAAAAATAAGGGTGCACATTATACATGGGTGGTACTAAAATGTTTTTAATTCTTTTATTTATGCTTATGAGTTAAAAGTGTAACTCTAGAAAGCAGTAACGATATCCATATGCAAACTAAAACCCTAGAATACAATGATCAGTTTTGTTTCTAAATAGAAATACATGAAAAATGGACTTAAAAATTTTAAATGTAATATTTTTTTCCTGAATGTTTGGGCCAAAAGCATGGGTGAACACTATGCACAGGAGCACATCATACATGGCAAAATAAAGTACTCTCAAACACATTGTTATATTTTCATTTCTGAGATTCCTAACATCTGGTAGCTCATGTTTCAAGCACCTCAAATCCATCAGCTGGAAAGTTTTCATGGCATGTCAAACAAGGCAGTGACAATGCGACTCTCAAGACTCTGTAGAGAAGAGGGAAATAGTTAAAATCTTATGTTGACATCACTGTAGCTTTGAGAAGTGCAGTGAGGACACCTATATTTTAGTTTGTGTAGCCATAGGGAAAAAGCCAGCACTTTCCTTCCTTTTTTGAAGTATTTAAGAATTTTTTTTTCCAGGCAAGACAAGGAGTCACTGCTTTAGAAAGAACCAGGATAAAAACCTGGATAGGTCTTCTAAAGAAAATCAGGCAAAGGCACTTTATAAATTATAAACATTTTTCTCGTTGATGTTTCCTTCAATTTGCCTTTTCTCAGGAAATAATTTGAAGAAGTAAAGGTGTCTTAGACTTGTTCTGGATAGAAACAATATAGCCTAGAAGTTAGAAGTATGCCGTATTTCCACGACCTTGATATGAGAATGACCTCGATATGGAACCATTATGAGAGAAATCACTCAGATTCTCTGAGATATGTTTTTTCATCTATCAAGTGGAAACAATATTATCTATCTCTTAAGACTTTTCTGGGCTTATTTTGGATTTAGACAACCATAAATCACTAGCTCTATGAAATCAAATTTGTTATCCTCTTGGAGTCCAAGTTTAACATATAAAATGGGAATGATAAGACAAACTCCACAGATTTTTTTTTGCATGGCAAATAAAAGAAATAATGTACAAAATCACCCAATACAACAGAATATGAAAAGTGTACACTCACAAAATATTGGTTCTTTTTCTCTCTTTCTTAGTTGTCACCCCAGTCTGTTGTGTTACAGCTGAACCTTGTTTGTTCTTGCTTGACACTTATTGTGGGCAGCCAAAGGTTACTGACCACTCACCTACAATTATTTGGACACTTAAAAGACTTGTGAGATCATTCTTCAGATCTTACTAATTAATTTGAGTTTTCAACAAAACTGTAACTTACCTTATTACATCCTTAGAATAAAATTGTACTATATTTTTATCCATCATCATAATAGAAAAGATTGGACACAACATTTATTTCTTATAACATTAAACTTATAATATTAAATTTAAACCTCTCATCAAATTTTTTAATATTCAGTGAATGATAATGATATTAACACATTTTTGTTTTCATTAGAGTACTATAAAACTTTTTCATGGTTGCAATATGTTGCCAACATGCTAATGTATATTGTACAATTATTTCTGTTGTAGCATAAAATGAAAACATTTCTATATGAGTCAGTGATTTTAGCTTGGTTGTGTCTTTATATGAGACCAAGCTGTGAATGTAAATAGTAGCATATTTCATGCTTAAGTGAATAAATAGTATTTCAAATGACTGTGACAATAATAGTGGTACCGATTTGAAATTTTTAACCTGCTGAGTGAACACTTGTGATTTTAAAAATCTATATTAAATGACATACCCACTGAGTAACCATTAAGGTGAATTTTGTCCCTTTCATTCTATCCACAGCCTCTTTGTCTGTGAATGTGTGTTGGGTGACATGTGGACTTGGCATCCCATTCAGGGAGGGAAAACTTGATTTCATTATGCCAACAACAGTGCTGAGATGCCGTAATATAGATCATGTCTCATATGACTGTAATGAAGCAAACATTCTTACAGAGGATAAGCACCTATGCTTTACCAAGTTATTAACTTGTTAGTTATAAAAGTGCTCCATTGTTAAAGTGATTGTTCAGAAAGGCTGATATTACTGGCACAGTGAAAGGATTCTCCTCTGGAAGTTGTAGGCTTCTATCAGGATCTGTTGAATAAATATTCTCCATGAAATCACCATGACATTTAGCATTAGGAAGCATGGAACTGAAGAGCCATTGAACTTAGTTATTTACTCTTATTGTTCAAGGGGTAAAATCTGTCCCAATGCTGCAATTATAGCTGTGACAAACAAAATGACACAGAATGAATACAACTAGGGGGTCTAAAAATCATACACAACTACCAACAAGAATGTTGAACTCATGAGTCTTTTTAATGTAAGAAATTAAAGGGAAGCAAATAATTGAATGCTCTTATTTAATTTATCCATGTGTTGTTAATATGTCTCATATCAAGGTTCCCACTAGTTGAGTCTACAAAGTGGCTCATTATGAAAGTAGAAAGGTGATCCTCTGATGAAAAAAGTCCTATGCTTTGATACTGAAATAAGTTTAGTTCCAGCCATGATTTGGTAATCTATGAAGAAATATTTGGCAGTTGTATTATATTTCTATTGCTGTTATAACAAATTATTGCAAATGTGGAAGTTTAAAACAAACCAAACTTATTATCTTATGATTCTGTATTTCAGAAGTCCAACATGGGTCTCCCTGGGCTGATATCAAGATGTGTTCCTTTCTGCAGTCTCTGGGGAGAATAGGTTTCCTTGCCTCTCCAGCTTACAGAGGCTTCCTGTACTCCATGACTCATAGCCCCTTCCTCTGTCTTCAAAACTAGCCAGGGCATGTCAAGTTTTTCTCACAACATATTGTTACAATCTTCTCTTCTGCCTCCCTGTTCAATTTTTATGTACCCCTGTGATTACATTGGGCCTATCCAGGTAATTCAGGAAAATCTCCCTATTTTGAAGTCAGTTGATCAGTGACAAAACAGTCATGGGGATGTAAAATAAAATGTAGGGATTAGAGTCAATATTTTTAATAACTATTTATGGTGCCAGGCGGGCACTAGACTTATCAGGGAAACCACTTTGTAAATTATGTCAATGTCAAATTACTATGCTGTATATTTGAAAGTAATATATAATACTGCCAACTATAAGTTAAAAAATTTTAAAAAATGAAAGATTTTATTTATTTAGTTTTAGAGAGAGAGGAAGGGAGAAACAAAGATAGGGAGAGAAATATCACTATGTAGTTGCCTCTCACCTGCTCCCTACTGGGGACCTGGCTCACAACCCAGGCATGTGACCTGACTGGGAATTGAACCAGTAATGCTTTGGTTCACAGGACTGCACCCAATCCACTGAGCCACACCAGTCAGGGCAAAACAAAAAAAAGTCAACTGATCAGCACTCTTAATTTTTTTAAATTATTTTATTGTTGTTCAATTATAGCTGTCTTCATTTACCCCCTACCCCAGCCAAACCCACCTCCCTCCCTTGCTTTCACCCTCTCCCTTGGTTTTGTCCATGTGTCCTTTATAGTAGTTCCTGAAAACTCTTCCCCTCATTTTCCCCTCCCCCTCTGATTACTGTTAGATTGTTCTTAATTTCAATGTCTCTGGTTATATTTTGCTTGCTTTTTTCTTTTGTTGATTATGTTCCAGTTAAAGGTGAAATTATATGGTATTTGTCCCTTACCACCTGGCTTATTTCACTTAGCATAATGCTCTCCAGTTCCATCCATGCTGTCGCAAAGGGTAGGAGCTCTTTCTTTCTCTCTCTGCACCCTTAATTTTATCTGTAAACTTAGTTTCCCTTTGCCATATAAGGTAATGACATATTTACAGGTTCTGGGGCTTAGGATGTGGACATCACTGAAGAGCCATTACCCCCATTATGACAGTGGCTAACACAAGAGTTAATGGAAAATATTCTGCAATTTCTGATAAATATGATTTTAGGAATCTTTGCCTTTTGCCACAAAACATACAAGAAGTATTTCACAGCCTTGCACCTTGCATGGAAAATAAAAAAGGAGATAGATGTATCATGTACAAGGGTCCTGTAATTGCTATGTATCTGGCCCAAGAGTAGGCAGTGGTAACATTAGCCATGAAGTTTAAGCTGTCAATCAGATCCATGCAAGAAAAAAGCGTTTTGTTAAATTGGTGAGATCCAGTTTTATATTAGTAGTGGATCAGCCGTACCTTGACAGGATCCCTGATTAATTCCATATGTTAAAGAGACTTCTGCTTCAGACAGGACTAAAATTTGATGGAGGTATAGAAGCAGAAAATCAATGCAGACTGCTCACAGGGTGCCAACACCTTAAATTAACAGTTATGGAAGAATTGTTGTCTTACCCATAATGCTATTGTGAGGTTTCTACATCTATATCTAAGAACCATACAATATCATTAACATGCCACCAAAGCTCTAATTCTGAATGTATACAGTTTACTTTAAAAGGGATATAGCATTCCTTTATCAGCAATGACTGTGGATGAGGGCTCTGATGGTTGTAAGAAAGGAGACAGAGAATTGACAGAGTTGGGGGATGGGGAATGAGAGTGATCAGGACAGAAATTGGATCAGTTCAAGTTGTGGGAGAAAATGTTCACCATTTTTTAAATGAAGCCATATTCTGTAGTGTTTGAAAGAGTACAAGAGTTACCAGCTGTGCATCCTTGAGCAAGTTACCTGACCTCTCTAAACTCAGTTTCCTTGCCTGTAAAATGGAAATAATGATAAAACTGGGGTAAGGCCTCTAATTTATTGAAATGTTGATGAGATAACTGATGTAAGCATCTTAGCATAAAATCTGAGATATGGTGTGTCCTCAATAATTGATGGCTGTTTTTGGCATTATGACTTTGAATGTTATTATTAACTCAATAAAAAAGATACAGAAAGGTATTCAAGATTTAAAAATAAGAAAAATTAAGATATAGAACTAGAAAAATTTCATTTTTTGTATTAACAGTTCAAAATTCTGTATACAGAATTTATGTAAGTATAGAAAATGTCTAAAAATACACATACCTCTTACTTATAATTCTGGCAGAAAGATCAAAGACAGATATGACTGACTTTCAGATTTATTTTCACGATAAGAAAAACAACTTTGTTGAAAAGTGGATCCCTGAAAATATCACCAAAACTACCTGCAGATAAGACAATCTATTTAACAAATGCCATAATATTTCTTTAAAAACAATGAAACACAGAAACCAACATGTAATGTATGTCTAGGCAACTTTGTGTAATATTTGAAGCTTTTGTTATCAGATATATTCTATCACCTTCCAAAGAAAAGTCCTCTCCTCAATTTCAAATATGTAAAATCTAAAATAAAGTGGAGAATCTTATAACTCTTGGGGAACCTGAACAAATTTGAGAATTCATAAGCAGGAGGAACACTTTCATTTTCAGCAGGGACATAAGAATAACTGGTCAATCCTCCCTCAGGTTGCCTTTTGCCACCAAACAAGAATCAGGATGCTTGGACAGAATGCAGCTGCCAACAGCCACTTTCTAACCTGGTGTTCAGTCTCAGTAACACATCTCTAGCCAATCATTTAGCTGATTGCAGTTTTCAACATGGCTGGCTTAGCAGAGACACTCACATTGACTAGTGTGGGGAGCTCTATCTTCACAATGGAAGGGATGGAGATTGCCTAAAAGGAAACAAACCTTATCATAGCTTTCCAAGGAATGAAATAAGGACAGTAAAGTTAAAAATTAAAATACTTTCAGGTTTTGTATCAGTCAAGTGTTATCCTCATTCCATACACATATGTTCCTCATTATCTTTCAAAGAACAAATAGACCTTTTCCCCCTTGGCAATAATTAAAATGATAAACAACATGTACATAATTAGCACTTCCTTTGCTTTGTGAAGATGAACAAGGTCCACTGAAGTCAGTTGCCAAAAAAAAATTATTGGTCATATTGTACTTTTTGAAGATTTACCTTCATATAATTAAGCAAATAGATATTTAATCCTTCTATGTCTTGCACAGTTCTGGGAGACAATGAAGAAACAAATGTTATAGCTATAATTCTTGTCTACTAAGAGTTTACAGTATCATTGTGATGTCACCCTTAACTATTTTGCTACTGCTCTTATAAACAAGGAGAGCAGACTGGGAGCACAGTCATCAAACACTTGGTACTAGAGAGACTTGGGTCCAAATACCAGTCATGCCAGTTTTTACATATGAATTGTTAAAGAATTACAGTATCTGTCATATGTAATAACCCATATATAAAGAGTTATGAGTTGCAACCCACCTGAGTCAAAAGAATCAACATTTCAATTCTGTATGCAGCCCTTACAACCATGGGTAGATGATGTGATCTCTCTAAGCTTTACTTTTCTCAGTATGAGGAGAGTATGAGTAGCTTCCTTGCAGGATGGTGGCAGGAATTAAGTGAGATAATAAATGCAGGGAATTTAGCTTGTAACCCAGCACGCTGTTAAGTGGTCTCTGACGGTAGCTGTGGATTTTGGAAATATCCTGCTCTTTTGAAGGGTAACACAAAGTGGCTGCTTCACTGCATTTGAGATCCTTGGCTCTACATGTGTCTTTCCCTTCAACTAAATAATAGACTTGAGCATGTGTACATGCTGCTTTGTTCCAGACACTGAACCTGAATTTTATTAATTTACACTCATAGCCACCCTCTGGGGCAAGATTTAACTATGCATCTGGGGGAACTGAGACTAAGAAACAGTGCTTTGCCTTGGGCTGTGGATAAGTCTGAAATCCAGGAGTCCATGGTAAGTAAACTTTATATCACTCAGAATCTCAGTGCCTTCAGTATTCTTGTTTTATGCTTCCTGAACTCACCTTTCCCAAGTAACCAGGTTCAAAAACATGGTGCAGAACATCCCTTTCCAATGTGCTATTCCACATTGGAGATTTCTGTGATGGAGATTTCTGTTATGATGGAAACACTCTACATTCATGATGTTCAATAGAGTAGACACTAGCCATTCATGGTTATTGCTATTATCAATTGAAGTGTAGCTAGTGTGGCTGAAGAGCTGAATTTGACATTTTACCTAATTTTAAAGAATATATTTAAATACTGACAAATATCTCATGGCTACCACTATGGACAGCTGATGTACAATATATCCAGTGGACAATCATTCAGTCTTTGTTTGAACAATGTAATTGACAGGTATCTCATTACCTGACAGGCAGTCCATTCAATTCTTTTTCTGTCCCTGGATGTAAGAAAGATCTTCATTACAGTGAACCAACATCTGTTTCCTTCTAACTTTTACTTATTTGGTCTAATTTTCCCCCAGTGCCACATAAAGTATGCTCAATCAATTTCATGCAATAGTATCCCCTAATACCCTTTACCACATTCAGATCCTCAGGGTTTTGTTTTTTGCTTGTTTGTTTGTTTGCTTGTTTATTTTCTGAGGCTAGAGTGGAGATGCAGCATACTGGGATGGTGATGATATATTGATGGTAATAGACATTGTCATGTACTAAACAATTACTATTAGAGCAATCTTATATACTAGGTCCCATTTATTAGCTCAATTTTAAGAAAAAGGAACTGAGACAAAGAAAAGTTGAGTGCATTGACCAAAGTCATACCCCTTGGAAGTGGTGAAGCTGGAATTTAAGACTGTGTAGCTTGAATTCAAAGCCCACATTTTTTTAATATTGATTGCAGTATATACTTTTTGAAGATTATATTTATTTATTTTTAGAGAGAGAAGAAGGCAGAGAGAAAGAGAGGGAGAGAAACATCAATGTGTGAGAGATACAAAGATCAGTTTCCTCTCGCATGCTCCCAGCTAGGGACCTAGCATGCAACTCACACATGTGACCTGACTGGGAATCAAATCGGTGACCTTTCAGTGGTGTGCAGGCCAGCACTCAATCTATTGAGCCATTCCAGCCAGAGCACAAAGCCCATTTTTAACCACACTGCAATATGGCCTCTCGAGACCCAAGTTCTAAGAACAAAAAAAGCGTAAGAATTGTACTACATTGTTTGAAGGCTTGGAGCTCAGAACTCTTATATTTAGTAAGAGAGGGTTTAAAAAGAAATCATTATAGAGCTGGCCTGCAGGAACATTATCTTCCCCAGAACCCCAGCCTGATCACAAGTACCACTTCTTCAAATGTCACAGTGAAAGCAACTGGAAAAGTGGCTCTTTGCCCAGGCTTTTCAAAGCAAAATACCTACAGAGGCCAGGTTGGTTATTTAAATGTATCTATTCTCTCAAAGTTGTTCTTGCTTATTTTTAAAATTATTTATTGATTTGAGAGAGAGAGAGAGAAGGAGAGAGAGAGAGGAACATCAGTTTGTTGTCCCACTTATTTATGTATTTATTGATTGATTCCTGTATTCCTGTATGTGCGCTGACCAGGGATCAAACTTGCAATGTTAGTGTATCAAGACAGTACTCTAATCAATGGAGGTACCCGGCCAGGGCCCCACTATTTTCTGGAAACATGCTATACTTCTAGCTGACTTGTTTTTGATTTCTCACTTTTCATAGAGTTATGAGTACCATGAATGTTCCATAGCCTCTTGGCTGTATTACAATTAGAGGTGCCAAGTGAGCTAATGGTTATTGTCATTCAGCCCCTTTGTCTGGATGACAATTGACAATAGGGAAGACTGTGGAAACTGGATGGCAGAGAGCCCTGTCTAAGGGCCAGTGGTGCCTCAGTTTGAGATTAGCAAGCTGTGCATATGGGACTCTTGTCCTGAGTTTTTAAGGGAAGTGTGAAATTCAGTTATGTGAAAATTTTCCCTTTTCAAATATTGACAATTAATTTAATTTTAAAAAATTAGCCCGGTCTAAATGTACAATGTTATCCTAGATTAGATCTTGGAATAGACAAAGGATACTCTGAAAAAAATAAAATTCAATTAAAGTATGGAGATTAGTTTTTTAAAAAGTTTTAAAAAATGGCCAAAACTTGAGGGTCAGTTAATACATATGTAGCCCATGGACTGTCAATATGTCATACCTAATCCAGTCCAAGACTACATTTAATGATGAGGAAGCTGAGGCCCAGAGATTAAAAACACTTTGTTCAAAGTCATATGAATTAGTTGTCGTATTTTGTCTAGAAATTCCATTTTGTACTGCTCAGGCTACTGATGATTTACTATAGAGATATAACAGAACTGTCTGTTTTTTAGTCCACAACTGAAAATAAGTAAGCTTTATAGATTTCACTTGTGAGGTTCATCATGCATAAATGTTGTGTCACTTTGCTA
This sequence comes from Trachops cirrhosus, assembly GCA_028533065.1. NCBI lineage: Eukaryota > Metazoa > Chordata > Mammalia > Chiroptera > Phyllostomidae > Trachops > Trachops cirrhosus. The sequence continues at coordinate 55,578,727 of CM052544.1, read as the reverse complement.
TTAATGAAGATGCTTCCTCTTCTTGTCCACTGCCCTTCCTTCCTCCCCTGCACTCTGCCTCAGGCTTGATTTTTCTCTTTACTGCCTTTTCCTGAGTATTTATAGTTTTCTTCTATTGCTCTCTACCTCCATGTAGCTGCTGTTGCATGAAAAGCCAGATTATGCAACAAATAATGGTTATGAATACAAAGCAATGTATTTATGCACAAGCCTAGTTCAGAAAACCTGTTCTATTAAAGCATCAAGAAATTTTCAAGTTATCAAGTAAGAATCACTACTAGAGTGTTCATGCCACACTGGTCACATCATATAGCTGTGCATCAGAGCATAAAACGATAAGGCAAGGATCACCTATAAAAGATAAATAGGATGTGTGTGTCTTCACTTACGAAACAAAAAAATGCCAGCATGTAAGTCCATCTTGACAATGTGATTCTTATGGGATGGAGGAGATTTAAGAAAAAAGAGCTACAGACTTCCTGTTTGTCCAAAGAGGAGCCCAAGTATTCAAGTGCATTGCATAAAGCAGGTGAGACTTTGAGCTAAGTGAAAAACCAGAGCCAGGGGTAAATGACTTAATTCCTGTGCTTTTCTCTCCACTGGCACAATACAAGGACTGACTTGTATAAAGGCATGATCCTTGGGAGACAGGATCCTTGAACCCAGATTTTCCAAATGTGCCAGTTTGCAACCGAGTCAATTTGGCTAATGTGGCATTACATTTTACAGATTCTCCTTTACTTTGTGGCTGAGTAAGAGTTGATGAGATGAAATGAAGCATGAATGAAATTCCAAGGCTGTCATTATTGGAGGTTGCCAAAGACAAATATGGTTTCCTGGTTGTCCTCACTCTCTCCTGTTCTGCCTCCAAGGATTCTTCCCAATTGCTGGTCCTGCTCACTCCAGTGATAAGGCCCAACAGCAGACCCTGGGAGGCAGACTTCCCTGGGATTCTCTGTAGTGGTGGCAGCACCTTTCTACCCATCCCCCATGCAAGTGCATCCAGTTCACCCTTAACAGAGTTTAGTGAGTGCTGCTAGTGACTTTTCCCAAATCTTCCAACTCCTCCAGACCTGCACATCTCCAGCTTCTCCCTGGAGATGTATAAGGATTATACAATTGTATAATCTTTATTCCTTAATACTCTTGAAATCTGCTTGACATACTAAGCAATTCTCTGGGTAGGGTTACCCTTAATTTACCTAATCACAATAATCACTTTCATGGCTTATTAACCCAGGACCCACACTAGGCTCAAACTATTAGACTATTCAGGGAGCAGTCTTTCAGCATCCCAGCTGACCCCTGTCATGAAGGAGCCTCTCCCACACTTTCCAGACACCTGAGGAGCTGTGGTGAGAAGTACAGATGCCTTGGGTCTCTGGTCCAGAAATCTGGATTCAGCTGATCTGGAGCACAACCTGGACATCAGGATTTAAAAGCTCCTACATGGCATTGATGAGCAGCCAATTGTAAGAATTCTTGCTCTTCTGACATAAAGTTTAGCCATCCATTAAGAAAGAATAATGTCCTTCCAACTTACTAGCAAAATATGACAGGCACTATATGCTCCAGCAAGGAATTCTTTTCTAGAACTTTAAAGTCAATGTTCCCGCTACGTGGGGTTTCCATGGTCATGCAGCAATGTCCTCATATCTGCCCAGAGGTTAGTTTATATACTGAGGTCGGAGAGGTTAAGTGCCTGCTCTAAGGTCACACAGCCTTATTAGAAGACCCAGCACAGAGTTCTTTCCACTACAGATAAGCAACCTCTTAATCAGTGCTTAATTGTGTCTGGAAGAAATGTTCTTAACTTGTAATTGACTCTTTTCTGAAGAGGCACCCTGATGCTTTTCTGTTAAGAAAGGAGTTTTACTTAATTTTTTATTAAATCATTTTTATTGTTATTCTATTACAGTTGTCCAAAGTTTTCCCCCTTTGCCCTCTTCTACCCCACCCCTCTCTCCCACACAGTCAAGTCCTGCACCATTGTCCATGTCCATGGGTCATTCACACATGTTCTTTGTCTAGTCCCTTCCCCTTCTTTCTACCATGATCCCCTTCCCCCTCTCCTCTGTTCACTTTCAGTCTGTTCCATTTTACATGGTTCTATTTTGTTAGTTTATTTTGTTTATTAGATTATAATCAATAAACAAACAGAAAGCGCCATTCTTGTTCTTGTTTTAAAGGAAGATTTATGTAAATCCTACAACACAAAAGAAATACCTTGGGATCTTTTACAAATGCAGATCCTGGAAGGCTGGTTCAGGATATCTGGAGGGCCTAGAGATCTGCAGTTCCTATCCAATCATAAGCATGCATCACACCCACTCAGTAATTCTGATGCAAATAGTCTAGGGGCCAGACTTTGTGAAAGTCTGACCTATCACTTAATTCCAAACACTGGTGTAAAATATTTAAATAAAAACAGCATCTAGTTTTCTTAATATATAACACGATACTCAACATTTGTTTTTCCCAATTTGTGCAGAATATTAAATTCTCAGCTCTTCTACATCAAAGATTATATGCACAACTTCTAAAGTAATATTCTATCAAACAAAGTCAATTTAATCACCAGCTGAGTACATATAAATTCTTCCAAACTTCAGTCTCACCATCCTTACTTTGGCTCATTGGAGTTTTAAAATATAGTTCGCTATTTGTATACCAATGTTTTTTGTATACATGTTCAAGCTTAATGCAAAATTTGATGCAGACTCGTTGCTCAACTTGCTCAGTCATTTTGAATGCAAAAACTACACAGTACACATGCTCACTCAACAGTATCTACTGCCCCCACTGACTATTACAGTGAAGTCATCTTTGTTCACACCTGTGCATTCTAGTCCACTCTCCTTGGCTATCAGGTTACAACATTGTTGTGCAAACCGTTCATGTTACATTAACAATGACTGAACTTTTTCCAGACTCATTTCATATTCACTGCCTGATCCATTATAAATTAAGGTTACCAAGCCTGTTCATATGGAAATGTTAATTGTCATGCAAGAGTATTGTGGTGCTGCACCATGGGGGCACCGTTTCCAACATGAGCCTGAGGAGGCCAGTGAGGTTTACTGCAAACAAGAGCAGAATCAAAAACCCTAACTCCTGAGGCCTGGAGAGTACCCAGCCTCTGTAGGTGGAGAGTGAGAGAGCAGAAGTTACAAGGATGAATGCTGTAGCTGTGGCACCACTCAGGTCCCCCAATGAAAGAGTAAAGTAGCAGCTTGTATTTGCAGAATATGTTAAAGGGAGCAAAACCTTTTATAAAGATATGACAGTGAGGATCGTCCTTTCTGCAAAAGTGTGAGCACTAAGAACATTCCATATGAATATGCTGTATAAATAATAGCCATGACTTAAGAATTGGATACCTCAGTACAGATGATACGAGATCAGAGTAAGGTTCCAGAGCTCAGTAGGGAAAACAGGATGGACCAATGTGAAGACCTTCCTTGGGTAAGGGATTGCTCCAGTTCCCTCTTAGGAAGATCTGGAGATTTTTACCAGAATTTGTTACATGTTTTCTATAGCCTAATCATTTCTGTACATGGCTACTTAAAGTAAAATGTTTTAGTTATTTTATTTTTTTTTCTGGGCCTGAACTCAGAACTTAGGAAGTTACATTACACAGATATTATGTGGTGACATCAATGTCATTAACCCTCCAGCTATCTTTACCAAGTGCACGACTTTACCTTAGCACGCTATAAAAAATATAAATATATAACTAAATAATATAGATAATTTTATATTTATATTATATCACAATATAATATACATATTATATTTATTATTTAAATATATATAATTATTTAAATATATTTAAATAATATATACTTATATATTATATAAATATTATATTTATTATTTATATAATATATTTATATATAATTACTAGAAGTAATTTATATTTATATTATATCACAATATAATATAAATATTAATCCTTATATATAATATACAGGGTCCAACAGAAGTAATGCCTGCTTGAGTGTGGGTAGTAGAGTGATAATATGGGTGTAATAATTTATAGTTTTAACTTGAACATTTCACCTAAAATGTCACAGGGTGTGCTTGAGTGTGATATTCTTATGTTACAGAATCACATGTGTATGATTTTGCAGTAAAAACTTTTGTAATAAAAAAGGGGCACTATTTGTGCCAGACCCTGTGTATGATATGCAATATATATTATTTTATATTATATATTTTAATATACTATTCATATAATAAATTATTTATAATATGAAAATATGAGTATAATATATACAATAAAATAAATATGAACAATACATATATAAATATATCATTTAAAATAAAAATATAGGTTTTATTGTTTCTCATGGTGGAAAAAATGTTGGAAAACTAGTATAGCTCATTTAAGACTACATAATAACTGTAGTCAGAAAATTTGAACTTGTACAAATTAGTTTGTGGCTTCAAACCTCTGCAAGCTTCTTTGGCATTTAATTATATAATATATATCAAGTGTTATGTACAGTGATGCTCAAAATTAGAAATCATTCTCAAACAACTTTTGTGTTGTCTTTATAACAATCATAATTTAAAGACCCCATCCAAGTAATGTCCCTTGGAGATATTTATTCTGGGAGGTCTCCTTATGACTGTGGTGGTGGAGATTCTGGGGCTCAAAGGACAATGCCAGGTAAACATTACTTGCTGAATACTGACATACAAAGCTTAATTTCATTTTGGTGGGCCACCCATTGCTCTAGAACTTTTAGAAGTACTTTCTAGTAATTTTAAATATTTTAGCTTCTTAATTAGACAGATCTGATTTGCGTGCAAAAAATGAGGTCCCAGAGAAACTATGTAAAAAGAACAGCAATTAAGCAACCAGTCATTCCTTCTAGAAAAATTCTAAACAGAATTTCAGTTGGCTGGTAGAGCCAGTTATGTAACTTAACAAGATTCTCTCTTGCCAATTTTTCTCATGTTGTCTCTAAGAATGAAAATGTACCTTTCATTATCAAGAATCCTCAGTATGTCTTCTGACTCACCCTTTCCTACCTTCCCACGAGTTGCTACAAATTTGCAACAGATAATGTTAGTTTCCCTGAATCTTCATTTAAAAATTATATCACTGTCTGGTAAACACAACACTTTTTTTGCTGAGGTGTTTTTTTTGTTTGTTTTTATTTTTCTAGCTATAAGAGTACTTCCCAGGCAAGAACAAAAACTTGAAAGAGATGCTATCTCTATGCCTTAACAAAATGATTGAACATGATCTCATGGGTCTCTTTGTTGAGCTTAAATCACTCTACTGTTCATGTCAATGTATTGCTGATTTCTCCCATTCTTCTCTGACTTTTTACACCTTGACTGCTCTTCATTCCTCTTCTATTCTCCTCAATTCAGAGGAATCTTCTCTATAAAATAGTAGCTCTCTCTATATATTCTTACTGATCTATAATGGAGGGAGCAGTGATGAGAGTTATGCAGGCCCTGGATTCAGATTTCTTCTTCTAATCTGGTCCTGATTGCCCAATTTCTGTCAATTTGCTATGGCCTGCTGCTTTGATGACAGGTCTGTGGGGATTTAGTAGGAGATACAGTATCTCAAGGAGTCCTCATTTTGTCTGATCCAAAAGGTTGGCTCTTCCAGACCTTGGATGTAGACTGTTAGTGAACGCTAACATTTTATTAGACTCCATCTGACACCAATCTTCTGAGTTCTAAATATGGATGAGCACTTGATTTCACTTTTTTAAGAACTGAAAATAATTGATCACAAATAGTGAATTATTTATCACTATTTTAGTCAGTGATTTGGAGCATAAGTTTTGCTATTGAATTACCTGTTACCCTCACCTCCCTATATCTCAGTTTATGAATCTATGAAATAGTTATAAGAAAAGAACCTAAATCAGGGATTTTTGAAGATTAAATAGAAATAATGACACAAAACACATAGCAGAATGCCTGCTAGCTAAAGGCTGTGTAGATATTTATTTTTGCTTTCTTCCATGTCTATGATATTAGCTAGGGTAGACTTGACTAAAACTTAGAAAAACAGAGAGGCAAAGTGACCTAGCTCAAGTCACACAGCTAGTTCAGGGCAAAGTCAGGGCTAAAATAAAGGTTATTTGATTTTCCTGAATCTGATCATTTGTAGTAAAAGGACAATTCTTATGCTAATGGATCAGATCTGAAAAGTATGTCATATTCAAGCTGGCTCAGACACACATTTGTACTCAGGAATTCCTTGGAAAGATTATGATCCAAGAAACTTTGTTGAATAGACATAGCATACAGAGACAGGTAGACTTGGGTTTATATTTTACTACCACAAATTCATGCCTTAAGCCAGAGGTTCCTAAATTTTGTCAGGTCATGTGGCATCCTTAGTATCTTAGTATTTTCTTCACAGTGTGCTAGGCCCAAAGAGTACTTAACTTTTCCATTTACTAAGTAGTTAGTACAAATAACTTAATAGGTAATTATGTTCTAATAGCTTACCAACCATTTGAAAATATATGTAGTCTGAAAGATAATATAGTATAAAATGCCATATTTATATATAATAAAATAATATTTTAAATATTTATGTATATTTAAACATATGACTATGTAAATGTGTATTAATACAAAATGTAGATATTATACAATATTTCAAAATAATATTGCTGCACAAATTTTTAGACATTGCTACCAGATTAGCCACAATCACTCTTATTTCTTGTTCCACATTGTTTTTCTCATGGTACATGCTTTTAATCTCAGCAAATACTAAAAATCTAGCTAAATAAAGATAATACATCCTCAAAAATATGTAGCAAAATTTACAAAAAAGTATGTAGTTTGAAATTGAACTACCTTAAGCTGCTAGCAGTTGGCTTAGTGTTCAAGAGATGTTGAGTATCAGTGTATCTTCCTAGAAATTTAAAATATCCTGTTGGGGCAAAGTCTACTTCTCTGTAAGATTACTGTGGTGTCTAGGGGTACCTCATTATATGGTTTGAGAACCATGGATTTAAGCACTCTTAGCCTCATTATTTTTACCTACAAATGTGTGGAGACTGCTATATGTATAGCGTTTGAGAAGATAAAATTAAATAGTGAAATTGCCAAGCACAGAAATCAATGGGACTCAACCTTTAGTGTGTGAGCATAAGAATACATGAGTTATTTTTAAAATGTGAATTACTGGTTCCCTATCCTCACAAACTCTGTTTTGTTAGGCTGGGGATTACCCCAGGAGTCTCACCAGGGGACTTATACTTGGTGGTCTGAAGACTACACTTGCAGAAAAACTGCTTCAAATGTAAGATTTATTTATTAGGGGTGCATGAAAATGCCAGCAATTTAGAGAAGAGAGTTAAGTTATTACATTTTCTTCTGAATGAGTAATGAGAAAGCTCAAAATGACTCCAGAGTCTTGCTAAGTAAATTTCTTCCATGCTGTTCCCTAGGTGATCAGTGTATAGATTCTCACCCAACTCTACGTGGGCCAACTGACACCACTTTGTTAAAACAACTAACCTATAGGAAATTTGATCCATGAATAAAAAAAGCCCTTAAAAGGAAAAAAAGGTACTTGAAATGTGTGAAGAATCTACTATTAAATCTTGAAGGCTGCACTCCATAACATGGAATTATTTTTAAATTCTCCACAGATTACAAGGTAGTGGTGAACTCACACTGGTAAGGCTAGATTACACTTTTGTAATGCTGATCATATTAAGCACAAGGGAAGTAGAATGCCCCTTGAAGGATATTTGCCTACAGAATAACTCCAATAATAGAAATAATATTAGATCATGTAAAGTTGAGGATTTTATTTCCCAAAGAACTGAGAAATTATGAGAGAAGCACTCTGGGAATTTTCTCTTTAGATTAAATATTTTAATTGTAACTCTCTGAGACAATCACATTCAGCTCAAAAATTACTTTGCTATGTCGAGCATACTGAGAATGAAAGACACTTCCAGTATCACAATTAAAACATGAAAATCTTATTTTCTACAGGATTTCTATAGTTAGAAAAAGAGAAAAAATATTTGGTACTTAATGTTTTAGCTGAGTTTAACTAGCTCCATCTTGCTTCAGCAAAACAGGAATGAACAAATTCACAGTCTTTGGAGCTAATTAAAGACCAAGCTCTCAGCAGTTCCCAGCAGTTCCCAGAAAAGGGAAACAAACAAAAACCAACAGGGTAACCACTCTGTTGTTCTGCAGAGAGGTAGCAAACCTTAGTATTTCTAGCATCTTCTTCTTTTTTAAAATCCTTGTTTATTCTACTACAGTCGTCCCAATTTTTCCCCCTTTGCCCTCCTCCACCCAGGCCACACCCCACTCCCACAGTCCATCCTCACCCATGTTCATGGGTCATTCATTCATACATATTATTTGACTAATCTGTTTCTCTTCTTTCCACCACTCCCCCTCCCCACTCCTTTCTGTCAGCTGTCAGTCTTTTCCATGTTTCCATGTCTCTGGTTCTATTTTGCTCATTAGTTTATTTTGTTCATTAGACTCCTTTTGTAAGTGAGATCATATGGTATCTGTCTTTCACTGACTAGCTTATTTCACTTAGATAAGAGTCTCCAGTTCCATCCATTCTGTTGCAAAAAGTAGGAATTCTTCTTCTTTCTTTCTGCTGTGTTGCATTCCTTTGCATAAATGCACTAGTTTTTAATCCATTCATCTACTGATGGGCACTTAGGTTATTTCCAACACTTGGCTATTGTAAATTGTGCTGCTATGACCATAGGGGTGCATATGTTCTTTTGAATTGTTGTTTCGGGATTCTTAGGGTATATTCCCAGCAATGGAATTGTTGGGTCAAAAGACAATTACATTTTTAATTTTTTGAGTAAATTCCATACTATTTTCTATAGTGGTTGCACTAGTCTGCATTCCCACAAACAGTGTATCTTCTTATGTTCACTTCCAAAATGGCTCAGATCTCAAATTCTGCTGACATATTATTACCAAGGACTTGGAAGCCAGAGGCAGCATTATTTTGTGGGTTTATTCCCTTTATCTTATTTTTGCCAGGGTCAGTTGTCATTTCTTTGCCCCTCCCCTCCAGCTTTCAAAAGAATTGGTAAAAAGGGTAGAGACATTCCATCCTTCCATAGCTGAGCTAGTCTCCAAGTTTGACCAGCCTTAGGAGAATTTGGTAACCATTTAATAATGCATTTTCTTTAGCAAAAGTCCCTCTGAAATGTGCCCTCACTGAACTTTCAACTCCCAATGCTGTTCATTTCCAAACCATCTTGGGACTTAAGGCCCTTTTATCAAGAATACACTTTCATTTCATGTCTTCTCCTTGCCCCTGTTAAATTCCAGCCAAAGCAAATAATCAAAATTTCTCAATGTTACACTCTGGTCTCCCATTTCTGGACCTTTACTTCTGTGACCCCTTCTACTCTGAAAGACTATGCCCTTCTTTTGCAACTTCTGTATGTTAACATATTATTCATTATTTGCTCCTTCTTCCAGGAAGGCTTTCCTGACTCCAATCACTACCACTGAAGAAATCTCTGTTTTCTTTGATTTGGACCCACAGCATAAATCTCAACGTACCTATTACTTTCCTACTAATATTATGGAAGTGTGGATATAGGTCACATTTGCACTTTCTCCTTTAGGTTATGACTTTTCAAAAGATTTATTTCATTTTGCATCCTTCACAACATATGTCCCAGGGTCTATGGCATGCTATGAATGAGTAGTAAATGAATAACCAAAAAGAGTTGATATGCAGTTAACCCTAGAAATTGTTCAAAGACTCTAATGTGTCTAAGATGTAAATGATGAGCTCTCTTATTTCTGTGCAAGGGGAAATTTATGGAAAAGGAATAGATATAGAGCACATAGTTTATGAGGTCACCACTCAACTCTGGGGTCAGGAGCAGTGGCTATGGAAGAGGAACAGTGTAGGGAGACCATTCTAAGGAAAACTTTACCTTGTTTAATTAGTTTTGCTTAACATGTGGCAAAGGAGGGACTATTTTTCTCTGCACAATTCCAGTCCATTCATATAAAAAAGCAAGAAGCCGTTGATATATACCACATTGACCACACTCCCTAAGGTAATCAGCAGAGTCAGTTTCCTGGGTTTCATGTAGCCCCTCTCAAATGGAAGTGGCAGGTAGAAAGAAGATGTCCTCTTTTGGTGCCTGAAATCTTGGATATTTAAGTTCAAAGAGTACACTAGTTTCTTTCTTATACCATGAGAAACATGTAACAGGTGATATGCAGTAATATCTAATAATTCCATATTACCTACTAATGTAGAATATGTAATTTGCATGTACACCAAAAACAGTGGCTTTTTTTCAAGGCTTTAAACACAATAGTTTCATACTGGTTTTTAAAAATCACTTAAGTCTAATGCCTTGTTTTGTTGGTGTGTGAAAACAAACTCAAGAGATATGACAGAGAAATTAGAATGAAAGAAATATGAAACTCTTCAATAGAACAAATAGTACTGTCCATATTAGGAGAGATTTCTGGGAGCTGGCTTATAGCAGAATTTTGTGAACTGGTTGTAAAGCCATTGGTAAATTGATAGAGCCATGGTGGGAATATTTACACCATAGAAATTGGCAAACACTACAAGTCAAAGCTTTTTTATTTTTGAGAGATAGTTTAGCAATACACCACTGAATAGAGGTGAGAACAGTCATAGTTTGCAAGGAAAAAAAAGTAGACATATCATTATTATTGATGTTTTCTTTCCTCAAAAATTTTCATCAGGAAAAATATTGGTGACTACATATTCAAAAACACTGATAGTTTTTAAGCAGAACTCTACATATTGCACATGTTGGATTCTGATTAGGACAAGAGGAGTATAAGTCACAGCTCTACCAAATTAAAGCACCAGAAAGCTTTCAATAAAATACCTCTTTTATACATAAAATTCATACTTTATTCTTATAGTATATATAATACCTTCAAAGAATGAATAAACCTTAAACTTACTTTTTTTCTCTCAAATTTGGTTGGCCATTATAATTCACATTGTTATAATCATCTCTAAGCAGTAATCATGACATATAATGAGCCTCTATTTCTAATAATACACTTCTCTCTATCTTTATGACTACATGTTCTGTGGTAAAAATGTTATAAAATGATAAAATAATAACTTTACTTAGAATGAAAAAGTCCTGTTATACTTTGTAGACAAATACAGTTAGTTTTAATGCCATGATCATTAGAATTCAACCCCATGTCTTTGACAGTGAGAAAAAAAAGAAAGATTATTTTGGTGTATTTAATCAATGTTGTGATTCTTTCCATACCTGCTACTCTCCCAGGATTCACACTCTTCTCCATACTTCCCACCACACTTGACCATATGGACTATGGGTAGAACCTATAGTATGTCTCTTTTTAGTCCAAATGCTCAAGAGCCATTATGTATTTCTTCTCTGTTCCAGACCCTGTCTGTGAGAAAACTATGCCCTAGGGTGCCTTCATCCTTTAGCCTGAGCCCTGGAAAGAGAAACATGCACAGACTTGATCTAGCCTGTGGTCTGGATCTAAACTCAGACAAGCCTAACTGAGATCAGTCAAACTCTAGGCAACTCACTCACCCACCAGTGAACAATAACTGTTTATTTTGACTCCATGAATTTTAATATAACTTGTTATGCAGCAGTATGCTAGTGGTACCTGATTAATATAGTTATCAGACATTAAGCAGTAGGAGAAAATATTTGAATGTTTCTTTATGACAGTTTATATAAATCAGCCTTGTACAGATTTTGAAATGAGGAAGCAAAGTTTTGAATCCTGGCTTAATTATTTACAGCCCCTCTAGCCTCCACTTGTCATCTATAAAAAGAGGACAATAATATGTATTTCACAAGTTTCTGGTGAGGATGAACTGAGAATCACTATAAAATGACCGCTTACCAAGAGTTTGATCAGGAATTTTGCACATAATAAAAGATAAAAAATGGAGAGCTATAAGCATTATTTTAATTAAATAGCATCTATTTAACATTTACAATTGACAAAAGCACTAGTACTAGCTGAAATATGGAAAAATGAAAAAATATATTTTTGGATTACAGTCAGAAATTTCTATTAAAATCATTGGCATGGCAACATATTCAATACTGACCTTAGAATTGCTCTGGAATTAAACAGAGGTTTGAAACAGAAACTTATTTTGAACACCACAAAGCAGTGACCACATAAAAATACTGTGTAAAATTTTATGGGTGAGTTCTATTACAAAAGTAAAAATTAAGGCATGGCCTTATCCCGGTGTTGTTAGTAATAAGCACTAAGGATTCACAGCAGGTAGCCCAGAGCTCACCAGGGAGGAGAGTTTTCAACACAAGCTTATACAACATAAACAAATACCCACATCATTAAATGAACTCCAAGCCAAAGAACCTTAAACTTTGTACTTGAACTCAGGCTAATTTGACAGAAATCTATGTGATTAGAAAAACTCAACTGCATGGTCTTCAGTGAATTAATGAAATTGCTGGGACTCATCTCAGACATTCCCTAATGCTCTTTTACAGGTAGAAGACAAAAAATAGGTAAATAGTAAAAAATACAAAGTTTAGGTGGATGGAGAGCTTACTTCACTCAGTGGCAATTATCCTTGGAAGCCACAGTGCCCCTACCCCTGTGTCTCCCAGATGCAATTTCATGATTAACTTCAAAAGTTAGTACTTCAACTAATCTATGTTGTCAAACATTAGAGGGCATACAGTCACCCAAAAAGTTTACTTAAAATGCATATTCTCCCCAGCAGCCAGATCTCCTGACTCAGTGGTCTGGAGTTCAGTGGTCTACAGTGATGACTGCACCATATGATTGTCAAGCAGATAATTTTGAGGACCGTACTTTGAAGGATATTAAAATAAGCTTAATGGGAAGTCAGAAACCAGTGATCTGTGGGCCAAAGATGTGTTTTCTCTGGCTCAGAGATTTGTTTTATTTGGTGATTGCCAGAAGGTATGGAATTTCATCTAAACAGATTTCTGAATTTTCTTAAAAAATAAGGAGATATGGCTATTCCTGAGCCAGGTTTCTGTAGGACAAAAAAGTACACTGGAAGTGAGTATTATGGCAAGAAGATCACATAGGAGAATCTTGAAAGAATGAAAATGAGAGATCAAAGGTGCTACCCTGATAGAGCAGGGTGTCAAAGCTAAGACCTTCAGGCTGAAAGCTCAGACCAAATAGGATTATAATAACCATGGTGAACATTTAAAATATCCATTCAATAAGCTAGATCTTTTGTTAGATGTTTCATACATATTTTTTCTAATCCTAACACCCACCTTGAAAAATAGGTATTATGTTCTTTAAGATTAGAAAGCCAGTGATCAGAGAGATTAAGTGGTTTACTTAACATCACACACCAAGCAAATGGTGATGCTGGGCTTCGAGCCCAGGTCTGCCTGGCTCCAATGCTCCCCTTCATTAATGATCCATTGCTTTTGAAACTCAGTATATTAAGGAAAAAGAAGTAAAGAACAAATGTTGAAACAGTAGGCTGTGATTCAGGAATTGTAAAGAATTTTTACCAATTAAAATTTGACAAAGCAACTAAGAAATATTTTCCATAACTAAACCTTTCTGTTGCCAGCAATGTATCATTGACTTTCTTCCTTTATAAGGGCATTTTTGTTTGAGCAAATAATTCAAAGACAACTTGGTGTTTGTTCTGGCTATTAGTACCATTCATTATTATCATGTAATTTTTAGTATTAATGGATTTTTTCAAATTTGGAATATGATTATGTGTCTTCTAGCAACATTGTGCATGTATGTATGAAACCATATGTCTTAAATTTTGAAGGATATCCTCCAATGAAAACAATGGTCCAATTGTGCCCATAAACTATTGGAATGGCCTGGAAATTTCACTTATTCAGCATCTAAATTCCATCCTAATGCAACTGTTTCAAAACTAAATTGTACACAAAATTTTATTTAAGATTACATGTACTAAACAAAGGTATGGGCAAGTTGGTCTGTTTGGATAATCAATTTATATTTTGCCATATTTTAGAGTTAGAAATGGGCAATGGTGCCATGAAAAAAACTCACAGAGTGGAGGTCAAAATAACTGGAAAGAAAAGGGATTATCTTCTTTTTATGCCATCATAAATAAGAGGATTGGAAATAACTTTCACATTTTTTTCAGCTCCAAAACTCCTATCAATTTATAAGAATTATTAGCTTACCATATGAGGAGAAAGAAATATCACTCTGAACTCTTTTGTAAATAGAAAGCATGTAATTAAAGCCTTAAGGCAAATGCACTTCTCATAAAACTTGTGAATAACTGGTATGTTCACCCCCCCTTTTCTAAATTTTAATTTTTCCCTTACAGTTTACATTCAATATTATGTTCACCCCATTAAAGTTAGGTATACTCAATGGATCAGTTATGGCTGATGAAACTTGATTAAAAACGATCCAAGATATCTTTAAATCAAAGCACTTAATTGCTGACATTCAGTTTTCCAACCTCTTATTTCCTATACCTCAGGTGGTTCAGCTATGATATCATAGTCTTCCATTGATAGAGGGCCCTTAGGTAGGGTATCCTCCTTGTAGAGCTGAGTATCTCATTGAACTTGCATTCAGCATATAACATGTGTAGGACATAGGGCATGAATAAGAAGACATGTGAGGGTCAAATACTGGGATTTTAGAGTTAATTTCTTTCGATAGCAAAACACAAAAGTGTGGTATATGATCTAGCAGTATTGGTATTGATACTAGTGGCTTGGCTGGTGGGAGCAGAGAAGCAGTGCTGAGGAAGGAAACTGGCCTGAGCAGGGGCAGCATTGCATTGCCTGGATAACCAAGCTAGTGCAGTACGTGATTACAGATTACATAGTGCAGGAGGAAGTCATTGCCCTGAGTATGCTTGAGGCTAGTGAGAGTGACTGACAGAGGGAAAAAACCCTCCTACTCCCTTCTGGTCCTAAGGGGCACAGCCACATAAAGGTCAACATGGGAGCAGAGGAGGGTGCTGATCTGTCAGACTAGCCAGGGAAAAGTACAGGATTGGCTGGGGGTACTGAACCCTACCAGACTGCACAAAAGTTTGGGCTAGAAGATTAAAATGGAGGGAAGGGAAAAACACATCCTCTTTTTCCTCTGAGACCCACCGATGCAGACGTGCAGGCTGGAGCCTTTGCAGGATCAGCTACATTCTGGAAGTTGTGTGGCAATGGCAATGTGGCCCACACATGGACTTTGGGAAGCTGGAGAGCCATCTGCTTAGCAGCTTTGGGCTCCAAAGGAAAGATAAGGATGAAGCAGGAATTCTGGGCACTGTTTCTGATTCTGGCAATGATTGGGTTTCACCTGTGTTTGGTGGAAGAGTTTGCCCTGGAATCAGGACATTCTCTGTCCTCTTCAATTGTGCAAAATTTTAATAAAGACCTCTTTCCTTCCCCACCAAATTTTGTCTTCAGAATTTACCTATAGGTGGTGGCAGGCAGCCAAACCTCACTTTTATATATAAATATATATATAAAGAACTAAAGAAAGTAACAGTATCACTTGAGAAGTTATTAAAATGCAGAATCTTATTTACAAAGGTTACACTGTGTTGTACAGATGAAACTAATATGCTATTGTATGTCAACTACATATGAATTAAAAATGAGAAAAATACAGAATCTTAAACCCCATCCCAGAACTACTAAGAGGTTCTGATTCTAATTAGATTCTAATAAGATCACCAGGTGATTTGTATGCAGGTTAAAGTTTGAGAACTGCTGAGGGTCTATTCTAATTTATAAAATGTTTAAGTAATTTTTCCAGTATAGAAGCCATTCAAAAGATTGAGCTTTCCTAATAATCATTATTTTTTTCTATTTAAGGAGTTCCTGTAACATGTTCCAAAGCTGTCTCACAAATATGACAAATGCAACAAAGAAATAAGTGAAATTTATCGTGTCAGCAGTGCACCAAAACCTACCTAATGGTATGAATGTTCTCCATACCTATCTTGAAGAATCAAGAGAGAAAAACACATAAATGGCCTTACTCTTACAAACTTCCTAATTACCTCTTATAAGACAAATAATTTTTGCTTCAGGTTATCACAAACATTTTTTTTTGCAACAGAGGTGAGTAGAGTCCTAGTGGCCAACTCACCCATAACTAAAAAAATGAAGTCTGTTATCCTCCAAGTATCCATTCATTTATTTATTCAACACATGTTTTCTGAGTACCTATTATATGCTTGAACATTTATTTTTATTTTTATTTTTATTGTTCAAGTACAGTTTTCTGCTGGGATGGGGTAAAAGGTAAAAGGCTGAACATTTTTATTGTGGTAAAATTCACAGGTTTAGCCCCTTTAGTGTTCAATCAGTGGCATTCAACACATTTAAAATATTTTGCAACCAACACTATGATCTTTTCAAGAACAATTTCCCAATTCACAAAGCAAAACCCTGTACCCTTTATGTAGCCATTCTGTTTTTCTCTCCTTGCAGTCTCTATCAACCAGTAGTGTACTTTCTGTGTATATATGGATTTTCCTATTCTGAGTACTTTCTGTAAATGCAATACCATATGTGGCCTTTGTGTTTAGCTTCTCTCACTTAGCATAATGTCTTTTTAGTATGTTCCTTGTAGCATGTGTCAGCCCTTTATTTCTTTTTTTTTGTTGAATAATATTTTATTATGTGGACATATTCACTTTTGTTATACACTTATCAGTTGATGAGTATTTGTGTTGTTTCCACTTTTTGACTGTTGTGAATTGTGCTATGAATGTTCTGTTCAAGTTTTTGTCTGAGCACCTGTTTAAAATTCTTCTGGATATGGAACCATTTTTTGGAACCAACTGTGAGAAACGTACAGATGAAATTCCCTGTCTTCAAAGAGTTAAATCTAGTTAGGGAAAACATATTTAACTATTAAAAACAGAAAATGTCAGAGTTGCTTAGACTAAGACCATTAGGTAGTTTTTCAGTTACATATCTCAGAGCCAAAAAATCTCCAAAGTTGAACTAAACAAATGAACAATCAAAACAAGGTTGGGAGGCTTAGAAGTTAGTCAAACTTGATTCCAATCCCAGTTGTGTCACCTTAAGTAATTTACTTATTTCTTCAAGTTTTAATCTCCTATTGCAAAAATGGGAATAATGATAACATATCTTGTTTCATAGGATTGTCTGGGGGATTAAATGTGACAAAGCATTGTAAGAGCTCAGTAAGTGTTCATTATTATTATATGCATTTGAAAGCAAAATAAGGCATAAACAAGGTAAAGTGAAAACATATGGAGGAGACCTGGTGTATTTCTCTCTCCAGATCCCTTTCGTTAACTGATTACTATAGTTTTCTTCTCAGAAAGTAATGCATTTTATGAGGTTGGGTGAGGCTGGCCTCACTCGCCAGTCACAGGGATGGGTACCAAAGTCAGCTTGATCAGTCTGAGGATTCTATCATGAAATCAAAAGGATTGCTTCAGGAATGACATGTGACCCAAAGGAACCAGAGTCTAAGGTGAGTTTTTTTTTTTCTTATAATAACACTGACTGAGAAAGTCTTCTTTAGCATCTGGAGCCATAAGGATGATGTACCATTAACTTCTTTGGTCCATTTTATTTATGCTGTATGAATAAAGCCAGTTGCAGTCCGAAAGAACTAGGGCAGCACCCACACAGGAGTCTAACTGAAAAATGGAGAGATAATCTATTGACATCTTATGAGCCTCTGGACCCTGCTTCCCTGAAGTTAGATACTCATGATGCTTCAGTACTTGAGTTTATGTGTGTATGTATTTACCTATTTATTGATTTTGCTTAAGCAAACTTAAGTTGGGATTCCGTCACTTTTAACTTAAAAAGGCAAGACTAATGAAAAATTTAACACAAAACCAGGTAAATTAACTTGTTTACATAATTCTAAATTCACTAGGGACGAGAACCTGCTATTTCTCCTTCTCTTTGCCCAGAGTATCACCATAAACACACTGCAACCAGCTGTCCATGGTTCTCTTGTTTCCTACTTTACACATGTAAAACTCTTCCAAGATAGCATAGGGGTTACCTGCAGCTAGTGCTGAAGATGTGTGCTTGGGGCTTGTAGAGAGCCAATGCCCAACACATGAGACCAAAGGCATTCAAAACAAAAACAGAAAACACATAGGAGTTTTGTTTGAATAAAGCAAAAAACCCTGATAGTCAAAAACTGTCTCCCTGAACTTTAAAGCCAGTCTCCAAGGTACCATTCATTGTTACCACCTAGTGCAGACTTATCCTCTGACAGACCTTGCTTTGAATGGCTTTGCTGGTTCAGATTATCCATGAAGGGCAGACTCAGGTGGCTAATGTGCCAAAAATGGTAAAGGAGTACTTAAGAGTGGTCACAAGTAAAACTTTCTACTCCTCCAAGGAGGCTTGAAAGAAGTGACTAAGGGAATACATACTCAGCAACATCACAAGATTATGTCATGTTTTTTAAATTTTTTTCATTTTTCACATAGCTTGGAACCAACTTGCATTTTGTTTTTGCCTTCCTAGTTGTTTTTCATGTCATTACATTCTGTCGTCCATCTTTACTACTGTGTCATTGTTTCCTACCATTAAACTCTAATTGTTGGTCCAATTTTCTTTTCTTTTTTTGTTCTTTGGAGCTGTAAGACTATGTACACATTCATTATATATAAAGAACTTATTCTCTGAAATGAAAAAAGAGTTTATAGAAACCAGAGTTATCTGTGAGTTGATGCCTAGGCAGAAGGAACTCCAAAGTAAACAGCACAATATAAACTGGGTAATGTATTCATGTATCATGTTAGGTTGCTGGTTTAATCAAGTCCCTGGAAAATGCCCTAAAGAACTTGTGGTAATCCAATAAATTGAAATATTGCACAGGGCAATCACACAAGTTTGTTAATACCTTTCAGGAAACAGCCAAAATGCTTAGACTAGCAAACTTAGAAAATTTCAGCTCAAGGGACTTTAAAGCAGTATAGTAACTACTTTCCCCAAACACAAATCTGAAAGTAAATAGGATCATCAAGAAGAAGAGACTGTCCTTCTGAAATTGGGACAGCAGTTGCCATGTTCAATAAAAATGACAGCTTACCCAACATCAAAAGCAATTTTATGAAATTGGTAATTTCAGCATTTCACACATCCCAGGCCAGACATGGAAATGTTTTTGTGAGAGTAGCACAAAATCCCAGTTGGTCACCAACCAGCTGATTTATGAGAATTGTAGACATGTAGAAAATAGAAAAGTTGAGGCTAGGTTTCTGGTTGAGCCAGATAAGAAAAATGAAATTCTAGGCAGCATCAAGAAGTAACATTTTTTTATACCAGTGGATTCATAGGTCATAATCTATGTCAGCTAAAATGAACAATGGATATGTCCTTGAAAATATTCCCTTAAAGACACCATATTTAAATGGTTAAGAACCCTGTAATCAATTAGTTGTTTCAAAACCAGAGGCCTCCATTTAAAATTGTCTCATATTATAAACAAAAAACTATAGTAATAATTCTCAAGGATTAGAAAGGTATCTAGTTTGTATTGGTCTGTTTTTTTCTTCTTATGGAGACTAAATCTTGATTTAAATGGCATAATTCACTTGAAAGACTTCTTGAATGAAAATTTCTATTATTAATGTGAGGTTGGAGGGTCTCATGCATTTTAATTAATTGCAAACAAATAACATAAAACTGTATACAGAGCAATAATAACAACCAATCTAACACACTTTGTTGATATTTATTTTATGCCCAGCATTATACCATGGATTTATATAAATCAACCTACCTAATTTTCTCAATAAGCCTATAAAGTTAGTATTGATATAAATTATCTTCATAGTTCAAAATGGAAATATTCATATCTCCATTTTACTGACAAGAGAATTAAAGCATATTTATGTTAAGTTTTTTTACCTGTTTCATGTTGCTAATAAGTGGCAAAACCAATACTTGAACCCATGTAGGTATAATATAAAAAATGATACTTATCTCATATTGTCTCCACTCAGTTATACATCCATCCTAGTTTCAAACTTTGGTAAAATTTGTTTCTTACTAAAACTATGAATGGTAGGCATAACATTTCTAAGATAGACACCTTGTTAATAACCAAACAACCTTAAAAATGGCAGCAGTTTTAGCAACATGATCTATAGTCAGAAGTTAGAACTCTCTATTTGAAGATGTCCAAACTCTTAAGGCTTTGGATTTGTCACATAATTTCTCTTAATCCCCATTTCTTCATGTTTTCTGAAGGAGATGGTCATATCCATTTCCCAGATTTATCAGGATTAAATCAGACAATATTTGTGCATTCCTCTGGTATTGTATGTATCCAGTAATAAGAGATCTTTACATTTTAATTTTCTTTTTTTTCTACCATGAAGGCACTTATACATCATGATTAAAAGTGTATATGGCAGAGATCCAAGATAGTATTAACCTAGATATAAATTACATTCACCTCTTCCCATGATCAAACCAGAATTACAATTAAATTGTAGAATAGTCAGCTTGAATAACTAACTGAAAACTAAGTGAACAGAAGTCTTCCAAGTAAGGATTTACAAAAGAAGCCACATCAAGACTGGAAAGAAGGGCAGAGATGTAACAAGAGCTGGACCTACACCCACATGTGGCAGTCATCCCTGGGGAGCAAGAGGTCTCAACCCAGGGCCGGGCTCCACAGCCAAGAACACCAGAACCTGGAAAAGGAGTCCACATAACATCTGGTTATGAAAATCAGAAGGGATTCTGTCTTCTAGGAAGAGATGGGAGTCTACTAGAAACTCAGGTACCCTCTAAAGGGTCGGTATACAAAATCTCATTTGTGGCCACTCACTTTGGGCTACAGTGCAAGGAAGGTGGCGCAGAGTGGACTGGAATAATACTGAGAGACTGGCTGTGTGGCTTCAGGGACAGGGCTGAAGGGACGACCACAAAGGTCACTATGCTAAGTCCCTCTTCACACTTCCCACAGATTCCATGTTTCCTAGGTCAAGCACTTCCTTCCATAAAGCATCAACTTTGGGGAATAGCTTCCATAGCTCCACCCTCCTGAATTTCTGTGGTTCTGTCCTTTCAAGTTCACACCCTGTGGAAGAATCTGCTGAAGTTAACCTGGGCCCATGGTGCAGACATTCTTAGAAGGCTCTTGAGGAGGTCCAGTCAGACTCAAGGGGTGTTAGAGCTACACAGAGAGATACTGAGTTTGTGCCTTGCATGCTCTATTAGTACTACTGTTCCTGATGCAAAACCCTCCCTCTACATAGGCAAATATTGGTCACTTTTAGAATGATAAACCCTGCCAACCTCACTCCAAAAACTCCCTGAGACCACATTGTATCATAAAGATGGTCCACAAGCCACAGGCTGGTGATAGCCAGCTTTGGTGTATACTAAGGTTTTTGCTGAGTGGCCTCAGACACAGTAGTGATGCTGTTTAGATCTGTATCAAACTGTTGAAAGCTGTTCAGCCCTACTTAGTGACTCACAGAGAACCTACCTCACACAACTTGCATACCACCAGGGACTCTTTCAGTGACTGAACATAACAGGCAGCTAGCAGGTGAAGCCTGATCTGGAGGCATCTTGGGTCTTATGCTGACCTGACTCTGGATTCAATGCTGATGGAAACCAGCCTGTGTGCACAGCTTTGCATCTCCCCCACATACCCAGGCCCAGCTGAAGCAGCCACAAACCTCTAAGAGGTAGCCTGGGGCCAGTCAAGAGCAGTGTTTAACATTAACCCTCTCCAGAGTCCCTCTCAGGAGGCCCCAGAAACAACACACTCAGTGGTAAGGCCAAACTACATCAGAGCATGACCAAATAGCTCCAACATTGGCACATACAAAAGGAAGACCTCAGCAGGCACCAGGCCCTGCTGGGGTAAATTCCACTTTGTACAGTCAGCCCCTCACAGGAGCTAGTATGCTGTGGTAGGGGTCAATCCTCATAGTCAGGCATCCTGAGGGTCAACCCATGGATGACCCAGTAGTAATCAAGACTCAACTACAATAGGGGGCTCACATAATTCAAACAAGGAAGATTTTGGGAGCACCAAGCTCAGTTGATCAGAGAGACTATGACATTGAATTCCACAGAACACCTACAACATAAGACCATGAAGGGTAGACTCTGTAGACTGATGCGCCAAAACATAGTAGATCTAACTAACTACAGAAAACAATACAGAGAGACAGCCAAAATGGGGAGACAAAGAAATATGTATCAAATAAAAGAACATGAGTAATCTTAGAAAAAGAACTAAATAAAATGGAGGCAAGCAATGTATCAGATACTGAATTCAAAACAATGGTTATAAGGATGCTCATGGAATTTAGGGAAAGAATGGATGAACACAGTGAGAAATTCAACAAAGAGAGAGTAACAATTAAAAAAGACATAAAAAACCATAAAACAGAACCAGTCAAAAATGAACAATATAATATCTGAAATGAAGAATACACTACAAGGAATCAACAGCTGATTAGATGAAACAGAGGACTGAATCAGCAACTTGGTATACAAAGTATAAGAAAACACCCAATCATAACAGGAAAAAGAAAATAAAATAAAAATGAGAACCATTTAAGGGACTTCTGGGACAACATAGAGTGTAACAATATTTGCATCATAAGGGTCCAGAAAGGGTAGAGGGAGAGAAAAAGGGATTGAGAATATGTGAAGAAGTTATGACTGAAAACATCAATAACTTGGTAAAAGAAATAGATGTGCAAGTCCAGAAAGCACAGAGAGTCATAAGCAAGATGAACCCAAAGAGGCCAATACCAAGACACATCATAATTAAAATGGCAAATGCCCTAGCTGGTGTGGCTCAGTGGATGGTGTGCTGGCCTGTGAACAAAATCATCACTGGTTTGATTCCCAGACAGGGCACATGCCCAGGTTGCAGGCCAGGTCCCTGGTGGGGTGTGCTCAAGAAGTAACCACACATTGATACTTCTCTCTCTCTTTTTGTCCCTCTCTTCCCCTATCTCTAAAAATAAATAAATAAGTAAAATATTTTAAAAAATAGCAAATGTTTAAGACAAGGAAAGAATCTTAAAAGCTGCAAGAGAAAAGCAGTTGATTACCTATAAGGGAGACACCATAAGACTGTCAGCTGATTTCTGAACAGAAACACATTTCAAGCCAGAAAGGATTGGCACAAAAATATTGTAAGTGGTATAAAGCAAGGACTTACAACCAAGACTACTCTACCCAGTAGGGCTATTACTTAAAACTGAGGGAAAAATAAAGAGCAGCCCAGGCAAGGAAAAGCTAAAAGAGTTCATAAGCACCAAACTTGCATTATAAGAAATGTTAAGGATCCTTCACTAAGAAGAAGAAAAATATATATGTGCATATAACTATAAAAAAATAAAGTGTTAATAAATGCAAATCTATCATTAACCACTTTAACAGTAAATGAGAAAGACTCCAAACAAAAGGTATACATTAGATGAATGAATAAAGATACACACACACACAAGACTCACATATATGCTATACACAGATTGAAAGTAAAGGAGTGGGAAAAAAAAGTTTCTTACAAATGGAAACAAAAAATGCTGAAGTAACAATAGACTTGAAAAAAACAATCCCATTTATGATTGCCTCCAAAACATTATCTAGGAATAATTTTAACCAAGGAGATAAAATACCTGTACTTGGGAAAATGATAAAATCCTGAAGAAAGAAACTGAAGAAGATACAAATAAATGGAACCATATACCATTCCATGCATAGGAAGAATTAGCATCATTAAAATATCCATACGTCCCAAAGCAACCTATAAATTCAACACAATTCCTATCAATATGCCACTGTTATTTTTCACTGAACTAGAATAAATAATTCAAAAAATGAAATTTTATATGAAACCACAAAGATCCTAAATAGCCACATCAAACTTGAGAAAGAACAAAATTGGAGGAATCATGTTAACTGATATCTAACTATACTGCAAGGCTATAGTGATCAAAAGAGCATGGTATTTGCATTAAAAAAAAAAACAGACATAGAGATCAGTGAAACAGAATTAAGAGCCAAGAAATAAACTTACATCTATATGGTCAATTAATATTTAACAAAGGAAGCAAAAACATAATAGGGCAAAGACAGTCTATTTAATAAATGGTATTGAGAAAATTGGACAGATATGATCACAAAAGTGAAGCTAACCACCTTCTTACACTATGCAGGGTGTAGCAAATGTAGGTTTGTATGGAACCAACTATATTATTTTCCATACAGTTGTTTTTATAGAGAATAATACAATAATTAATAAACAACACAATAATAAACTGTTTTGCATATTCACAAGCATAAACCTACTTTTACTCCACCCTACATTCAAGCATAAACTCAAGAGATTGAGTTACAAATTGAAACCACATGTCTGAGATTGACTCACCCTGCATGCCCAGAGACTGAGTGGCTGATTGGAGCCATGGAAACAAGACTGAGTGGCTGAGTAGAACTACATGCCCAACCTTGACTGGTGCTGTGCACCCAAAGACTGAGTGGCTGATTTGAGCCTGGCAGCTCAAAGAGGACCTGGGACAGAGCCTGGGCAACCATGAATATTGTGGCCCAGAGCTGGTCCCCATCGTCTCAAAACCATAGGAAGGGAGAAAAGTGAAGCTCAACCGCCCTCTTCTTGTGGCATCCAGGAAGACCAGCAGAACTCACTGAACAGATTTAAAGTCAGCAGGAAGCTTGTTTTTTTTCATTCTTTTGTCTTTTTTCCCTTTTTTTTCCTTCCCCCAAGTGAGACAATAAGATGTGGAGTTATGAAGCATCCAGACACAAATCCAAGGGCGGGGGCACAAGGCTAACACCAAAAATTGAGAAACTGAGATGAATGTCACTTTGCTGTCCTATAGAGCTGGCATTTTATTGTTTATGTGTATTATTATTATTTTTCCATGATTTTACCATGTTTATTTTATTAGTATTCTTTTTATTTCTCTCCCTTATATTTAGTTTTCCTCACTTTATTTCCCTGTTTAATTGCATTGTTTGACTGGTTTTCCTTATTCTCTCTTTATTGTATTTTAATTTTCCTCCTTTCACTTCACTCATGTTCCAATAACACACTACTCTGTGTCTGGTACTTTTTGTTCTGGTTATCCAAATCATATATTTATTGTCATATTATTGTTGATCCAGTACTATTGTAAATAATTGTGGTTCCATAAAATTGTAAATATCACACAGCAACCCTCCCTGATCTTAGCTCACTTCACTTTATTCCTAGGCATTATTATTGTTGTGGTTAACTCTATTCTGTCTCACAGTATGCCTACTTTCTAACCTTAACTCTCACTATATCTCATCTTCTAACCTTGCACAAGTGCTCTGTTTTCTGGATTCAGCTCACAATCCTCCTCCCCTCTAACAAAAATCTTATACCTCTTTCACCTTTTATAATAAGTGTCTAGTTGGGTGAAATATCACAATTAATGCTATACTTATCCAAAGAATCTCGTATCTCTTCTCTACTTGCTGGTACTTTAAATACCATAAAATACTCTCCCACTGTCTTAATCCATTTTGCCTACCCCCAGCCACTGACCACATACAAGAATAGGTGGGGGCTGTGAACAACAGTATACAAGCTGGAGGAGAGAAACCATCAACAAGGAACCAGTAAAGGGCAAAAACCTAAGTACGACAAGAGAGACCACAAAAACAAAAGGAATGGCAAACCTAGAATATCCAGACAAGGAGATAAAAGACACCACACCCACTGAACCCCACACAATTCCTACCATAGAAGTTCACCCTGCAAAGACAGCTAGCAAAGCAAAACATCATGAAGCACAGAAACAAACAAAAAGAGATACCTAAAATGGGAAGATATAAAAAAAGAACATGCAATAAAAAGGAATGGAAGACTCCCCACTAAAAGAGCTAAATGAACTGGAGGTAAGAAAACCTCATTCTATTCTATCTGATATAGAATTGAAAATAATGGTTATAAAGATGCTCAAGGAACTTTCAGACAACTACAAGGAATCAAGTAAGAATTATAACAGTATGAAAAAGGAAATAGAAACTATACACAAAAAACAGGAAAAATGAACAATAAAATCTCAGAAATAAAAATCACACTAGAAGGAACTACAAGCAGAATAGATGGAGCAGAGGGTCAAATCAGCAAGTTGGAGGACAAGGTAGAAAAAACACCCAGAAAGAGCAGGAAAAGGAAAAGAGGCTCAGAAAGAATGAAAAGAGATTAAGAGAAATGCAACACAATATGAAACGTAATAATATCCATATAATAAGCAATACCAGAAGAAGAAGAAGAGGAGCAAGGGATAGAAAACCCATTTGAAAAAGTAATGGTGGAAAACTTACCTAATTTGATGAGAGAAAAAGTCACACAAATCCAGGAAACACAGAGTCCCAATCAAGAGGAACCCAAAGAGGCCCACTTCAATACACATCATAATTAAAATGACAAAATTCCAAGACAAAGAGAGAATCTTAAAGGCAGCAAGGGAGAAACGGGACATAACATACAAGGGAGCCCCAATAAGATTAGCAGCTAACTTCTCAATGGAAATTCTCCAAGCCAGAAGAAAATGGCAAGAAATATTCCAAGTAATGAAAACATAAAACCTGCAACCGAGACTACTCTATCCAGCAACGCTCTCAATTAAAATGAAAGGCCAAAACATGAGTTTCCCAGACAAAAGAAGTCTGAAAGAATATACCTTCATCAAAACAGCTCTCCAAGAGATGTGAAAGGGTCTGCTTTAAGAAAAGGAAGAAAAAGAGTGAGAGAGAGAGGAATACAGGTATGAAAAAATGGCAATGAATAAGTACCTATCAATAATAACCTTAAACATAAATGGATTAAATGCTCCAATCAAAAGACTTACAATACCTGAATGGATAAGAAAACATGACCCACACATATGCTGCCTACAAAAGACCCATCTCAGAACAAAAGATCTACAAAGACTGAAAGTGAAGTTCTGGAAACAAATATTCCATGCAAATGGACAGGAAAAAGAAAAGCCAGGACAGCAATACCCATATCAGACAAAATGGGCTTCAAAAAAAGGGCCGTAAAGAGAGACCCAGAAGGACACTATACAATACTCAAAGGAAGAATCCATCAGGAAGACATAAACACTGTAAATACATACGCACTCAATATAGGAACACCCAAATACATAAAGAAAATCTTGGAGGACTTCAAGAACAATACTGATAGCAACACAATTATAGTGGGGGATTTTAACACCCCACTGTAAAAAAGGAACAGATCTTCCAAACAAAATATCAGCAAAAATATTGCAGCATTGAACAATGCCCTAGATCAAAGGGACTTAAGTGGTATATAGAGAACCCTTCATCCCAAAGAAGCTAAATACACATTCTTTTCAGATGCATGTGGAACATTTTCAAAGATAGACCACATCATAGAACATAAAACAAGCCTCAACAAATTTAAGAAAATTGAAATTATATCAAGCATTTCCTGTGACCACAAAGCACTGAAGCTGGAATCTAACCTCAAGGAAAAAAAACCAAAATGCTCAAACTCATTGAGATTGAATAGCATGCTATTAAATAATGAATGGGTCAAGAATGAGATTAGAAAAGAAATCATAAAGTTTCTGGGAACAAATGAAAATGAACTCACAACAACCCAAAGCTTATGGGACACAGCAAAGGCAGTCCTGAGAGGCAAGTTCATAGTGATACAAGGCTACCTAAAAAAAGATAGAAACATTTCAAATAAACAACCTAAAACTACATCTACAAGCACTTCAGGAACAACAACAAAGACAGCCCAAAGCAAGTAGAAGGAAGGCAATAACCAAGATCAGAGCACGAATAAATGACATAGAGACTAAAAGCACAATTTGAAGGATCAAAGAATCCAGGAGCTGGTTCTTTGAAAGGATAAACAAAATCATCAAGACTTTAAGCAGGCTCATCAAGAAAAAAAGAGAGAGGACCCAAATAAACACAATCAGAAATGAAAGAGGAGAGATTACAACTGACACCACAGAAATACAAAAGGTTACAAGAAATTACCATGAAGAACTGTATGCCAAGAAATTTGTAAACCTAGGCGAAATGGACAAATTTCTAGAAACATATAATCATCCAAAACTGAATGAAGAAGAAGCAGAAAGCCTGAACAGACCAATAACAGCTGATGAAATTGAAATAGTAATCAATAAGCTTCTAACACACAAAAGCCCAGGGCCGGATGGTTTCACAGGAGAATTCTGCAAAGCATTTAAGTGAGAGCTAACCCCCATCCACCACAGATTATTCCAAAAAATTCAAGAAGATGGAAGACTCCCAAACTCTTTGTATGAAGACAGCATTACCCTAACCCCAAAAGGAGATAAAGAAACAACAAAAAAGAAAACTCAGGCCAATATCATTGATGAACATAGATGCTAAAATCTTCAACAAAATATTGACAAACTGTATCCAGCACTACATTAAAAAGATCATACACCATGACCAAGTGGGATTCACCCTAGTGATGCAAGGATGGTACAATATTCATGAATCAATAAGTGTAGCACATCACATAAAAAAAGCAAAGACAAAAATCACATGATAATATCAATACACGCAGAAAGAGCATTTGATAAGGTACAGCACCCATTTATGATTAAAACACTCAGCAAAGTGGGACTAGAGGGAGCATTCCTCAACATAATAAAGGCCATATATGAGAAACCTACAGCCAACATCATACTAAATGGGCAACACTAAAAACATCCCCACTAAGATCAGGAAAAACACAAGGTTGTCCACTTTCACTACTTCTATTCAACATAGTACTGGAAGTTTTAGCCACAGCAATCAGACAAGAAAAGGAAATAAAAGGCATCCAAATTGGAAAAGAGGAAACAAAACTGTCATCATTTGCAGATGACATGAAAGTGTACATAAAAAATCCTATTGACTCCACCAAAAATCTTCTCAACCCCATAAATGAACTTGGCAAAACAGTGAGATACAAAGTCAACATTCAGGAATCAAATTCATCTTTGTATACCAACAATGAAATATCAGAAACAGAAGTCAGGAAAAAAATCCCATTTGACATAGCAACAAAAGTAAAAAAAAAACATAGAAAACATAGAAAAAAAAGTAAAGTATCTAGGAATAAACCTAATCAAGGAGGTAAAAGACTTATCTTCAGAAAGCTACACAACATGGAAGAAAGACATTAAGGAAGACACAAACAAATACCATGGTAACATATACCGTGTTCATGGATTGGAAGAATTAACATCATGAAAGTGTCCAAAAAGTAATTTATGGATTCAGTGCAATCCTTATTAAAGTACTAATGACATATCTCACAGATGTAGAACAAACACTTCAAAAATGTATATGGAACCATAAATGACCCTGAATAGCTGCAGCAATTTTGAGAAAGAAGAACAAAGCAGGAGGGATCACAATACCTGATATCGAACTGTATTATAAGGCCACTGTAATCATAACAGCCTGGTACTGACATAAGAACAGATACATGAATCAATGGAACAGCATAGAGAGCCCAGAAATAAATGCAAGCCTCTATGGTCAATTAACATTTGACAAAGGGGGCAGCAGCATAAGATGGAGCAAACATAGCCTCTTCAACAAATGGTGTGGGGAAGTCTGAACAGCTACATGTAAAAAATGAAACTCGATCACCAACTTACATCATATACAAAAATAAATTCAAGGTGGATAAAAGATTTAAATATAAGTTGTGACACCATAAAAGTCCTTCATGAGAACATAGACAGGGAAATATCAGGTATTCCACACAGTAATATTTTCACTGATATGTCCCCTAGAGCAAGGGACATCAAGTAAAGAATAAATAAGAGGGATCTCATCAAAATAAAAAGCTTCTGCATGGATAAAGAAAACAGCACTAAAATGAAAAGAGATCCTACCATATGGGAAAACATATTTGCCAATGATACCTCAGACAAGGGTTTGATCTCCAAAATATATAAAGAACTCACACCACTTTACTCTAAGAAGGCAAGCTACTCAATTAAAAAATGAGCACAGGACTCGAACAGACATTTCTCCAAGGAGGACATACAGAGGATCTAGAGACATATGAAAAGATGCTCTGTATTGCTAGCCATCAGAGAGAAGCAAGTTAAAACCACAATGGGATACTACTTCACACCAGTCAGAATGGCTATCATAAACAAAGCAACAAACAACAAGTGTTTGAGAGGTTGTGGAAAAAATGGTACCCTAGTGCACTGCTGTTGGGATTGCAGACTTGTGCCACCACTATGGAAAAGAGTATGGAATTTCTTCAGGAAACTAAAACTGGAACTGCCTTTTGACCCAGAAATTTAACTTCTAGGATTATATCCTAAGAACCCTGAAACACCAATCTGCACAGCCTGGTACTGGCATAAGAAGAGACACATGGACCAATGGAACAGCAGCACAATGCACCCCAATGCTCATAGCAGCACAATTTACAATAGCCAAGTGCTGGAAGCATCCTAAGTGCCCATCAGTAAATGAATGGATCAAAAAGCTATCATATGTTTACACAATGGAATTCTATGCAGCAGAAAGAAAGGAGGAGCTCCTACCGTTTTTGACAGCATGGATGTTCCTGGAGAGCATCATGCTAAGTAAAATAAGCCAGACAGTGAAAGACAAATACCATACGATCTCACCTTTAACTGGACCCAATGAACAAAACAAACAAGCAAGCAAGATACAACCAGAGACATTGAAATTAAGAACAAACTGACAGTAACCAGATGGGAGAGGGGAGGGACAATGGGGGAAAAGGGTGTAGTGTTTACAGGAACAACTATAAAGGACACATGGACAAAAACAAGGGTGATGGAAATATGGAGGGGAGGTGGGAAGGGCTGTGGTGGTGGGGAGGGGTAGAGGGAAAAGTCAGAAAACTATACT
The DNA here is from genome assembly GCA_028533065.1 of Trachops cirrhosus. NCBI lineage: Eukaryota > Metazoa > Chordata > Mammalia > Chiroptera > Phyllostomidae > Trachops > Trachops cirrhosus. The sequence continues at coordinate 55,547,786 of CM052544.1, read as the reverse complement.
TGAACAACAATAAAATTCAAAAGTATTTAAGAAAAATAAAAAATTAAAAAAGAATAAACTCAAAATGAATTAAAAAATTAAGTATAAAACTTGAAATCATAAATGTCCCATAAGATAACACAGGCATTAAAATTTATGAAGTTTAAGCAGTTTTCTTAATATATCTCCTCAGACAATAGAAACCAAAAGAGAAATAAACAAATGGGACTACTATAAACTAAAAAGTTTTTTTATAGCAAAGGAAACCATCAACAAAACAAAAAGACAACCTACTGAATGGAAAAATATATTCCCTAATAATATGTCCAAAAATGGGTTAATATCCATAATTCACAAACTCATATATCTCAACACACACAAAAAACATCCATTGAAAAAATGGGCAGAGGACCTGACTAGACATTTATTTCTCTAAAGATAATATACAGATGGCCAATAGATATATGAAAAGATGCACATCATTAATCATCACAAATATGTAAAATTAAAACCACAGTGAGATATATACCATCTCATACCTGTCAGAATGGCTATCATTGATAAATCAATAAACAGCAAGTGTTGATGAGGCTGTGGAGAAAAGGGAACCCTTGTGCACTGTTAGTGGGAATGCAGGTTGGTGTAGCCACTATGGAAAATAATATGGTGGTCTCTCAAAAACTTAAAAATGTATCTGCCTTATGACCTAATAATTCCAATTCTGGTTATATATCAGAAGGAACCTGAAAAACTTTGAAAGAATATATGCACCCCTATTTTCATTGCACTCTTATTTATAATAGCCAAGATATAGAAACAACTGAATTGTCCATAAATACACAAGAGGGTATTACTCAGGTATAAAAAAGAATGAAAGCCTACCACTTGTGACAGTATGGGTGGATGTAGACTGTATTACACTAAGAAAAATAAGTCAATCAAAGACATAAACATGTCATGTGGTTCTACTTATATGTAGGATCTGAAGAAAAAAATAGATGAACAAATGAAATTAAAACAGACTCAGAGATACAGAGAACAGATTGATGGTGGCCAGAGTGGGAGGGATTTGGGGGACTGGGTAAAAAAAATAAAGATATTAGGAAATACAAATTGGTAGTTACAAAATAATCACAAAGATATAAAGTACATCATAGAGAATATAGTCAATAGCACTGTAATAACTGTGTACAGTGACAGGTGGTTAATGAAAATAATGGGGAGAATACTTTGTAAAGTACATGATTGTCTAACTGCTCTGCTGCACACCTGAAATTAATACAAAATAATGTTGAAGGGAGACCATAATTTAAAAATAAAATTTAAAAAGAAAAAGGAAATTCAGAAAAATAATTAAAAAATCAAAGTGTATACATTCTTTCAAACATCAGATTCTGATAACACACTGGCCATGTAGATAAGGCCTTTACCTAAAGAGTGACATAGACTAAGGTGGGTTATTCAGGGCACATTTGAAATGACAGTTAAAACAAAAAGATGTGAACCCTTTGTATAGTAGTTCCCCAGTCACAGAGGAGAGATTGAGAGTTTGGGATCTGGGCTGAGGTCTACCTCATCACTAACAAGGTATGTGTCATTAGGCAGATTAGTTAACCTTTCTCAAGACTCAATTTCCTCATTCAAAATAGGTAGCTCTGAAGACACTTTAGGAGCCTCATAGGGTTATGAGAACTGAATAAAGTGATGAAGAACTAAATCAATACATGTCACTTATTACATATGATTAATATAACTATGGATCTCAAAACTGCAATTAGTTCATCCAAAAGCTCACTGACATCTCAGCTCCTAGTGGGAAATTTTCTGTGATTTCCAGCCCATCATTTGAAACATAATAGGTATACAATTAATAATGATAGTTATCTTCATAATGATAGTTATCTTCATAATCACCATTGTGCTAGTAGGTACAAATCCATACTAAGAACTGCTGTACAATTTTTACATATTTTGCCTAGTTGAATCATCAGCAGTCCTTAGAAATAGATACTAATATTTTCCTCAGTTTAAAGATGAGGAATAGGTTGAATAACTAGCCCAAACGTCATGAAATATGTGGGGGCCAAGATTAATCACAGGGCTTTCTAAGGAATGACTATGTTTAACTCAACCTCCCTCTTACAACTGATGAAACTAACATGTGGTGCAATGAAGTAATTTTTCCTAGGGTCACACATCTAGTAAGGGACAAACAGGGACTCAGAATCATGTCTTTTAAAACTAGGTCTCTATACTTTGTTGCAATGCTATCCAAACATTTGGATCTCACGAATAGTCATGACATTGAGAGGAGAGAGAGAGAAGAGGAAAGGGCTCCTGACAGGTGTACTGATGTCAGTTTGGAGCATATCTGGCTGTAACAATTAGAGCCTCATATTCTGCTGTTGTATATAAACGATTTCACAGAACACCAACAAACACCAGCTAAGGCTATTCTGTGACCATGATGAAGAGAAAGAAAAAAGAGACCACTCTCTAATCATATCTGAGCACAGACTAAAACAAGAACATGATCTAAATTCCTCTTTGCCTGAGTAACTGTTATTTCTTTACTAATTACTGCTTTAGCCCCACTTTGTTACTCCCACCTACTTATAAAAGTTGTCAAGATACCCGATCATAGAATCACTTCTACTTTCTGAAAGCATCCAATCCAGAGCAAAGTCAAGAAACTGCTCCCAGATACTTAAGCCTAGTCCTATAATTCACCCTTCCTTATACTGTTTTGTTGCAGCTGCGTGCACTTCCACAAGAAGTGCTGTTTTCTCTCTGACATGCCAAAAGCCCAACTTTTATTAACTTCTGATACTCTTGGTATTCTTGTGGTGTTCCTGATATTATTTGATGTTCTTTGGCTGCATTAATATAGTGTCTTTAAATACATTTTTTATTAGGTGAGGGTAGTTTCTTTAAACCACTATCATTTATCTATAGCCATAATCCTAAAATAAAGTGAATTTATCAGCAGCAATAGTGAGGAAATACTCTCTCCCCCTCCTGCCAAATAAGTTCCATAAGACTATAGTTACTATCATTCATTTAGCATTATGAAAAAGTTTCTAAGTTGTGCCATGGGCCAGCACTGCCAGGAAGTTCTGGGTTTTGGGAAGGCTAATGCTTATATAATTTGGGGTGGGGGAACCTCTGTAAGAAAAATACAAAATTTAAGCTAGAAAGTTGATGGTTTTACTAAGAATGAGGAAAGGAATACAATAATTCCTGTAGTCTTGGAGATGTAGGTGCCCTTCTCTGGTATCCCCTTACATATTTTATCTGAAATGTTAACATAGAGATTACCCTGATTGCAATCCATCTTCTCCTCCCAGCCCAGAACACAATACAGGGATCTATTCACATGGAGTGTTCCAAAGCTGACATTTCACAGGGAACTCACCAAATGCTGGCATTTGATAAGCATTACCTTATATCATGCTGCTTTTGAGAATTACTTTTCAAGAACTGAATTCCAACTTATCTCAAAGGTTAAAGGAATAAACAAATATTTTTATCATTTGGTTCATCTTCACCATCTGACAGTTGACAATTCTTCCCCTTCCCTTTTAGCTTCAACAATGGACATCTGTGCCTTGAAAAATAATACTTTTGATGGCCCAAATTACCTAGTTACACAAACACAGACAGACAATTCAATACATTTTGGCCTGAGAATTGTCAGTCACTGGCCTGTGATTAACTCAAATGCTGGTGCTTCCTTTATAAAACTCAGTGTTTTGTTTGATTTGGTCTGGTTTCTAACTCCCCTCTGGTTTTTTTGTTTGTTTGTTTTTGCATTTTGCTGGCTTCTATTTTCTAGCCCTTCAACCTGTTTCCAAGTTCTGGCCACTTGAATCTATTCATTCCAGTGAATTTTACACAGCTGGGTAGGTCTGCAGGTGGCAGCTAATGTGTTATACAGGTGGCTGCCTATATCCTGATTCATTTCTTTTGGAGGAGACATCATCTCTCCCTGGGGAATATCTAGTTCACCTGTAAGTAGGGCAGACAGCCTTGGTTATACTGAAGACAATTTTTAAAGTAGGATACTTGGCAAAACTACATGAGGAATGTATGAAAGCTTTATTTTTCAAAACACTTTTCAATATAAGCAATAGTTTTTCTTCCCAGAAATTATGAATATGATTATAAACCACAACTGACACTGATTTTCCTGGAGGTAGTGAGTCTGTGTGGTGTAATGGGAAGGACATGGTACTTACAGCCAGATACTTAACTCTTGTTCAAACTTTGTCTCTAAGAATTTGATTGGTCAAGCCAAGTAACTCCTCCAAATTTGGGGTCTCTAATAAAGTAGAGATTCTTCCAATGATGTCTTAGGATTGTGAGAATGAACTAATATGATTCTCTGCATTTTTGTGGGGAAATGTGTGTCCTTCTAAGGGCATATGCCAGTGGTGAGTGGAACAGAAGGACATGGACACAAACATAGCAAATCTTAATGAAGCATTAATTTTACTTAAAGACTGAGCTTCAAGTAATTTAATCAGTAAATATGTTAAAATACTATTTTTGTATTAAAACAATTATTATAAAGTTTGAAATAATGAATAATTTCAATAAAGTCATAGAAAAATTTAACTTATATAGGTAATTTTGACTTATGGCCCCAAGCCCATGAAATTAGAAAATGAGCTTCTCCTGACAATTAATAATTACTAATTATTTTTGTAATAATTATAAATTAATAATTTATAAAATTACTTTTTATTTATAAAGTACTCTCTGAGATTCTAGAACAATCCTGACTGTATGTACATGACTGTAGATAAGTATGTCTCTGCCATTGGGAATGGATATAGTTGAAATGCCCAGGAACTCCTTTTAAGATGGAAATATATCTTATGACTGATGTTACTGCAAAGAGAAGAATGTGATTATTTATATTCAGTGCCTTTCAGAACACCTTGAAGATTATAGTTGGCTATGTCCTTTAAAATGGTCTTGAGGTCAAGTTGGAGACTAGAGTGGGTGGGCAGGGGTAATAAAACTTTGAAGGCATGGTGGGATTGGGTCATGGAGATGGAAAAATAATGGGTGGGCACCAGAAGAAGGCACCAGGTCAGGGAAAGAGGAGATAATAGATAAATAAGAGCAACAATGGCTTCCTCTTAGACAAATACTTGGAAAAGTTGAAGCTTTCTGAAAAATATCTAGCACTTTTTATTTCAATCTTGATTTCATATAAGCTTTTGTTTACTCATGATTGTTAGTTAACCAGGGCTGATTTCTTATACCTGAAAAGTAATAGAAATAAGACAAAAATATTGAATATTTTGTTAATGTATATTTAATATTTTAATTTACTTATTTATTAACTTTTAATTACCTCTTTCTCTCCACCATCAAGGGGAATATTGATGAAAGACACTTCCACATTAGGTTGCAATAATAATAGCTAATTTCCTGAGCACTCATTACGTACCAGTCACATGCTTTATCCCTTTAAATCTCACATCTAACCTATGAAGTAGGGGCCACGATATCCCCATTTTATAGGATGCCCAAGAAGGATAATAATAGCTAATGTTATAGGTTTCCATGTGTTGAGCAGTGCTCTAACAGCTTTTGTGTATTAGACTATATATATACATCATAATAATCTTATGAAGTAGGTTTTATCATCCCCCATTTCATAGAAAAAAGATTTAGATTTGAGTAAAGAAAGGGTAATTGACTTTGCCTACAAAACAAAAACAGCAAAGGTCAGGTCAGAGGTTTGAACCCAACTGTATGGTTCTGGAGCCCATTGCTGTAACCATGGCCTATATTGCCTCCGAAGTGCAAACTTCTACTCAATCCGCTAGGAGGAGGTAAATGGGGTAGATTCTTCAGTGCATCCCTAGCACCTTCTCTCCCAGTCCAGGTGGGAGGAGGGGGTGTTAGCTGACTGCAGGCCTGGTGGAAGGGAGGAAAGGAGCAGAAGCACTTCCAGCCCCAGAGGGAGAGCATCTTCTCAGGTGGGCACTTTCTCCTTTCAAATTTCTGCCCCTGGCGTGCCCTCTATAGTTCTGGTGTCTGTTAGCATGAGAATCTTTAGAACAGGCGTTAATTAGAAAACTGGTTACAGAAGTGAGAGCAGAGGTGTGAATCTAAAAAGGAGGTGGGAACTAGGAATAGCAGGAAGCTACCTCTGGCCCTAGGTTAGAAGGAGGCTGGGAGGAGGTACTTTCACTGGGTCTCTTAGTAGAAGAGGGAACCAGGGCAACCTGTGCAGCAGGATTTGGAAGCACAGAGGGGATGGAACTGCTGCAGAAGACATTAGAGAGGCAGAGAGGGAGAAGTGCCCCTAATTCTTTTTTCCAATCACCTTCCAACCTGCCCTTGGTGCACATCATTGTCTGAACCCAGCTGGCAGAGGAGTGAGGGAAATGCAGCCTGCCGCAGACTGCCACACTCCACGGAGCCGAGGAATGGGAGGGTAATGATGGATGGGGGGACATGGTGCAGAACAACCAGACCTACACAGTGGGCATGTTCAACTTAGAGGAAAAGACACACAGAAACCAGATTGTGGCTACTTACCTAAGCCTGTTCTCAACTTGGCTTTATCATTAATAAAGCTAAAATATTGTTATATCTTCATTTGCATTTCTCTCACTGATTTGGAATTTGGGGGGCTAGAGAAAAGGCTTTTATTACCTTCCATCCCCAACCCAAATGGTCAAACTTACCATTAAATTGTAAGCACTAAAGGATTTCTGTTTCTTTTTTATACACACACATCTATGTATTCAAATTGGACAGGAAGTATTCATGGAAAATCATCACTTTAGAAGAAACACTGTTTTATACTATTCTTATTACTTGATTTATCAAACCTAGCAACCATTTCAAAGTTACTGTGAAAATACCAATTATTTTTTTATGATAATAAAGGCTTTAAATAGCTTAGCAGGATAAATTAGATCTAAACTATGGCTTAACTGGTTCCTTCCATGTTTGGAATACTAAACTAGAATGAAGGATTTAATCCTAATATGGAAACATCTCTTTTGAAGTATAAAGAAAAAAATATTTCTCACTCTATTTCAAGCATGATGAAATAATTTGGGGAAGGGATGTGAGAAAACAATTTTTACCTGAGGGACAAAGTCCAGAATGAATTTAACTTAATCAAAATATTTAATGGTAACAAGGATAGACTCCAGCAATGCATGTCCATGTGATAACATTGGACAAAACTTGACTGCTTTTTTTATGAGTTACCCACCTTTCTGAATGCCTTGGATGGGTCTCTAGGTTAGGGTTTCTCAAACTCACAGTATTAACACTTTGAGTCAGATGGCTGTTTGTTGGAGTTGGGTGCTGCCCTTTGTAATATAGGATGTTCCCTCATCCCTGGACTCTGTCCATGAGATGCCACTAACACTTCCAACTCAGTCATGGCATCCATCTCTCTAGACATTGTCAAATGTCCCCTGTGTAGGAAAGAGTGAGGCGAAATACCCAGCTGAGAATTATTGCTCCACAGATTTACAGTTATCTGTTTCATTTATGTTATTGTTGGTTGTTATTTGCTAGTTTTATTGAACTAATTCAACTTTTAGCTTTAAAAATCAAACATTTTACTGGATTGTACTAGTATGGAAGTAATACCCAATCTCTTCATGGGATTAAATCATTCCCTAACTACCTTAAACATTCTTAAAATGAACCACAATTTTAGTTTTGATATGCCTAATGAGACCTAGGAACCTCAAGTACACTGTGAAAAGGATATATTTGCCAAGGATTAGCAAGGGAGAGGAGGAGGAGAAAGAATAATGTCCAAATAAAATGCTGTCTCTGAGTTATCTGCATTAGAGTAATTCCTTTAAAAAGAGGGCATTTATTCATATTGTAAATTCTGTTTCTAGCCATGAATTTAAATATTGGGACCCTCTCTTTTTATTAGTAGGTGAATAACATGGTACCTCTTTATTGAAGAGGACATAATTCAGAAGGATTAAATTCAATTAATTCTCAGGTAAATAAGCCTATTTTGATCAGATTACCTTAGAAATTTTTTGTAATCATGAGCAAAGAGATAGTCTTTAGATGTGAGAACTAAGTTTCTCATAAAACAAATTTCTCAGGTTCAGAAAACATTTATTCTCCCCTACAACTTCGAATGGAAACTGGAAACCAAAATCAAATTACATAAACTTTCAAGGAGGAAGAAAAACATAATAAGAAATCAAAAAATATAATTATATTAGAGAGATGGTCAGGAAAGTTCAATTTCTATCATGCCTGTACCAGTACACTGTCATGTGACCACAAACATGTCACTCTTTCTATTAGCTTCAGTTCCTCAGCCATCAGATAAAAGTCAGATTAAAATTGCGAAGAGAGGATCCAGATAGCTGGTAGGTCATGGAGTGAGGTTCCCAGGCATACGTACAAATATGCATTCACCAGCAAGAATCCCTCTGCCTGAGCAAGCTTGATATTAGATAGTAAATAAAAACACCATGACAGAGAAAGAGAGAGAGAAATTTTATACTTTTATAACTCTAATGGAACTTTTACCTCTATTTTTAAATACAGGCCCTGCATTTCTAGTTGCACTGAATCCCACAAATGTAGCTGACCTTATAATCAACAAAGATTTACTGAGCATCTAACACATTCCAGGCACTGTGGTACATTCACAGGACCTTCTGGTGAACAAAACAAAGCACACTCCAGCCTTCGGAACTTCACCATTATTACCTTGACATCCCACACTGACACTATTTGTTAAGATCCCTTTAAAGATACAGGGTCTGGCAGAAATAAGGACTACTTAAGTATGTTTGGTAGGGTAATTATATGGATGTAATAATTTATATTTTTAATTTGAACATTTCACCTAAAATGCCATATGGTATGCTTGAGTGTGATATTGTTATGTGACAGAATTATATGCTTATGATTTTGTAATAAAAGATTTTATAATAAAAGGGCTGTTATTTGTATGGACCCTGTATTTTCTGTACATGGGTGAGAAATTATCAAAATCAGTTATTTAGGTTGAGTCACTAGCTTATTGAATATTTTAATTTTTATCCTTGGGTATCCCACCCATTGACAGGGATATACATCTTCTCTCTAGTAAGTGCAGGAGTGACCACGTAAATTGCTTTGACCAATGAAACATAGGCAGAAGTGTGTGTGCCACTTAGGGACAGGGACTCTAACAGCCAGCACACAGTTTATCAGTTCTCTTTCTCTCTGCTGCAGACTGGCCATACTCTTAACAGATGTTGGACCCTTATCCTGGGTCTTGGGAGGGAAGCAACTGAGAGTGAAGTGGCCACTGGCAGGTTGCCTAAGTGAGAAACAAACCTCAGCTGTGGCAGGTAACTGAAATATAGGAGTTGCCTGTTAATGCAACATAATCTAAACTACTCTCTCTAATCTACCAATTTATGGTCTTTCACTTGAGGCAGAAGAAACCCTATAAAATTCCCCAGCAATTTAGCATGAGAGATGGGACCTCTAAACACATGATATCTCTACTATATCCAGAACACAACTATCTTTTCAACAGATCACTGGAATCCTTTTTTCTAATAATCGACTTTCCAACAATCATCTTTATAGCTACCCACTTCCACCACTCATTACCAAATTATTGACTCTTCAATTAATGTGCATTTAATTTGACTAATATTATGTCTTATCTGGTACCATCTATTTCAAATGTTATTTTGACTCTTTCATGTACATACCACCATCACAATATGATGGAAAAATAAAGAAGGAAATAGTGAAGGTATAAGGCTATTTTTCCATTAATCAAAACACTTAAATGTTAATTAATTAACTATGTTCTCTGCTTTTTCTCCGTATTTTAGGAAAGCAGACCAAGAACTAACTAATGCCACTGAATTCAAATATAGACATGTAGTTCTACTTCACAGATTCATTCCAAATGTTTACTGAGACCTACTATGTACCAGGCACTGTTACAGACATTGAATTCACCAATACCTAGAGTAGCTTCAGACAAATACAAAATAGTCAGCAAATATTTGTTGAAAAAATGGGAATTTAGTGAATTTAGTATGTATTAAAACCCCTCACAAAACCTACAGTTTGCAATATGTATTTTAGACCTGTTTCATTCTTTTGTGTGAAAGAAAATGACAAGAAAAAGAGAGTAGAAAAGTCCAGACCACTGCAAGTTAGCAACTTGAAAGACACAAAGTATGAAAACCCAAATGTTATAAAGGAAGATTTAATGTAAAACAACATAAAACAATATTGGTAAAGAATTAATTCCCTTTCATTTTAGCCTGAAGGTAAATGTTGAGATATTTTAAGGCAGGTAAATTTTCCAAGCCACCATAATTTTATGTGACCATTTTGATAATTTCTAAGGTCTCTACATGCTCAATCCCAGTCTTCAGTTTTCTGAAGTTTACAAGCCAAGCAGTAAAATGCATATTTATAATAAATTATTTCTATACATGTATTAGTATGGTTATGGAACAAAATAGTCTTTACTCAGCTTAGATTAGTGGATCCCTCCTTTAATTACAATGGGATAGGTTAGGAAGCTTTTATCATACACACATATTCTCTGGGAATTATCTGGCTCTGAAATATAATTAATCATCCTCTGTCATGCTTTCATTATGTGCACTGCTTTCCAGAGCCATTTCTTTCTTCCTTCTTTATTCATATTCCTCTGACTTCTCACTCTCACTCTGAGCAGACCTCAGGTGAATTTTGTCAACTGCTCAGCAATGAATGACTATTGTTAAATCTATTTGTTGACCACATTATCACCTTACAAACACGGGATCTCTGAATATGTTTACCCTTTTCCATATATAGCAGTCTAAGTATTAACATGGATAACATCTGTCAACATTGATGAAAATTAAATTTCAAAAGTACTATAAGTATAAAGCAGTCATATAACGATTATTTCTCTGGAGCATGAGCTACCAGTAAACATAAGTTGCATACTGGCTTACAGCTGTTTCAACATGAACCACTTGCTTTGGTTCTTTAAAATGATTTGATCTGTCAAATTCTAGGACAGTTGAAAATTATATGTAAAAATTATTTAAGTTTAGTGAATTTTTTTTATTTTTAGAACACATGGCATAAGAATAAAGTGAAGTGAGTAATGTATCTTCAGCAGAAATAATTTGGGTCTTAAGGCCTGAGAGTTCATCATCCAGTTAATTCTGAAGGTCTTCAGGGCAAACCAAGTTGCCTGTGCCAGTAAGACTCACATAGTTTCCACACACAACTCAATGGAGCAAGGTGACTCAGGTACACCATTCTCAACCCAGTGTCAGAGGGCATAGTGGTCTTTCATCTCAGTGACTGAACAGGACAGAATCAAGGATGTGTTCACCAATCTGGTGACCATTTAAACCTGTCTCTGACAGTTTTCTGTTGACTTGGTTTAATTCTGTATTTCTACAGCTCTCTAGTCTATCACTTTCCAATCAGAAATCATAAAATCTAATTGCTCATTGGAGCTGATAAATGACATATGTTGGTATTTTCTACCACACTAACCTTTTTAAGAAAAATGGTTAGAAAATTTGGTTTTCCTAATTTTGAGGAAGAATAATCAACAGTTCCTTACTTATTAAAATCCTATTTAACAGACAAAAAACGTATTATGTCTAATTGATGATATAACATATTTATTCTCTTATTCAATGTCAGTACAGTACATCACTGTCATCATTAGCATCACGGTCTGTATAACTATCCTGAGACCCAAGAATAGTCGAAATCAAGTTTTAGGCACATCTTTCAAACTATGGACCTTTAAATATTATTTGTGATCTTTTCAGTACCAGAGTTGTTCCTATTTCATTAAGATTCAGGGGCCAGGCTGACCTTCTCTCATCATACTTCATGTATTTGAAAAGAACTTTTAAGAGTAAATGTAAAAGCACCTGCTAAATGCACTTACGAATACAATTCCAATATCAGTGAAATAGTGCCTTTCATTTGTTGACTAGTCACCATCACAAGTAGCAACTATGTGTGCACACATCCCCGCACTTGTGCATACTGTAAAGATTTCTCTTTAAAAAATTAGTCCCATCAAAAGAAATGTTTATGAAATATTTTAATTTTATTCAATGATATGTGGTTTTGATGTAGGAAGAATTTGCAGATACCAGTTTGTGAACGTTAATAGCAGAAGAACCAGAGTGTAGGGGACTGAGGAAGTGACAGGAATGACTAAATCTTGGCAGCAGACTTTGCTACAAAAAGGCAGATATTAATTTCCTTTAGAATTAGTATCCAAATAAAGTTCAGCTCTCAACATATGATCAACTTCTCCATGGATAGGAACAGGTGTTCTATGTGAATTTTATGAAGAAATGTACACTTGCCTACTCACCCACCTGTCAATGATTGTTATCTAATTGGATCAAGTGTTCAATATAAAGCTGAACAATCTAACAATAACCAGAGGAGAGGACAATGGGGGGAAGGACGTTCAGGAACTACTGTGAAGGAGACATGGACAAAACCAAGGGGGAGTGGGGAAGCAAGGGAGGGAAGTGGGTTTAGCTGTGGTGGGGGAAAAATGCAGACAACTGTAATTGAACAACAATAAAATAATTTAAAAAATATATTAAGTGGAGTTTCTTCTGAAAGATCTTACATAGGCTATCAAAGGAGAGACAACCAAACACCAAACTAAATAAGCCCTTAAAGTCTAAAAAAATAAAAAAGAAAACTGGAGTCATTTTAATCCTATTCAGGGATACTCAGACATAATGGAATGAAAATTACACTGTTGCTTAATGTTGAAAAACAGATTTCTTCCTACATTTCTCTTATTTCTGTAATCAAATATGCAAGTCACCTTTGTGATTTCTGCAGGCTAATAATATTCACATCCCTGTCTTAAAGCAGATCTTTCCTACACTCTCCCCCGATGGGCTTCTGTTGACATTGATTTTAACCCCAGGCCTTTAGAGTAGAGGCAGTGCCCATCAGAATAGTTCATGACCCAGCCACTGTGATTTATTTAGGCAAAGGACACATGTCCAGCCATTTAGGGCCAAGTAGTGTGAGTATAGGTACTTTTATTACACTCTTTTTAGGGTTGTTGTATACAGTAGAAAAAGGGGATTAGATCTGAGAGGGTACCATTCATATTGATACAGCTTCATTATTTTGACATTTTTCTTTATTTTATCATAACTTTGTTAACTCCAACATAGGTGACTTATATATTTATCTTAAAGTTTGGGGCAAATGGTGTCATGGTTTTCTTGTTCTAAGAAAAATCAACATTTAAGGATACTTTTGAACAAAATGATGTTTTAAGAATATATACAATTAAAGGTACATAAGTGTAAAATATTTTAGCATTAACATTGACTTCTCCAGCATAAAAAATATTAGACTTATTTTAAATATGAATACCATGAAATACCTTTTATGTTCCAGAATTAATTTAAAAATACTTCTTATACTTTCCATTTTCCATTAACTATATCACCTTTAAAATATAAGTTTATAATAATTAATGATATTGTTAGATGAGATGTAATATGAAAAGTTGCAATGAACTTGACTACACTGAGAATATAAAGTATAAACTTGAAATTGACCTAGGAACATACAATAATAAGGAATGTGATACTGAAGAGACATCAGTACATGAGGAGCTAAATTTATACATAGTTTTCTAATATTTAGAATGTCTCTCATAGCCACACTGAAATATTCATTGTAATAATTCACCTGAAAAAAATCCAAATGCTTTTATTTTTAAATATTTAGGATATATTTTAGTTAGTCAGTATTGTTCACTAGTCAAGAACTTGATTTCTCAAAATTATAATAAAAACAACGGTTTCCACACTCACTAGAAAGATGGTGAAGTCTATTGATTGATTATTGGTGCAGATAAGCTTTGAAACTATCATATTTTGTTCTTCTGAAAGGAAGATAAGTAATTGTTTTATACCAATTAATACATGGTAGTGTCTTTTGATTAATAATTTTTGTGATTAAAAATTTACATTTTTCTACTATGTAATTTTCAACAGTATTATTTGTATAACTTTTTAGAGTGCTTTATGTTCCAATAATTATTATTGCTAAATCACACACAAACCTTGGAAATTTCATTGAGAAAGGGGTATCTTTGTTCAATTTGCACAAATGTTCCATATGAGCTGCCAGGAGCCTTGACTACTAGGGAAGCAAACTTCCTCCTCCCACCGACCTAAAAGAGAATACGTATGTCCAGAGCTGCCAAAATGACCCACCTGCCACATCAGAACCAAGGAAGTGGAGTGTGAGAATTGAGGGAAAGACTGGGTCATGGTGACATCATTTGAGCACTGGATGAAACCTCTTTAAAGCCACCCCTTCAATCTGTTCAATTTTGTGGGCTGATACATTTATTTATTTTATTTTACAGTTTTCACTCAAGCAGATTAAAGTAGAAATTTCTGCCATCGCTAACAAAAATATATAAATGAGGCAAATCTCACAGGGAACATTTATTCACAAACAACCATTTCTGGTTTCCAGAGGGAAAAGTACTATGTAGGTAAGTTTGTCTTTGAGTGTCCCATTGTATATAATCTGAGTTTCTTTCCACATTTGTACATGATGTTAATGACATAGTTTTGTTGTAATGTAGGCATAGGTTCAAATCCCTTTTGGCTATTTATTAGTGCTATGGCACAGAGTCGATGTGAGAATTTAATGAGATAATTTAAGCATAATACCTTGGTTTCAGTAGGTGCTCAGTAAATAACAATCATTATTAGAGTTTATTTCTTTTTTTATTTTTCTAGATATTAGGTATCTTTGTACATACTATGATTGATTACTTACTTTACTATTGAAATATAAATTCATTACTACATTTGATAAATATTTCTTGAGCACCAACTGTATGCTTGGTGTGTCCTGGACTGAGGATATATGGTAAATATATTAGACCACACACATTTCCCATTTTCACAGAATTTATGTTAAAGTGGGTAAAAATGAATAAAAAATTAGCAAAACTTCAAAGAGTAGTAAGTACTATAAACGCAATGAAACAAGATTGAGGGAGTCAGATGTATGGGGCAAAGGATACCTTAAATTAGCTTAGATATAAATGATGAGGAAGAATTAACCATGTGAAGATTTATGAAGAGAACATTTTAGAACATTCCAGAGAACATTCAAGGGCTCTGAAGCAAGGTTGGCATTCTAGGAACAGTAGGAGACTGATTTGGCAGGAGGAGACTGAGGAAGCCAAGTGGTAAAGATAAGAACTGTGGTCAGGAATAAGATGATTAAAGCCAGGTAAGCTAGGGTACTCAATTTGGATTTTGTTTTAGTGCAATGAATGAATGCTTTTCAATGAGCATTCTACTTTCTACATTCTACTTTCAGGAGAGAGAGAGAGAGAGTGTATGTGCGTATGATAGGGCTGGCTACTTACTACCTTCTTGTAGCACTTTGTTTCTCCTGTCATTGAGAAGCATATTTTCAAAATAAATGAGCATTTTTCTCTTGATATAATCACTTGATGGGAGTGACCAGTTTCCTGTGCCATTGTGGGGGTTACTGGAAGTTGTTGACTATAAAATAGATCATAAGGTTTTATGAACAGTCTGGAAAATTAGAAGCTTTTATTTTCTGCAGTGTTATATAGGCATCTACTTACTACACTCTCCATTTTATGTGGTCTGTACAAGAGATAGAAAATTCCTTGGAAAGGGTAGGAGGAAATATAGGGGAAAAACAAAAAGAAGAAAAGTATATTTTATTACAAAATTAATATAAGCACCTCTTTAAAAAAATAAAATAGAAGAGCAGAAACTTAGAGTATTGCCACTTGAGGAGTGGCAGCATTTTAACGAACACAGAATGCAACAGAGCAGGTGGAAGTTTGGATATCAAACAGTGTATGTGAGACAATTACCTCAGTAATGAAACCCCCCTGGAGCCTCTGCTTCACACAGTACCATGGGTTTGTAAATTCTAGGCTTTCAGCCTGAATTATGCTATCATTTTGAGACTCATTTTCTTTCCTTTTTTTCAAAAAGGCACACTCAATATTTATTTCATTTTAAAATTGCTATTAGTTACAGATGTATTTTTAATTTTTATTGAATTTATTAAGGTGATTTGGTTAATAAAATTATACATATTTCAGATGTACAATTCTCATTGCATAGTGTGTTCACCACCCTAGATCAAGTCTCCTTCTGCCACCATTTATTCCTCCTTTACCCTCTTCTACTTCCCCCTTCCCCATCCTCTTTTTCCTCTGGTAATCACATACTGTTGTCTGTGTCTATGAGTTGTTGTTGTTGTTTTTGCTTACTCCATTCAACTTTTTCATTTTTCATCTAGCCTCCAGCCCCCTTCCTCTTTGTCAGCTGTCAGTCTGTTCTCTGTATCTATGAATCTGTTTCTATTTTGTTTGTTAGTTTATTTCATTCACTAGAGTCCACATATGAAATCATATGGTATTTGTTTTTCTCTGACTGATTTATTTCACTTAGCTCATTTTCAAATTAGGAATTGAATATTCCATTCACATCACCTAATTGATTACCCTACTTGGTATTTTGGGGAAGGATTGCATGTATTTATTTAACATTGTTAATATTAAAAATTAGTTCTTCCTCTAAAAATAGACATTTTGAACATTCTTGAAGGCCACCATAGTCATATTAGACACCAATGCATTGGCAAGGGCAATTATGAGTCTCTGGTATAATGATAAGCTATTTCTTATGTATATTTACATATTCCTAAATCAAGCCTCATGCTTATCTTCTCACATCTGTCATTACATCTTTCCAGTCCTGAAGAAGCCACTGAATTCTTAAATTCTCTGGATAAAAATAATGTGCTACATAAAGGAAAATGTCCAGGGCATACTTCAAATTGCCCTGCTCAGCCAAGCAAAGTAAGAATCAGATAATAAATGTAAAACACAAAATATAAAAATTGTTTCAAGGAAAAGTAAAGGCAAATTTCCAATTAAAGCCATAAATGAGAACTAGACAAAGCCATACATCCAGTAAATGTGAGAAATTTAGTCATATTGTTATGTGTTACTGCTGAGTGTAGCATGTAATACTGATCCAAATATCATATTGCTGAAACGGTTGAATTTGTAAGCTATTCTGTATTTATATACCTGGAGAAGACCTTACCTACAAGACCACTCTATTAGGCAAGGAGGTACTCGAGAAGTTATCCAAACTGCACATTTTCTTTCTCATTCTGAATTCTGAAATTGTACAATTATTTCTACTCAAGCTAAACCAAATAATTCTTAACTTTTGTGTAATGAGATACAAATGAATATACTAAGCAATTTGCTTTCCTCATTGTATTTTAAAATGGACTTTTGTCTTGGAAAATGTGGTATGAGAAATAATAGCTAAAGTTAGCAATGTTGATTAGATATATTGTGATGTGCTGAGCAATGTATTAAATTTTTAGCATATATTATCCCAATTATACTGTTATTATTAGCATTTTACAATGAAGAAACAGAAGTCCGTAGAAGTTCAATAGCTTTCCAAAGTCATTTGGTTCAGCTGGCATGTGAGCAGTCCTTGTTGGCTCCAAAGATCATGTTCTTAACCTGATCTTAACCGTAATGTTGCCTTGAAATGTCACCAAATATTTACAGAAAAAAAGGTGTGCACATATTTGGCAGAAAAAAATTGAAAATATGTGAATTAAGACATAATTGGTCTCATGGGGAAGCATGGGGTAAGGCAGGTACTGAGATGTGGACTTTAGAGAAAAATGCCTTCTGTTGTATAGTGAAGATTCAGCATTAATAACAGCAACTCAGGTGCCATAGCTACTATTTTGGGCAACCTGGTCCACAAAAGCCTGAAACTTGGTTCAGACACTGGAAACAAATAACTCTGTAATTGGGATAGGTTTTCATATAATATGTTTCCAGGGGCCAGCTGTAGCTCTTCTGAAATATGGGTCTATCTGGTGGCAAGACAATTAATTTGTATGATACCAAATTTAAATTATTCAGCCAAAACATACTTTTGACAACATGTAAATTTAAACACACACAAACACACATAACTGGATGTTTGAATTTAAAGAGATTGATTCTGCAAGTTTGAAAACTAAGCTCAAATGGGTAGTATATAAGTCTTTGATGCCTTTACCCGACTTCCCACACAGGAATCATTGAAATTATTTGCTCTAGTATATTCCTGTAATTCCCAGGGATCTAAATTACCTATTTGTTCCCTCTAGAAAATTACTCTTCCAAGAAATTTTCTTTTTCCCTACATCTTTATCATAGGTTGAATTGTGCTCTTCCACACTCCCTGCCAGATATGTTGAAGTCCTAAACCCTGGTGCCTATAAATGTGACTTGCCTTGGAAATATGGTCTCTGCAGATATAATCGAGTTAAGATGAGGTCATTAGGGTGGGTTGTAACCCAATATGACTGATGTATTTATACAAACAAAAAACACCAGAAGAAACAGACACACAAGAAAAATTCCATGTGATGACAAGAGGCAGAGATTGGAGTATGCAGTTGCAAGGCAAGTAATACCAAAAATAGATGACCACCACCAGAAGCTAGAAAGAGAGGAGAAAGAATTCTTCCCAGAGTCTCAGAGAGAGATTGGCTCTGTGACACCTTGATTTCATTCTTCTGGACTCAAGAACTATTAAAGAATGAATTTTTATTGTGTTAAAATGGTACTTTGCTTTGGCAGTCCTAGGGAACTAATACAGTCTTTTATGTTTTATTTTTACTCCAGTTTGCATAAAATGAGACCTGGTGGGGGATTCACTACTATGTAGTTATATGGTCTACCCCAGTGGCTTTAGACTTGGTCAGCCAAAAGTCACAACATGAAAATACTTAAGCAACCAAACAAATAAAACTTCCTTGGGAAACTTTCTCCCCAGTGACATCACTTTTACTTTGTCTTATGAACTGACCCAATAATTCATTAACATCAAAATTAATTTTATTTTCTTCATTCTTCATTTAAAAACTGTGGCCTTCACAAATCACACATCAACTTCTTTAAGTAAGTACACTGTATTATATTTCAGCTGCTGTTTGGAAAAACCTTGTATAACATAATAATATTATTATATTATACTATATACCATATATTATACTATATATTTTATACATTATATAATATTATTATAATATTATTATGTTATACAAGGTTCATCTCATTTCCTGGGTAACACAGGAGTGATTATTACTCTATTATTAGTACAGATCTTGAGAATAAGATATCTTCCTCAAACTTTATGCACATCCTGATGCATGGAGGGAGCACAGGGCATGCTGTAGGTCCACATCCTACTCTTCATTCATATTATTTAGAAAATAATTACAACCTGAAAAATTAGCAATGATAGAATTATAAAATGGTAAACAGGAAGAACTTTTAGTTCAGTTAAGATATAAAGAAAACTTCAAAAATTTCTCATTAGGTTAGATATTTGCTTATGTTGATTTGGGCTTTAACTAATACAATGCTACAGCATTCGAATTTTGGATAGCTTGTTCTAAATGCAAACTCCTTGACATATGCTCACATCAGGCATCTATCATTTAAATCACACAGTTATTGAACACTTTCTGGTTTAATAGGCAGCAAAAAGAAAATATGTTTAGAATACTTCCACATGCTTTTAGAAACCTTCACTTTGCCATATTTAAATATCCAATTTCAGATTTCTATCATTTTGTACAGCTCTGCTTTACTCTTTGTGGGTAAAATTGTTACCGTACACTTTGATTTTCCACAAATATAATGTCTATGTTTGTTAAGCAAGCACTATATTGTGGGCACAGCCCTACTACTTGAAATTCCAATGGCTATATGTCTAGGGTAACACAAAGAAATAAAATGCTTTTATTTTGTTCTTAAATATGTTTTAATAAGGAGGTGGGGAGTCTGGTTCTTTAACTATTTTTAGATACTTGTCAGCAAACCAGTAGCTTTCTATAAAAATTTTGCCTATTTGTGACATATTTTTGAATTCTTCTCAAGAATTTCCATAACCAAGAACATTTGCTTTATTCCTTCTTTAGACAGAGTTAATGGCTAATTTTGAAAGATTATGTTGGGGTCAATCAGAAGTCCCTTCTCCCCAAATCTCACTTTATCAGGAGGCCAACATTTGGAAGGATGTTTATTAAACCTATGAATTTTGTTAAAAGCACCGTGGTTCCTAAAAGCCTCCTGATAGAAGACAAATGTGTGTTTTGAGAGGGGTAGCATTACAATCTGGAAATATCTACCTGGTAGTTCTTTATACAGCAAATGTCCTTTCCTTCACTAGCTCTCATTTAATTCTCATAATAACGCTGGTGACAGAAGTGACTAAAATGTGTTGAGTTTTTACTAGCTACCAGGTACTTGGCTCCATACTTTAAAGGAATTAGGCAGTCCTTCCAACAATCTTATGACTTACTGGTTTCACTCTTTAAAAACTAGAAAACTGATGTACAGAGATTTAAGTAGTTTGTCCAAGATTATATGCAGCTAGTAAGTAGTGGAGGTCAGAGAGACCTTACTGATTGTAGAACCTGTGTTTTGGGCCTAAATCATTCATCCCATTTTATAAATGCAGAAACTGTAGCTTAGATAGTATTATTTTTCTATGCTGGTTTATGCAGCTAGAAAATGTCAAAGGAAAGATGGGAATTCAGGTCGCCCTGGCTTCTGGTCACGTGATCTGTCATATAGGCTAGACTGCCACCTCTGTCCTATTCTCTCAAAAGGGTTTATACAGTACTCCTATGTGCTAGACACGTTTCCCAGATGTGGGACATAGTGAACAAGACAAGAACTCTATATCTATACTCTTGAAACTTTTATTTTCACAGGTACAAGTAAATAATGAATAAAAAACAGAGATTTTTAAAAAGCTAAAGACAAAATGAGAAAAGGTGATTTTACACCTTACATGGGCTAGGAAAGCTTACTGCCAATGTCCCCACACATAGGCTCCATCCATTTTTCAGAGTAGTCAGTTGTTATTTGGAGATGTTCTACATCAAGATGTCATGATAAATTTTGATGGGAAAGATCAGGGAATTCATTGAGTAGGAAAGTCCCTTTTGGACATAAGCACAGTGCCTGGCTCAAGAGATGCTAAAAAAATATTCTTTGAACTTAACTGCCTTTCTAAGGACCACTTGGTATCTCTAAACAAGAAAAGATCACTGGGCTGGCCTGAGAGTAAACACCTATGTCTCTAGTAGTTTTATTGAGTTGATGTTTAATGTAAGTATTTTCTTGGTTTTTTGAAGTCCAACAAAGAATATTTATTTATTCCTTTGAATTAGGATGAAAGAAAACATCTGATATTTGGTATTGGTCATCAACAGTATTTTAAATGGATTTAGGATTGTGTTAAATATATTTTTCCAAAAGAAATTATAAAATAAATTCTGAATACACTTTATCACAAAAGAAAAAATAGTAAAGTAAAAGTGAGTAATTAACAAAAAATGGACTAGTATAAAATGCACTAAAATATAAAGCTAAATAAACTTACTAAAAATATACCTCTAAAATATGTACATTTAGTTAATCCTATCATTCTGAAACATAATCTATTTTTCAACTTGGCTTAGACAGTTGAGTAGTGGTCTTTCTTGCTTTCCCAAATAAGCATGAACTGTCACTCATCTAATAGACTTCTGACAATTCTCAGAGAGCTTGTTGAGTCCCCAATGTCGGTTTTTAATTGTTATAACCCCATTTTCTTAAATAGTTCAGGTGATGTTGTCTTTGATTTAAAGGAAATTTTATCTTTCAGTGCAGAGGTTTACTTTGCCAGTAACTCTGCATTACATTTCCTGCTCTCAGCCAGGTGACCAGTTTATCCTTGCATCTGGTAGAATTGTCCCAGTTTACTGTGCACATTTGGACTGCTTCTCTGGAGCTTTCCTGAGACTCTTGTTTTGTAACATGTACTGTGTGTCTTTTTTTAAATAGAAAGCTGTTCAGATTGCTTAAGTAAATTAAAGATGCAGTATTTACACAATGGAATACTATGTGCCTATAAAAAGAACAAGGAACTTCCTGTGAGGATATGAAATGGTCTTCAACATATATTAGGTGAAAATAGCGAGGGGGCAGAACAGTTTACATAAGTGAACTAACTTTTATATGAGGAAGATACAAAGGAAAATTTTTATTGAAGTTGCGTGCATTTTGAAAAAGAATGTGTGGAAAGATAAAACAAGAAAATAGTAAAAGTGACTATCAGACAGAGAACAGAATGAATTGGTGAGTCAGGTAAGGGTTTAAATGTCTCATTGAGTATCTTTTAATGGTATATTTTTTTAACCACATGAATGAATTACCTTTAAAAGATGACAGATTTTTGTGGTGGTTACATGAATGTATGTGTGTGGTAAAATTCCATTGACCTATATACTAAAAAAATAAATGAGTGCATGTAAAAACCAATCACATCTAAATAAGGTCTGTAATTTAGTTAATAATATTTCACCAATATCAACTTTCTGGTTTTAATAATTGTGTTATTTGCATAAAAATCTATCTTTGGGAGAAGTTGGGTCACGGGTACATGGGAATGCTGTTCTGTTTTTGCAACTATGTGAACCTAGTATTATTTCAAAACAAAGTAAAAAACCCAGAAGTTACAGAGTTGGGAAAAGAAAACAGACAACTAATAATGAAATAGGTAAGAAAAAATAGATAGTAACTAATATCTGGAAGAAAAGGGGAATCTAAATATCAAACCAATAAAGAATTCAGGAAAATAAAGAAGGAAAGCTGGATAGATTCATGATGGGATGTCTTCAGAGTAAAAGCAATTGTGGTCTACCCTCTTATTTTGGTAGGTCCCATCCCTCTTTCCCAGTTCTCTCTTTGTATTATTATGTCTTCTCTCTCAGTGTTTCTCTGCATCTTTTCTTTCTCTTTTCTTTTTTCTTTCTATCTCCCCTTTTCTCTCATTTTTTCCTCCCTTGTTGTATTTCTCTCTCCACCACTCAAGCTACAGAATTTTCCATCACTGCTGCAATTCCTCAAATTTCTTCCTTCCTGTCCTTCCCATTTTGTTTTTTCACTTGGCCTCCCCTTTCCCAAAAACTTCTCAGCATATGCCATATTTGTCCATGGCTACTGACAACCTTTCTGGTTCTAGTTCTACATGGCTTCTCACTAGTTAGATATATTGGATCTTATTTCAAATTCCTGCAAGAAGCATCTAAGTTTGTCTGATAGAATTCACCTTCAGTTGCCTCTGAGATAACTGTGTTTTTGTCTCACTCTTTGTCATGGATTGTGGGTACAGGCTCTTGAGGGAAGGCTACAGCAAGAGCAGACACCTCAGTCTAACAGATGGAAAAGGACTAATATATAAAAGACAGGAAAAAACTCCAGATCCAACAAACTGATTTTTATGGGAAGAAACACCTTTGTCTTACTTCTGAAGTTTCAGAAAATCTAAACAATTTTGATTGCAAGAAAATATTTGAATAATAGTAAGTTCTTATTGAATGAGAACCAAGTTTAATATAGCAATATCTGAAATGCTGGACTTACTGAGCTTGTTGTAATAATTGATTAAGTTTAAGATTAAATAGAAACACCAAACTACAAAGAATAAAAATTTTGCAAGGAGGAAAGCAAAGGAGGAGATAAGAATATATAGTAATATTCTTAATACAGAAGATCCAAAAACTTCAAAAAATAAAATATCACAAAGCTCATTGAGATCAGGAGACTAAGATATCTCTATAAGCTTTCTTCTCTATTAGATCATTTCCAAAAGTGACTGGTAATATTATGTATTCCACTGAAGATGATATTATCTATAATCAAAGGGTGATACACAAAACTGAACTTCTAATGCAATAGTTCTCAGACTTTATTGTCCATCAGAGTGACTAACAGAAGGTGTAAAAGATAACATGGCTGTGCCCCACTCTCAAACTATGGAATCAGATTTTTCAGGAATTGGGGGAGGAAGTCTTATTATCTAATTTGTTTTAAATTTCACAGGGGCTCAGGACGAAGATTCAAAATTGAGCATGACTGTTCTGAAGACTTAAGAAGAAGGTTCCACAATAATTCTTGGCTTTCTTAAAGAAAATGAAGGTCTGAGTTTCCACAACCTTAGTTAATGAAAAGGAATACTCTATTAGAATGGGTATTAGAATAAATATAAGACTAGAGTTACATTAAAGACTTAAGAATAAAGATTAATATTGGTGACAGAACCTACCAAGTCCTGCAGGATTTGGTTCCTGCCCATCCCTTCTGTATCACCCTGTGTTATACTCTGCTTGTTCTCTACACTCCAGCTACATGGGTTCACTTTGACTTTTTTGAATATGCTGTTACTTGCTGTCTCAGAGTTTTGGTACATGTTATTCCACCTGGAATGTCCACCCTCCTCTCACCTATGGCCTAGTTAGTCGTGTTTCATACTGTGGATCTCAATTCAATCAAAGAAGTCTTCCTGTACTCCTACCCTTCATGACAGCATGGACAGAACTACAGAGTATTATGCTAAGTGAAATAAGCCAAGAGGTTAAAGACAAATACCATATGATCTTACAAATAAGTGGAACCTAATCAACAAAACAGATAAGCAAGCAAAATATAACCAGAGACATTGAAGTAAAGAACAAAATGACAGTAACCAGAGGGGAGAGGGTAAATAATGGGGGGAAGAAGGAGAAGAATCATAAGAAACATGTAAAAAAGACACATGGACAAAGCAAAAGGAGGGTAGGATTGAGGCTGGGAGGTGGGCGTGGGTGGGGTGGGGGAAAGTAGTGGCAGGAAAATGGAGACAAATGTACTTGAACAAAAAAAAATTTTAAAAAGCCTTCCTGACCTCTCAAATTAGGTCATTTTCTCTCTAAATCCTTCAATATTACTGCTTTCCTCATCTTTACATGCTACTTACTATGGTTACATTTTTCCATTTTATTATTTGATGAACAGTGCTCCCAGTGATAACAAGGTCCCTAAGGGCAGCAGCCACTTGTCTTTGTTCATCTTTGTAGCCTGAGCACCTACCACAGTGTCTATCTATGGTAATTCCTGTGGACTGAAAGTTTGTGTTCCTTCAAAATTCATATATAGAAGCCTATATCCCCAATGTTGTGGTATTCAGGTGTAACCTCTGGAAGGTAATTAGATCATGAGAGTTCTGCCCTCATGAATGGGATAAATGCTCTTATAAGAAGAGACTTAAGAGAAATGATTGTCCTCAGTGCTTTCTGCCACATGAGGATACAATGACAATACAGCCATCTACCAAGCAGGAAGAGGGCTTTCTCCAAGAACTTGACCATGCTGGTATGCTGACTGCAGACTTCCAGCTTCCAGAACTGTGAAAAAGCTTCTGTTGTTTAAGCCACCCATTCTATAGAATTCTGTTATAGCAGCCTAAACTAAGACAGTAAACTTTCAATAACTATTTGGTATATTAATATAAAGACACACAGGTGGGCAGTTTGTATGTTGAATAAGAAGAGTTTATATCCAGACAAGTCAGTTCAACAGAGACCTAAGAGTGGGTTGGCTACAAGCCAGTGCAGGAGATATTTTTGAGTAGATGTCTTTATGGGCCTTTACAAATTACTTGCTACCTTGAGTTCTTTTCGAGAATAATCTGAGTACATAAAGTTGACTCCATCTTCTTGTGAATGTTTGACATGAAAGCACTTACGAGAATTTTCATTAAATTCTGAGGTAATATTTAGAATTATGGGGTAATATTTAGAATTATATAAAGAATATAAAAATATAACAGAAATTCCTTTAGGGGCTTTTAGGAGCAATTAAACCAAAGAGGCATTAATTCTCCAGGGAGGCTACAACTGAAATTCAAGAAGATATACACTTGGAGAGACATGTCATATGTTTTAAAAGACTATAGGTGGGAAGAGCAAATGTGGATGTCAAGTATGAACCCAAACAAAAAGTTATGAGGGCAGGTGATCCAAAATGCCAGTGCCGATTTGTGTGAGGGCATGTAGATCATGTATAGAGCTATATAGGGTTCAGTGACATCAAGTAGCTATGATTCGTTGGTTTCTCTGTATTAATTCCCATGAGCAATAATAAGGCTCATTTTCCAAAGAGAATTAATTTGATCTCTTAATCAATATAGAATCAGAGCCCTTAGACTTGTATGATGTTAATTTTTTCACATGTATTAATTTTATTATAAAATAATTTATGTTCTTTGTTCAAAACTGAAATACTGAAGATGTCTTTGAAATAAAATGGGAAAGTTTTCCTTCTTTCCATTTCTCTCTGTGGGAGTAAACAGTCCTGACAGTTTGATGTGTAACTTTTTCAAACACACACACACCTTCCATGGTGTTCATGTTATCACTTAATCTCATATTCAAAATCTTTAGGTTTTTTTATTTTAAAAATACAGTTTGAGACCTTATAATCAAGATCAAAGCATTGATTTTCTAACATAAAGTATCAAAAAGATTGGTTTAAGAGGGTGCCAACCCATTAAATCCTAACTTTACGATTTATAATTATTGGTGGCAATAAAGATGATATTGTTCTGTCTCTACAAATGTGGAACCTAATTCAAAATCATTAAATAATTGACTCTCCATATTATTAAATTAAACATGCCTTATTTAATACTTTACATTTCATTTTACAGAACTTTCTCTTACATCATCTCATTCAACTTGCACAATAAATTTATGAACTAAGGGACCTGGATAAAGGGGGAAATTGAGGCTCAGAGAAGGCAAATGAGTTGCACAAGAACACAAAAAAATAATGGGAGAGACAGCATTCAAACGTAGAGCTTCTAGCTCAAAGGTTACATTCTTTCTTATAAACCTGGATTGTCTAGTGTGATGGCCACTAGCCACGTCCACTACTGTGCACTTGAAATGTGGTAGCTCTATCACCCAGGAATAAATTTTTAATTTTATTTATTTTAAATGTAAATTTTTATGGAAATAATATAAAATAGTTTTCCTCTTGACACAATTTAATTATTTTGGGAGAACTTCATTTTACTTTTACCATAAAAAATTAGCATTAGAGCATAAATGCATTGTAAGTATAATAGACCCACTGAATTTTAAGACTTGGTATGAAAATAAAAATCTCATTAATACATTTTTATATTAAGTGCAGGTTGAAATGATATTTTGGATATAATGGATTAACTATCAATTGATATCACTTTAACTTCTAAAGTTTTGATTATATGAAAATTTAAAATATATGTGGCTTGTATTTCACTTATTTTGGATAATGTTGCTCTGGTTACATTACCTTACAGTTCCTTGAGCATTGGGAGAATCATGCATAGTATATTAAAATTTATGTTTTTGTTGTTATTTATTGCATACTTTGACAATTACAGATATACTGAAATATTCCCTAAAATAAGGGAAACCCCAAGCCAGGAGCAAATCAGAAACATTTTTCTTAATTGCTTATTATGTTTTGGTAATGTTCTTCTGAATGTGTTTCACTGCAAATGAACAAAAATACTAAATCTTAATTGATAGCTTTGCAGAGAGGTCCTGTGCTTTTATCAGGTTCTGCTTCTTTGCCTTTCTTGACAAGGTTTGCCTTTCTCCCTAACCTTGTTCATAAGAGGGCTAGAAGAAGCAGTCTTCTGGTGGGTCTCAAACTGAAATGAAAACAGCCTTTCCCACCACAGTTCCCCACCCAGAAATTGCTCTTCAGATTCCCCACCCCCTCAAAGTCTCCAAAGATCAGCTTCTTTACTTTCACTTCCATTCCCACTGAAAAGCCTAAACCACTAAATAAATACCAATGGTTTATGAAGAGAGTAATAGCTAACATTGATTGAGCCCACGTGCTAGGCTACATGCCATGTTCTATTATATGCAATATCTCATTTAGTGCTTATAGAGACCTGCTAATATTAACCATGGGACTGGGAATGTGCACTTTGCCTGTGATCATCTACCCAGAAAGAGGCAAGAGTGAGGTTTGAGCCCTTCTTCACCTGATACTGAATATATACTCTGAACCATTGTACTCTAGTAATTCCACAAGGTAACTGAAGGGTGATCTACACAGGGGTTTTTAATCTAGGTTCTCAGATGAATGTCAGAAATTACATGAAGCACCCGGAGTTATTGCTCCATTTGTCAGCATGATCATTTTTTTCCCAGGGAGAGTATCTATAACTTTTAGTACACTGTTAAAGTCTCCAATCAACTAGGAAGGGTTAAACACCTCTGGTGTACAGAGAAGTGAATCTTTCTGGCTATCAGGTTATAGTTGTTAGTATAAACCTAAGGCATTAAAAAGTCATCTTTTTATAATAACACCTTAAAAATGTACAAGATTGAATATGTAGATTTTTAGAATTCATGAGGGAGTGGAAGGGAATTAATCAATGAAATGCCTTTTAACCTAACCTGTGGATGTGAATGAGGAAGTAATTTTTTTTTTTTCCGAGGAGCTCTCACAAGATGGGAATGAAGAAAGAAGCAAAAGATTATGCAAATTCTTACATGTAATTCAAACTACATGTTTATGAGAATCTCAAAATCTTTGAACAGTTTCTGGAACACAGATGGTAAAAGAGCAAAAGAATACTGAGAAAAAAAGCCATAGAGAAGACGGTAAGGGAAATAAGGACAGATGTCTGGTCTTTCCTTAAATCTCTAGGTAGGCACAACTAAATAAATCCACACAGCTACCATGAACTATGTATACACAGGTAAACTAAATATGGTTCAAATATGCTTAACTGAATTTTTAGAATATACAACATTTGATGTAATGTGCATGAAAAAACCTACAACTGATGCTTAGGTTGATTTTGGATGGGAGAGAAAATAAAAAATAAGAGAATATATGACATGGATGAAAACTGAAACCATATTTGCACAAATACAGAAATAACATCTCAAAATTTCAAAGGAAAATTCCCCTGAAATTTTGTTGAATTCTTGTTAGAACCCTTACAAAGTTAAAAACCAAAGGAATCATACAAATTTTTCAGAATCTCAGAGAGCTTATTTTACCATCAAGTATAATCTCCTTATACTGGGAACTTGACTTGTTCTATCGTTTCCTGGTGGATTTACCTCCAGTCAGAGTGGCTTCCTTGATTTCCCTTGCAACAAATGATTAGTATATACTGTGCTCGTCCTCTTGTTTTCAAAAGTAGCTAAACTGTCGAATTAGCTAACTTATTCTAATTCCAAGCAGATAAAAAGCCATCTTTTCTAAAACACCTTCAGTGAATGCCCCAATTCTCCTTATTCACTTCCTTCAGTAATGGCTTTGCTACCTTATATTTCACCTGTGGTCTAAATTGGTCTGTATTAGACTAAAATTATCTAATTTATACAGCCATCTCCCATATATTTATGAGGAAAATATTATATGCATGACACCATATTATCTCACCACTAGAAAATAGCTTTTAAAGTGATAAATTATTTTATTTTTGCTATTCCTTGTATGACAATTGACCCAGGATATTCTAAATAAACATGTTTACTGATTAAGAAATATTTATTCCATGCATATGAAAACATGCTCAGCATCACTATCCATCAGAGAGATGCAAAAACCACAATGAGATACCACTTCACACCGGTCAGAATGGCCATCATAAACAAAGCAACAAACAAGTGTTGGAGAGGATGTGGAGAAAAGGGGACCCTAGTGCACTGTTGGTGGGACTGTAGACTGGTACAACCACTATGGAAAACAGTATGGAACTTCTGCCATAAACTAAAAATGGAACTGCCTTTTGATCCAGTAATTCCACCACTGGGATTTTACCCTAAGAAACACAGAGCACCAATTCAAAAGAACCTATGCACCCCAATGCTCATAGCAGCATTATTTACAATAGACAAATGCTGCAAAAAGCCTAAGTGCCCATCAGTAAATGAAAGGATCAAAAAATGATAGTACATTAACACAGTAAAATACTATGCAGCAGAAAGAAAGAAGGAGCTCCTACCTTTTGCAACGGTATGGATGGAACTGGAGGGTATTATGCTAAGTGAAATAAGCCAGGCGGTGAAAGACAAATACCATATGATTTTATATTTAAGTGGAACCTAATCAACAAAACAAATGAGCAAGCAAAATATAACCAGAGACATGGAAATTAAGAACAAACTGACAGTAACCAGAGGGGAAGTGGGAGGGGATGATGGGGGTGGGGAAGCAGAAAGGGTTTTCTGGAACAACTATAAAGGACACATGGACAAAACCAAAGAGGGATAGGATCAAGGGTGGGAAGTGGGGATTACTGGGGTGGAGGGGAGTGGTGGGGGGAATGGAGACAACTGTACTTGAATAACAATAAAAATATGAAAATATAGAAATATTTAGTCTATGGGATTTATGGGTTTTGTGTCCGTAAATGATATTTTGATTTATAATACTTTAAAATTCCTTAAATGTGATCCAGATTCTTTCTGTGGAGAATGAGTATATGATGTCAAATTGCATCACTTGAAAATGTAGATTCTTCTCTGCTTCCATTCCTTCTTTTATACGATAACTTATTTTCAGAATATTCTATGAATAGCAGTTAGTATGTAGAGTGGTTAAGAGTATGATTTCTGCCAGCACAGACTTAGGTCAAAATCTACCTCCAACACTTACTAACTGTTTTGTCTTGGATATGTTACTTGGAGTCTATAGGGCTAATCTGTTGTTGTAATGGGATCAAAAGTATTGTTCACCTCACAGACCTGTTGTCAAGGTTAAAGGACTTTGCACCCCACTAGGCAAGTGAAAAGGACTCTGTGTGAAAGGTATAGCATTGTTTTCAAAAGCATCTTCTAGATTTTTCATATTACATTGCCAATTCTAAGTCATGTTTCATGACTCTTGTTCTAAATATCTTATTCTATTTATGTAGTAAAGGAAACTTCAGTGTGAGTTACATGTTATTTCAATTGAAAAAATACATATAATGAACCTGTATTACTGGCAGATCCAAAAGTCTTTAAACTGACATGGAGTTAACATTCTTTCAACATTCTGTTTGGGCCAGATCCTGATCTAGTCCTTTCACATGCATCATTAAAAAAAAACTTATTATTGACAATATTACAGATGTTCCCCATTTTCCCTCCCTATGCCCACCTTCACTAGCTTCTGCTCCTCTTCCCCTGTCCTTCACAACATTGATCCTATGACTATTATTTTCCCCATTTCACAGATGAGAAAAATAAAATTTGCAATAATATATAGTTATGAAATGGAAAGTGGGTTAGATCTTGAGGCACAAGGAAGGTTTGTTTTTAAAAGGTGGGGTACAATTCATTTTAAGTTAGTTTTTAAATTTATCTATTCTTAATATGATAGTTGATAATGTAATTTCTTTGTATAATTATTTCTTGCATACAGATGAAATGTTACAAATTAATAGTTAAATATACAGAGGGAATATTCATTCTTCTTAAAGTAGCAATATAGATGTCAATTAAATAGCAAATTATGTATACCTTTTGACTTATGTGCAAAGAAGAGAATTGCTACAGTATTAAAGAGTTTTTAAATACTGAGTACTCAGGTAATTAGGAAGCTGTCAAAGCTTGTTATGTTATCTTGTAGCAGCTGGTGTTCAGTATATTTCTTGCTATGCCTGTCTGAATGGGATGTGGTTAATATGCAGGTTCAGTCAACAAAGGTTCAAAGGGGACGATTTAATTATGACTCTGTAACTTCTTAATTTTCAATTATTTTGACATGGAGGGAACCACCCTTGAGAAAGGGCAATTAAAAGACATTTTCCACTCACATAATATTGCATATATAGACAAATTTGAACCAGAAATAATGTTTACTTGTTCATGTTTTTTGAGTGTTGCAGTAAGGCAAAAAAGTCTCCAGGGTGTGTGTGTGTGTGTGTGTGTGTGTGTGTGTGTGTGTTTAAAATATTAACATGGTAAATTAAAGACCAAATTTTCCTAAAGTTTAGTCCATGGAACATTAATACTAGCATTGTGGAATATTAACAGGTATGATTTTGAGAACACTTTTTATGAAAAATAAATTTGAGATATACTGGGTTAAATAAAGCTAAAGACGTATTTTTTTTCCTGCAAAATATCTGAGATCAAAGTATACAATAAATAATCAGGGGAGTTAGTATATAAAATAAACCAAATGACTTGACCAGAGGATCCTTACATTGTTTTCTACAATATAATACTTTGAAGCTAGAGTTCAATGGAATATTCTTTGGCTTCAAATAATGAGTAAAAATCCTAAACTCACAGTAAAATTACCCAGGAGCTGTAATTCTGACACTGACTTATTTATCATGAACAAGTCCATTGGTTCATTTATTCATTCATTTCCACTTAGATAAGTCACCTTAAACCTAATCATTTGAAGATTCTTCATTTGACCTACAAATCTTTTCTTTTTTTTGTTTGCTCAATCAATCACACTGAATAATACTATCACTCACCCAGTTGCTCAGGTCAAGAACCAAGGACACATCCTTAATTACTCTTTTTCTCTCACTTCCTGTCTATAAAATCTGAAGGTCAACTTTGGAGACAAATCTTAAATCTGACCACTCCCCGCGGTCTTCACTGCTATTACCCAAATCCTAACCATACTCATTTCTTGCCTGAAATATTGAGGCAGAATATTCAAAATGTTTTTCCTGCCTCAACTTTTATCCATCTTCTACAGAGCAGCCAGAGTGGTCTTCATAAAATAAAAACTAGCCCATGCCTATCCTAAGACTATTCTAGAGGTTTCACATAGCTCTCACACCATCACCAGAATAAATTTCTTTGTGAATGCAAATCTAACTATGAAGGACAAGCAGTAAATCTTCTAAGAAGTAGTACTACTGACTGTCTTGATGCCTTTTGGGCCAGGTAAATATTTTTTGAACCGGGGTAACTAAACCACCAATCATAACAGAAAACTTTGATATATTGGACAACATTAAAATGAAATTCTATTCATCAAAAGATATATTAAAAAAGTGAAAGTGCAGTCTATATAGTAGTATTGTATTAGCACATACACTAGACAGAGCAGTCATATCTACTGCTTATAAAAAATATACATAAACAACTATAAATCAGACAAAAATGGAAACAATCCAATAGAATGGGGGGCTAAATCATGAATGAGGAATCTTAAAAATATACTATGTTTTCACCACATCAGCAGTTATACACTTTTTTCAAGTTATATTTTATTGATTATGCCATCATAGTTTTCCTAATTTTTCCCCACGTCCCCCTCCACCCAGAAACCTACCCACCTCAGGAAATTCTTCCACCATTGTCTATGTCCATGAGCCATGAATATAAGTCCTTTGACTACTCCATTTCCTGTACCGTGCTTTACATCCCCATGGCTATTCTGTAACTACCTATTTGTACTTCTTAGTCCCCTCACCTCTTCACCCATTCCCCCACACCCCACTCCCATCTGGCAAACATCAAAACTCTCTGTATCAATGATCTACTCTCTGTATCTCTGTTCTTCTTGTTTACTTAGTTTGTTTTTTAGATTCTAATCTTTATAGATTTGTATTTTTGGCCATTTTATTGTTCATAGTTTTGATCTTTTTTTTTAAATGTGTCCTTTTAACATTTTATATAATAATGTCTGGGTGATGATGAGCTCCTTTAGTTTTTTTTCCTGGTAAGCTCTTTATCTGCCCTTCAGTTCTAAATGATATCTTTGCTGTATAGAGCAATCTTGGCTATAGGTCCCTGCTTTTCATAACTTTGAATATTTCTTGCCAATACTTTCTAGTCTGCAAAGTTTGTTTTGAGAAATCAGCTGAAATCTTATGGGAACTTCCCTGTAGGTAACCAACTGCTTTTCTCTTGCTACTTTTAACTTTCTCTCTTTATTGTTACCTTCTGGCTTTTTAATTATGTTGTGTCTTGGAGTGGGCCTCTTGGCATCCATCTTATTTGGGGCTCTCTGTGGTTCCTGGACTTTATGTTCATTTCCTTCACCAAATTAAGGAAGTTTTCTTTTATTATTTTTTTCAAATAGATTTTCAATCTTTTGATCTTTCTCTTCTCCCTCTGGCACCCCTATGATGTGAACGTTGGACCTCCTAAAGTCATCCTAGCTTATACTATCCTCACTTTTTTAAAATTTTTTTCTTCTTGTTGTTTTGATTGGTTGTTTTTTTTTTTTTTTTTGCTTCCTTATGTTTTGCTTTCAAATGATTGATTTGATTCTCAGCTTCATCTACTCTACTGTTGTTTCCCTGTAAATTGTTCTTTATTTCAATTAGTTTATTCTTCATTTTCTGTGACCGGATCTTTTTTATGCTGTTGAGGCCTTCACTAAGTTCCTTGAACATCTTTTAAACAATGTTTTGAACTCTGTATCTGATAGGTTGCTTATGTCCATTTTGTTTAGATCTTTTTCTGGAGTTTTGATCTGTTCTTTAATTTGGGCCATGTTTCATTGTCTCCTCATTGTGGCAGCCTCCCTGTGTTTGTTTTTATGTATTATGTAGAGCTTCTACATCTCTTGGGCTTGGTAGAGTGGTCTAATGTAGTAGGTGCCCTGTAGGGTCCAGTGGCACAGCCTCCCCTATCACCTAAGTTGGGTATTTGAGGTGCGCCTTTCTTGTGGGCTGAGTATATTCTCTTTTTGTAGCTGAGCCTTGGTTTCTGTTGGCAGATCAATGGAAGGGCAGTCAGCTGCAAGGATTGGCTGTGACCACTTATCACCACCCTCCACCCTCCATGGAGGACCAGCTATGCAGGGGCAGGGTGGTGGTGCTCCACCATGATCTGTAGCTATCCACAGGGTGCACCTGCCCTGGCATATTCCCTAGGTGATGCAGGCCAAGGTCAGCCCACACCTGACAAAACACAGGGTGTTTTGCCTGGGGCCACCTTTCCTGAGCTTAAAGCAGTCTGACATGGCTGTTACTAGTGCTAGGCTTGGAATTTCCAGGCGAAGCCAAGTTGTGAATCTAGGTTGGCTGTTGCTAGTGCCAGACCTGGGGCTCACTGAGGTCTGCTGCTGCTCGCTTGATAGAATTTACAAAGTTATTAAGCACGAGCCAAGATGAGCTATTCATATGGAATAGCAGCTTGGGTAGGCCTGTAAGTTGGGTGGAATGGGGTCTCTGGGGATCTCCAAGGTGAGTCAAATAGTGTTAGCCAGGTTGACGGAGTCACTGATATGGCACAAGCTTGCTGGCTCTGTGGAGGAAGGGGTTAGAAAAGGGACAGTGGCCTCTTCTCACCTTAATGAGAGACACTTCAGTCTCTCCCTGTATACCACTAGTGCCTTTCAAATTGGTACACTGGTGCTAGAGCTCCAAGAGAGTGAGTTTGATCAGGTAAGTCCATGTGCAGATTCTTTAAGAAGAACTCCTTCGGGCTCCAGAAGTTTCCTTCACTGACTCAATCCCCTCTGGTTTTTGCAGCCAGAAGTTTTGGGGACTTACCTTCCTGACACTGGAACCCTAGGTTGGGAGGCCTGGTGTGGGGTTGGGACTCCTTGTTCCTGAGATATTTTTCCTGAATATTTGTCCACCACACATGGGTGAGAGACCATCCCATTCTGCATTTGTACCCCTTTTATCAGTCTTGATGGATATGGTTTCTTTAATTTTGTAGTCATCAGATTTCTATTCAACTCAATTTCTGATGGTTCTGAGTGATGGTTCTTGTGTATTTTAGTTTTAACTTTGATGTGGTTGTGTGAAGAGGTGAGCCATATCTGCCTATGCTGCCATCTTGATATCCCCAGTTATAATCTTTTTGATAATTCACTGAAGTATGCATTTATGATATGTGGTTTATACTTAAACATATGTAAAATAAATTTACATATCCAAATATGTCAAGACATGAGGTAACATCTTTGGAGACTGAGGTAACTTGACCTAGTTTCAATACTTACTTATCTCTACAATGGTAAGAGATAAGTTACCTTTATCTTTATCTTTACAAAGCAAGTCATTTTTCTTGGAAAAGATAGGCATATTTCATTTTTTTTCCTTCAGGGTAGTACTAACAGAACATTTTTGAATAAGAATTGCATGATTATATAAAGCTCTAGCTCTCCATATCATGGAGCAGTCATTAATAAGTCACTGAATCTGCCCATACAGTAGCATTTAATATAGATGGAGGGGTTGCTGTTTTGTTTTGCATAAGATGAATAAACAAAGAATCAAAGAACAAGGGGCATTAATATTTTAAGTATGAGATTTCATTTGAGAAACAGGACAGGGATACATTAGCATTGAAAGCAGATAGGGAAAAATGTCTGGATGAGAAATGAAGAAGAGACATCATTAAAAATGTGGGCTAGGTAAGAATACAAATACAAAGAATTCTAGTCTCACTTGACAAACAGCCACATTAACTCAGTGCAAATGGTGACATATTCTTCCATGGGCCAATTCTCCAGCAAGCTGAGCCAATGAAATAGAAGTTTCCTGGACTCAATCTGCATTTTTATTTGCCTCATTTCTGCTTTTGCAGACTCCTTTAGATTCAGCACATATATGAGCCCAAGGATAGCTCCATCTTGGCAAAGCTGCTTTAAAAATAAATGCTCTTCTTGTGCCTGTGGCAAAGTCAGGGATCACATGTGGGCCTAGAACCATGTTCCACTTAACACTGTGACAGGTGAGCAGCAGCAAAGCAAGAGAATTATTACCACGAGGAGCATATTTTTCTATTCCTGCTAACTCTGAATTAGAAACAGTCAAGACCTCTCAGCCCTGCAGGAGAGAGGAGATCAGCCTGACCAGAGAGAAAGGTAATGGGAATTTAGAGCAAAGGAGCTTTCAGAACTTGAGGAAAGACCTTCACTAAAGCATTGGTTCCTGCAATGTCCAGTGAAAACTGATGTGCAATAAAAATAAACCAAAGGCCTCCACTCGTTTGAGGACTCTCAGAACTACAACAAAAGACAACAAAACCAAAACCCACCACCAAACAAAAATCTTCCAGACATGAGAAATGTGAAACAATCTAAAAATGTCCTTCATTCTAAGGAAACAGGCAAGTATAATTAGATTTCACAAATGGGCCTTGCTTCAGGGCAAGGTGGAAGGAGGGACAAATAGTTCTAATTGGAAGTGCAACACAGGCCAGAAAATATCCACTACAAATCATTTCCTCGAATATATTTTTAACACACTTAATATACATTTGGAAACATCAGAAGGGATCTCTAAAGCCTTTAGCAGTAAGGACAATGCAAAGCTGGGTGCTTGAGTCTGAGTGTGATAAGATAGTTAGCCAGGTGTCAAGTTTTAGATTTCAAAGAAAAAAGAGCAGTGCTTAATACTTCCTGTCCCATGAAGGCAGGGAAAAAACCTTGCCCCTGACTGTGATTTGCATTGCACAGTAACTTCAACTCCAAATGAAACTCATCTGTTTGCTCCTGGAGTAGGGTGGGGAGAGGCACAGCAAAGGGCAGAGCAGCTGCCACTAAAACAAAGCAGCTGGATTAGGTTTTCATAGTTAGCAGGTGATGAATGAAGGGCAGAGAGAAATCTGCTCTTTGTGTGATTGGGCCATGATGGGAGCCTCATTGGGCTGCTTTACAACATTTTGGCTGCTGTCAGCTTTTCTATTCATTACACATGGCACTTTTCAGGAAGGTGATTATTCAATTCTGAAGTAAGGAAAAATAAAACGAAAGTAAATGAACTGTGGGCTGAGACTTGGCAAATAGGGTCTCCACTTGGGGATGTGAAGCTCTGGGAATTATGAAAGCATAATTTAATTCTAAGCAGGAGATATAACTGTTTTCTGCCACTATTCTCTGCAGTGTAGTAGACTGCAGGGCCCTGCAATGCTGAGTGTAAAGGTCAGTAAGCCTCTATTTTAACCATAGAGCACTGAGGATGGCTCTGTTAAAAGCATGGTGCCAAGGGGCCCAGCTCTCCAAGTAGGATGATTTTCTCTGGTCTATCAACCCAATGAATAGAGAGCAATGTCCAATTTCCCTCACCATTTTGTTCTTCTTTTTCTCCTACCCTCTGGTAAGAGTTAACACTCAATGCCCTAATTGTTCGACATTACTGCAGCCTTGTGCTCATTCCTAGTCCCCTAAGACTCCACTGGGACAGCCCCAGGAATATGTCAGCCATGACCTATTCAGCTGCCCAAGTCCCATGGCCAGATAATATTATTCAGAAAATATTTGTTGAATGAAATTTAAAAGATGCTTTTTGTAATTCCCAACTTTCCCAGGCTTTCTGCCTTTTTCCCTTCAAGTTCTCCCTTATTCATCCTTCCTAGCATCTCTAAAATTTCTATTCCCTTTGTCCGCTCCTTGTGTGTTGAAGGTATTCAGCTTCTGGTAGCTCTTTTGCTCACTCCAAATATTCTCTTTCTGTGATCTCTTTCAAACTCAGACCAGCACCATGTATGACTAGAGATTCTCACATCCTTCTCTCTAGTCCAGGCCACAAGTCAGTGCCCAAAACTTCCTCTTGAATGGCTCATTGGAACATCAGACTCTTTCAGAAAATGGACTCATTAGCTCATCCCTCACACCACTCTAATACAGATTTATTATTTTTTTACTACCTATTTCAGCCATCTAAATTATAAAACTGGGCTTCATTTCTACAATTCAACATTTGGCTATTCCTACTTTATCTCTTTGCTCTCAGTTTATTGGTTGAAATATTTACTGCAAATCCCAGACATTGTATTATTTCACCTTGAGTCACAATATCATTATCATACTCAACAAAAATAATAACAAACCCTTAATATTATTTAGCAACCAGCCCATGTTCAATTTTCCCCCAGGGACTCAAATAATATCTTCATAGTTTTTTTCTTTTTTAAGTTTTATTTATTTATTTATTTTATTATTTTTATTCTATTACAGCTGTCCCAATTTTTCCCTTTTGCC
Source organism: Trachops cirrhosus (assembly GCA_028533065.1). NCBI lineage: Eukaryota > Metazoa > Chordata > Mammalia > Chiroptera > Phyllostomidae > Trachops > Trachops cirrhosus. The sequence goes on along the minus strand of CM052544.1, from coordinate 55,508,905 downwards.
CTCCTCTGCCAAGCCCACCCCCCACTTCCACAATCAATCTCCACATTGTTTTCCATATCCACTGGTCATTTATATGTTTTTTGACTGATCCTTTCCCCTTCTTTCCACAATTCCCCTCTCTCCCATCCCCTCTGGTAGTTTTCACTCTATTCCATATTTCCATGTCTTTGGTTCTATTTTTCTCATTAGTTTATTTTGTTCATTAGAGTCCTCTTATAAGTGAGATCATATGGTATTTGTCTTTCACTGACTGTCTTATTTCACTTAGTGTAATAGTTGCCAGTTACATCCATGCTGTTGCAAAAGGTAAGAATTCCTTCTCTCTTTCAGCTGCCTAGCATTTCATTATATAAATGTACCACAGTTTTTAAAATCAGGGCCCAGCCCTGGCTGGGTGGTTCCATTGGTTGGAATGTCATCCTATACACCAAAAAATTTCTGGTTCAATCCCTGGCCGGGGCACATATCTAGACTGTGAGTTCCATCCCTAGTTGGCATGCATATAGGAAGTAATCAATTGATGTTTCTCCCTCACACTGATGTTTCTCTCTCTCTCCCTCTCTTACTCTCTTCCCCCTCTATCTCAAGTCAATAAACATATCCTTAGGTGACTATTAAAAGAAAAAATATCAGAGTCCAAGGAACATTCACATAGTTTACATTTGACTGGTATGTCTATTAAATAATTCTTATTCTGTCACAGTTACCCCTTACTCCCTTTTTTGATGCCACACATTTGTTAAAGAAACTGGGTATTCAGAAGGTTTTCATATAAAATTACTAATTTTTGTGACATAACATACAAATAAATCTATTCCAATAAATATATAGTTTATTTGGAATTTTTGAGGTATACTGTAGATATAATAAAATCTCCAAATCTATAAAGCACATTTTCATGCCTTTTACCTATATATACATAATGTTGACCCCATCCAGATCAATATTAACATTTCCATCCCCAGAAAGTTCCCTGTACCTCTTCCCAGACATTAGCTAGAAGAAAACATTATTCTGACTGCCATCAGCATAGCTTATTTTTGCCTATTGTGCTTTATATTAATGAAATTGTGTAATATAACTTGGTACAAGGAAGTCTCTTCTGTACCTTGCTTCTTTCACTCCACATAATGTTTTTGAGTTTTGCCCATGTTGTTCAGTTTATTTATAGTTTGTTCTTTCCTATTACTGTGTAGTTTGCTATCATATGAACATAGTACAATTCATTTACCCATACTTATAATGATGGACATCTGAATAGTTTCCAATTTTGACTATTGTGAATAAGGCATATATTTTGTTAAAGACTGTTAGTTTATCAAAGTGGCTTACCTTTTTATTTTTATCAGCAAAGTATGAGAGTTCTAGTTATCCCATATCCTTACCAACAAATAATATTATTAATCTTTTAAATTTTGGTCATTCTGAAGAATGTTCAATGCTTGATGGATATACAGTGATAGCATTTACTTTTCATTCCTGAAGCTCTGAAAAAAATTAAGAATAACCAAACAATTCAAAAAGGGAAAAACTCAAACCTCATCTAATTCTTTCCTCCTTCAGAATTCTTTGTCAAAGTGGGCATCTATGCAGATCCAACATCAAAAGCCTAATGTCAGCCTGGTCAGTTGTAAATAACATCACACGACATAGCAGAGTTTCTCCCAGGAAAATCTCTGGTCTTGACTTCTGGTTAAAGTCAATGTTAGCTCTCTACCTAATTTGACAAGATGTGAAAACTACACACCGTTTATCCAAGAGGAGTAAACTAATCAATGAATATTTCACAACTAATGCAACTACATAACAAATAAAAGCTCTAGTATATGCCAGATAAGAGAGGAACCCAGTTTATGCACTGTAAGCTCAAAGTTGAAGTTCTTTTTCATGAGTCATGTGATCAATGGTTTAGCCATACCAGACCTAGAATCAATTGACCTGAATTTATTATACTTCAGAGAGTCCCACTGACAAAATAAAATTATTGTACACATTGGGAAAATACTTGACTCACTAGAAAATGAAGGCCAACAATTCTCCTGTTCACAGATGAGATGTTTTGGGAACATTCTTCCCAGACATGATTTCATGATGACACTCATAATAGATGGTGCTCAGGTTGTGGATTCCATAAGCTTGTTTTAACTATAGCCCCCTTCCTCACACTCAAGAGAGCACTTCAGAACTCAGGGTGGTTAAAACAAAATAATTTAGGCCCTGGCCAGATGGCTCAGTTGGTTGGAGCACTGTCCTGCACTAAAAGTTTGCAGGATAGATCTCTCCCTTTCTGCTCCCTTCCTCTCTCTCTAAAATCAATAAACATATCCTAAGGTGAAGATTAAAGAAAAAAGCAAAATTATTTAGAGAAACATAAACATTCTCAATTTTGTATTAAGAAGTGAGTCCTTCACAAATGGCCAGCTTGTAACTGCTATATGAGATTATTTTTTGTGACACATCCATAATTTCTGTGATAATGAGACTCCTATATGGATTTTAAGTGAGCAAACATGAATCCTTTGAGGATAAGCTAAAGAAGAGAGAATAGAGTTGGACTTCTTAGGTTTAAATCCCAGCTATTTTTAATTACCTGTTAGATGTCGCCTAACTTAGTTAAACTTTCTAAGTCACAGATTTCTCACCTTGTAAAATGAAGATGACAGTCATTGCTAATTTATAGGGCTGTGGTGAAGAGATAACATACATAACATGCTTAGAGTACTTAGTGTTAAATGTGATGAGTATTTCACTTAGCACAACTTCTCAAGATCCATCCATGTTAGACAGAAAAAATTAAGAGCCCTATGATTTCACTCTTATGTGGGATATAAAGCTGAAATCAACAAGTGAACAAATAAGAAAAACAAACAAACAGTAACTCTTAATCTACAAACTACAGTATATGGGTTACCAGAGAGAAGAGGAAGGGAGTAAGGGTAAAGGAAGTCAAATATATGATGACAGAAGGGCTTTAGGTGGTGGGAACACAATACACTATAAAGATGATGTGTTATAGAATTGTACACATGAAACCTATATAATCTTATTAACCAATATCACTTCAATAAATTTAATTTAAAAGAAACGAAGGAAGGAAGGAAGGAAGGAAGGAAGGAAGGAAGGAAGGAAGGAAGGAAGGAAGGAAGGAAGGAAAGGAAAAAGGGAGGAGGGAGAAAGGGAAAATTTTAAAATATGACATGTAAGAAAATGGAAGATAGGCAAAAACAATTAGGGAAATAAGAAGAAAAAACTGATATAACATGTCAGTGTACACTGTTAAGAAACAGCAAACTTCAGCATTAAAAAGGCAGCCCATGCATTGAAAACACCCTTAAAATAGTTATATTACCCTGATGGACAAATGTGTGTCTAGAATAATTTTGATGAGAAGAAAATGAGTAATGTCAGACATGGTCACAAGGCCTCATAGCATACTAGTGTCAGAAGAGATTTCTTCTGTAAATATGGAAGATACCCCTACCTTTGCTTTAGATTACATCAGGAGAGGCAGCACCATCTACCCTCTATGAGAATGGGTGCTAGAACTGAGAAATAAGGCATTAAATCCCAATTCTACCATTTACTGGTAGTGTAGACTTGGGCAAGCCAAAGAACTATTCCTGATCCTCAGTTTTCTCATCTGTAAAATAGGGATTAATAACCATAATTGCCCTATAAGGTAGTTGAAAGGATTATGCATAAATATGCACAAAGTATTCAGAACAGTGACTGATTCAGGTAAGTTCTCAGTCCATTTTGTTATGATCATCACCATCAGGAAGAGGAACAGAGAGCAAAGTGATTTCACTCTCTTGTGGGGATCAGAAATAATATTGATAATTTATTCTAATTGAATTCTAAGAGATAGAATAATGGTGCTACAAGTGCATTCACTCTTTTACTTTCCCGAGTAATATAAAAACTTCCCATGGAAGAGCAATACCAATTTATCTATTCCAACAGAGGAATAATATCAAATAGAGGATCACCATGCTTTTAACTGAGTTTTAGACTTTGTGAACAATAACCCATATGGTTGAAGATTCAGAATATAAACTCTGAGTTGGTTGAAATTCACCTTTATCACTCTTGTGCTGTAAGTAAATAGAATTAAGTATCAAAAATTACATTCTCCTGATCTTCCTTTTCCAACAACAGCTATACATTTCATTAGTATGGTTAATGTAGAAAATGATGCCCAGACAAATGAAAACATCTTAAATAACAGATTCTGGGGCTTGATGTTGCAAGATGTTTCTAGAATTTCTGATTTGAAAAACACTAAAATACAATCTTAATACGATGTATAGGTAATATCAAGGGTAAAATGGTGTAGTGGCAAAAGCACTAGTTAGAAAATAAGGGTTTTATATTCATAACATCATTTATTTTTTTGTGCAACTTTAAGTTGTTTTGTAATGTATAAGGCTGCCAGTTTCCTTAAGCCTCAATTTACTCACCTGTAAAACCTCAAATAAAACATTCATTATGCCTATCATATGGGGCTGTTGTAAGAATTCAAGTGAATAATAAATATAAACTTTAAAATGCTAACATTTTATAAAATATTTTATTAGAAAGTATATGAGTGTCTTGTTCTGTATAATAGCACAAAAGACTAAGAGGTAAGTTGCATAAGAGCATGAAAATATTTCTAAGTGTCCCACTGTGCAGCAGGGAATGGCGACACATGGTCCACTCCTTTCAAAGTGGAGGGAAGGGTCTTTAATGATGTGAGCCTGCCAGCTTCCACCTATGCATCCCTTTAACCAGATAATATACTGCTTAAAAACCACTCTTTACCACCTGAGAAATTTCCAAATTCACTTACCAGGGTCTATTCATCAAGGTATAGAATGTTAAGACTGCTTAACAGTAAACCACAAAATAGGGCAGAAGAAATGCCACTAGCTTTGTAACTTAGAAAGAGAGATTGCTAGCTAGCATTGTTAAAGGGATCGATGGAATTGAAAGAGTGCAGTGTGGTGAGCAGAGTATTGACCATTGAAAAGAGTGATGGACAATTACAGTCTTGGTCCAATATCAGTGTTATAAAGGTCGCTACTGAAAAATGTCTCAGTTCCCCCTTTTAAAAGTCCTTAATGCTTGATTACATTTCTTCTTCCTCTTCATTATTCTGTTTTCTCAAGTGGTTCTTTCAGAATCTTAATGACAATGAATAGCACCATCCAGCAGGCGGTAAACATATCACTTACATTATTAACATTTTGTGATTTTCACAACCTGTATGAAAACTATACAGAATGTTATTTTAGAAAAAACAATAATGCTGTGCAAGACTGCATTAAGTTGGCACATTACTTAAAATGCAAACACTAAGTTGTACATCATTAAGGCTACAAAAAGAAATTCCCCCCAAAAATGAAGAAAGTTATAGTTCTCTAGGTGGTGTTCATTTCCTCAGTGTTGTTAGTACTGTGCAATGAACATGTTGTGTTATACTTACAAACCTAGCTAATAATTGGGAATAAAACCCAGGTACAAACCCCATATTATAACTTAATGTTACTTGGAAAACATCACCTTGCTATTTATGTGCTTTTGTGAGATTGTTTTCAAATGAGAGGTTTTTTATTAAGTAAATGTTTTGAATTTAACTTCCCAAAAGGAGGAAACACAAAAGAAATGAATATATTATTTCTGACTTCTTATAGGTATTGATGTTTTAATATCTGTATGTTTTTAACCAGTGTATCAGGTCCAGAGAAATAGGATCATCTCTGAGTCAACTAATGATTTATTTCTGCATGGCACACAGCAGCCAGCATAGTCATATAAAAGGTCAGTACAAATGCCTGTGTCTAAGTAAGGAGGGTATTTTGGGGAGGGATGAGGAGAGTCCAAGAAAGAGTACCTGTGCATTACATCCATGGCATGCAAACTAGTGACTCCAACACTTACTTACTGATTGACACAGAGTTGTCTGAAAAATAGTGTTTCCCAGACCCCACTCATAACTCAGTGAATTAGAATTTCTCAATATAGAATCATGAAATCTAATTTTCAAGAAAATCTCTTAGTTGAGTATTTTACAGGTAGTCAGGTCTAGAGTGTAGAGTGACATTTATAAATCTTTGCAACCAAGGAAGGTCTAGTTTCTAGATCATACATGGCCAATTGATTTCACTTCACAAGCCATCTTTTGAAGTGACCATGAGGGACCTAGATACTCAGATTTAGTCTCTGGGCAAGCAGTATCACCTAGAAGCTTGTTAGAAAACCTGAATCTTGGTCTCTAAAGCAGACCTATCAATCAAAATCTGCATTTCAACATGATCCCCAGTGATCATATGCATGCTAACATTTGGAAGCAATGTTAACAAAGTATGACATGTAGACAGACACCACCAGCATCACCTGCCAGCTTGTTAGAAACACAGAATATTAAGTGCCATCTCAGACCCACTGAATGAGAAAGAATTTACATAGGAGGATTTAAGAATGTGTTTTTAGCTCTCTAGGTGATGTTTGGCATGATACAGTTCAAGAACTAGTGGTCTAAAACACTTGCTAAAAAGAGTTGTACAGATACACCCAAGCTTACTGAAAAATGATGTATTGATCAATGACTAGTATCTACCAAGGTACAGAAGGGGAAATGTGATGAGATTCATCCAGGTATTCCTTATCTCTGCTCTAGGTAGAAAAAATAATTAATGGAGATGAAGCTTTAACCCCAAATACATAGGATTTTGGAAGAAATCAAAATTGATTCTAGAACAGGAATTTAAAAAATGAACAATCAAAAAAGAAAACCAATGAATTGATTTTTTTCTCCTCCTTTCTCCTTTGATAAACTACTTTAAAAAATAGAGTAAAGCTCTAATAAAACTCAACATGCAAGATAAGTATTAGGGGATGACAGGAAAAATAAGAAAGAAATTCACCTCATGTGGATAAAACAATTGTAGCAATATATTGGTAATTATTGAAGCTGGATGATGGCTAATGGGAATTTATTACAATATTCATTCTACTCTTGAGTTTGTGAAATTCTTTATAACAAGTGTAAAAATAAATCCATCCAGAGGTACATCATTGTCTATGTAGTTAGAAAACATCAAAAGATTGATAATAGCCATTGTTGATAAAAGTGGAAAAAGAAGATTCTCATACACTCTGGGTGAGAGTGTAAATGATTATGACCTTTTAATAGCAATTTGACTATTGTCAAACTATTAAAAACTATTAAAAGGTTTTTAAATGTGTCACATATATTGATCCAATAATTCTATTTCTAGAAAGTTTATCTCCAGAAAAAGTCACCCATTTGTGTATGGATATAGTACAAAGCTGTACATTGTGGCTTTATTTATAAACACAACAATTTGGAGAGTCTATGTATGTATTAAAATGGGACAGTTTAATAAATATAATATGCTCATAGTATGGTTTATTGAACAATTATTATTTATAAAATGTATTATTATAACTTTATTATTTCTGAGTGACACGTCTAAATATTGACCTTGAAGGGCATCAATGATATATTGATGAGAAGAGGAAAATGTGTATTACCCTTTTAATGGAAAGAAAAAAACAATCTTAATGCTTATATGTGTGGCTCTCTTTGTATGTACATAGGCAAGCATCTGGGAATCTAATACTAAATGGCTAATGGTTAATAGTTACCTTGGGGAAAGATTATGTTTACTTTTGGAAAGATGTCTACTATTGGGAACCATCCTGCCTGGTTTCAGGAGCTGTAACACTGCTGACAGGTGAAAAGGCCCCACAGGTGGGGGGCCTTGGGACCATAAGCCACTAAGGACACAAAACTTATCTTCTCCCCTTTACTTCACCCTGCTTGGCCCCTGGAGGATGGCTGGTTAGTCAATGGCGGGTAAGATTCCTCAAGACAAGAACAACCTAAGACAGGCACAGTTGTGAAGAGGCCATCAGGGAAGGGGTTAGGGGATTATGGAGAAAGGACAAAAAAGCCTTATCCCTCGGCTTTATCATAGCCTGAGTCCTCATTATATCTGTAAAAAGTCTCCTAATCTCTTGGCTGCCTTTATTCCCCTGCCTGATTCAGGCTTGAAACAATGCTGAAGAGGGGTGCAGCCCTGTGCCACAACTGGCAGTTCCCGGCAGGGGGTGGTCAGGCCTAAGAAAGAATGCATAAAGTCCTGTGAAACCTGCTTTGCTAAGAATGTCCTCAATTTAAATGTTAGGGGACCAATCACAAACTAAGTTTGTTTCCCAAGGTTTTAAAGATGACTGGTGTCACCCTGTCTACCAGACCCTGACTCAAAAGGACCCTTGTGATCACAGAAATGTTATCTGTAAACCATACCTCCTTTCTTTAACATGTGTCCCTATGCAAGATAAACTTAATAAAAGCCCATTGAGAGAGAAGCTAAATATCTTTCTTCTCTGAGAGACTGGTCAGCCTTTCCTCCCCAAGCAGATCATGTCTTGGTAGACTTATTCTCATCTGCAGCGGCCAGGGGGAGCTCTGTAGGTGGCGCTCCCCACACCACAGTCTACCACTTTTAATTTTGTACAATTTTGCACCATTTTCAACTTTTGTATCTTCATACATGTGACAGTTACAGCCAATGAGACATAAGTGGGTGTCACTGGGAAAGCTCTCTAAGTTCTAAGAAAGGTTGTTTACAGGGTCACATTCAGGTGGTGTCTGCCTTTGCTCTTTCTCCTTTCCGCACCTCTTCCATTTCTGAATGTGGGTGAGGAATTCCTTAAGGAGCAGCTGTTCTGTAAGCACTGTGCCAATGGATCCGTGCTTAGAACTGGCACAATAGAAAGCAAGAAGGAGCCAGTGAAAGTATGAATTCACTGCATAGGCCATGAATGTTTCTCTTTCAAACTTCTTGTTATATAAATAGATAAAGCCATTACTTTAAGTTAATATTTTTTGAGAGTTTTGTCATTCACAGCCAAACTATTCATGGCCAAAGCATTATTCAACTCTCCAGGTGTTGAGGTACAGCTGGTGGTACATACATAGTAATATAAATGCAATCAGGTCTCATCTGCAGAGGCAGCTTGTAGACCTGGTCCATCATGAATCCTCAGCCCTAGTACAGTGCCTGGCACATCTTTTAATGGTGAGAAAATAAATAGGAGGATTATGGATGATTTTAATTTTCTTTTATGTACTTGCCTATATTATCTGACTATTTAAAATCAGAGCAAAAAACAAAGGTATTTTTAAAAATTATTAAAACTGTTTAGGAACACTGTGTGATATGGCTGAATGTCAAAGTAGAACTATATTACTCCACAGATTTCAACATTGCAAATAAAATACTTTTCTCCTTCTCCTTCCCTCTAAAAAACTACTTAAAAATCGAATAAAATTCTGATAAAACTCAATATATAAGACAAGTATTAGTCTGATCACCCATCAGGATGATAAAGGAGGCTTACTTCACAATTATATTACATATTTATAAAGAAAAATTTTGAAAGCAGTTTCTTTTACATTGATGGATATCTCAACACTAACCATAAAAATAATAAAAAATTAAGCATTTTTGTTTTGCTGCTGCTAAGAATGCATGTATGATGTACAGTATTTCAGTCCAGGGGACACATTTATCATACCTCTCAGGAAAACTTTCCACTAAAATCAACTGAAACCCCTCTGGGTGATGCAACTTCCACAACATTTTAGAAAGTGTCATGGCATGAATACTATTATACTGGTGATCTCAAAACTAAGCCATATGGCAATATCTTGGGCATTATGTGTTGTTACCACTGAAGAGATGCCACTAGTATCTAGTGGGCAGGGGTTAGCAATGCTGCTCAGCAATGCACAGGACAGTCCCCTTGGCAAAGAATTATTTGGCGAAAAATACTAATAGTGCTGAGGTTGAGAAACCCCTGCTTTACATGACCTTTTTTCTCTGGTAATTTAGGCTGTAACTACCCCTTTAAGTAATTTGACTGCTTTGACTTTCTGGATCTCTAAATTCCAGTGAACCATTTCCTTCTTTCTGTTCATTAAACAAACAGTGTGGTCCTGTCTCCCGTGCTTCACACCATTTATTCAGTGTTGGAAATGCCCTGTCTTCAAATCTCTTCTTTTGGTGGATCTTCTGTGCCATTCCAATCTCTGCTCAAAGTCACCCCCTCCCTCAGAGAGGACATTCTTGATCATCCTGGCTATTGTCTTCTCCAAGCTTTCTCTATATCATTGTCCTGCTTCACATTCCTTATCTGAAATTATCTTGTTTACTTGTTTAGTGTTTGTCTTTACAATAATGACTTTTTATGATTTTTGAAAAAAAGTCCCATAGTTCTTCAAGGCCTTGGATGAGGCAACTTCTGAGGATGTGGGCTGTCTTGTTGAAGTCTGCCTTTCCTTCTCTCCTCTTTCTAGCCACACTGGTCTTCTTCTGTTTCTTCATCATGACATGCTGTCTCTGAGCCTTTGGACTCTTCCCTCTGTCTAAAACTCTCTCTGTCCACATCCTGACTAATAACTATTCACCTATCACCAGTTATCTTTAAATACAACTTCTTCCCTGTCCACTTAGGTTGCTCACTGTGTTTCTCTTCAAAATTATTTATCCAGTTTAGTGATTGGCTTACTTGGTCTATCTTTTCTCTTGGCTGTATGCCCTGCAAAGGCAGGGCATCAATCTTCCAGATCCCTTCTGTCATCCCAGGCCTTGCTTTAACATTCACTTACTGCATCCCTCAGAACTGAAACTGTTTTTTTAAATGAAAATTTAGTAAAATCTTTAATAACACTTTTGTCTGCTTTTCTCAAGAAATATTAACTTTACAGACCCATCTCTACTGTGCAGCTGCAAATTGTGTATGGTTTAAATATAAACTTTTCAACAATAACAAAAATGCGAACAAGGTCCTTTGCTAATAGAATCATTTCTGGAGACTATAACTAAACAAGAAAAAGAAGCGAAAAAATGAAAAAGCATGCACAAGCAGTCATAATCTGGCTAATCTCATTAAAGTGAAAGAAGCCCACAATCAAAATTCTGACTGAGGTTGGGGACACACTCCCACAGCCCCACAGCTTTCAAGTTGAACAAGCTACAAACATCAAACCCCTCATTACTTTTGTGAGGCCCTGATGAAAGGATTTATGGATTGTGTAACCACATATTCCCCTAAAGACCTCTCAGTGGAAAATATCACTTCCCACAGCAATCCAGGCAAACTCCTGTAGTAGCCAAAGCAGGTGGGGTCTTCTCTTTGAGGATATTAGCTGTAGAAAAAAATTTTCAAACCACACTCTGAAGCTTGTGTTGATGGGCTGACACTGGATCTGCAGAAAGAAATGAACTTTGGCATTTTCTTGCATGAATTGCATAGAGGCATCCCCACACTGTTGTTCCTCTGTTACTTCTTTTTTTTTTAATAAAAATCTGGACACCAGAAAGACAAATATTGAAGAAAGTTTGGAGAATTTTCTCTTTTGAATCCCTCATTTAATAACTTTTATCCTATTTCTTTTTAATATTTGGAACTTCTTCATGAAGAACATCATCCTAAATACCCCAGAGTAAAACTTAACATTCATAATTTGGATTTAGGAAATTTATAGTCTGGATTTGAAATTGGAATTGTGTTTATGTACCTGACTGAGTAGACCATTTTGAAGCCATTCTGAATGTAAAATAGAGATAATACCATTTCAAGGCCAGCCAACTCCCACAGTTCTCAGTAAACCCTACAATAACTTTTTTCCCATTAATATTCCCACATTTCTGCCTTGTGGAATGAGCTGGGAAAATGGTCAGAGCATCCTACCCAAGCCAGTGGAATGGACTGAAAGGTTGATCTGGATCTGGGATATTTATAAACTAGACTAAAATCTTAATCCAGGAAAGTCTTTAGAGATTATATTCTACCAACTCATGTTACAGTAAAATTGAGTCTCAGAGTGGGAATAAATGTAAGCAAATCACACAGACAACCATAAGGCTAAAACATTTTTCCTGTGCATTACACTGTTACCACTAGTTTAGCCCACCAGCATTACTTCTCTGGTTGTTCTAGTAGCTTTCTAGTTGGTTTCCCTGCTTCCACTTTTATATTCTCCAATCTGTTTCTCCATTGTAGCAAGAGTGGTTTTATATTATAACTTACATCACTCTAATCCCTTGCAATAGTGTATAAAGGCATAAAGAAAATAATGCAAACTCTTGACAACAATATAAAATCATGCAAGATCTGGCTCCTTTCTTTCTCCAATATCATATCACATTACTTTGTCCCGCTCAATATGCTTCAGCTATACTGTTGTTCAGTTCTTCAAATATATTCATATCTCACTTACACCAGGGCATTTGCACTTGCTCCCCCTCTGTTTGAAATGCTCCTCTTCTCTCCTGTGCATGATCAAATTCTTTGCACTCTATAACTTAGCTCAAGTGTCTAATTACTTAAGTATCTGATTACATTAATTACTTTCCTTAGAGTCCTTGCTATATGAAAACCAGACTGCCTGTATTAGTACTATTTCTGTTTCTCTTGCTTTCTTTCCTTCATAATATATAGCAGATTATAATTATTTTTGTGATACAATTTTACTCCCTTTCCCCTGTTAAAATATAACCCCTGTCCTAGAACACAGCAAGGGAAAGAGTAGACTCCCTGTTCATCCTTGCAGAATAAAAGAATAAATGTGACTTGAATCCAAAGCTCCAGCCTCCATATCAAATGCATATCCAACTGTATGAAGATGAAGGTATTAAAATGTAATTTTGATATTTTAGTTCCAGCCACTACCAAATTATTGGTTAGCTTAACATAAAGTTTAGCTTTATTTCAAAAACATTCAGCATGTTCTAATAGTACATAATAATTAATACTACCAAAATGTTTTACTGAGAGACTTAGACTTTTAAAGTCTGAAAGTATCCTAGAGATCTCATTGGAATCTTATTTAATAAATGAAGAAACTACTGCCAGGACAGATGAATTAATGACAAGTATCACAAAAACTGCTTACTCTCATACCTAACATGTAGTCTTGTTTTTTTAATCCAGTTTTCTATAAATAGAATAAAAGTACCATTTTTCCTAACTTGCATTGAATTCTTACATCCCATTTACTGCATTTGCTCCATATACCAAGTAGCCATGCACTCATGCACCACTAGTTGTTTGTGCCTTCATAATATGCCAGGCCCCATATATTACAAGTTTTAGGGGTTTTATCTTACTTTGTCCTAACTCCTCATGCTTTAGGTAACTTTGTCATAGTCACCAAAGGGATAAGAAATAAGATTTAGCAAATGAAGCTGGTCCCCCAGGTAAGAAATGGCCAGACACAAGTACAACCTGAGGGCAAATTGGTGCTAAAGTAGACAGTTTTAAAGCCCCTATTCTCTGCCTTATTAATGGTGCTCCCACAGAAGTGATGTGGTTTTTCACACTATTGTGCTTTATTACAAAAAAAGCAACTTTTCACTCAGAATAAGGCTCTTTTTATGTAAAGTGATTTTTATCTTTGACAGAAAGCAACTGCAATATAAAGTCATATTTTACTCTGTTCTAGGTTGGATCTTCCTATACATCTCCATAAGTCAATAGGATTGGGGAGAGAGAGTTTTTCCCTGAGCATCTATTTATAGTTATATAGTACAAATTGCTGTGTACTTGAAAATCACTTACCCACATTCCAATCATTTAAGAAACACCCCCTGGCTGTTTCTTAACCCACATCCCCATTTCTGAGGTGAGTGGGTTATTCTACATATTTAAAGAGTATATATGTATGTATGTGTGTGTATATACACACACATAAGTGTGTGAGTAAAATCTAATATGGAAAGTGACAGACAAGATACAGGTAGTTGTTATCTAAATGTTTCCCCACCCCATCTTCTAAACTATTAACTATTTGGAAGCTATAAATTATTTGCCTAAAACCCCTTATTTCTGACAGACATTTGGGAAAGCTGCTCATCCTCTGTGTTGTGAAACCTTGTACTCTTTGACTCATGTCCAGTTTTTTAAAGGAATAGATCATCTTTATTTCCTTTTGGGTCTTAAAAATATCAATTGTTTTTCCTACCCACATTTTATTCTTCTTTGAACAACCACCCAATTCTACTAGGAAATTATCTCTGCTGCCTTTTCAGTTATGTGGTCTGCATAGCTCCAGACCTGGCCAATTAGAGGCAGACAGTTCCATTCCTGGACCACATATTTAGCTCAGGGTTGAGCAAGTGATGAGATAAGGCCTATGAAATTTGATGTCAGGACTTCTGTGGATCCATCTGGGAAGCAGGAGTTCTGCATTTCACTGGAACTTTATGACACAGTGGAAAATAGACCTGGAGTGTCTAGAGGCCATCCTTGCTACCAATTCAGAAAAAAGCAACAGCAAGGCGTGAAAAGGGCGAGAAAGAGAAGAAGAGGGGATTGAGTGGGGGGAATACAATATGATTTTGATTCCTCCAAACTGTCATGTCCCAAACCATCTACATCCTTGCAAACTTCAGTTCTTTAATGCAATTTCTGCTCCCTCCTCCTTTTCTTTTGGGCTTGGTGATTTTGTTTGGATTTCTATCATTTCAACAAAAAATCTAGATTAATATAGATTGAACATCAATGTTTTTAAGAAGTCTTTGATAGAAATAATACATTCAGTTCACTTTTCATCACTTTGTGAGCTCATTTTATAAAAAATTCATATATGTTAAATGGCTCCCATGTGTTTGTTTCCCTAATAAACTGTAAACTGAGGGTTGATTTTCCTCTACTGTTAAGTCCATACTATGTCCTGTAACTGTTGGTGCATTAGTCTACCAAACCTCCCAGGAAATAAAGTTACTTTTGAACTACCCCCGATGCTTTTCTCTGATAGAGGCTCCAGGCTAAGAGGAAGGATACTTTGGGTTGAGAGAGCTTTTCACAGTCCCAGGTTATACTTTTGTGCCTGGACCACAGATACCTGCACCTCTTGGAAAATCCTTTGTACCTGGAGCAATCAAATTCAAAAGGGTTGTATTGACAGGGGAATCAATGCTACATAGAAACAACAAAGGACTTTGGAATACATTGAAATTTATCTATTGGTCTATATAAGATAACTAAATATTTTCTAATTCCAAGTATAGGCAATTCAAGAATTTTGGGAATGTTTTCTTACCCTATTACTGGACACAAATATGCCAAATGTGATAAGGATCACCTCAAAATATTACAGCTCACATTTCTAACTCCCAACCATATTCTGATGCTTGCTAGCCCTTCACTGAGGCTCTTTCACAACCCCATTAGGTAATTACTATTTTTATTCCCATTACAGACAGGGGTTTAGAGAGTTTAAGAAGGTGATAGAGCAGAGACTCAAATCCACTTCTGCCTGAATATAGAAGTTGTAGCCACTTCCATTCTGCATCACAACAGAAGGGATTTGGGTGTGGCTCCTTGCAGCCTGCCTTTCAGCAGTGGGGAAAGTGTCACAGCCTTCCCAGTGTTGGCATGGGGATTATTTCGTCAAATGAAAATCTGAGCAACAGGTTCCAGCAGTGGTCTAACAATACTAGAAATGAGTGGACCATTGTCTTGAGACTTCTCAAAGCATGGTCCTTGAGTTAGAATCATCATCATCTCCTGGAGCATTGATAGAAAAGCACAACCCCAGGTCTCACCATGGGATTGTTGAATCTATATTTCAGTAAGACCCCCAAGCAATGCAGATGGACATTCAATTATGGGATATACTGATCTGGAACCAGCTCTCAAACCCTGGTCCTTGGACAGAACCATTCTCATCAATGAGAACATATTATAGAAGTGGAAAAAGGGAAGGAGAGAGGGTAGGAAGAGTGGGGTAAGGAAGGCAAAGGAGGGAGAAATATCCATATCTGCATTAGCTGGAAACTATTACATGCCTGATGTAATGATATTAGAATTAATGTTAGTTCAGTCAGGCAAGATAGCTTAGTGTAATGAGTTAGTGTCAGCCTCTCTGAACGTTTATATCTTTTTTAATTATCATTATTACCCAGCTGACTTGTTTCTTTCTAAGAGCACGAGAGTGCAGAGAGCATGTGAGCTAAGCAGCATCAGCAGCCCCCACAGCACACACATAATGAGAGCAGAGTGAAATGTCAATCAGGCAAGAAGTGGATATTTTTAGGTTTCTGGAAGAAAACCAAAGGGCTTTACTTGCTTGACCTTCTTCTCCCAGTGTCAGGTGCCTGGCCTCTCCCCAGTGTTCATCCATTCTTTTTTTTATCCCTTTCACCTTTCATTTCCTTTGCTATATTTTCTCCTTGAGATGGTGGGGGATGATGATAACACCCATTTAGAAGAGGTCAAGGTGTACAGAAGGAAATATCTCAAGGACTTTAATATTTAGCTGACAGTTGAACTGTCCCCTTCCCCACCCCTACACACTTCTCAGTACTCACAGTACATTGCATCATGAGGGCTAAACATTTTTGATATCTGGTTTGGATCTGCTAAACCTTAAAATGTCAAAGTTTAGGCAACAGCTTAAAATATATTTCTTTGTGGACTGAAATGGTGCTGTCTCTCCTTATTTTCTTATAACATGTCTTTTTTTTTAAAGGATATTATCTTTTGGAGCAGAAACTTTGAGCACCTTCTTAGAATGAGAAGGATCCACAATGGCAGTCAAACACCTTAACACTTTATTTTTGGAGCTGGTGCTAGAAAAGAACAAACGAATGATTCTGAAAGCAGGCCTTACCTCCCAACACCTCAGAGTTGGAAAATTTCAACACAAAGAACAAGTACAGTGCATTGTCTAGTCTGCCAATGGTAAGTGACTACAGCTCTTCTAAAGAGTTCATGAACATGAAAAACTCTGGAACTAAGTTATCTTTGCTGGTTCATATTCATAGCAGCATCTAGCAACCTTAATAACATCTGACCATTATCTAGCAGAGATTTATCTCATGCTGGCCATCTTCCCATTGTAGAAATAAGAGGAGTAACAGAAAAAGCACTCAGAAGAAAAGAAAAGGCAGAATTGAAAGTTACATACACAGAGAGTAATATAAGGCGTGGCTCTCTCCACTCCACCCCTTAATCATTAAAAAATAAATTCTTTAAACAATTTATACAGGGTAGAAGAAAATTTCCAGGAGAAAATACAGAAACATTAACAGAATCAATTATCCTTTTCTGAAGGGAAATCCCCACAAATATGCTACAAAATTCATTTAAGTCTAGGTGGTGACTAGAAGCTTGCCTCTGTAGGGTGGGGGAATTCTTGTGACCACTAGAGACACACGCTCAAGACACCATAGCTCACTTCACATACTGGCCTCACACCTGATTTTCTGTGTAACTTGTGCAAGTTATTGGAGCTTTTGGAGACTGGTTTCATCATCTGGAATGATGATGATAATATACCTACCTTAGTCCCAGTCCAGGACTGTATTATTTGAAAAAATCATATATGTGAAGTGCTTAGTATGAATTCAGTAAGTCTGATTCTATGTGTTCTGATGGTACAGTTTGCACTAATAGGTGTGAATAAACTTGGATTATTGTGAGGGCAAACTCAGCTCTTCTTGTTAATGTATCTGCAGGTAAGGACAATCATTTGCATGTGGGAAGTCTATCACTGAGAAATCTGTTTTTATTGACATACAAAGCTCCTGCACCTTTAGCAATATTCACAGGAGAAATTTGAGTATATCAATTCACAGGGGCCTCTTCTGCATGACTGAGCCTAAGACTAGATGTGCATCATTAAAGACCAGTCAGGCAGGACCAGTCATGGCTTCAAATTATGATAACAAGCCAATTAAAGCCACACACTTATCCCTGGGATCTGGGCAGCATTCCCCAGAGAGGAGGGCTGCAGAAGGCAGAGAGACTGCTGGACAAATGCAGTCAGACTCTTTGGAATCCCTTTCCCTACCTTCTGCATGTCCCCAGTCATCTGGGAACTGAGCCTTTCTAGGCTCTGGCCATGGATCACTTACTGTGTGTCTCCTGGAATGTGTCCTGCTCCCAGACCGCATCTAATAGTTACCAGGCCTGGCCTAGAAATACAGATTTCTGAACCTGAAGCAAGTCTTGGTAAAGGGAGAATAACAATACTGTGTACACCAGAGAGATGTAAAGGTTAAATGAATTTCTGCTTGTGAAAAACCTTTGTAAACTATAAAAAGCAATTCAAATGTCAACACCATTAATGATGACACTGATGAGCAGCAGAGATTTACTCTGGTCAGCCTGTTCACATCTTTTTTAGGTAAAAACAGTAGCTGTACTTATAAAACCTTCAACTTCAGAGCAGATATCATACAGATCTGTTCAGTTAAAGATATTTTTTATATCTCAATCTCATTCTTTTAAGCCAAAGATCAAACTTCACTTTCCACTAACTGCAGGGGCACCTTTATCACAGGACATAAAAGTTTAAATGACTATCCTGGCTATCAGTTAGATTGCACTGCATGAAAAATATGACATTCCACTTCTGTCTCAATTCAGCCCCAACACTGACCACTCTTCTTTAACACTTTATCATGGGTACATTCTTTTCCCTACAAAGGAAACGTTTTATGTTCTAAAATGCAGCAGCCAGGCTGAGGCAAAAAGAATAAGAACTTGCTGACTGTGTCTGAGGAGCCTAATCTAATAGCACCATTCAATGTAGAAACTCAAGACATTAACATTTTATTGATTGTATAATTTTTTTCTTCTTAATATTCAGGACTTTTACCTCCAGGTATAAGCCCTTTAGGATGATACACTGAAGTTGTGAACATCCCGGAGAAGCAGCCTGATGCTTCTTAGACCTGGCACATTAATGAGCTCTCTCAGAGCCATGAAGCCCAAGACTTTCTAGAGGCTCATTTAGCAGTGCTTACAGACCATGGGAATGAAGGGACTTACTTGGGTTTCTTGGGACAGTTTGGTAACACATCATTACACAGACAGCTCCTTCAAACTGGCTGCAAAGATGTGCTTTTCTATTTACGTGATCTTTCTCAGGCCTGGAGATGAACCCAGTTAGTTCAGGCTTCACATTGCATCTGTACCACAGAAAAGTTTCTCTTCCTCAAGGGACAAATTAAAACATGTTTCTGAGACTTAGTAATCCATAGAAATTCCTACTGGGAACATCAAGTGTGACATGGGGACATGGCCAAATCTTGCCAAGAGTCAAATAAGATGGTCTTGTTAGGATGTTGGGCCAGTGTACTAAATCATCTTTAATAAAAATGGAGTTGCTCTTGATGATGAAGAATCACTTTCACATGAAAAGACCTCCCAAATTAGTGTGATGTCGAAAGCAATCGGACCAGGGCTCCTGTGGGGCATACAGTGAGAATGGTGAAACTATGGTTAGATATCCTAGCAAGAAGTGATTAAGACAAAAAATGAATCAACACATGTTAATAGTGGCTGAGGAAAATTAAATAGGATTGAGATCTAAGTGATCAGAGCCTGAGTATGTTTATTTTTTTAAATCTTTACTGTACTTTTTTTTACATTACGTTTTAGTCCCTTCATACCTCCCTCTCACCAGCAATCACCACACTGTTGTTCATGTCCCTGAGTCCTTTGTCTTTATTGCTAAATCCCTTTACCCCCTACCTGACCCCACCCACTAGCTGTCATCCTGCTCTCCATCTATGAGACCACCCCCAGTTTCCTTGTTAGTTCAATTTGTTCATTAGATTCTGAAAGGGTCAGTCCAATTTCCCACCCCACCAGACTGCTCATGACTCAGTCAAGCCAGTTTTCCAACCCATTGAGTCATGGGACTGCCCATGGGACTGCCCATGACTCAGTTATCTTGACTTACTTGGTAGCCTGAAACTTAATCAAAACTCTCCCAATTCCCACAGTAGACATCTGTCACCAGCTACAATGGTCAGTGGTCAGACTGTCCCTCCTGTACCTGGGAACAGCCCAGCCCTTTACCTAACCCATTGTCTTGGCTCCAGACTTGAAACCCTGAGGCACCCACCCAAAAGCACAAGACACTAATCCTTCCCTTATCCCCCCACAAACCCCACACTTTTTCTTTTAAAACATTCCACTTTTGCCTTCCCCCATGGCTGCAGTCCAGACTCAAGATGCCTGTAAGCACAGCATTAAATTACAGCACTTGGGTCAGATCATCTGGTTCCCCCATCTCTATCTATCATGCATTTCTAACAGATTCCACATTTGAGTGAAATTATATGGTATTTGTCTCTCTCTGAATGGCTTATGCTCTTCAGGTACATCCATACTGTCACAGAGGGTAAGATTTTCTTTTTTATGGCCAAGTAGTATTCCATTGTGTAAATGCCCTATACTTTTTTATACATTCATCTATTGATGGAAACTTGGGCTGCTTCCTTATCTTGGCAACTGTAAATAATGCTGCAATGAGGGATGCTTATGTTCTTTCAAATTAGCATTTTGGATTCCTTTGAATACATTCCCAGAAGTGGGATCACTGTGTCAAAAGGCAGATTTATTGATGATGGACATTCTGACAGGTGTGAGATAGTATCTCATTGCAGTTTTAATTTGCATTTTTCTGATGATTAGTGATATTGAGTATCTTTTCATATGTCCATTGGCCATCTGTATCTCTTCTTAGAAGTAGTGTCTGTTTAGGTCTTTTGCCCATTTTTTAAATTGAGTTGTTTTGTTTTTGGTGTTAAATCATGTTATGTAAGTATTTTGTACATTTTGGGTATTAACCCCTTATCAGATGTGTCAGCGAATATGTTCTCCCATTCTATGAGTTGTCTTTTTATTTTGTTGATAATTTCCATAGCTGTGAAAAAACTTTTTAGTTTGATGTAGTTCCATATCTTTATTTTTTCTTTTGTTTCCCTTGCCTGAGGAGATATATCTGATAAAAAATTGCTACAAGCAATGTCTGAGGTTTTACTGGCTCTGTTTTCTTCTATAATTTTTATGGTTTCAGGCCTAACATTTAAGTCTTTGATCCATTTTGAACTTATTCTTGTGTGTGGTGGAAGAAAGTGGTCTAGTTTCATTTTTCTGCACATATATGTCCAGTTTTTACAACAACATTTATTGACTAAACTAGTAGGCCATTATATGTGCTTGCTTCCTCTATCAAATATTAATTGACTATAAATGTGTGGGTTTATTTCAGTGCTCTTTACTCTGTTCCATTGATCTATGTGTCTGTTTTTGTTCAAGTACCATGCTGTTTTGATTACTATTGTCTTAGAGTGCAGTTTGATATTAGTAGCATGATTCCTCCAACTTGGTTCTTCTTTCTCAGGATTGCTGTTGATATGTGGGGCCTTTTGTGATTCCATACAAATTTTTGAAATATTTGTTCTAGTTCTGTGAAATATGTCATTGGACTCTTGATAGGAATTGCATTGAATATATAGATTATTTTCAGTAGTATGGACATTTTAATGATGTTAATTTTTTTTATGCCTAAACTAGTATGTGTTTCCACTTATTTGTACCTTCCTCAATTTTTTTCTTCAGTATCTTATAACTTTCTGAGTACAGGTCTCTTATAGCCTTGGTTAGGTTTATTCCTAGGTATTTTATTCTTTTTGAAGCAATTGTGAATAGGATTCATTTCTTGATTTCAATTTCTATTAGTTTGTTATTGACATATAAAAATGCAACTGATTTTTGGATATTAATTTTGTATCCTGCTACTTCGCTGAATTCATTTATCAGTTCTAGTAGTTTCTTGGTAAAATCTCTGGGATTCTCTCTGCATGGAATCATGTCATCTGACAATAAAGGCAGTTTTGCTACTTTTCCTTCAATTTGGGTGCTTTTTATTTCTTCTTCTTGTCTGGTTGCTGTGGCTAGGACTTCCAGTACTGTGTTGAATAAGAGAGGTCAAAGCAGACATCCCTGTCTTGTTCCCAATCATAAGGAGAACACGTGTAGCTTTTGCTCATTGAGTATGATGCTGGCAGTGGGTTTGTCATATATGACCTTTATTATGTTTAGGTATGTTCTTTCTATTCCCACTTTGCTGAGAGTACTTTTTTATCATAAATCAGTGCTGGATTTTATAAAATGCATTTTGTGCATCTATTGATATGATCATTTGCAAATATTGTACCAAGCCTACATTCCCAGAATAAATCCCACTTGATCATGGTGTATGATCTTTCTGATGTATTGCTGTATTCAGTTTCCTAATATTTTATTGAGGATTTTAGCATCTATGTTCATCAGAGATATTGGCCTATAATTTTCTTTTTCTGTAGTGTCTTTATCTGGTTTTGGATAGGATAATGCTGGCCTAGTACAATGAGTTTGGGAGACTTCCTTCCTCTTGAATTTTAAAAAATAGTTTGAGAAGCAGAGGTGATAGTTCTCAGAATATTTGGTAAAATTCATCTCTGAAGCCAAATGGTCCAGGGCTTTTGTTTGTTGTGAGTTTTTTTTTTTGTTTGTCTGTTTGTATGTGAATACACCACATTCACTTGGAGTAATCTGTTTATTCAGATGCTCTGATTCTTCCTGATAGAGTTTTGGAAGATTGTGTGTTTCTAGGAATTTATCCATTTCTGGTAGGTTGTCCTGTTTGTTGGCATCTAGTTGTTCATAATATTTTCATGCAATCTTTTGTATATTTTGATGCAAGTTTTTACTTCTCCTCTTTCACTTCTGATTTTATTTATTTGGGTCTTTTCTCTTTTTTTCTTCATAAGTCAGGTTAAAGGTTTGTCAATCTTGTTTATTCTGTCAAAGAACCAGCTCTTGGATTCATTGATCTTTTATATATATTTTAGACTCTATTTCATTTATTTCTGCTCTTATCTTTATTATTTCCTTCCTTCTACTTACTTTGGGCTCAAGTTCCTTTAAGTGTGAAGTTAGATTGTTTATTTGAGTTTTTTCTCATTTTTTTGTTTGTTTTATTTTGTTTTTTGAGATAGACCTGTAATGCTATGAATTTCCCTCTTAGGATTGCTTTCCTGTGTCCCACAGATTTTGGATTGTTGCGTCCTCATTTTCATTTGTTTCAAGGCATCTTTTGATTTCTTCCATGATTTCCTTGTTGACCCATTCATTGTTTAATAATGTATTTTTTACCTTCATGTCTTTGCATGTTTTTCAGTGTTCTTCTGGTGATTGATTTCTTGTTTCATAGCATTGTGTTCAGAAAATATACCTGATATGATTTCAATCTTTTAAATTTATTGAGACTTGTTTTATATTCTAACAAGGCCTATAACATACTTTTCCATGTTAACTTGAAAAGTATGTATATTCTGTGCTTTGGGGTGAAATACTTTGAATATATCAATTAAGTCAATTTGATCTAGTGTGTCATTTAAGGACACTGTCTTCTTGTTGACTTTCTGCCTGGAAGTTCTATACATTGAACTCAATGGTGTGTTAACATCCTTGATAATGACTGTATTTGTATTGATCTCTTCCTTACTGTCCATCAAGATTTGCTTTACATATTTAGATGCTCCTATGTTGGGTATGTAAATGTTTACTAGGGTTATATCCTCTTGTTGGATTGTTCCCTTTATCTTAGGTGGTGTCCTCCTTTGTCTTTTACCATAGCATTGGTTTTAAAGTCCATTTTGTCAAATATAAGTTGTGCTACCCAAGCTTTATTTTTCTTTTCCATTTGCATGAAATATCTTTTTCCATCCCTTACTTTTAGTCTGTGTGTATCTTTTGATCTGAGATAGTCTCTTGGAGGCAGCATACATATGGGTCCTGTTTTCTTATCCACCCAACTACCTCGTGTCTTTTGGTTGGAGAATTTAAGTCATTTACATTTAAGGTAATTTATTAATAGATATTTATGTAATGCTATTTTATTGTTAGACTGTTTTCCTCTGTTTTTCTTTTTCTTTTCCTCCTCCTCCTCCTCCTTCTTTTCAAGTAAGCCCTTTAACATTTGTGGCAGTGCTGGTTTGGTATTAACAAACTCCTTTAGCTTTTTCTTGTCTGGGAAGCTCCTTAATTCCCCTTCAATTTTAAATGATAGCCTTTCTGGGTAAAGTAGCCTTGGTTGTAGGTCCTTGCTTTTGTAGGTCCTTCCTTCAATATTTCACACCACTCCCTTCTGGCCTGAAGTGTTTCCATTGAGTAATCAGATGCCAGTCTAATGGATGTCCCCTTGTAGGTAACTATCTGCTTTTCTCTTTCAGCTTTTAAGAATCTACCCTTGTCATTAAGCTTTGCCATTATAATTATGACTTGTCTCAGTGGAGGCCTGTTTGTACCCAATTTATTTGGAACTCTCTGAGCTTCCTGGACTTGTGTGTCTTTTTTTCCCACCAGATTAGGGAAGTTTTTGGTCATTATTTCTTCAAATAGGTTCTTGATCCCTTGCTTACTGTCTTTTCCTTCTAGTATTCTCATGATGTGTATGTTGTTCCACTTCATGTTGTTCAAAATGTTTCTTAAGCTCTCCTCCTTTTTTTAAAATTTTTTTTTCTTTTTCCTGCTTTGCCTTGGTGTCTTTTTTTTTTTTTTACCTTATCTTCCAATCAGTGATATGTTTCTTTGCTTCACCAAACCTACTGTTTATTCCTTCTGGTGTATTATTTATTTCAAATATTGAATTCCTTATTTCTGACTGGTCCTTTTTCATGATCTCTATGTCTTTTTTCATGCTTTTGAGTATCCTTATAATCATTAATCTAAACTCCCTATCTGTTCAATTGTTTGCCTCCACTTCATCTAGTTCTTCTTCTGGAGAATTCTCTTGTTCTTTCATTTTGGATCTGTTTCTTTGTCCTCCCATTTGGGCTACTTCTTTGTATTTTCTGCTTTAGTAGTTAAACTAATCATTCATTAAAGATATCAGCTGTTAAACAAATCAAGCTGTAATCAGAAGCCTGGCTTAAGTGCCACATGGTAGAACAGAGTAATTCCTTTTGCCATGACCATCAGGCTGATAGTACTTGGAAGATTGCTCTGCCTGAGAATGATGGCTTCTGTAATTTGGAGAATGACACAGCACAGGGATCCCAGTGGCTGTTCCTTCAGTTCTCTCCCAGAGCCACCAAATCTCAGACTCTCCTGAAGGGTCTCTAATACATTCTGCTCTCCCTCTGCCAGAGCCCAGGTAAGTGGCTACAAATGAAATTTTGTGTGTTGGCCCTTGAAGAGGCTCTCTGATTATCTCTACCTGGCAGACAGAAACCCTGCTGCTTTTCACAGCTAGATGTTATCTGGGTTCCTTTCTGGCTCTAGTGCTATAGGCTGGGGATCCCAGCTTGGACTTTAGACCCCACACTTCTCAGGAGAAACTTCCAGCCACTGAAATATCCCTCTAGAACTGCAGTTGTCACCCTTCGTAACAGCCAGCCCTCTTGCACCTCCTCCACATTCCCTACCAGTCACATTGTGGTGAAGAAGTTTCTTCTGACTGTCCTTGAATATAAGACTTCTCTCCAGCTAGAATTCAGTTGTTTATTCATGATGATTTCTCTACAATTTAGTTGTAATTCCAGGTTGGTTCTGGGAGGAGGTTGGTTCTGGCTTCCACTTACTCCTCTGCCATCTTTGATCTCATGGAAGGGTTTTTGGTGTGACTCTTTCAAAAAGAGCTTCCAAGTTAAACAGAGTAATGATGAGGTGAAAATAAACATTGCATTATGGAAATAATACTAAATTGAACATGTTTCTTGCAATGCTAGCTAAGCAGCACATGAATTTCTAACTTCAACATTATATCAATTTTTGTGTATATTTTCATATAAGTATGTTAATTTTATATGGGGAAATATGTCCTTATAGCAGATCTTAATTATCAATAAAATCTTAACATTTTTTCAGGTTTTTTGTGGCATAACTAATAAATGAAATTGTAATATACTTAAAATATTCAACATAATTATTTGATGATGTGTATGCATTGTGAAATAATTGCCCCCATGGAATTAATTAACACATCTATCACTTAACATATTGACAACTGTACAATACACTGTTATCAACTAAAGTCACCATGTTATACATTGGATCCTCAAACCTTACTGATAATCTGAAAACCCTGACTAAGTGACTGTGGCTTAGGGCCTGAGAGTCTTAATTTCTAAAAGCTCCCAAGTGATGCTGGTGGTCTCTGGACTGCATTTTGAATGCATAGATGCTGGGTATCTTTGAGGATATCCTAAGTAAAACATGTCCCAAATGGACTAGAAGCCTTCCAATTAAGGAACAAATCTATAAAGTTGTTGTATGAGTCTGTATCCACACTATCAACAGCTGATTTTTCTTGTGCTATGACATTAGCATTATCTGAAGTGTTGATTTGAAAATATTCAATGAACACAGATTCAGCATGATAACCATTCATTTAAACAGAATGACTACAGTAGCATAAGTTTCTTATTCTTCCAAAAATAATTTATTTAGAAGATATTTTAAAGTTATTTAAAAGAGTAAATACTCTAAAGTAAATAGAAAGTTGATTATAGGTTTTTTTTTTAAGAGAGACAGGCTAGCACACACATTATATTCAAAATAGTCAATAATATGCCTCATGAGCCATGACCCATTGGAACCAGGATGGCAGTGACCATATCATGGCACTTGAGCAATCAGTGCATACAACTAAAGGCCATCCCTGGTTTCTGAACCAATTAAAAATATTCTTTTAGTTTGGAATAATTTTAGATTTATAAAAAGTTGCAAAGATATTATAGATAGCTTTACTCAGCTTGCCATAATATTAATATCCTATAAAACCATGGTATATTTGTCAGAACTAAGAAGTTAACTTAGTTAACTAAAAAGGATTGGTATATTACCATTAAATAAACTACACACTTTATTTAAATTTCAACACTCTTTTATTTTTATCTTTTTCCTTTCCAGGATCACATATTGTCTTTACTATATGTTTGTTTTTAGTCTCCTCTGATCTCTGTTTGCCTTTCCTTGTTTCCACGATCTGGTATTTTGTACAATATTCCTAAAACTGGGTTTGTTTGATGTTTCTTAGTAATTGTTCTGGGGTTATGAGTTTGGGGAATAATATCCTATAGGTAAGGTACCTTTCTTATCACATCATAACAGAGGGATTACATCAATGTTTTATCATCAGTTATATTAACCTTGATCACTTGGTGACAGCAGTGTCTTTCAGGTTTATATGCTTTAAAGTTACTGTTTTCACCATTTTCCCATTTCCATATTCTGTTCTTTGGAAGCAAATCAATAAGTTCAGCCCATACTCTGGGGGAAGTGTAACCACTTTTTAGTGAGATCTAACAGTCTTTTTTTATGCCCACTGTGTGAAGATAGATCATTTCCTCATTTGTAAAATGATGATTCTAATGGTAATTACCCCAAAAATTTATTGTGTAGATGAAATAAAATCATGAGTAGTGTGCACTTAGCTCAGTGTTTTACACATAGTAAGTGTTTATTTGTCCATGCATTCATTAGTTTAATGACTATTTATCAACCACCAACCATGCCTGAGGCATTATCCTGGGAATCGGGAAAAGTTAAAAAAAAAAAACAGACAAGGTCACTGCATTTATGGAGTTAACTGTCTATTGGGAAAGAGAGATGGAAACAAACATATTAAAAAACACAGTACTACAAACTGGAATAAGTTATTCAAAAGATGAGGTCAGTGTGCTATGTCAGAAAATTAGATTAATAATGGGAGGAGATTAACTTAAATTCTTGGGATAGGGTGGCTGTGCTTCAAAGAAGTGCTAAGAAAATTATATTTAGCAGTTATCTGAGATGTAAACCAAAGTGAGAGAAATGTGCATTAAAGATGTTACACAAAGAACAGTGTGTGTACACATGCACTGGGGATGGACATACTTCATGGATTCGAGGACCCATGGGAGATGGGAGATGAAGCTAGGGAGGGAGGCCAGAGACTGACATTTTCTATTTATCTGAAGTCCAACTTAGGAGTGCTGCTAAGCATGGGAGTGACATAAGGTGGTGAGCCAGCATTATAGAAACCAGGTGGACTGCAGTGTGGAAAACAGGCTGGATGAGGTAAAAGAAATTCGGGAACTGTGATATTGTGGCCAGTACACAGATTTGTGGGAGTTGTGGGGGCAACAGAGAGAGGGTGAAGGGGTTGTACCCACTCAGTAAACATAAACACATCAAATCTCGAACCTTTACCCTGGTTGGTGTGGCTCAGTGGATTGAGTACCAGCCTGTAAAACCAGGGGTCACTGGTTCAATTCCCAGTCAGGGTAAATGCCTGGGTTGCAGGCCAGGTTCCCAGGAGGGGGCATGCAAGAGGCAACCACACATTGATGTTCCTCTCTTTCTCCCTCACTTCCCCTTTACAAATAAATAACTAAAACTTTAAAAAATCTCTAATCTCCTTTTCCCACATCACATAGCTTAATTTATATCATAATTAACTTTCCAGGCTTATAACCCTACTGTTGAATTTGCCATCATCTTGTTGCATGGTCTCCAAATAACTATTCTTCATATTCTATGGCCATGTACATTAAACTCCATACAAGATGCTGAACACTAAAAATTAAAAAAAAAATTTTACAAATACAATGCTTTTAATGATATCTTTATTGCTTAGACTAGACACCTGAGTCTTTTAACAGAGAGTGCTGTTAATTATTTGAAAAAGAAATTATTCTCTCAAAAAGACAGTAGCAGTACATAAATGACACCTAGGTCAGAACTATTTAAAATGTGACTTTATGTAGGAGATAGGTACAGTTATTACCCCACTTTACAGATGTGATTAACTGAGGTACAAGCATATTAGGTAACTTAATATCTTGGCCTCACAGTCAATCTACTTGCTCTGAAGCAGTATGATATATTTCAGTGCTAAGGGAGCTTTGGGTTGAGAGAACCCCTGGCATTTTTCCTGGGGCTAAAGGAAGACATTTGAGGTTACAGAAACATATTTAGAAAATGTGGGAACACTTTAGCAACTGGGCACTAGGAACTACTGCCAGAGGGCATCTAGGAACAAGTGAGAATAAAAACTCTTGTATTTCACTCCATATTTAAAACTGCTCATATAAAACAATTTACACCAAATTTTTATAATACCCAAAATGTAGCCAGAATAGCCATCTGCCTTAATATTAGAATCAAATATTTAGAAAATGTTTTCATATGATCTTATGTCTTTGATAAATAGTATGTATTATAACAGTTAGAGCTAGTATTCTGAAAGAAAGCAGTATTAGTAAGTGGATTCATTAACAAATTGAACCAT
This sequence comes from Trachops cirrhosus, assembly GCA_028533065.1. NCBI lineage: Eukaryota > Metazoa > Chordata > Mammalia > Chiroptera > Phyllostomidae > Trachops > Trachops cirrhosus. Next base: position 55,479,765 of record CM052544.1, on the reverse strand, counting down.
TAGCAAATAATTCCCTTTTCTGTTAATTAAAAACATGTTTGTTAAAATTGAAATCTCAGCTTTTCTCATTTTAACTGCCTGGTCATCCAGAGAAAATGGTCTTTCATTTTCTATCAGCCTGCCTCCAACCATCCCCTCTGCAGACATGTGAGACCAAAGAAAATTCTAAGAAGCTCCAGGCCCTTTTAACAAGTATGTCATTATCCCTCTCAAAACAAACAGGCATAAAACAAACAAACAAAAATGATAAAGATCTATAGCATGGCTTTAGTTTTTCTTTAGTGATCCCCTGTTCTGTAGATCTCAATCCTGGTATTCTGTGAATGGACATAGTTCACAATACTAGAAATAGAGAGGGACATATAGTTCCCATCCCAATAAATGTCACAATTAAGGAAAAGTACTGGTGATTGCTGATCTTACATCAAGACCTAAAACAAGGTCTTCAGTCCACAATACTTTAGTACATGGAAGAGTTGACAAATGTTTTTCACTATCCAGTTTTCATGACTATTTGTAATTAGAACCAAGCCAACAAATATAAATGGATGCTTTTCTATACTAGACACAAATCAGATTCAAAATATAGATTTGTAAATCACAGCCATTAAAAGAAAGAGAATAATAGGTCACTTGAGAACAGATGGATTTTGTTTCTTCTTTACCCAGTCACATTTCTCAGATTGGATCATTCTATGTTATTATAATAGTTTGGGGTTGTAGATGACCTCAAGATTAGTGACTATTCATCATCAGTTTCATTAGCTCTTATTAATTTACTGCTCCTTTTTTGACAAATCGGCCACTCTTTTGTTGGGTAATTCTTTCCTTTTGTAAAACCAAAATTTTTTTTGAGTGACAAGTAATTAATTGCAAAATTCACTTCCTCCCCATTTTTTCAATGAGGCCGCATGGTTGCACTTCAGGGCTAGTTTTAGAAAGAGGATCAAATTAATATTTCTATTTATTGCACTATGTAGACTAGCATTGTGGGTTTCACTTGCTGCAAGCAGGATTAATTTGGCATTCTCTGCCCATCAAATGATTTTATTACTCCCTTCTGCCTCCATGATGCCAGGAACCTTTGTAGAGTTGAGTAAGACATGAACATTCCAGAAGCTCACTTTCAGAAAACTAGGATTTAGTTGTGGTAAACCCATTGATAAAATCTGGGGTTATTTATAATATTCCTATATAGCTTTAGCTTTCCACCACAGAGGTAATAACTATCCATCATAGGATCTCTTTGATTCCCATATGGATGGGTTTTAGCAGTGGTATTCAGAAAGGGGCCTCAGTAATTACAACCTCACTTCTCACCATGATGGTATATAGAAAAGTGTTCTATTTAAGGAATTTATGCATATGATGACAGAAGTATCTTCTTTCTGGTTTAAAAAAAATTCTTCTGAGATTTGACTGAATTTTAGATAGGTATGAGGGAGGAGGAGAGGGATGGGTGGGTGGGCTGGAATGGGAATAAAGGATAGAAACTGTACTTAATAAACTAAAATAAAAAAATAAAATAAATTTTAAAAAATTAAAAAAAGAAAAAGTATACTTTGAACATTTTGTCTCCCCTAACAATCTATCTTAGATGGTTCAACTTTGATGTAATTTATTTTCATACTTTCCTGTAACTATTTTCATCATCTCCATTACATAACCTAGTATATGTTGAATTTTCATATCTTGTTTTTTATCGATGTTGAAGACCAAGGCTTGATATGAAACATATTTTTAAATATAATAAATGATAGATAGAGATAGAGATAGAGATTATAGAGATAGAGAGAGGTAGAGGCAGAGGTAGAGGCAGAGGTAGGGGTACACATATAGTTTCCTATATAACTTACAGAACTCCCTGATAATTTTTAAAAAGTTGCAAAATAGGTTTGTAGCTTCTACAAGGTAGGAAGAACTAAATCATAACAGACTTGCCACATAATAATGAACTTCATTTTGGAACTAGTGTCACACAGTAATGACCTTTAATCCATAATAATCTATATTAAAAGGGGTGAAAAAACTGTTTCAACCCCATAAATGTATTATTTATAAGTGATTAGATAGAAACCTGACCTTCTAACTTGATATTGTTGGCCAAGAAAAGTGTCATGATAAAATTTTCCTCAAGGAGTTTCAGAAAATGAATTTTGTATGGTATAGCTTGTGCCAACTCTCTGCCAGAAGCTTGAAATATAACCCAAGCATCACCTGCCTTGCTTCTCCATTAGGATGCCCCACTCTGGTTAGAGAGAGAAAACATCAGCCCAAGAATAGCAATTAAATAGCAATGCAAAAGAGTAAGTAAGTATACAATGAAATCAGAACAAGAGGAATGGAGATCAGTAAGAAATTATGTTCAGCCAGAGTGGCCAGTGAAGGCTTACTAAAAGGTTGAGATTTGAAGCAGATCTTAAGAGATGAATAGGATTCAGTGATTATAGAAGCCTGGACAGGCCATTTTACAAGGAAGATTAAGCCGCACAAGAGCAGGGAGATGGGATGTAAATGATATGTTGATTTGACAAGTATAGCAATTTAATTGATACAGAGCAAAGGTTATAAATGTAAACCTCTAAAGTTAACCTTTATTAAGTGCTTTCTATGTCCATCCATTGCTCTAAATGATTTTGCATGTATTAATTCACTTAATCATCACCCCAGGGATGTGAGATAATCATTATTACCTACACTTTACAGGGCAGTGATAGCGATATTAAGTAACCAGTTAGCAATACAAGGCTAGTAAGTGGTAGAGCTGGATTTTCAATCCTAGTTGTTTCAATCCCTTAATAACCACTATTCTTAACTATTGCTAAAATATATGTTACTACATGCAAGGACCAGACAGGTTAACTGTGATACCTGTGGATGTCTGACCACAGGGATTAGTGGAGACTGTGGTGCTCATTCCCTATACAGAATGGACAACTATTGCTCTACTCCAGCCTTGTGGGAACATAGGGCCAGTATTGTCAGATCTGATCTTTAAAAAATAGAATCCAGTCATTTAATTTGTATGTATTTTTCTAAAGAACATAAGGTCAAAATATTGTCTGCAGGTGACTAACTTGGATGTGAAAGAATATGAGGGATGAAATTGAAAAGATAGGCTGGTACCAGATTATTAAGTGTTCCAAAGTCTGGAGAAGATGAGTATACACACCTAGAAGCTCAAATAGTAGCAGGACCAATGGAGAAGAAGGAATACAATCCATGAACTTTACAAGGGGTAATTAATTGGATCTCTGACAGAAAGGGGGGATTTGGGGAAAGTTAGATCCAGAAATAATATGAGAAATAAAACCACCTGAGATTTTTTGAGTGAGGTGATCTCAATAGAAATTACCTTCAAGGGCTTAGTAGATTAATAAAAGGAATAACAGAGCACATATACTACATGGAATTATCTACTGAGTAACTGAAAAAGCTATGCTGTGATTAAAAATAATTAAGGCTTTGGAACTGCATAGATCCCTGCCTTGGCTATGGCTTCCCAGATGAGTTATATTGGCGAGTTATTTAATCTCTTTAGTTTCAGTTTCCTAGCAGGTGAATCATGTCACTCTCCTGCTGTCTGTCACATATGTACAGCTTCCTATTATCCTCAGAAAGAAATCCAGAGTCTTTACCTGGCCTATAAGTCCCTGGCCACCTATTCTAGCTCATGTCCCTCCTACCCCTCTCAGCACATTCCATTCACAGAGGCCATGCTGTGTTCTTCACAACCACGTCCTGTTCAGGACTTTGCACATGGTAATTCCTATACCTCACACTTCCCACTGAGCTCACAACATGGCATCATTTAGGTATCTTCTCAAATATCATTTCCGTGGGTGCTTCTCCACCACCTTCTGCTTCTCCTTTCACTTCTGGTCTTTTTCACCCACCAGAATGCACGTCTTCATTTTTTTCATTGCTATATCCATAGCACCTAGAATACTGCCTAGCCTTGAGTGGGCATTCAATGACTATTCACTTAAGGGTATGAATGAATGGACTAAAAACACTAAAGGAAGGGAATAATACAACTTCTACCAGAGAAGTGTATGTAGATTAAATGACACATATAATATGTGTAAAGCACTTAGTACAAAGCCATAGCAAGCATTAAAATATACTGCTAAAATGATAAGAAATATTAAAGTGGAGGTAGGGAACTAGAGATGAGCCTTGTGGGCTGGAGTCTGAGATTGTGAACAGGCTTCTGAGCAGATAATCTGTGCCCACTGTCATCACACAAACTCTCAATGGACTATCCTCTGATTTCTTGGAGAGACTTTTGAATGCTATCTGACGAGAATTTGATTGGTCATAATTGTGAGTTATAATTTGTTTTGTTTTCTTTCTTAAAGATAATCTATAAACTGCTACTTACTGCTACTTTGCTAGTAAATTAGAAATTTGGGAATGGTATATTATTAAACTAAAAGCAATGAGAAGTCAAAAGAAACCAAATGCTTTTTCTATTCTATGTATCGTAGTTCTTTCAAAAATTACCATTGCATTACCATAATAAGATAAATAAGGTTCCTTTTCTGATTTTTATGTAATTATGCCCTTTATGAATAGTAATTGACTTGAATATAGATCCTTGTCCTATGGAGTTAGGTTCCAGGGAAGAAGAAATTTGATAGAAAAAAAGGATCATTTAAGTTTGCCCAGTTTAGCTAGAAAATTTATTTTCTTTTCAGAATTTCTATCTGAATCCCCACTCAAGCAATTTTCATTTTGCCTCAGGGGCTGGTCACCTGGAAAAAGACTTCATAGGTGGGAATTTTAAAGTATGCAAGATATCTTGTAGCTGAGTCTGTCAATGTTTTAAGAATAATATGACAAGCCACAATAAGACACCACTCTCGAGGAAGGGTGAATGGCCAAGAGGCACTGTTTATTGTAACTCCTTAACTTTTATATAGTTTGTTATATAACTTGGTTATATAACATCAATTTTATGTTTACATATGATTCCTTATTTGTAGCTTTATGTAATGGTTTCCATAGCAGTTTCCATGGTTTATATTATGTTTGTTGATTCGTTGCTGTAGCTGCATTGTTGATTTGTTGCAATGGTTATGGAGTATGTGGTGTTCCGCAGCTTCCCAAGTAACCAGTCTACCACATATTCCCCCTTTTTTGTTTTTGCAGACATATCCATCCACACAACATGGTTAATATTTTTAGGACACATATTAGCATGATCGTAAGAACTAGCATGAACCAATTACTGGGGAGTACTCCATGGAACCATGTTTTTGGATTCAACCACTGGAATTGATTCCAAATATTATCTATTTGGAATAATAGATAGTGAGTATATACTCTTTTGTGAGTATAACAGCAGTTTCTTTAAGTCTGATTTCATTTTAGTTCTTAAGCTTTCTATCTGAGTAGCTAGGCTTCCATTAAACGCTTCCTGCAGCAGCTGCTGTTCTTCTTCCCAAGAGCTATTAGTAGCTGTATAGTTAGTTACGCATATCCTCTTAATTTGTGCATCACAGTTTAACATCCTTTGTTTTACAAGGGCATCTTGTCTTTCTCCTAGCCACAACACAGCAGCTTCTAATGCTTGTAATTGACCCATAATTTGCCAATCTTTAGCTGTCTGTTGTTCTATGTCTTGCAAGATATTTACTAGTACTTCATTAACATGTTCTGAAATTTGTACTGATTTTTGCAATGCTAAGCTGGCCGCGGCAGCAGTAGCAGCAATGACTATAGCGGAAACTGTAAAGGCTATAAGCGTTCCTACAAATCTATGCTTTCTTGTCAATACTTCATTTAGTGTTACATGCAATTCCTGCAACACACCAGGAGGCTCCCATTGTCTAGTCAAATTAACTCATCCATGACTCAGCCTGACGCTTAATGATCAATACCTTATCTTCTTGAGTAAGATTAGTGGATGTTAGACAGTTTGCTAAGGTTCCTGTAGTAATGGTTACAGTAATTTTATCTAGATGAACATTAAAGCGTATATTTTTTGTGACTACAAATACATAAGGATGGGTGGTACATACAGTGACATTATAACAACATTTTTCAGTTATGTTAACCTGTTTTTGGCTTATGTTTACATGACCATCTCCTGCACATTGTTCAGCAAACACAATTGTGTCACCTGCCACCAATGCGTATGACGCGGTTCAGTAACATTCTTAAACTGGATAGCACACATTCCTCCACTGATCCAACATTGGACCATCCTGTGACATTATGTGGTCCCTGTGTGGGATGTTGGTTAGTTCCCCAAAGAGTGAATCATGGTCCAGAGTCATTTATAGTCCTGTTTCCCAATTTCTTCCAATATCTTACTTTTTCTTGGCAGGGCTTCCATAGCCAAGTGTTGCCGGAGAATGAGCTCATGGAGCAAGATGAGGGCAGGGAACTATGACGTTCAAAACAGGAGATATTAAGTCCAGTTATTTGCAAATATGAGTAAGAGGTTCCTGTCAGTTTAGCACCTTCATTGGAACCCACTTTTGGTACAAATTGGGTAGTTACATTATACCATTGTATGCCTAGGCAATAATCATCATCCTGAGCTGAAACACACAGGGGTGGTGAAGAGACATTCCAGAACAGGGTTTGATTAATCTGGTGAAACCTATGAATCTGGGACAAGGCCCCAATGTTGATCTTGGCCTTCATGCTGAAACCACAGCTTTATTTTTTGTGTCTGGAGCCACAGTGGACTGTGGGTCACATAACACATGCATACCCTCTTCTCCAGGTTAGTAAGTCAACCAGTCCTTTCCAGATCCCATCTTCCGCTCCTTTATACCAAACTGGTGGATGCCTTTCACAGTTTCTTTTGACATGGTGTTGTTGTGCTGCTGTTAACAGATGTTCTCCTATATTCAAATAATTCAAAGCAAACTGTGTAAATAACACAGTTGCTAATTGGTTTTTTGGAGGGTCATTTCTCCCCCTTTTCTGTTTTTGCAACTGTGCTTTTAGAGTCCGATGGCTCTTTCTATAATTGCTTGCCTGGTGGGGTTATATGGGATTCCAGGAATATGTGTAATATGCCATTTTTGGCAAAATTTTGGACCTGTTTATTTGTATACGAGGGTCCATTATCCATTTTTATAGTTACAGGTTTTCCCATATAAGTGATTGCTTGTAGTATATATGAGATAACATCTTTTGCCTTTTCTCCCATATGGGGGAAGGCAACAATCATTCCTGAAAATGTATCAATATTTACATGAACAAATTTTAATCTTCCAAATTCAGGGATATGAGTTACATCCATTTGCCAAATCTGATTAGCTTGTAATCCACGGGGATTTATACTAGTAATATGTGGAGGAGAACTAATTTTTTGACAATCAGGACAGGCTCTAATTATTTGTTGTGCCTGATCCTTAGTAGCTCTGTAATTTTGATGATAGAAGGAATGTTATTCTCGTGCAGTATGCAAGGAGATATTAGAAACTATTATGCTTTGGTATTTCCCAAAGATAAAGGGCCTGGGAGTCGAGTGTGACTGGGAAGATGTTCAATATATACAGGATGTTTTCTATGTCTTAATAATTGCTGTAGATTAAATAATAATTTTGTAATAGAACATTGTTGGTAGTTATTATGGCATCATAAATACACTGGGCCACATGAACAGCATATTGAGAGTCACTGATGATATTACAAGACTGTTGAGCAAAGGTTTGTAAGGCCAAATTAATTGTGGCTATTTTGGTCTTTTGAGTAGTGGGGTGCCCTCTCTTAATACATTTTTTCCAATTTCCTTTGTTATCTAACCATGTTATTCCTGCAATGCCTGTCTTCCCTGAGCCATCAGTGAATACTGTGATGGCTGTAGAAAGAGGGGTGTTCACATAGATATTTGGAAATTTTAAAGGAAAGTACTGGAAGACCTGTAGAGATCTTTCGGCAGGTAGACCATGTTTTGTTTGTCCAAGATAATCAGTCATAGCCACTTGCAAAGCAATATTAACAGTGAGAGCCTTTTCTAACTGGGAAAGTGGTATGGGAACCCAAATACACTGAGGATCTCTTCCAATAAGAACAATGATCCTTTGTCTTCCTTTTATTATTATTTCAGCTATTAAATCGAGATAGGGAGTGATAGTTTTAGAACATTTGTTGCTCAAATAGACCCATTCCAGAAGTCCAAGAGAGTCCATCTGAGCCACAAGGGCTCTTGGAGAGTCCTTTGTGGGAATAATAAACAATTCCATAGGTTTTCCTAAATAAATTCTATCTAAAAACTGTTGTGATAATTTTAACTCTACCATCTTTAGTTCTGATATAGCTGCTTCACCTAATTTTTGAGGGGAATTTAAGTTTGAATCACCTTCCAAGGTAGAATATAATTCCTTTAATTGATAATTTTGTGATTCCTAATGAGGGACAAGTCCAATTAATATGACCTAACAACTTCTGGAAATCATTTAAAGTTTTTAATTTTTCTATATCAAACTCAAATTTCTGATTTACCAGAATTCGCTCACTCACCTGATACCCTAAATAGGAGAAAGGTTCTTTCTTTTTAATTTTTTTTCTGGGGCAGTAAGTAGTCCTATTTCGGTAAATCATTGTTCCATTGCTAAAAATATTTTTGGGAGCACCAAAGGATCTTCACGAGCAATAGCAATGTCATCCATGTAGTGAATGATGAGTGCTGATGGGAAGGTGATCCGTGGTGTCAGTAGGATCATCTGTCCGATCATTAGGAATAGTAACAGAGAGAAGAAAGCAACCCTTCCTTCTAGCTTCCCGCAGACACTCTTTCATAACCCCGCATCCAGGACCAGCTCAAACGGGCAGCGACCGTGCGATAGGCGGGGGAAATAGTGTCTTTTTAAGGGGAATAAAATTTCAGGGGGCCAATCCCCTTCCCTGTGCCAGCCTGGGGGAACTATTTTATCCCAAGGCCCGAGATCTCTAGGATCAGGGGGAGCAGTAGGATCCTTCAGGGTCCCCAGGCCGCTATCCTCATCAGAATCGGAAGAGAGATCTTTAGAGACTGCTGCCTCCACCAGAGGAACGGCTGGCAGCTGTAATGGTCGTAGTGCAGAATCAATAAGGGACCAGGTTCCCAATAAATGCCCCCCCCATAGAGCCGGACTGTTCCTGTTCAGCTCTTAAAGTTTGTCCTACGCTCCGCCAGACAGTAGCATCTAAGGTTCCTTTATCTGGAAACCAAGGGCAGTGATATTTTACACACTGCAAAAGAGATAACAGGTGCCTATCCTTAATCTCACAACCAGATACCCACAACAACCGTGTCAACAGATTAAAAAAGATCTGTTGCTCCTTAGTCAGGGAATTCCCCATGCTTGATCTGATTACCTACGAAAGAGACCATCCTGTCACTTCAGGTTTCACTGGCACTGCAATCAGTTGAATCCGGCTGGTTTGCTCCTCGCACAGGGACCAGATGACCAGCCCCAATAAGACACCACTCTCCAGGAAGGGTGAATGGCCAAGAGGCACTGTTTATTGTAACTCCTTAACTTTTATATAATTTGTTATATAACTTGGTTATATAATATCAGTTTTATGTTTACATATGATTCCTTATTTGTAGCTTTATGTAACGGTTTCCATGGTTTATATTATGTTTGTTGATTCGTTGCAATGGTTATGGAGCATGCGGTGTTCCGCAGCTTCCCAAGCAACCAGTCTATCACAATAATAGCTAGTCTTTTGAGAAAATAAAGTGTTATGGATTATTACTAGTAAGCCGGGACAGATAAGGTGGGCAGATTTTACCCCTGGGATAAAATGTGTATGAGGACCTAGGTTGACCTAGGAGAACTGTAACTCCTGGTGTAGTTCCCAGACCCTTGGTGTATTATACTTGGAATACTATGAGCAAGTATGTCGGGTTAGTTCTGAGACCATTTTCAAATGAAGTAAAAATGACCCAACAATAATCACAGACAACACGTGCTTACCTTCTGTTGGGTACTGTGGTACAAAATTATGCAGGGGGTATTCTCTGCATTGGATGGATAGGTAAACTAAGAGCTGATTTTGCCCAGGGTTACACAGTTAGCAGGTGGAAAAGTCTGAGTTCGAACCATTACACTAGACAATGAGGCAGGAATATGACTATAGGTGATGAGAGTATACAGTTTATTCACTGAAATAGTTTTTCCCCAAATGAATTAATTCTATGCTTTAATATTAATAAAATACTTTCACTATACATTTGGGAGACAGAGAAAGGTGAAAGAAAAATAAATGTTTAGGGAGAAGTTTTTCATTGTTTGGCATTATTCAGGTAGGTGGACTTGAAGGTTATGTGATTGAGCCCCATGCATTCTGAAGTCCACCCTGGAGGAGGTACTCCACATTTGGCTCTAGAGGATACTCACAAAATTCTTAACAAATCTAGTTAGGGCTTCATTTCTGGGCAGTCATGTGCTTTCTATACCTTTGGCAGCCTTAATTTAATTCTGCTCCTTTATGACTGAGTGGGTACAATGGACCTTGGTGGAGGGGCTTTCCTTTTCAGTTTTCTTTTTCTTTCTTGTCCCTTCTTACTCATAGTCCTACCTTCTCCTAACCTGTGCCTATCAAATCCAGCCTTGGCACATGGGTGGTGGGTGACACCATGTGGTTTTGTCTCCTGAGCAGTCATTTCCCCTTTTTTGTTGACAGAACTGCAATTTCCTCTGAGGAAACACTATCCTGTGTTGTTATATAAAGGACAAACAGCATGGAAATCAAGCCCTGGCAACTGTGATTCTCTTGGGTGTAGTCATTTGATCCGAAGCAAGTAGGTAAGACTCAGTGTCAGATCTGTTACTGATATACCTGGGAAAAGACATTTTGTTCCAAGAAGAACTGTTCAGTTAGTAGTGTTGGAGCTTGGAACTCCCAAAATATCTTGACTTCATAAGAAGGTTCTGACCAGTAGTAGGACAACCAACAGTCAAGGGACTAGAAGACATCTAGTCCTGATAACATCATTGAGTTCCTGGATCTGGATTTATTTCTGTATTATTTTAGTCACTTGAGTTACTACATTTCTTTTGCCACTTAAGCCAACTTGAATCAGGTTTTGGAAGGCAGGTGGTGTGTGTGGGGGTTATCTTTTCTTTAGGCATGCCAACGTCAATAAAATGTTTACTTTGCCATCTGGATTCACTCATTTGTTAAACTTTTTTTCTTTCCAATGATCTATCTCATCCTTAATCTTTTCTTAATCATTTAATTTTATGTCTAGGAACATCAAGCCTAAGGCAAATTGAAATGTCCCCACTAATGATCTCAATTATGTAACTTTGTCAAGTGTTTCCACTTAGTGAGTACTTGCAGGATTTTAAATAAACCCAACTGGGAATTTCTTTGATTTATAAAATAAGTAGTCTCACCTTCAGACTTTACAGATAATCTTTAGGTGATACTGCCACCATGTAATGGTTATTAGAATTTATTATTGATATAATGAATATTTTTTATGTTTTATAATAAATTTAGCTTTTCTTTTTAACAAGCATACATGGAAAGTCTGTTATGTTCTAAGCAGGTGTGTCCAACCTGAGGCCCATGGGCCTCATGCAGCCCAGGATGACTGTGAATATGGCCCAACACAAAATCATAAATGTACTTAAAACATTATGATTTTTTTGTGATTATGTGTCACAGTGTTTTAATGTGTGGCCCAAGACAACACTTCTTCTTCCAGTGTGGCACAGAGACACCAAAAGTTTGGGTGCCCAAAGGCTCACATTCACCCCAATCTCAATGTCCAGGTCTTAAAAGTATCTTGAAATTAGGTTTATATTTTTCCCCTAACAGTTTTGCAACCAGTACGCCAAATGAGGGTCATGCTTAATTCTGCCATTTAGTCCATAGTGGTTTGATATTCAAATTATCTTCATTTTATAAAGAATATAAGCCACCACCTGAGAAGTTGTAATTTCATTCTTACATCAACTCCATGAGGTAAGAATCATTATCATATGGCATTTAACTAACAGGGAAATTGAGGCAATAGAAAGCTCAGTATCAGTAGAGCCAGAATTTGAACCCAGTCCTCCTAATTCCATGTTCTAATATTTATCATCCTTCTGAATCCTCAGTTACCCAAACTTACCCCATTATACACATAGGGAAAATGAGGCTTTGCCCATTTCAAAGTATGTAATCTTGGTGCTATAATTCTGAAGGCAACAGATGCCAAGGGTTTGTGAGCATTGCCTTAGGATGAATGGAGTGTGTTGTCCAAGGCACAGCTTGCTCACTTCATTATCTTACAATTTCTGCATCAAGGCATGGAAACAGGAACCACAAGAGTACTACAGACAGTTGTTGACTATGGAGACAGGTCATGGAATAAAACACACAGATTCTTTGTTCTGAAAGCTTATATTACTGTAGACTATTCTGTGCCTATTAGTTTTCATTCATACCTCTATATTGCTGTCTGCCCCAGATGGGCCCTTGCTTGGTTCTTGTAAAATACCCACATATTTACTCTTGCTTACAAAAGACCAGCCCATACAATTCATGAAACAAGAAAACAATAAATCCTAACCCTCAAAAGCACAACATTTATTGCCTTTGTGGTCTGCACTCACAAGATGGCAGGTATAGAATTGGAGCCTGCTCAAGGTCATTCAGCAAGTAATCAGTAGAGGAAGCAAAATAATTTATCTTCTGATTCTTGCTCTACCCACAAGATTTTGTTTTTGCAAACAGTAACCAAGTATTAAATCTTTATGAAATAAAGTAGAACTATGATAAAAAAAAATCTCCTATCAATTCCCTTCCAAGCAACATAGCACTAGGTGACACTCTTGTTCATTTTGCCATAATATGCAACATCTACACAATCTCCAGGAAATGGAAAGTAGTACATTAGAAATATATATAAATTGAAGGTGTAATATATACATCACAGGGTAATATTTGGGAAAATAGCCTATCAAAATTCCTAAAAGGAATTAAAGACTTGATAAATAAGGAAAGTCACTCTGAGCTATATGAACTTTGTTAAAAATCAACATGGCTCTGGAAGAAGGTATGTTAAATAAAAACTGAATATAGAGAAGCAAAAATACATTAGATGTTGTGGATGTAACTATTAGCAGGAAAAAGAATATTGCTAAAAATTTGATTCTGGAGGGAGGTAGTATTATTTCTTTTTCTAAAATGATGGTAGATAATGTCATATGCCTGGTCAAATTTTATGAGCAATCTCTAAACGTCCAGCTGAATTCTTGAGCTGCCAAAACATACAAGATGGGGCAAAAGTAGGTTTTATAGTTGGAAGTAAACAAAACACAGAGTTTATTCTTGTATTATTATTTATTAAACATTTGTATCATTTTCCATATGAATAACTGTACACCTACTTTTTCCCACTTTGTAATTTGAAGGGTATGCCAAAGGGGTCATCAATCCTGACTGAACACTATAATAAGGACTTAAGAGATAAAAATCCTTGAGTGTGAGCTTTCTTTGGTAAGAAAACATTTTAGTATTAAATATGTCATGGGTGGGAGGCAGGGCAGCAGTGCTGAGCTGCAGTGTCATGGGCAGTGCATGTCAGCCTCGGACTCGCCTCCACCAGCGAGAAGGATGCTCACCTTCAGGACCTGCCCTTCCTGGAAGCCAAGACTCTGCTTCCCCAAGGAGCCTGCTCTGGTGGGTGGCATGTGTGCCCAGATTGGAGCTGGGTGCCAGAGGCCGAGGGCCGGTCTCCCATTGGGGGCATCCTGAGCGAAACACAGAGGCTGGTCAGCCCAGCTCTGGACCCCTGCTGCCAAACAGCCAAGTGGCCCCAGCACCGCTCACTCATGGTTCTTAATAAGTGTGTTGTGAGTTTTCAAGTCAAAAAGTTCTGAATTCTAACTATCTTTGTATCATACTAACTTTGTGATCTTGGCATGTTACTTAATGTTTTTTAAACTTTAGTTTCCATACCTCTAAAATAAAGATAATAATATTGCTCACATTATTTTCTTCAAATAATGAATGGCGAATAATGCAACTAAGGTACTTCAAAATATGCCTGGCATAAATTGAATTCTCAAAAATTTTAATAATTAGTATGTAGGATACATTATTTAGGGATTACGTATGTTTTTTTAAGTGTTAATTTTATGGAGGAGAAATAATTATTTCAGCAAATGGTGCTTAAAAAAACATCACAGGCAATCAAATGAACCTGAACATATAAAAATTTAGTTAATTTTACAAAAGTTAGCTAAAAATGGATCATGGAATTCAATCTAAAACATAGATGTCAGCATCACAAAGGAGTGAGAAAACCCCTTTGCGCCTTCCTTTAAATATACAATTCAGACATCTATAATCTAACAAAGTTTCCTCTGCTCACACACAAACACACCTGAGAGATCCAGTACATCTGAAGGTGGGTATATTGGGACGAGTTGGAGAGGACAGGGATAGTCTCTGCAGATGCATTCTGGTACTGGCCATGGGCCCAGCTTACATAGTAGCAATGGAGGAAACAGAGGGTCAGGGGATGTCCTCACTCTATGGCCCAGTGCTAGATAAGAGGGCAGAAGCAGTGTCAGTGCCTGGGAAGCTGCCTTCTCACTTCACCATTGTAATGGAAACCAATAGCAGCAGCAGAGATGCATCAAACAGCAAGTGGTGCCAGCGACCATTAGTAACAAGGAGGCAGTGCTTCAGGGTCGTAAACCTGGCACCTCCCCACCCACCACATGCCCCTACCATGGTAGGGTGCAATGTAACCACAACCCTGTAGGCACAAGTAGCTTAGGTAAGAGAAAACAGAAACTTGCACTATATCACCATCTATTGGAAAACAAAAGAAAGGCCTCTAATTATCAACTTGACAAATCGTTAAGATCTGTCAAGATATAATATATAAACAAGAAAAGAGTTCACTATTTCAAATGTCCAGGGAGAAAAAAAAATCTACCAACCACCATGAACTACCAAGGTAGTGTGGTAATACAGAAAGATAATAGCAAAGTTCTGGAAACCAAAACAAAAGTCATAAAATACTGTGGTTTAAATGACAGAGAGTTCAAGATTGTAGCTACAAAGAAACCCCATGAAATACAATAAAACTTAAATCAGTTCAATGAGTTCAGGAATATTACTAGTGAATAAAAGGAATACTTTGCCAAGATATTAAAATTATAAAAAAATAACTAAAAAGAAATTCTGGAGCTGAAGAACTTAAAAATGGGGTGAATAATGTGTTAAAGAATATTGGAAATAGAGCTGACCAGATGGAAGAGAGAATTAGCAAGTTCAAATATAGAAATCTAGAAATGATTCAGGTGGAATAAGAGTGAGAACTGAGTTAAAAGAAATTAAAGAACTCTACAAGAACTCTCTGACTACATTAGAAAGAGCAACATAAGGATTATGGGTATCTCAGAAAGAGAAAAGGGATCAGAACCTATTCAAAGAAATAGTTGACAAGAACTTTCCAAACCTAGGGAAGGAGCTGGATGTTCACATTCAAGAAATTAACAGAACTCATAATTATCTCAGTGCAAAAAGTCCTTCTCTAAGACATGTTGTATTAAACCTGTCATAAGTTAATGACAAAAAAAAAAAAAAAAGAAAGAAGAAGAAAGAATTTTCAAAGCAGCATTGGGAAAGAAAAGACAGTAACCTACAAAAGAAACCCCATCAGATGACCATCAGGTTTCTCAGCAGAAACCCTATAAGCCAGGAGAAAGTAGAATAATATATTCAAAATATTGAAAGAGTGAAATCACCAGCCATGAATAATATATCAGGCAACATGATCTTTTAGACATAAAGGTGAAATAAAGAATTTCTTGGACAAAGCAAAGCTGAGGGAATCTGCCACCATAAGATTCAAGAAATGTTGTAAGGAACTCTTTTACCTGAAACAAAAAGACAAAAGTATACAAAAAAATTGAGTATGGTTATAGACAGACCCACAGAAGCAGGAATTAGCAACTCAGTTTCAGAATAGGATATTAACACCTAATTATAAAAGTTAAAGAAAAATAAAGCTTTAAAAATAACTATAGCTACTGTATTTTGGTAATGAATGTGCAACATAAAAAGGGGTAATTTGTGATAGCAAAAGTATAAAAGAGGAGGAGAAAAATACTGAAGTTTGTAAGTGAATGAAGATAAGATGTAATCAGGAGACAAGGACTACTTTATCTATGATATATTTTATAAAATTCTCATGGAAACCAGAAGATAAAATCAAGGGCTGAGACATGAAACATAAAAGAGGAAAAAGAAAAAAATTATAGAAAACCACCAGATTAAAATAGCAGACAGAAAAAAAAATGGGAAAAAATAATGGAGATACATAATAAGTCCTGATATATCAGTAAGCCCACTAAGTATAAACGGACTGAACTCACCAATCAAAAGACAGAGTAGCAATAAACCCATCTCAGTTCCCAAATTAAACCTATGCTAAAGTGAAGCATAGTTTCACTTTGCTACTCCAAGCAAATGTCATTCAGAAAAAATTTAGTGTAGCTGTGCTTATATCATACAAAATAGATTTTAAGACAATAAAAATGTAACAAGAGACAAAGATAGACATTTTATAATAATAAAAATGACAATATATCAGAAAGACATAACATTTCTTAATATATATGCACCCAACCTGAGAGCACCAAAATACATAAAGCAATTATTAACAGAATTAAAGGGAGAAATTGGCAATGATAAAAAGGCAGGGGGATTTAATACCCGACTTGCATCAGTAGGTAGATAATCAAGACAGAAAGACAACAAGGAAACATCTGTCTTAGAAGACACATTAGACCAGATGATTGTAAAATTTTCCAGCCCCAAATGACAGAATACACATTCTTCTTAAGTGCACATGGATCATTCACAAGGAAACCCTATATGTTAGGACAGAAAACAAGTCCCAGTAAATTTAAGAAAATTGAAATCATATCAAGCATCTTTTGCTAGTGCATGGTATGAAACTGGAAATTAACTATAAGAAGAAAACGGGAAAAACACAAATATCTTAGTATTAAGCAACATGCTACTGAACAACTATTGAGTAAAGGACAAATAAAAAATTAAAAAGATAAACACAGATAACTGAAAGTAAAAAATATAACATTTAAAAATTTATGGGATGCAGCAAAAGCTGTTTTAAGAGGGAAATTCATGGCACTACAGGTCTGCCTTCAGAACCAAGAAAAATATCAAATAATCTAATATTACACCTTAAATAATCTAGAAAAAAAGAACACATTAAACCCTAAGTTGGTAAGAAAGGAAACAATAAAAATTAGAGCAGCAAGAAATGAAATAATGAATAAAAAGACAATAAAAATTAATGAAACAAAGATTCAATTCCTTGAAAAAAATTGACACACCTTTAACTAGAGTCATTAAGAGAGAGAAGACTTTAATAATTAAAATCAGAAATAAAAGATGATAAGTTACAAACAATACCATAGGAATACAAAGAATTATACGAGGATACTATAGAAGGCTATACATCACCAAACTAGACAGTCTAAAAGAAAAGAACAAATTCTCTGAAGCATACAACCTTCCTAGACAAAATTGGAGTACCTGAATAGACTGCTCACTAGTAAGAAAATTGAAACAGTAATCAAAATTCTTCCCAAAAACTAAAGTACAGGACTAAATAGTTTCATTGGTAAATTTAGGAAATAGTTGAAGAAGATTTAATACCTATACTTCTCAAACTCATCCAAAAACTTGAAGAAAAAGGAATACTTTCTAACTCACTTTATGAGGCCAATATTATCCTGATAGGAAAACCAAGCAAGAACATCACACACACACACAAAATGCTGCAGACCAATATCTCTGATGAACATTAAATACAAAAATCCTCAACAAAATACTAGAAAATCAAATACAACAATACATTAAAATTACCATACATGATAATCAAATGGGATTAATTCCAGGGATACAAGAATGGTTAAATATCCACAAATCAATCAATGTGATAAACCACAACAGAAAAGAATAAAAATTATATGATCATCTCAATAGATGCTGAAAAGTCACTTGACAATGTACATCCATTTATAAAAGAACTTCTCAATAAAATAGACATAGAAGTACCTGTGCATAATGAAGTCCATATATAGCTAACGCCCAGCTAAAATCATACTCAATGGTAAAAAACTGAAAGATTTTCCTCTAAGATCAGGAACAAAACAAGGATGCAAACTCTTGCCACAGTGATTTAACATAGTTATGGAAGTTATAGCCAGAGCTGTTAGGTAAGAAAAGAAATAAAATGCATCCACTTGAAAAGAAGTAAAACTGTCTCCATTTGCAGAAAACATAATTTTATATCTAGAAAACCTTAAGGAACCCACCAAAAACTATTATAAACAATAAACAAATATAGTAAAGTTGCAGGATACAAAATAAATATTTAAAATGTTGCATTTCTATATACTCACAACTAAATATCAAAAAGATACATGAAGAAAACCATTCCATTTGCCCACACACAGTGAAATAAATGGAATATTACTTAGCCATATAAAGACGAATTCTTTCCATTTACAGTAACATTGATGGATCTTGCTGGTGTTATGCTAAGTGAAATAAGTCAGATGGAAAGAACAAAAACCATATGATTTCACTCATACGTAGAATATAAAACAAAGAGTGGCAAACCAACCAACCAACCAATTATCCAACCAACCAACAAACAAAAAACCCTCATAGATACAGCCAACAAAATAGTGGTGACCAAAGAGGAAGAGGTGGAGTGAAGAGAACAAAATGGGTAAAGGTGGGTTAAATCTATGGTAATATAATAAAACCACATGTTGGGTGGTAAGCACATGATAGAGTAAACAGATATTGAATTATAATGCTGGATACCTAAAATTTATATAATGTTCTTAATGTTACCTCAACAAATTTAATGAAAAAATAAAATATAAAACACTAAAATCTACAGAAAAAAGATAGGAGAAAATGTTTAGGACTTAAAACTAAGCAGAGTGCTTATATTTGACATCAAAAAATAATCAATGAAAGGAAAAATTGATAAATTGGGCTTTATCTAAATTTAAAACTTTTTCTTAGCAAAATATCCAAGAGGATGAAAAGACAACCTAGATACTAAAAGAATGTATTTGGAAAGCACATACATGACAATGAACTTGAGTCTAAAATATATGAAGATCTCTGAAAACTCAACATTAAAAAACAATCTAATTAGAAAATAGGCAAATGACATGACAGATACTTCACTGAAGAGGATATACCTATGACAAATAAACACCTGAAAAGATGTTCAACATCTTAGCCATTAGGGAAATTCAAATTAAAACCACAATGAGATATAACTACACACCTATCATTATGGCTAAAATAAACAATAGTGATCAGAAAAAATGATGGTGAGGATTCAGAGAAACTGGATGACTCATATGACTTTTGGGAATAGAAAGTGACACAGCTACTTGGAAAATTGTTGGCGGTTTCTTTAAAAACTAAAAATGGACTTAGGAATTGCACACGGGTATTTTTCCCAGAAAAATTAAAAGAATTATTGCCTCAGCCCTAGCCAAGGGGCTGAGTTGTTTGGAGCATCATCCCATACACCAAAATGTTGCTGGTTCGATTCCTGGTCAGGATACACATACTTTTAGGTTGCAGGTTTGATCCCAGGCTGGGTGCTTAAAGGAGGCAACTGATTGATGTCTCTCTCTCACATGGATGTGTGTCTCTCTCTCATTCTCCTCCCACAACTCTCCTCTCTCTCTGAAATCAATAAACATCTCCTTGGGTCAAAATTTAAAAATTAATAAAATTTTTAAAATTTAAAACTTATTTTCTCAGAATATTCACAGCATCTTTATTCACAATAACCAATAACTGGAAACTACCAAAATGTTCTTTAATAGGTCAATGGTTAAACAAACTGTGGTATATCCATACCATGAAATATTCAGAAATAGAAAGAAATGAATTATTGATACATAAAACACACTGGGAAAACCTCAAGGAAATTATTTTAAATGGAAAAGGTTAACCTCAAAAAGTTACATACTGCATCATTCCATTTATATAATATTTGTGGAATAACATCTTTATAGAATAAAGAACATTAGTAGCAGTTGGGAAGGCTTGGGATGGGAGGAAGAGTGGGTGTGTCAATGAAAGGGTAGTATTTCAATACCAGGAAGCCTTGTGATGATGGTACAATTAAGTATCTTCATGGTGGCAGTAGTTAACAAAGTTACACAAGATAAAATTAATCTATACACATACCCAACTTTGTGAATTGTACTAGTGTTAATTTCCTGGTATTGATACTGTGCTATAAACATGCACAAGGTTAACAATGGGGGAATGTGTGGGGGGGGGCATCCCTATAAATTTTGTTATACCTTTCTGTGAATCTATAATATTTTAAAATAAAAATTTAAAAAACTATGCTGATTTTAGTATTTTAGGTAAGTATTTTTAAAGCTCTCCTCTTTATGTAAAATTGCAGTATAAAACCTGAAGCTCACTGCTGCCTGTGCTACTCAGGCAAGTAAATATCAACTTAAAATGCTTCCTAAAAAACAGGAGACAGAAATGGAGTTATTTCATCACACTTCTTCCATTGTACACACACATACATTTCACATTGTTTCTTTAGAGTCACCATATGCTGCTGTTACATCAACACATACATCAAGAGATTTTATGTAGTTTGCATCAAAATTGCAACTTATATAGTATATGCCTGTGCTTAATCCTCACCAAAAACATTGAAATAGGAAAAAAACCCCATATTTTTAGATCTATAATTAATTTGTGATGTAAGGCAAATCACTTAAACTTTTAAAACAGTTTTTAATATGGTAATTAAAGTAGGTGATATTAGAGACTCTAACAATAATTAAATAACAATAACTAGCAGCGAAAATTCATTAGGCCTAAGTGCTAGAGATATACTGTATTTAATGTAAAATATAAAACCTCATACAGTAAAACCTCATTAATTTGGACTCCACTAATTTAGAACCTGTACAACTTAAGAGGGTTGCTTTACTTATCACTACTTTAATGTTTTAAAAAGGAAAGATTTACTATGTAAAGAAATTGTGCAAAGAAGTATCTAAGAAAAGTATTTAAACAGCACATACTTTTAAAAGTATCAATGAGTACTTTAAAAGTCTTCATGTCTGTGCAAGAATGGAGGGGGTTATTAGAAATCCTCCTTATCTACCCATCAAGTCATGGGAGATTTGGAATAATGCAGGAGCAGGAATTACACCTTAACAAGAGATTCCCCTAAACCCATTCATTCCCCTACTAGCTTCCACCTGCTGCCCTCAACAATTATCTCCAGCTTGCCAATCTACAAACCTGTCCTTAGGCTATATTACTGCACAGGTAGAGCAAGGGGGTAGTAAGGCCAAGACTCAGGAACTAACATGACAGAAAACAAATTAATATGGTAAAATGGCAAAACAAAATCTCTGGGTCCAAATTTTTATGGGGCACTACTCAAAAAATTTGCAAAAACACAGGATTTTCCAGTTATGAATTTTTAAGTGTCCTTCTCACATCCTGTGCTTCCTACTAGTCTTGCCTTTGGCTTTGGCTCCAAAATTAATTGGACTTTTGGGGTTTTGTGTTCTGCTGGGGAGTTAAAAATAAAACCTTTGAATTAAGCACTGAGTGTGATGTCCATATGCTTAGTCCACTCTTTCCTCAGCCCATTCACATATTCACCTAGCCATTGCCCCCGAAGAGGAGTAAAGTTGGGTCATTCTGAAAAGAGTCACAAAGAAGTAAAATAATCAGTTCAACAGGAAATTAATATTCAAAAACATCCCACCCAAGTAATTATGGGAGAAAATTATACCCTGGAAAATCACATTCATTTGGAGTTTAGGGTTGTGTTCTGTGTTTCACTTTAAAATACTATTTCTCTTTGCACTAATTCATGTGTATAATCTGAAAAATAGTCTCAAAAATCATGAAAAAAATAACTTTGCAATATAGTTTCTTCCATTACAAACAAAGGTAGGCAAAAGTAGCTTTACAGTTGTTCATATGGGAAATACTACAGAGGTTAATAAATAATAATATAATAATTAATTCTGTGTTTTGTGTACTCACAACTGTAAAGCTACTTTTGCCCATCCCTGTATTGAGTCCAGAGAACCTTAAAAACAGTATCACATAGAAATTATATTATTTGTCAAAAACATCCCCAGAGGATAATTGTACCATGACAGAGTATGCAGAAAATAATACTGAAGATCATTAAGCAACTGCTGTATTCTTTTTTCTTCTATTTAAATCTGTAATAATCAGACTTTATTTATTTTGTGCTATTTCCAATAGATGAAGTAGCAAAACTTTTTATGAGATATGGCAATTTTATAAAAAATATAAGTATTATTTCACCAACCCCAACTTCTTCCTGACACCTGATAACTGACCTAATCTTTGTGAAGACATAAACCTTCATACTCTAGTTCCAAACAGACAATCAAAAAATGTCCTGTGATGGCTTATATCTGTGGATACCTTCCCCCTATTCTCAATCAAAGAAAGATATGAGAATATCCACACCAGAGCTGATTTTATAGCCTCCAAAATTTCTTTGGCAGAAGTAAGTATGGTGAAAAGTTAGAATTATTTAATACCCCTTAGGGTTCTGTGTTCATGGCTAAGTTGCTTTCTGTTTCTGTACAACAAAGTCTAGACTGAGAAATAGAGACATGTCTACTTTTTTTTTCTTCTCAGCAGTACAAATTAATAAGAAACTGTTCATGAGTTCTTTGAAAAAAAAAACCTTTCTAATAATGCATAGCAGCTTTAGAAAGCATGTTGACTCTAAAGGAGGGATATAATCAAGTTTTTTTTCTCCTCCCTTGCTCCTTTCCTAAGAGAGTGATAAATTTCAGATACTAGGGCATATGTGTCTAGGTCACACAATGAACTCTGCTCACCAGTGGGAAGGGTTGATCTGTAGTACAAGATCATATAAATTAGACACAATGTGAACATTATGCTTATCTCTGTGCAGCTGGAGTAAAACCAAAGAGCTATGTGATGTTCTGAATTACAGTCTTCTGGCATGCTCTTTTGTTTCCTTGAGCTCTTTGTTAGTGTAGGTAGCTAGATATTAATAAAGGAAGGGAACAAAGTGAATAAGACATTAAGAAGCCTGCTTCACTATGTAGCTAACCTGTCACATATTCCCTAGGGCAACCTCTGCCTATGGGTCCTAACCATGTAAGTGGGTAGAAAGGGGGCAGGAAGGATTATTTCTGGTCATTACCTGGTGGGGGGGATAACACAGCAGAAGAAATTCTTCTGGTGGGTGCATGCTTATAGAAACCAAGATGGCACAAGCAGAGGTGCCTCTACTATGAGGCATGCACAGTAAAAACCAAGATGACGACAATAGAGGCCTGTCAGTCTACACTGGGAAAAGGATGGTCTTGGTTAAGGGATATATAACCCTGGAAGATTAAGGAAATAGATTGGTTGTGGGCGTGCACAACATGAGCCCATGAAAGATTGGGATATTGATTCATTATTTTGAAAAACTGCCTAGCCCTTCCCAAGCTCAGATAATATAGTTGGATTAGCAAAGGAGCTCTCTCATGCCCTCTCACTTGTAACCTGTTCTCAGCCAGGTTTGTTTGCACATTTTCTCTGGATAGCAGCCATGTGGGTCTAGCAGCTGCCTGGGTGCCTGGCTCCAAGCACAAGCCTGAGTATGACAATGCAACACCAGCTGGAATTCAGCTAGGAACACAGACTAAGCTAACCAGATGAGGCCCAGGACTGAACTGCACTGAACAAAAGGCACAGAATATCTGGACCTTGCCCTTTATACTGGGCTTGATGATGTAAAGGTTGGATTTTTTTTCACCATGAACAGAGATGAAACATTTGGAACCTAGAGGCTGCCTTCTATTTCCACCAAAATAAACCTTATCACTAGATCTTATCCTCCCATGGGGGTGGTTGGAAATGCCTTTCTTGCAACAATGCAAGGACCCCATTTCCACCAGCAACACTCCCACATAGTTGACCAATGACAATAGCCTGAGACTTACGTTTGTGTTTAAGAAAGAGATAAAAATCCCTTTGTCCCTAATTAATAAGAGTTCTCCTTTACTGTTTTGCACATGCCCAGCTACACACAAAGTGTTCTTAAGCAACTTCCCCTATTCATCTGTCTCTTAAGAGGGCACCATAAAGTGGGGTGGGATAGTTGAAGAAAGGATATGAGTATTCCT
Source organism: Trachops cirrhosus (assembly GCA_028533065.1). Classification (NCBI taxonomy): domain Eukaryota; kingdom Metazoa; phylum Chordata; class Mammalia; order Chiroptera; family Phyllostomidae; genus Trachops; species Trachops cirrhosus. Next base: position 55,455,541 of record CM052544.1, on the reverse strand, counting down.
AGATCCTTTAGCATAAAATATCCAAGAGCATCCCATTGACTCCATCATGTGTAAAAACATAGTAGAGAGAGCACTGCACTGGCAGTCAGAAAAGATGGGACATTCTAATTCAAGCTCTTCATCTCTGTAATACTTTCTGCCTCATTTGTAAAAATTAACCATTAAAAAGAGTTGCTGTGAGCATCAGATGTCAGAATGTATAAGAAAGTCTTTTAGCAGTAAAGCACTATTTATTTGTAAGGTATTAGTATATATTTTAAAAACAAGTTCATTTCGAATGAAACCATCTGTCTTTTCATCTATGAATGTGTCAATAAGGTGTCACTGGGACATGGGGGCTGCAAAGGGTGCTGACTCATTGACAGAGGGATTCAGTTGATCATTTGGCTGTTTGTGGTAAATGACACAAAAGAAGCAGATGGACTGCTTCTTCCCCCCGTCTAAACCTGCTCATTGTTTTGGCAACCAAGCCACAGAGAGGTTAGAAGTTACTCTAAACACTACTTGAACTCTTCTATATGTGACTTGAGAATTAAGAGACATGGGCCCATCTTCAAATACTAGTAATCTTGTCATCATGGTTACAGTTTTTATTTGGGCCTGGGGTGAGGGGGAGTGCAATGTACACAGGATTTAGATGACTTTCCTGGGAAAAGAGCTGAAGACTGGAAAAATATCTTTTTACCAAACATTAGGGAAGAAATAATAGTATATCTTTTGGCATAAATTGGAAATTCAGTACAACTAACTGAGATATAGAAACTGAAGCACCTTAATTATAAATAACTGTCTTAGCAATTACCTCATGTGCTAATAACTTACTGACAAACTTTCAACATCAGCTTAAATCAGTACTGTACAATTTTTGGTCCTTACTTTCTTCTTTATTATATTTATTAATATTAAAATCTTGACAAATAGGAAGATAAAAGTGATGGAAAAGTAGGAAAATTCCTCACTTCCCATTTGATTTATGTATTCATAAAAGTTAATTTTGTTTCAAATAAGTATAAATACACATCCCTATCATGATTCAAGGCTGTGCCTTGCTAAATCACCTTCTGGCAAAATTAATCTGCAAAAGCAATATTTAGTTTAGGTTTCCATCTGGGAAACCTTCTTGGAAATTAGCCAAAATTAATCAATAAATTTAAAAATTGGATAAACTTTAAAGTTTTCACTCCCCAAAAACTTCATAGATGATTAATTACAGCATGTTTCAAACTCAAAACTATCTATTTAAGTCAAAATAACCATAATCTATGAATTTAAATACTCATTTATATGTAATATTTTCCTGCAGTGTGAAAATTTTCCAGTAAAATTAGGCATGTAATGATGGGATCCAAGGAAAGGAGAGAGGCTAAATTGAATTTAATACTACAGCTATCTGAAATGTTCATGTTTCCATTATGATATAAAATATTTAATTATCAGCCATCAATTTGGCAACAGAAAGAATTAAAACAAATCCACTCCCTTTAGTATTTAGTCACTTTCTGATTGACTCTTATTTAGAACTTTTAATAAGTACATATCATTGCCAGAAAAATAACATTTTCAAAATTTAACTGAAATACTGAATCATGTAATGTGTTATGTAGGCAAAAATCAAAGCTTCATTTCTGGACAAACTACCTGAAGGAATTGTGCTAACTGACTATAGACTCTTGCTGTCTGACTCCACATTTGCTCTCAAGTTGCTAATCTCTATTCAGAGAAAATCCTGAATGTCTTCTCTCTCCAGTACATGTAATGATCAAAGAAAATTAGCTGGTACAATTAAGAAGGTACATAAAACACAACAAGGTTGAGATCTCAGCCTAAGGGAGGAAGGTTCTACTAGATTGTTCTATCTTAGCCCTAAGGGTAGTAACTGCTCCTTACATCTGTTATTTTGATATTTTTTATGGTTCTTTTTAGTTTTTAGTAGCCAACCTCTTTGATATGGTAGGCAGTTAGACAAACATGAGCAAGTAGGAAAGAAAGGCCAAGTACAGAGGTCACCAGAGCAGAGAACCCTGGGTGCTTAGCAATGGGTAAAACTGAGAAATCAAGTATTGTAGACTGGGACTTCAACCACAGGGTGAGCTTTTCTGTCCTAGCATATCACTGGTCATGTGGTAGACCCTTTTAGCAGAGGCTGGAGAATAACCTCGTGAGACTCCCATATAAAAGCCCTGCACGGCCACTCCCTTGTGAATTAAGCCTTCAGGACAATGATATTCTGGACCCTTCAAATAATTTTAGAAGCAAAGCCTTGAGTGTGTTAACCTCAGAGACAGAGTTTTGGTCAAATTAGAGGTAATAGCTAGGCCTCAGTTGTGTTTCAGCTCCAGGCTCAGAAAAGCAGCAAAACCAGGTGAAATGATGCCATAGCTGACATCTGGATCAGCTGCAATGACTAATGACCTACTTCCCCATCACCAACCAATCAGTATAGCCCATGACTCTGAATAGACACACCTGGAAAACTGATGAATATTCCATTGAGATCCTTTTCTGAGACCTACCCTAAAATTCAAACAGTAAGGAAACAGATAAAAACCCCTAATGAAGGAAGGACCCAGCCTAGGCTCTCTCTTAAGCACACCTGTATCTTTCCGCACTACTTTTTTTTTTTTTTAAAGATTTTATTTATTTATCTTCAGAGGGGAAGGGAAGGAGAGAGGGAGAGAAATATCAATGTATGGTTGCTTCCTGTGCATTCGCTGCTGGGAACTGGCCTGCAACCCAGGCATGTGCCCTGACTGGGAATCGAACCGTGATCTCTTGGTTCACAGGCCCGCACTTAATCCACTAAGCTACACCAGCCAGGGCCGCACTACCTTTTTTAATTGTTGTTCAAGTACAGTTGTCTCCATTCTCCTACCACCACTTTTCCCTGCCCCACCCACCCCCACCTCTCACCCTCAATTGTCCCCCCATTTGGCTTTGTCCATGGGTCCTTTATACATGTTCTTTGATGACCCGCCCCTTTCCCATTACCTTTTTACCTCAGGCATGCTCTTTCTCTCTTTCCCTCTCAAGCATGCTGGGACCTTTCCTTCTCCCTTTCTTCCCTTAAGGTATACACTCTTATTTTATTTCTCTTAAGTTCTAAGGGAACTTCTTTTGCCTATGTAATTGTTTTACTGAGTTCATATAGCCCAGCTGACTCACAACTTCTATCTCCGTGACATTTTAAACAAATTTTCTCTTATAATTAGAGTTCTAGGTTCTGAATAGTTTCTCAGCCAAATTCAAGGACTGGGGTACAGTTTTGCTGGTTATATCTGGTGCTGTTTGTAGTTGACACCTTAACACTCTAATCTATTGAATTTCATAAATTTTTGTATTAAATATCCTATTCCAGCTACTGTGTGATCTCTCTCTTCTAATTGGGTCCTGACTAATACAATATCTTTGGATATACTTTTATTCTTACAATGAGTAAGGAATATACTTGTGATTAAACACAAATCAACAAAAAAAATTAGAGCAAAAATGTGTAAGAAGGAAAACTACAGATACCAATCATTTGTTTATTGTTACAAGATAACGCATCTATAAAATGTCATTCCCCAGAATGTCATGAGTCACATTCATTACCACATGAATTCATATATGCATGCCTAGTTATCCATTTGTATCTGATCTGTGGATGACATTTCAAATAAACCAACTGTGGTCTATTTAGCTACCTGAGACTCAATAGTCTGTATGTTATGTATCCAGCCTTACAATACAAACATATGTTTGTGATAATATTTAATGACTTACTGTTTAGTGAAAACAATCTAATTTTGATTAGAGCAGCTAATTCATCTCTGAGATTTCCGTTGAATCCACATTAATTTCAGCAGATATTTTATGAGCTCCTATTAATGTGCTGTTAATAATCCTCCACAAAGAATTCCACGATCATGGTCTTATAAGAAGGTGCTACATTTCAAACAAAACTCTGCCAGGAGGTCCAAAGAAGCAGTTTAAGTGATGACACCCTTCTGTGAAGTCACATTTTTGACCAAATGGGGATAGTCTAATGGACACTTACTTTCAGAAATAATTAAAGCCCACTTAAAGATATACATTTTTCATAAGTAATATTAACTCATTCTGCATATGAAAGACTGCAACTGAAACATTTGGTGCATTAGAGATGCTTCAACTCCACTCTGTCATTTTTCCTATCCTGTACTTGAGTAGCTAATATCAGTCTCCTGAGTAACTGGGGTCCATTAATATCCCTTTTCAGCACATCTTGTTGTTAGTATAACTCTGTTACAGAGTACATCATCAAATAATGAAAGGTAGTGAGTTTAACTGGTCTTAGCCCAGTATTTTGATTTCTGAGAGAAAGTCATTTTCTAATTCTAGTAATGATAATAATTTATAATTTTACTCTGAATGAGAGGGTTGATGGAAATATACTTTTAAAAAGATATGAAATTAACCTATAACCAAAACAATCTTTTAATTTTTTAACAAGAAACTTAGAATATTATCTCATGTGTCCTGAGGAATTAGAGGTATGAATAATTATGCAGCTCCAGAATTCCCACCTTTCTTATAAAGTGATGTTTTTTCCCCTTGGTTTTACTTTTCTTAACTATGAGCTTTCAGTTATATAGTCTGTGTTCAGTATTACTCTTGTACAATAGGGTGGGATGGCAGAGGAAAGAGGTGTGGTGGCTGTTTTACTATTAATAATCACAGCTGTATATTAAACAAGTCTCCCAATTGCAGATGACAAAAATCCAACTCAAACCAACTTAAACAAATAAGAGGAATTTATAGTTCTGTTATTGGAAATCTGGAATGGTTCTACTTTTAGGAATAGCTGTAAGATACTCAACCCATTACACAGCAAAAAGAAAGAAGGAGCTCCTATGCTTTGTGACAACATGGATGGAACTGGAGAGCATTATGCTGAGTGAAATACACTAGGAGGTGAGAAATAAATACCATCTGATCTCACCTATAAGTGTAACCTAATCAACAAAACAAACAGGTAAGCAAAATATAACCAGAAACATTGAAATTAAAAACAATCTAACAGTAACCAGAGGGTAGAGGGAAGGGTAATAGTGGGGGAAAGAAGGAGAAGGGTCATCAAGGAAAATGTATAAAGGACCCATGGACAAAGCCAAAGGATGGAAGGATTGAGGGTGGGAGGTGAAAGTGGGTTAGGCAGGGGAAAGTGGTGGTGAGAGAATGGAGACAACTGTACTTGAACAACAATTAAAAAAAACAAAGATATTCAACCTGTGTGATAAGAATTCCATCCCTTTGCCTATCTCAGCTCTAATTGTCTTAGCTTAATATTTACTCTCAAGAAGTCTCAATGTGGGTGGTGGTTTTTGAAAGCAACACTTTCATACACTCCCAGTGTTAAGTGTAGCTGAGACAGTTTCTCTTAGCCAGGGCCCCAGGTATGTTTCACTGGGCTACTCTGGGTCACAGGAACTTGATTAGCCAGTCATACTTTACCTAAAAGGCATGGGATAGGGTCAGCAACAACGAGATCATAAGGACTCCCCAGAATCTCTGGGGGAAATGGAAATAGGTGTTGAAAAGACATAAACAAAAGTTCTTCATCTGTAGCAGTTGCTATTTATTTGAGCAAGGAACTAACCTATAAGGCAATATTTGATCCTCACAGTACCATCTATTTATTAGAATTGTTATATGTGACTTACAGATTAGACAGCTGGTACTAAAAATATTAAGTAACATGCCTGGGATTTCATAGCTGGCAGGTGTTACACCTGCTATGAATATAACCTTAGCTGTTATCAATATAATATAGATGAAGTAATTACTCCTGAAGACCCCTAGTCTATTAAGACATGATCTCTAAAATGTTTTCCATGACTAACGTGGTGGGATATGGGAGGGAAAGTTGTTCAACTCAAATGATTCACCTGGCTTGATTTGAATAAAAAAAATTTCTACCTAACTAACTGAACTCAAAATCTTTTTTACAAAATTGCCAAATTTGAGGCAGTAAAATACTTAAGACTCTATGGTACATTTACACAATGGAATTCTATGCAGCTGAAAGAAAGAAGGAACTCATACCCTTTGCAACAGCATGGATGGAGCTCGAAAGCCTTATGCTAAGCGAAATAAGCCAGGCAATGAAAGACAAATACCATATGATCTCGCCTTTAACAGGAACCTAAACAACAAAACAAAGAAACAAGTAAAATATAACAAAAGACACTGAAATAGAGGACAGGTTGTCAGTGACCAGAGGGGAGAGGGGAGGGAATTTCAGGGGAATTTCAGGGGAGAAGGGAAGGGTTTACAGGTAGAAATATAGAGAACACATGGACAAAACTAGGGGGGTTGGAAAGGGGAGGGAGGAGGAGAGGAATGGGTGGGCGGGTTGGAATGGGAATACAGGATAGAAACTGTACTGAATAAACTAAAATAAAAAATTTAAAAAAAAAAGAAGCAGCAAATACCCTTCACCTTGAACTGAGATGAAAATGCATATTGACTTCAAAGAGCAAGCCCTTCATTACTCCAGGGAGTGTGTGTGTGTAATCATGCACACACATGCACACACAGGTGGGACAGGGAGTCGGGAATGATTCAAATATGTATCCAACACTGCAGAGTGTTGATCTGTTCTCCTCATCCATTCATTCAAGGGTATTTACTGAGCATGGACACTGTGCCAGGAATTTGAAACAAGTTGCACGAAATAGACACTAAATCTACATCATTTGAAATAAAAGTGACCTGTTCTACCACTTTGCCTTTAGCCATGTGATTTTCAGGAACTGAATAGTCATAGGAAATCTAAGTACGTATACAACAAACACCAATTATGCTGAGTTTTTGGGTGTTTTTTTGGTGGTGGTGGTGGTGATGGTGTATGTATGCGTATAGGGGAAGATGATAGCTTTCCAAGGCTGAAAGTAAAATGTAGGAGAAATTAACTGTTAGTGGAAAATGTAGTCAAGGATGATTTCATCTGGGAACCAAGCAGAGCTTTGGTGGGCCAAGTAAAAGTCATAAAAAGAGAGTCCAAAACAGTGTCACTGTAACAGGGTGCAGCCAAGACAGGGGCCCCAAATAGGGATTTGGAATGGGGTCCAGAACTCAAGGTGTCCAGGATATATTAGAAGTATATAAGATGTCCTCACCCCCCCACCACAGGTGTGAGTTGGGGGATGGACACATGGAGCAGGAACAAGCAGAGCTGGTTTGCATAGCAACAGCTTTGCAGCTGAGCTCTGGCATGGTCATTTAACATATTTATAACTTTTAACTCATTTCATAGATATGTTAAATAGTTGTGGACATGCTCTGAGGCAGGGGGATGGAAGTGACTTCCACCCAAGATGTAACTGGGTGGCAGTTCCCCCGGTTACAGTACCTGCGTGACAGCTTGGAGATGATTGGCTCCATGCCATGCAGCCACGCCTGTCCAGACTTGCTTTGGCAGCCCACTAAAGCTGGAAGGATACGGGAATGCTGGCACCTGTAACCGATTGTAGGAGGAGTCGGAAATGGGGCTGAAGAGGAAGATTGTGTGGGAATTTAAACCCAGATGCAGCATCCATTGAAGGAAGAACCACGCGGCTTTGGCTAGAGTGGGGACCTCTGCAGCTTTGCCAGGGGAGAACCACGTGGCTTAGGAAGGAGGAGAGAATTTGCCTGGAAGAAAAGGAGTGAAAGGACTCTTGCTGGTGGGCCATGAGAAGGTGCCACAAGGCTTTGGATTAACTGGAGATCATGGTGGTGATACAGCTGATGGTGCCAGGAACCTGAATTCTACTTCTATTCCTGAGATAGGGTACCCCAGATTAGGACAGAGGGAGAAGGAAGGACTGTGTGCATCTGTGGGTATCCTACAGGACTTTAGTATTTTAATGAAGACACTGGGTCACTACTTTAAGTCTGTATAGCTTTAAATAAACATTTCCCTTCCTTTTCACAAATCTGTGGCATTGAGAGATGTCTTTCCTCTGGTGGAGGGCACAACGGACCTAGTGGGGGGTCCTTTTGGTAATAGTATATGGTACCCCCCTTGGCCCTGTTCTGTAACATTGTAGGAGGGTGCAGCCAGGGGGGCCCCCAAAAGAAGGATTTTTAATGGGGTCTAGAACTCAAGGTGCCCAGGAAATATTAGAAAGATATATAGGATGTCCTCACTGCTGACCCACAGGTGTGAGTTGGGGGAAGGGACACATGGAACAGGGCCACTGAGAGTTGTTTTGCATAGCAACAGCTTTGCAGCCAACTTCTGGCATGGTCATTTAACATATCTATAACTTTTAACTGGTTTCATAGATATGTTAAGTAGCTGTGGCCATGCTTTGAGCCAGGGGGATGGAAGTAACTTCCCCCCAAGATGTAAGTGGGAGGCAACTCTCCCTAGTTACAGCACCTGTGTGAGAGCTTGGAGAAGATTGGCTCTGTGACCTGGGGTCACACTTGCCCGGACTCATGATGGCAGCCCAGTAAAGCTGGAAGAATATGGGAGTGCTGGCAAGTGTAGCTGATTGTTGGAGGAGTCGGAAATGGGGCTGCAAAGGAAGATTGGCATGGGGATTTAAACCCAGACGCGGCAGCCATTGAAAAAGGGGAGCCATGCAGCTGTGGCAGTGGAGAGAGAAGTACCGGCTGCAGCCATGTAAGGAGAACCATGTGCCTTTGGCCAGAGTGGGGACCCCCCGCAGCCATGAGAAGAATCACCATGCAGCTTTTGCAAAGAATCACCACGCAGCTTCCATAAAGAACCATCACGCGTTTTTAGCAGATAACCACCACATAGCTTTAGCTGGAGATCCCTGCGATACAGCTGATGGTGCTGGGAACTGAGGGAGGCCTACCAGCTGATCACGGATTACTGGGAAGAACCGGGGGCTGCCTGAGCCACGGACTTCTATTTCTTTTCATGAGATACAGTACCCCAGACTGGGCAAAGGGGGGAAGGAAGGACTGTGTGTGTTTGTGGGTGTTTTAAGGGACTTTGGGATTTTGATGAAGACATTAAGTCATTACTCTTAGTCAGTGTAACTTGAATAAATAGCTCCTTTCCTTTTCACCAATCTCTAATATGGAGAGCTATAATTCTCTGGTGAAGGGAAAGGTGAACCTAGTACAGGGGGACCCCAGGAGAAGGGGGGATCAATTCAGTAGCTTTGTGGGACCCTCTTCCCTGGCGTCCAATCAGGGAAAATCATGGGAGACCACATGTGCAGTAGCTTTAAAGTAATACAACTACTTGTACATACGCAGTAAAAGCCCACCAAAACTAGCCAGGAAGGATCCACCCTGTAAGAATAGAGTTCCTCCAGCCCATGAGGTCAATCTCTGCTTGGAGTTGGCCTGTTCCCATGTTCTCTTCTATAAACTCTGGGTGTTCGGTTCAATTCTTTGTCCCGATCACCAAGAACCTGGTTACCTGTGCCCACCCTGTGACAACATCACTTGTGAAGGAGTCAGGAGCCAATTATTTTGGAAGTAAAAAAAAATGTTAACTATGATTTTACAGCACCTTGGAAAGACTGGTGCTTTTTAATACTTTAATCACACCCAGAGTTGATGAATCCTAAATGCTCTCCTTTGAGTTAGCATTGACAATTTTGTCTCTGAAAGAGAAGATACTCAACATGTGAAGGTGTTACAGAATGGACCCATGGTAGGGGGTGGCCCAGACACGGGGTCTCTCTGTCACTGGAGTCTTCCTGCCACCAGGTGTTAGGAATTATGGCTCTCAATGCCAGAGTTTGGTAAAAAGGAAAGGAACTATTTATTCAGAAGTTATACAGATTTAGAGTAATGGCAGAATGTAGCTGTAAAATCTCAAAGTCCCTTAAAACACCTACAGTCCTTCTCCTCTTGGCCCAGTCAGGCCAGTCAGTGGTACCATTATCTCAGGAAAAAATAGAAGTCCATAGCTCAGCTAGACTCCCAGTTCTTCCCAGTAATCCATGCTCAGCTGGCAGGCCTCTCCCGGTTCCTAGCACCATCAGCTGTGTCACCACATCTCCAGTTCTTAATCCAAAACCACTTGGCATGTTCTCATGGCCCACCAGCAAGAGTCCTTTCACACCTTTCCTACCCGCATTGTCTCTCCTGCATTCTCCTGAACTGCTAAGAGAGAGTTCTGCATGTCTGCTACATCTTGCTTTCCTGCTTTCTAAGCCATGTGGTTAAAGAGAGCCCCTATCTACCACCCAGAACCACGTGGTTCAGAACCTGCAGGGCTGCGGAGTCTAGGTTTAAATCCCAGCACAAATCTTCCTCTGCAACCCCATTTCTGACTCCTACAATCAACTACACCTGCCAGCACTCCCCTATTTTCAACCTTTTTTGGCTGCAATAGTTTGTCCAGGAAGCCGTGGCCCCTTCATAGTGTGAAGCAAACCATCTCCAAGTTCTCATGCAGGAGCTATAAGGGGAGCTGCCTCCCAGTTACAGCACAGGTTAAAGTCACACCCATCTCCCTGGCTAGCCTGCTGTGGATATGCAAAATAACCGTTTTTGCAGATCAGGTGTGAAGCTGGACAGCTGTTAACATGCAAAATAACTCAATGGCCCTGCTCCAGGTGTCCCATTCCCCAGTCTAGACTTGTGTGGGTGGGGATATTCCTCTATTTTTATATTTCCTGGACACCCCAAGTTCTGGACCCTTTTTCAAATCCTTCATTTGGGGGGCCCTGGCTGCACCCCATTACAAAGGTGGCGTTTGTATTCCTCTCTCTCATATATCTTCAGGGAATTTCAATGTGAAAAACCTAAATCTGCCTGGAAACCTGGCATAGAATTAACTTCCCTCTGAGAACTCTGTAAACTTCCCTCATCCCCCAAGAAGTAAGTAAGCATCTAGCTCTTTTCTGTGGGGGCCAATTCCAAATGCAGTTTCCAAACACTTGCCACTGCTGTTCTTTGATTTCACTCTCAAATGCCATAGTGGAGAATCTGTTCAAGCAATCATCATCCTGGTGGATAACCTATGGAAAGCTCAGCTGCTGGGAAACCTGTGTGCATGCCCTCTCCAGTGGTGGTGTGCAGAGATACAGTGATTGTCAGCACAGTCAGTCTCAGAGCAGTGAGCAAAGCAATTAACAGCAAGGGTCTCCTGGCTTGATTCTACCCTTTCAGGGCTTTCCAGTCACTTTCAGTCTTTCCTCCTCTTTCTCACCTCATTTTTTTCCTATCAATAAAATGAGAATAATTTAGTGCTCCAGGCATAAGGAATTAGAGTGAGCATAAAGATAACAAAATTTCAGGGAGACTTTTCTGTGCCATGTAAGTTCTGTTTTATCATCCTGGAAGGTATAGTATAGGAGTAACCGACAAATCTTTGTTACTTTAGTTAAAACTTACAGCCTTTTAAATCTATAGAGGCAAAACATACATTGATAGTTGCCTTGGCTGAAGGTGAAAAGACAGAGTGACTTCAGATAGGCATGAAGAATATTTTGAGGATGACAGAAATTTTCTAATATTGGAGTGTGGTGATGGTTGTACACTCTGTGAATTTACTAACAATCATTCAATTCTACATTTAAAGCAAGTACATTTTATGACATAAATTAAATCTTAATAAAGCTGTTAGCACAAATAAAATAAATTGAGGGACAGATGGATTGATTGAATTATGGTAAAACAAATACAATAAAATGCTAATTGTGCAAGCTAAGTGTTGATTATGAGTGTTCACCATAGAATTTTATCAGCATTTGAAATGATTATAAAATATCATAAAATATATCTGCACAAAAATTGGTATATCTGGGCATGCTGGACAGGATTGAACCTTCTACTTTATATATTTCTGTATAAGTGTGCAAACACTCATATTTAAATTAAAAAATGTGAACAATTAAGTCTTTATGTCTTCAAGAAAGATTCATTAAATGTGGTAAGATAGTTGTGATTAGAGATAGCACTCAGGAAACAGTGAATGAATGATACTTAACAGTTACTAGTAAGCCACTGCCTGATCTCTTGGTCTGCTCTGAGGACTTTATAGACATTATTACATTTAGCTATCGAAATAGCTAAATAGCTATTGAGGCAGGTCCTATAAATATTTCCATTATGTAGAGGAGGAAGCTGAGGCTTACAGAAATTAAAATGCACATATAAGTCAGGGAGTTAGAATTTGAAACATCTGACTTGAAAGAATACACATTTTAAGCTACTCAAATGACATAGATCATAATTTTATTAGTACTCCCCCCACCCACCAAAAAGTATAATGTAAACAAAAACCCTCAACTATCTGTGATGTAATTACTGTAGTTCCAGCCTACACTTCTACATTTTCTATGTTAAAAAATATTTTGTAATCATTTGCGAAACAATCAAAAACAAAACAACAACAAAAAAAACAGTATGGTGTTTTCTGTGGGGCATTTACCCTATTTCAATCACAAACCAATGACAATAGTTAAAAGATGGTATTTTAGATTGTTGAGCAGAAGATTTTTTTGTTGTATAAAAAGATATTGGAGTAAAAATTTACATTTTTTTGCAGCTAGCATATAAGATTTCTTATACATACTTATTTCACAGTGACCAAACTATTGTTTTTGGCTTGGCTGGTGTGGTTCAATGGATTGAGTGCTGGCCTGCAAACCAAAGAGTTGCTGGTTCAGTTCCCAGTCTAGGACACATTCCTGTGTAGCAGGCCAGGTCCCCAGTAGGGGGCATGTGAGAGGCAACCGCATATTGATGTTTCTCTCCCTCTCTTACTCCCTCCCTTCCCCTCTCTATAACTAACTAACTAACTAACTAAATAAATAAATAAATAAATAAATAAAATCTTTAAAAAAAACTTGTTTTTGAACCCTGAAAAAAATAAGAAAGAACAATAGAAAATCTTTTATGTCTGGTTGGTTGCCAATGAAGAAAACCAGTAAGGAAACCACAAACTATTGCTAAGACTATTTGGTTAAAAAATGTCAAGTTACTAGCCAAGATTTGTTGCTTTTATGAATATCAAGCCACTGGTTTTACAAAAGTTGAATCAGATACCATATTTGGAGGGGGCAAAAAGTGTAGGGGGCTGAAAGTGTAGGGGGCTATGAGTCTAGAGGAGGAGAAATGAGGGGGAAACTGCCTTGGGCAAAAATGTATTCTTCTGACACAATCCTTTCACTTTTACCCTCACACTGACCCTTTTTTCCTTTTTCTTTCTCCCAATTCTCCTCCTTCCTTCAACCTTCACCTAACCTCATATCTTTGAATGAGACACAATATAGGTGGAGGAAGGGTCTGTTTTCCTTGCAAGTGTGACATCAGATCAGATGGTTTTATTCAAGTCCTGGCATATTTCCCAAGGCAGGTTTTACCAAGAAGCAAAGAAATTCTGCTTTCAAGTCAATGAAATTTGTGTATCCTGAAAGCAAGTAAATGTTGAGATCTAGACACTAGGCCTGGGGCGACCAGGAGACACCACAAGAATAAACCTCACTCTCAAGACATTTGTAGAATAATAGGAGAGATGCACAGGTAAACAAATTAACGACTAACCAGTCCAACCAGAGCAAATGAAACAAGTGAAAGTACAGAGCCATATGTCACTGCTCTACAGGACAGAAAAGATACGTACAAGTGTATTTATTTTCTGTAGGAAGTTTTTTGAGTCTGGTTATCTGGCAACCCTGATACATTACCAGTTAATATTTACTGAGGTTTACTACATATCAGGTGATGAGATGGTACTTTATATGCTTGATCTCATTTTATCTTCACAATTACACAATCAGGTCACTACTTTTTTTTTGGTCCATTTTTATAGATGAGTGAACCTCAAATACACCTGGTGAATTAGGCTGTGTTCTATCCTTCCATCCTGGAGGCCCACCTGCATGGTGGATGTTATGCACTTGTCAGCCTGTCTCCAAGTTTAAGCTTTTGCTGTTTTCTCTGAAAGGAACCTCCAAAATAAAGGATGAGCTCAACTCTAAGTTACAGCCTGTGATAAAAGATTTTCTTCTAGGGAATCACTTTTCACTTATAATGTACAGACCTTGCTCCTTGGAACATATGTGGTAGGAAAAAAAGGACCATTTTAATAAAATGAAAAGTCCCAGATGCTCCCAATATTGAGTGATAAATTCACATCCTGTTTGGAAATTCATGAAAGATTTAGGCCAGATATATAGAGAGAAAGTTAATGTTTCTGACCAAAGTTGGGAATAAAAGCTCAACACAGCACTCTCTTCTATAACACAGAAGGGACCAGCATTATTTTCTGCAATTTCATTCAGCCTTTCACTTAATTTTTCCCCTTGCATTTGGGGGTCTTTTATTACTCAATATTTCCCCAACTGCCATATGGAATCATGATGCTATGTGGGAGGTGGCATTCTGAGTTAGAAGTATTACTCCTGCAGGTTCACCTGGAGATCAGTTGCCTCCCACTTGGCAAGGCTTGAAAGGACTTGGCTCAGTCCCAGACCCCATAATTATGTTCTAATCTGTCTGTATTCCCTCTCCTCATTTTTCATGTAGTGTTCTGAATACAGTTTAAACCACAACTTTATCACTTTTTAGCAGGAAGGGAAATTAATGGATGTACTGTGAGATTATCTAATGACATATGATTCGTGTTTAGTTCTACTCCTGTTAGATGAAATCTAAACAGAGATTAGTAGGATACAAGCTAATCTACATATAAAATATAGGAAATTTATATATGTTAAGTACTATACATTATATTCAATATTTGCATGTAAGTTACACCTACAGAGAATATTTCACTCTCGTTAAAAAAATCTTGAAATATTTAAATACTAAACTGCAGCAGTGACAATGATGACATGACTCCAAGCTGGCAGCAGCTCACTGTTGCATATGTATGCAACTTGACTCCCCCATGGTAATAAATGTTCTCCAAATGACAGGGTCCAAATCACCTTTCCTTACATGCTCTACAATACCTAGGGCAAGGCTGGGTACCCTGTGCTCCTTCGAACTTTTAGTCACTTTCTGGTTGCACTCATTGGCTGTTGCTGGCTTTTCTAAGAAGTCTTTTCCCCAGTTTGTACATGGGATGTGATAAAATGTAAAACCACTGGCATCAGGAAGGAACTGAGCTGGGAAGTGACCAGTATCTAATAATTATAGGTCCTGTGACTTGGGCCAAATTAGCCAAATCACTTCTGAACTTTGTTTTTTTCAGACTTTAAAAGAAAGAAAATAATTCATGCTCTGCCTACATCTCAGGGCAGTTGAGAGTCTTAAGTAACATAATATACATGAAAATATCTTGTAAAATGTGCTATGCAATGGAAGTTAATATGAAGAAGAGGAGGGCAAGGAAGAAGGGAAGAAATGATTAGGCCTCCTCTCCCATTTAGATTACAAGTTCCTTGATGCCAAGGAAGACATATCTCAAGTTTAATTTCCGTTTGCCCCTTGTGTCTCATATTGGGACCTCAGAGAAAGGCATGATAGAGATAGGATTAAATGGTGGGAGTGGTGGTGGGGAGGGCAAACAAACACTTTGAAATGATAATTCATATGCACATATAAAATCACGTCCCTAAGAAGCACGAAGGCCATGCATTTGAACATGAAACAGAGGGACAGGAAACTCATGGCTGTGAAAATATGGTTGTCCCTCTCCCTCTGTTCATGGGCATGAAATCCCACCAAGCTTTTCTGAGCACATTAGTTGGCTTGTGAGCAAAATAATTTATATGTGCCAGAATCATTTCATTCTGAGCTACAACCTGAGTTCTTGTGTTTAATTGTCTGATGGAAAAGCAGCAAGGGACATTGGGAAAGGTGGAACACTTGAGACTAAGAAAACCACATTTTTCATCAATTGGCCAGTCTTTCTTTGAACATTACTTGAAATCTGAAAATGGAACTTGAATTTTAATTCTTCTAATGACTGCATGCCAAATGAGTGTTTTGATATAAACAATCCTTTTTGTGAAATTATATTTTCAGTCATGTTTCCACTCTATGCCAAAAATTTAGACATAATAATATATTTTCTCTTCATACTCTTAGATGGTTTTTAAGTATTTTCATACAGATTATGTTTACTTAATGCTACAGCAACCCTGAGAAATACAGGTATTACTATTGTTTTCCTTTCAGAGAGTGGTTATCTGAGGCTCAGAAACATTATGAAACTTACTCAAGATCCATAGTTGCAAAGTAAAAACAAAGACAAAGAAGAATTTAACATGTGGAAAGTCAGGCTAGCTCTCATAGTTAGTAAGTTGTAGAGACAGGATCAGCCTGTGCCCGTATTCATATTATAGGTTGTTGAAAACTTCCCTCTCACATATTTTCTTGCACATTAGAGTACAGTGGGTTTAACCCAGTGACATAAACTGCACCCCAAAAAACTAATAAAATGCTGCTCCTCAAAGGTTTCTGACATGCAAAACACCAAGGAACACAATCCCAGGTCCACTCACCCCTGTCTTCTACCACCTCCCCCACCACAAGTCTAAAATCCTCTTTTCAACTATTGACTACTAGTATGAGCTTATGTATTTCAGAAATCATTTGGGCTAAATGTCTCATTTCATAGGTGGCGAAACTGAGACCCAGAGCAATGAAAGGAATTGCCAAAAATGATAGCCTATAAACCTTAGCCAAGGGAATGACTCTGGTGGCTACTCTTTCTGTCCAATTCTCTTTTAACCATACTTCATACTGTCTCTCATGATGACAGCCACAAGTCACAAAATTTTCAAGAAAGAAACACACATCTCAAATGAAAGACCATTCTACTCCCTGGACTTCTAGAATGCCAAAGTATTTGCCACAGAAACTTTAAATTAGCAACCCTTCAGCTTAGATGAAAATTAAAAAAAAATTAAAATGTAAAATAATTTTATTTCCTCTGTCAGAACCTGATTCTAAGGAGTGGGTAGATCACTATCTCTAATATTTAAAGGTGAGCTAAATAAACTGGAGTCAGAGTACTGAAAGAGAAGAAACCCATTTGAAGGAGATGTCAGCGACAGTCTTTGCCTGAATTCTTTTGTACAGTTTTAAATTTGCCTCTGTCTACCTTTATCCACTAAGGTGATTCAGATGTACATTTAAACCTTTCTCAGGTATATAGATTTGATATGGAATATGAGCAGCAAATGAGAAAGCATTGTTCTGGGATGAGACATAAAACTCCCCGAAATACTAGGAGCTTGCCAAAACTCACATGGTTGATGACTATGAAATTTGTGCTTAATGAATTGTATTCTCATGAACTCCATTCTGGATAAATTAAACAATGGATCATATTTAGTCAAATTAATATAGTGGATGTTGAGGCATTCACATAAACATGGCCATGTGGGCTTTTATTCAACTTTACATACAGAAGTTAAAGTAGGTGAAATCCATGACACCTTGATCAATCACAGATTTCAGCCCAAGACTGCCAATAATTTTAGGTGTGTTGTGCTTTACATTTGCCCTGAACAGTAGTGTCATGGCCCCAGCTGAATAAGCATTATTTGTGAGACTCTGCCATTTACCTAAACTTCTCATCCCATTAAGGGGCCTGGGAAAATCTTTAGGTGACTAAATGCTTAGGATATTACTTAGGAATGGTCTCTCAGGATGGTGTCTCAAAAATTGCATGTTATCTATCACTTTGTAGGTAAAATTCTGTGAAGACCTATTTTTTACTATACAGGCATGGCGATGATATGAAATGTACATAAGAATCGTATACACATATGCATACACACATTCCTTGAAGAAAATTAGGAATGGTTTTAAGTTTGCTTTATTTCTATGGCTCAGCTACCTTGATTATAAAGATTGTCTGACATTACTGAATAGCTCAATGTATATAAAGTGTTTAGTATGGAGCCTGGGATGCAGTAATCATTTAGTGAAGGAAAACCTTGAGTGGGAAGTCCAGTTTGCTTATCACTTCCTTTCAAGTGTACATGGAAATATTGAGAAGCTTGGTAAACTACCTCACCCTGCAGCACTTTGAAAGTGTCTAAAAATTATTCAGGGGGCTTTTGAGGAAATCAGACTAAGAATTTTATGTGGAAAGAGGACCACCCACCCTAATTATCTACATTAGTCATCAAACTTGGGTCTTCCAAAAGGGGATAACAAGCCTTAAAAAATAAAAATGTCATATGAAGGATGCTCAGTGGAATGTGAGTCATATTTTAGAAAGCAATACTCTTCACTCCTTAAAAAAGAATCCCTAAGGTATGATTTAGAGCAATGATCCTTTCATCAGAAAGGGTGTTTAATTGGCTACATTGTGAGTGAACAAAGATCCTATACAAATAAACTTTGGAAAGTTAATGCAACCAAATTAATGAATCAAATAGATATTGAGTACCTTCCAGATGGGTGGCAAAAACTCGGTTAGGAATTGTGAGGGTGAGAAGGTATAGAAATACAGAAAAAATAGCCTGACCTTTCAGAGAACTCCAAAGGTGCCAGAGAAGGAGATAATCAGGTGAGTGACCAACTCTAATTGCCTCGCTTTAACTGTGCAAATAAAGCTTCATCAGACAAGGAGACAGAAAGGACAATATAGTATTCTATCTGGTGTGAAATTTATCTTGTGAAAAGAACAATGATCTAAAGGCAGACTTTTTTCTCAATGACATCAGATTAAGTTTGATCTAAAAGGACAAGATAAAGTACATCAGTCTTTACTCCTTAAGTGTGTTGCAGTGCTAAAAACACACGTGTTAACTTTTCACTTGTAAATCAGAACTACAAACTTAAATAAGTCAGGTTTTTTTCCTTGCATTCCTTTCAGCTTCAATAAAATCATGAAAGTAAAATGAAAGAGTAAGAAAATTTTTGGCTTGCTCAGGAGCAATAGTTATTTATCTTGAGAGAATAAGCTCTGCACAGTGGTTCCCAAAGCACCTTCCAGGTGTCATTCCCTATTATATTTCAGTGTTCAACAAATATGCTATGAATTCTCATTCTACTACATAAATATGTAATAATTTTTATTTTCAAATTGTATGGCAAATATGATTTTTATTGGTGCATTTTAAGAAATTAAAACAAAATAGCACAATCATATCATATTTGTGTATTGAAGTCATTGAATCTCCGCATCCCATAGTCACACATTTTGTTCTCTCTATCTAGATACCCAGATACTTGAAATAATATTTAACATAATTTGAAGTGATTTTCAAAACTATGACAATGCTTTTCATCTTTCACCTAGATTCCTGGGCACCCATCTGTCTGGAGGAAGAAGGGGATGATATTAGGAGTGTAGGAACAGAAGCAAGATAAGGAGAAAGGTAACTTTTTGCTTCTAACATTAAAAAAAAATAATCAATGTTGTTGCAAAACAATTGCCTTAAAAGCCAGGCTATTTTCTTGAGAAGATATACCTGAAAATTATTTAATTCCTTCTTTAACATATCAGGAGACAATCTAATCTCTTTGTGTTAGGGTTTTATGGAAGACAGATCCAGACAAGAACAGGAATAGACCCAAAGAAATACTGGGTAGGAGAACAGACAAGGCCTAATGAGTGGAGTTACCTGAATCAATAAATGAAAAATGGCATTTGGAAGTGTAATGAGATGGTCATTTGGGCCATTTCCATACAGTTTGAGGACATCGTATGGCAAAATGGCAGGAAGAGGGAAGTCCTGGGGCACACTTGATATTTGTGTGGGAGAGGCAGGATTAGAAGCTGCTAAAGATCTGACTGGGGAGCTTCTTTTTATTTTTTAAATATTTTTATTGTTGTTCAAGAATGTTTGTCTTCATCCCCCACCACCACTCTCCTCCACCCTACCCACCCCCACCGCCCACCTTCAATCTTACCTCCCTTTGGTTTTGTCCATGGGTCCTTTATACATGTTCCTTGACAACCCCTCCTCTTCTTTTACCCATTATCCCCCTCTCCTCCTTCTCTGGTTGCTGTCAGTTTGTTCTTTATTTCAATGTCTCTGGTTATATTTTGCTTTACTTGTTTGTTTTGTTGATTAGGTTCCACTTGACAGGTATGCTATAGTAGGAGAAAGGCAACTCTGGCTGGTGCTAGAAAGCAAACCTTTGAAACCAGGTCTTGATGAAAGTTATAGCCAGTCTGAAGAGGCATCTGTGGTATCAGTGGAGAGAACATAAGGCTGAGTCAGCCGGAGAACTCTCCTTAAAAAGGCCCGTAAACCTAATTGGACATTCCCCTAGAGTATTTTTTTCACTTTACTAATGAGTGGGTAAAGGATTTAGGAAGAATTTGTCTATATTAATTATAGACAAATTAAAGAAATTATACCTTCTCTGCACATTCAAGTTGTAGTGAGTATTAAATATGTTACCTTGCTCTGTTCCCAGCCTCAGCACTAATGCCCCCACATCTGTGAGAACAACCTGCTTGAATTAATTACTTCCTCATCTGATATTCTCAAGATCTCACTTTATTTTAGCACTGACTTCATTCAGGACTGTATTGCAGATAATATCTATTTATCTATTTCAGGAAATTATACTTTTTTAGGGTACCTATCCCACTGATCATATAATATTTTGTCTTACTAAGTTAATAAATTACTAAATTTAGAAACTAAATGGTATTCTTTTCTAATTAAGAAGCTTTATTTCAAAGGTCTAATTTGTGACTTGCATAATTAAGTAGGGCCATGTAAAAGTTACAAATCAATTTAGTATATTAAATCCACAAATAATCGAGAAGGACAAAATCTTCTCATGCTTTTATACCTGTGGTACCTCTTGTTTTCTGCTTGACTAGTATGTATAAGCTCTTCTTTTTGACCTGGCAACAAACTATAATACCCAGACTCATAACCAGTCCTAGCCAAACATGGTACTCATCTGTGATATGTGAGTTGAAAGTGGCCCCAAGGTGCCCACACTCTGGTGTATACAACCTATGGAATCTTCTCCTTTGAATGTGAATTGAATCAGTGAATACACAGGATAGCATTCCCTTGTTAATTTACTAATGAGTTGACTGGGAGGTAATCAAAAGGGAGATTATCCTAGATGAACCTGACTGGATCAGATGCACCACTAAAAAAATGAGGCATTAGAGATGCTCTCTGGAAGGCCTAAGAAAGCAAACAGCCATGTGTGAGAAGAGGAGTCCTCCTGAGGATTGAGAGCAACCCCTGCCTGGCAGTCAGCAAGAAAGCTGGTGAAATAGACCTTGATATAAAAGCAAGATTAGAGTAAGATTATAAAGACACCATATTTATGTACAATTGCTGTTGACAGAGCTGGAAAAAAAGCGTGACTGAGTACTACAATATCATTTCTTACTAAGTAATGTTCTTTCTAAACTATGTTGATATTCAATGATGTCTATATTAGTAAAATACATTCAAAGGTAGATTGAGCTCATTTGGTTTTTATTTTATTATAGTTCTTGTCAAATTAAAATACTTTTAACAAAGTCTTTGGGTATAAGGAGAACTGTTCTGGAGAGAAATATAAATTCATTTCTTACCATCAGGCTATGCTTAAGATTTATTTTTAAAGATACAAAACTATAGCTATATTTCCCTAGTGATAAAAATAAATCCCCTTAGTAATCCCTACGAAATCCTAAAGGGCTAACATTCAATGAAGAGGATTTCTAATGGTAAGTTATAAATCCTTTTAGAGAATATCTTGGTTTAAAATAATTTCCAAAAAAAAAGAGCATGCTTAGGAATTCAGTAATATTTTGAAATTCTTCAGCAATATCAAGGACAGTAAAATGGATTTTACATTTAGAGTTAAGAAGATAAAATGAAGTTATATTTGTGATGTTGATGGGCAGTATGAAACCCCAGTTACCAGAGAAATACAACTGTATACCTTGAAAATTTTAGAGGAATGCAGGGACCCTTTGTTCAGTCCAACCCAAATTCAGATAGCCCTTTACACCTGCTGTTGCAGACAGGAATCTAATGTCTCACAACACAACATACTCTTTAGGTTAATTAAGCACCAATTTGATTCAATGTGAATGCTTAATTTTACGTAAGCTTTGCTCTCTGGTACTTCAGAGAGTAAGTTGCACTTCTATTCCACCTGGATGCAGTTCCAATATTTGAACCTGGATACCTATAAGGCCAAGCATGAAATTTAAACAGACTTAAAGACATAAGATATGAAAACATGAGACAATGTGAGTGATGAGCACTGTGGAAAACAGTCAAAAGGGGCAGCTTCTTCTCATTCCCTACCCAACACATGGTAATTGGGGAATTAACCACAATAAAGTAGAGAATTAGATTATCAAAAATAAAACTCTCCCCTTTTAAAACTGTGGTTAATTCATCTAGTCACTCTGCACTCAGCAGTCAGGTTTAAGCACTCCAAAATATATAAGGAACTCACATGATTCCACACCAGGAAGACAAGCAATCCAATTAAAAAATGGCAAAGGACTTGAACAGACACTTCTCCAAGAGGGCCCAGAGACATGAAAGGATGCTCAACATCACTAACCACCAGAGAGATGCAAATTAAAACCATAATGAGATACCACTTCATACCAGTCAGAATGGCCATCATAAACCAATCAACAAACAATAAATATTGGCAAGATTATGGAAAAAAGTGAACCTTAGTACACTGTTGATGAGAATGCAGACTGCTGCAGACACTGTGGAAAACAGTATGGAGTTTCCTCAAATATCTAGAAATGGAACTGCCTTTTGACCCAGAGATTCCTTTGCTGGGATTACACCATACTGTATACTGTACCCTAAGAATCCTGAAACACCAATTCAAAAGAACCTATGCACCCCAATTTTCATAGCAGCACAACTTATAATAGCTAAGTGCTGGAAGCAACCTAAGTGCCCGTCAGTCAATGAGTGGATCAAAAACTGGTACATTTACACAATGCAATACTACATAGCAGAAAGAAGGAAAAAGCCACTACCCTTTGCGACAGCATGGAACTGGAGAGCATTTATGCTAAGAAAAATAAGCCAGGTGGTGAAAGACATATAACATATGATTTCACCTGTAAGTGGAACCTAATCAACCAAACAAACAAGCAAAGCAAAATTGAATCAGACTTGGAAATTAAAAACAAACAAACAAACAAACAGTAACCAGAGGAGATAGGGGAAGGGGATAATGGGGGAAAGAAGGGGAAGGGTCATCAAGGAACATGTATAAAGACCCATAGATAAAGCCAAATGAGTGAAGGATTAAGGGTGGGAGATGTGGGTGGGTGAGATGGGGGAAAGTGGTGGCAGAAAAATGAAGACAACTGTACTTAAACAACAATAAAAAAATGAAAAAAAGAACTAAACAAAATTTAGACAAACTGAAAAATAAATAATTGAATGAATAAATAAGTAAAAATAGAACTGTGATTAATTAACCTATATACTTAGAAGTCACATTTGATCCTCATGAACACATCATTACATCAAAACATGCTGTAAGCTTAAGACTTTAGAACAACATTTATATATCTTAAAGCCATTTATTATTCAATGTTGAGAACGTAATCTGAAGTGTAGGTCTATTTAAATAGATAGAAATAGAAATGTTGGGACACTTCATTGAGTTTCTACAGTTGTGACCAGAGGGCTGAAGTTTTTTACATTGAATTACTGTTGGAAAATTGAAATACAAATCCTATGGGATGCTGATTAAATTCCCCAGGGAAATATTGTGTAAAGATCCATCTGCCAGAAAGACCTGAGGACATGGTGAGTGCTTGGATACCCTTCCCAGAAATCCATATCAATACACAGAATTTAGCATATAGTTTTTGAGATCCACCCATTCCCTCACAGGGCATGTTCTTCAAATCTAAATACCCTTCAAAATAAGAGTGATAATAATAATAAAAGTTAACATATTAGGCAATACAAAGGGTTAATGTGAAGATCACATGAGATAATAAATACACTAATCTCAGGCAATTGTAACAATGAAATAAATCAATACATGTAAGATGTTTGGAATACATATTATCACATCAACTCTCCATCTTTAATAAAAATAACTTTTTTAAAACATCACAAATGTGATAAACTTATTTTTTTTAACTTTTTAAGTTGAATGTATTGAGGTTTCAGTAGTTAACAACAATATGTAGGTTTCAGGTATACAACTCTACAATACATCAGCTGTGTATTGTATGGGGGAGAAAAGGTGATGGAAGGAACTTTGACTTAGGGTGGTAAGAATAAATCTTTTTAACAGTGTTAGACTTACAGAAAAATAGTGAAGATAGTACAGAATTCTTACATACTTCACACCCAGCTTTCCCTATTATAAAGATCTTATTATCATTTATGATTCAATATTGATACCGAATTATTAACTAAATCCACAATTTATTCAAATGTTCAATTTTTTGTTTGTTTGTTTCTAATGCCACTTTTCTGTTCCAGGTTAATATCTAGGATATATTACATTTAGTTATTACATCTTTTGAAGCTGCTCTTGACTGGGACAGTTTCTCAGACTTTCCTTGTTTTGAATGACTTTGACAATTTTGAGGTGTACTGGTCACGTAATTTGTAGAACATACCTCAATTTATACTTATCTGATGTTTTTCTCATGATTAGACTGAGACTATGGGATTTAAAGAGGAAGACCACAGAGACCATGTTATTTTCAATTTATTATATCAAAGGTACATACTATCACCATAACATCACTGTTTATGTTAACCGTAATCACCAAGCTAAGTTAATGTTTGTCAGCTTTCTCCACTGTAAAATTACCCTTTTCTCCTTTTAAAAACATTTAAAACATTACAAATGTGATAAATTTATTTTTCATGTTTTTTTAACTTATCCATATTGTTCACTTGGAACAAAAGTCATTACAGCCCATAACTCCTTAGGAGTGGAACAGCTACAACAGTTATTTGGAATTTTTCTTTATATAGTTTTGTCTATTCTCTTCTGTTTATCTATGTATTCAATTATTTCTTTATATCAATATGGACTCATGATATGTATTTTAAACTTTGGTTTACAACCCACTACTATTTTATTTTGGGGCTCAAGTTTTCTTTTTTTCAGTTTTGGTCATTGGGAACTCTTTCAGTTGGTGCCAGTGTCAATTTGACACATCAACGTGGGGCATTTTCATTTGCACATCCTTACTTTCTGGAACTAGAATATATTCCAGACTTATCTTGTGAGTTTTCTGCCCAAGTCCTTGAATTAGCCCTGGATCATTTCCTTAGATAATAATATTAGAAATCAAGATCTGGGCACTAGATGAGCTATGAGCTCAATGCTAGTGCAAGAAAACATATCTGTATATATCAACCCAAGCATATACACATTTAACCCAAACTCTTATGGGATACACTTTTATCAGTTAGACTACCCTGTTTATGTATAGCTTATTTTACCTTTTGTTTTACAAACTTCACTTATTTCCAAAAGTACTTGTCAGAGTTGTTTTTCCCCATTCCTTTCGATGAGACTCTGTCATATATTTTAATATGTTTAGTGTGTTTTCTTGGTCACATACTGCATTCATCCAGGATATTCATGACCTCTGATGTTTTTTGTATTTGAATACATTGAGATTTACAAAATAGATGGGGGCAGGGGTTTAAGAATAGTATAGGATTTGTAGAGGCTGAAGAACTTATATGTATGACACATGGACATGAACTAAGGGGGAGAATGCGGGTGAGAGGGGGTATAGGGTGAAGGGATATAAAGGGGGGAAATAGAACAACTGTAATAGCATAATCAATAAAATATATTTTAAAAATTTACTCTTTGTTGTGTAAAGTTCAGTGGGTTTTGACAAATGCATAGTGTCATCTCCCTACAATTGCAATATTAAACAGAGTAGTTCACTGCCTTACAATAATCCTCTGTGCTTTACTTATTAACCTGGCCCTCTCCTGAATTAATGGCAACTTCTGATCTCTTTACTGTTTAAATTTTACCTTTTCCAAAATATCATGTATTTGACATCAAGCTTTTTATAGCCTTTTCAGACTGGTTTCTCTCACTTAGAAATACGCATTTAACTTTCCTCTATGTTTTTTCATGACTTTGGTGGCTCAGTTTTTTATGGTCGAACTATGTTCCATTGTCTGGATATAACACAATTTGTTTACACATTCACCTGTTAAAGACTGTTTTGGTTGCTTCCAGTTTGAGGTGATTATGAACAAAGCTGCTATAAACATTTATGGGCAGGTTTTTGTGTGAATGCAAACTTTGAAATCAGTTGGGAGTGTGATTGCTGAATCATATGATAAAATTACTTTTAGCTTTGTAAGAAACTGCCAAACTGTCTTCTGCAGCAGTTGCACCAGTTTTCATTGCCACCAGCAACAGAGGGTAATTCTGGTTGTCCCATTGTCTTGTTAGCAATCACTCTTGTCAGTTTTTAGGATTTTAGCCATTCTAATGGTCTGCTGTCTTTTATTGTATATTTGTCTTTCACTATCTTTTCCTAGTCAATGGGTTGTCTTTCTATTCTTTTAATAAAGTCTAGTTTATCAATAGTTTATTCCTTGGGTCATGCTCTTAGCTTTGTATTTAAAATCATTAATAGACCCAATTTCACCTATATTTTCTCCAACCCTGCAGTTTTCAAGAACTATATACTCCTTTTTTTTAAGATGGAAAAATTTGGATTTGAAGAGTAACTGGGCCAAGGTCACATAGCCTAAATTTCAACTCAGATCATCTGACCTCCAGACCCGATATTTGTTTTTTTAAGAAACTTGTTATTTGATGTGAAGATTAAATAATTCATGGGAAGTACTCTGGGTTTATTGAGTACAATCTATTTTTCTATGCATTATTATCATTTGTTTTTGTTGTTATTATTCCTCTTAGATATGCTCATTACCTCAGGTTTTGACTTCAGTTATAAGCACACTAATTCACAGAGTATACTCCTGGTATACTGGACTAGTGATGCATCACTGAATTTAAAGTAGTTTTATGGAGCTTCATACTGATATAATTAAATAATGCAGAAATCTGAGTGCCCTTCATTTCACAGATCAGTAACAGTATATACAACCTCTAAGAGAAACTGTAACTTTTTTCCTTTATAAGATGCCTTAGCTAAGATTATGGAGAAGTCCCCACTTGCTCCTGAGGTCTGTCTTTCTTTACCATATTCAAAAGAAAATATTTGGCATATATTATTTAAAAGGCAGGGACAATGTATTATCTTATGAATACAATAAATAATCAAAGATAGTTCATACAAAAGCAGACTGGGAACATCTTGTGAAGATATTCTAAGGGAAAACTGAAGCTGTTGATGATAACCTAAAACATTTTTTTGACCTCTTACTGTGTGCTAGACACAGTAACAAGAACTTAACACATATTACATACCTAATCTCAGTTACTATTAATGTTTTATTTTAAAACCAGGAAACAAAGGCCTGGAGAAACTAAGTAACTTTTCCAGAGTCACTGAGTGAAAAAGAAATGGCATGAGGATTTGAATTCTGGTCTCTTTGAACCAAGAGCCTGTGCTCTGAAACACCGCTTCTTCTGCCCAATGGCAATCATGTAGTTAGGAGCCTAGAATTTCTTCACAACAATTTTTTTTGCAAAGGGAAATACCTCATGGCACCTAAGGAATAGGATGGGAGAATTTTGGATGACTATTCTGAAATTTTTATTTATTCCACACTCCAAGAAGAATAACCAAGAATCATAGCTTCTATAGACAGAACTCAGTTCCTGGTCAGTTTAGTAAGTAAGCAATATTGTTCCAAGAATGATTGGCAGGTTAAAAAAATGATTGTATTCTACAAATAGAAATGAGGAGGATAGAGAAAAGTGTCTGGAACATGTTGCATGTTGAGTTGTCAATGTATGTCAAAGAAAATGACCAAAGCTTAGCTGATCTATTCTTTCTAACAAGCTAATTTTAGAAATCAATGCTAATGCGTTTAACTGGGATAGTTAAAATCAATTGAGAAATAGTTCAGTGCCACCCAATGGTAGCACAATAGACACATGTATAAACAGATGATATTGGAAACATGTAGTATATGTTTTATGTATAATAATGCCCATCTGGGGTTAAGACAAGCAAAATTCAAATATCTTTAAAAAATTAAGTCAAGGTTGAATTGACTCAATATTAGTAGA
The DNA here is from genome assembly GCA_028533065.1 of Trachops cirrhosus. Lineage (NCBI taxonomy): Eukaryota > Metazoa > Chordata > Mammalia > Chiroptera > Phyllostomidae > Trachops > Trachops cirrhosus. The sequence continues at coordinate 55,427,512 of CM052544.1, read as the reverse complement.
ATGTGCTAAGCAGAACTTCCTGGATGGCACAGACAATAACAAGATTTAGACTATGCATATCCTTTGGTCTTTAACATTTATTGAGGATATAATTCCTAAATTGAAGATTATTACATAGAAAGATGTGGCATTTGGCTTTTCATAATTTACTGATCAAATTACCCTGAACATGTAAGTTGCACATCTTCTTGGCTAGGTATGGTACTGATAGAATCTACAGGCTTGATGACATTTCCCCTAAAATTTAAACCTTTCATATACAAAATAACCTATCCCCTTGTCTTGTAAGAACTTCAGGTGTAAGAAGTAAAGAGAAAAGATCACTTTTATTAACAGCACCCTGATTTTCTTCTGGAATATTATATCTCCAAGTTTCATAGTGTCAAGCTAGATCAATGAGTTCTCTATTAAGATTTTTAATGTTAAACAGAATGATGTAACATGCAAAAAGTGATGGAGACCATCCATCCCAGAAGTGACAACTAGGAGAGAACATAAACTAGATACTACATCTTAAATCATGGACACATGCTGGTTTCTGTTCTTTTTTTTTTTCTTCCTGAAAGTTGTTTTTCCACTGTTCCTGTCAATTTCCCAAGTCTCCTGGTAGTCATGCAATAAGGTCATCTTCTATTTATATTAGCAAGAGTTGGTTTCTTTTTTTACTCACAATGAGGTATTATAATTGATCATATCACCAAAAACAATCAGGTACCAATTTTGGCTGAGGTGCAGAGGAACTGGTAACCTTACCAGGTTTGTGTTATATATTTTCTCTGCTTAAAATAATTTCATAAATACCACTATTACATGTTAAGACTGCTAACCTTTAGGAAGGTTATTGAGGGAGATTGTGAAATATTCTGATAGCTTCTAAAGATGACAGCCCTCTCTGGCTAAGCTGGTGTGCTGCACTCCCATGTAGCTGCTCAATGTATAATTTAACCAGAGGGCTGAGTGTGCACATGCATAGCCTAGCAAAGATGTTACCTGAGTAAAGGATAAATAATTCCATAGCAACCATCCCCTTTCTCCTGCCTTCTCACCATTCCCTCAACTTTTCACTTTGTCTGGCCTCACTTGTACATACTTTATAAAAGTGACTGACATATTATATGAATAACACTAAGAAAAGGAACTACAGGTAAAGCACAATTCTGAAGAGGAGTAGAGTGTGAAAATTGTAATAAATGGAGAAATGGACACACATTTATCATATCATATAAGAGCTTTTGTGTTTTTATAACGTTCTAATAGTGGAGGAAGGAAGAGTAATCATACATTGCAAGATGAAGATGTCTTATTCCAAAACTAAAGACATATGGACCTATAAAAAAACAACAAAAAGAGGAACAAAGATAACAACTGTTGAAACCATCCATTGCTACTTAGTGGCAAGACTAATCAACCCAAAACATAATAAAGCAGCAATTTGCTAGTTGTGTCTCTGCTAAAAACTTCTTAATGGCTCCCATAGCATCTAGAAGGGACCCACAGGGTCCTATGTAATCTGGCTTTTTTCTCTCTCCAGTCTCCTCTCTTGCACCTCTCTTCCCAACTCACTGTGCTTTAGTCACTCTGATCATTTTAACAACTCTTAAACAAGTCACACTATTCCCCTAATGGTTCATGCCTTTGCTCTTTCCTCCTACTTGTTCCTTTCCCCCACCCCATTTTTCATCTTTGCAGCACAGGTTCCTTAATCATGCTTTTGGTCTTGAGTTAAAACGTATCTCTTCATCTGTAGCTACCCTCTTCTATGTAACCTCTACTTGCCAGTTATTTTTTTATGTCAGTGACTATTCATTTTCAATATGATGATCATTATGATGTCTGTTTACTTGTTAGTAAGAATCTCTCCCACCCAAATATAGGCATCATGAGAGCCAGTGCTCTGTTCACTTCAGTTGCCATAGTATCCTTGGTAATGGCAGAATGGTGATTGGCAAATAGTAGAATATCAGTAAATATTTTTAAATGTACATTTTCAAGCAGGTTCATATGTAATCAGATGTGATCTGAATGTGACATAATCTGATTAATATCAGTTCAGAATCTACTCTGTTGGTCACAATGGAACTTCGAGGTGGCTGTTAGTTGGGTTGTCACATAGAACACTTTCACCTGGGGAGCAAGTCCCTAGATTTGCTCATTGGACTTCACCAATGTGCCTACTTAATGTGTATTAATGATGGTCCTGGAATCCAGGACAGTCCTCTGAATTAATGTCTAATAGCCAAACTTTCATTTTAGAGGAAAGACCCTAAGAAATAGGCATTGTGGCAGCTTGGTTTTCCAAACTTCAGTCAAGATATTTGTGGTGAAACCTCTAAGTGAAATTCTGTTTCTTCAGTTTTTGATAACTGAATCATGCTTCAAAGGTAAAACAAATGGAAAGTGTTAAATAATAGAAAAATCTTCAAAAATACAATAAGACTTGGTGGTAATAGGACAGATAGTTCAAATCATTTTTCTCCTGTTATCTTTCTCTCAAACGCCAACTCATTACAAAGCCAGGGCAACAAAAAGAAAAAAAAAGATTTATGATAGGTTTTTCTGGCTTGATATTTTATTTAAACATGCTTAAGAAAAAAATTAAAACTGATGTTGATGAGTTCAAAAGATTGGTCCAGAATTTCAGCTACTATAAGTTTTCTGTCTAATGATTTGAACTATGTATTTTTTAATTTCAATCTGAGACAATGCATTATATATAAGTTGTATTGGCTTTTATACTTTTTATTATAACTGTATCTGTATTATAAATTATGTATCTGTATTATAAAGAATATTAAATTCTCTAACACAGTGAACATGAATGATATTGCAGTATTTGTTGATAGAATTATAGTAAATATTTCAACAATTCAAAAAACAAAACATAGGACTGCAATTTTGAGTCAATGCCTAATCACTGACTGAAATGCCAGAGAAAAGACAGATCATACAATACAGCATGTGGAGGAAGACAAATGAAGTGGTCAAGAAGCAAGAAAGGACACTAATAATATGATATGCCAATCTCTCAATTGTCTGTGAAAATCACAACATTTCTGTATTACTTTCCATTTGCTATAAAACCACATTATCCAGTTTTGGTATAAGGTCTTGAAAATTACTGCTACACAAAGTAGTATTCCAAATAGTGAACTAAGCATGTTTCCAGCTTTCTTAGTTTTCTGTTGCTGCATAACAAATTACCACAAATGTAGAAGTTTAGAAGCATGCAAAGTTATTACCTCACAGTGTGTATGTCAGGACTCTGGCACATTTCAGCTGTGTCCTTTGCTCAGGGTCTTGTACATATGTGATCAAGGTATCAGCAGGTTGTATCTTCACCTGGAAACTTGACTAGGTGAAGGTCTGCTTCCCGGCTACCTCAGGTTGCTGGCGGGACTCACATGCTTGCAACTGTGTGACTGAAGTTCCCATTGTTTTGCTAGGTGTCAGTTGGGGACCTCAGCAACTAGAGGTCAGTCACTCTCAGGCCCTTTCCACATTGCCCTATTTATTAAGTAGTATTTAAAAAAACAGGAGGTGTCTCCGTAGCTTTCAATTTCATAGGTTTTCAGCCTCTGACCAATAGCTCTTTTAAAGGTCTCAACTAATTAAGTAAGTTCCACTGACACCCAAGAGGAGGGTATTGTTCAGGACATGCACACCAGAGAGGGGGAATTTGAAGGGTCATCTGAAAACTATGCCCAACACACAGGCATAGAGTAGGAGAAAATTTTGTACAGAAAAACAGCATGGGCTAAGGCATGTGCATGCAACCAAGAGACCTGGATTGGTCCTTTCATTTTCTGCAGGGAAATGAGTTTCTTGGGACACTGAAAAGATGGAGGTTCTAATATCATTCAGGGACTACTGACACTGCTTTCTTCTCGGAACAAGAATTAGGCATTGTTGAGTTGGAATTCAGCTCAAGAACAAGCTGTTCTCTTTATGAAAGAACCCAAATCATTTGAATAACTTCTCCCAGCTGGTGACATATGAGTGACTACAAAAGGGCAGTGATGCAGACAGGATTTAGGTTTATCCTCAGATCTGGCAGGACCATACCTGCTTAAAAAGGGTTCTCTGAAACTATGTGTCCTGTGGAAGACTCAGGGCTAGGACAAGAGCTGTGCCCAGATATATTATACCAATGCTGCTTTCGATAACCACCTTGCTGAAAGGAAGGGCAACATCATGATACAATCAACATAGTGAGCTCCAATGCTATAAAGGAATGCATGATGGGCCTCATTGATATTGCAAGTCACTAAAATAAAATGATTAGGTTTGTCCTGGTACATGAGCCACATATAAGTGGAACAAATTGCTCCAACCTCTGCATCCTTTATACAGCTGTGTTTGGCAAAATGTTATCATTTAGTATCAGGTATTCTGATCCCTCCTACTTTACCCTTCTTTCTCAAAATTGCAGCAGCTATTCTGGGTCGTTTATGGTTCCATATAAATTTTTGAAGTGTTTGTTCTATGTCTGTGAAATATGCCATTGGTACCTTAATAG